>CM053403.1:108595640-109000947 GCA_028644305.1 Xerus rutilus | reverse complement strand
AATTCTCCTGTCTCAGCCTCCCTAAGTGCTGGGATTACAGGCTTGAGCCACCGCGCCCGGCTTAAGGTAGAGATTTTAAGAGGAGGACAAATTATAGTAGTTGCTTCTCACTGCATGTGTTTTGACCTATTAAATCATCTGACTTAGAAGAATATGAAAGTACATATTGTTTATTTTTTTAGTGTGGTAAATTTGCATAAAATAAAAATATACCATTTTAACCACTTACTAGTATGCAATTCAGTGACATTAAATACCTTCACTGTGTTGTGAAACCATTACTGCTATTCATTTCCAAAACTTGTTTATCATCTCAAATTTTACCAATTAAACAATAACTTCCCATTCCTCCCTTACATCATTGTGCAGGCTCTGGTAATCTCTAGTCTTTCTGTTTCCATGAGTTTGCATATTCTAGGTATCTCATAGAAGTGGAATCATACGCTATACCACTGGTTTAAAAAAAGCAAGTAATTATAGTTGAGCATAAATCTTTTGTGTATGCCTTATAAATACTTTATATTTAAATGGAAAAATAATGCACCTGTTATTTCTTTATTGCTTAACACATTTGGGTTATATAGGGAGTCTTATATGAATTAAGTACTTCTTCCATACTCTTTTTTCAAACAATAATATGCTACTACTTTTTTAATGTTTTTTTTTTTTTTAGATGGACACAATATGTGGTAGATGGACACAATACCTTTATTTATATTTACTGTTGTTTTAAAAACATTTTTAATTTTTAAATTTGTTCTAATTAGTTATACATGATAGCAGAATGCATTTCAATTCATTATACACAAATGGAGGACAACTTCATTTCTCTGGTTGTATACAATGTTGAGTTTTGAACCACATGTGCAGTCATACATGTATCTAGGGTAATGATGTCCATCTCATTTCACCATCTTTCCCGCCCTCATGCCCCCTCCCTTTCTTTCCCTCCCTTTTGCCCAATAAATGTTTCTCCCTTCTCCTCACACGCCCCACCCATATTATGGATCAACATCCACTTATCAGAGAGAACATTTGGTGGTTGGTTTTTTGGGATTGGCTTACTGTGCTTAGCGTGATGTTCTCCAACTCCATCCATTTACTTGAAAATGCCATAATTTTATTCTTTTTGTAAATTTTAAATTTCTTTTTAACTTTATTTTTTATGAGATGCTGAGAATTGAACCCAGTGTCTCACACATACTAGGCAAGCGCTCTACCACTGAGCCACAACCCCAGCCCCAATTTTATTCTCTTTTAATGCTGAGTAATTTTCCATTGTACCAGTGTCTTTGTCCATTCATCTGTTGAAGGACATCTAGATTGGTTCCACAGGTTATCTATCATGAATTGAGCTGCTATTAACATTGATGTGGCTGTGTCACTATAGTATGCAGATTTTAAGTCCTTTGGGACAATACCTTTATTTTTTTTATTTATCTTTATGTGGTATTGAAGATTGAACCCAGTGTGAGATGAGTGCTGTACCGCTGAGCCACACTCCCAGCCCCCATACATTTTTTTTTTTTGGTGGTGGTGCTGGGGATTGAACCCAAGGCCTTGTGCATGCAAGGCAAGTACTCTACCAACTGAGCTATAATCCCAGTTCCCCAAGCCCCCAGCCCCCAAACTCTTTTAATATTGGCTATCCTAACTTGTCTCAGTGATTTCCAGTGGCTTTAAAACTTGGGAAATTTTGTAATCCAAAATACTTGAGATCAAAAGTATTTCAAATTTTGGAATATTTGCTATATATAATGAGATATCTTGGGCACGGGATCTAAGCCCTAACATTGAATTCATTTATTTTTCATATATATCTTATACTCATAGCTGAAAGGTAATTTTATACAATATTTTTAGTGTGCCTGCATTTTGATTATAACCTATCACAGGAGGTCGGTCAAGTGTGGAATTTTCCACTTCGGGCTTCAGTTTACACAAACATTTTGAATTTTGCAACATTTCAAGTTTTGTGATCAGGAATACACAGCCTGTATCTTTTATTGCTTGGAAGCTACAATGATTTGTTAGAGCTTTCTAAAGTCCTAAGTCTGAATTAAGTAGGTTTTTTTTCCTTGAAAATTTTGGTGGTGATAAATTCTAGAATTTATCATTCAGTTCTGTTTGAAAAAACTAGAAATAATTATGTACAAGTTCTTGACTGTCTTTTATGCCAGTTTAAAAACAAACAAGAAGGACAGGGCAGCACATGCCTGTAATCCCAGCAATTTGGGAGGCTGAGGCAGAAGAACCACAAGTTCACGGCAAGGCCAGCTCAGTCTTCCCAACTTTTTGAGACCCTGTTTCACAAAAAGACTGGGGATATAGCTCAGTGTAAAGCGCTGCTATTCAATCCCCAGTACAAAAACAAAACAAAGACAACATTAAGGTGAGTTTGAGTTCCCCAGAAAACATTGTACAATAGAGAACATGGCAAGGGAGGGAGAATAGGAAAAGGAAAGACAGTGGAATGAATCTGACAAAATTTTCCCACGTACATAAATGAAAACAACACAGTGAATTGCATCATCGCGTTCATCCATAAGAATGGAATCCTAATTAGAATAAGAAATTTTCCATGCTTGTATAATTATATCAAAATGGATTCTACTGTCATATATAACTAGAAAGAGCAAAAAAGAAGTCTTAGGAAAGAAATGAAAATAAAGCTTTAAAGTGAAAATATTTTAGATGATGGATCTGAATATCCAGAAAATGTTCATGATATCAAGTAATGGAAATCTCAAGTAATGGAAATCTTGTTTTTCAAAGTTATTTCCAAAAACTCAAGTCAGAATATTCTGCTTGTCACCAGAGCATCTACCATATATTTGCCTAAATGCTGCCATCTGGTGATTATTTTGGAGATCTCAACATGTTGCATAAGGGCAACAAATAGTACAATGTACAACCTAAGTGCCTCCAGCCACAAGTCTCCCTCTCCTTTTGAGAAATTTAATGGAGGTGGGTTACAGTGGCAGAGATCTTATATATTAGGCTGTAAAATCACTTTGTGAGAAAGCTTTGTAGACAGTAGAACATTTATGATCATAGATATTTTTGAGCTACATATAATACTTTCAGGCTCATACCCAATTCATCATTCCTTTCATATAGGGTACTGGTTTTCTTAATATTTCTACACAGTGAATTGCTGAATGCCTACTATTTGTGAGGCACTATTCTTAGTACTGATGGTATAGTCCTAAATAGATAAAAAACAGAACCTTCATAGAGCTTGTATTTAGTTAACAACAAATAGTCAATAAGATACCCATATACACATTAATTAGTGAAAAGAGTTAAGGAAAAAAAATAAAGTAGGCAAGGAATTATGAATTACTGTGGTGGTTTGCAGTGTTTGGTGGGATTTCAGAGAAAGCCTTACTGAGGTGACTTTTGAGTAGAGATCTGAAGAATATAGGAAAGAACATTCTACATAGAAGGAAGTAAATGTAAAGGCTCTGTACCTGGAACATCTGACTTACTGAAGTAAACAAAAGTGAAAGAAGCTGGAGTAGAACTTCAGAGAATGAGAGCAGTAGGAGACAAGGGCAGAGAGGTGATCCTGTGAGTGGGGGTCATGGGATTACATAAGGTCTTATAATTCATGTGGCATTTAATTTGAGAGCAGGGCATTGGACTGGCAGGTTTGGGATAGCTGAATGACAAGCTTTGATTTACCTTTTAACAGATTCACTGTGGCTTCTATGTTTAACGGTATATAAAGTCATTTGCTACAATCTTTATTCTTCTTTCATTAGCTGTTGGAATAGTTTTATTTTATATAGATCATAGGAACTAGGTGGTGTAAGGACAGCTTGGACAAGTCTGGGAGCAGTGATTATATGGCATATTGTCTGTCTTTACACAGATTTTTAAAAAGTTGTATTTATAGATTTCCAATTGTTCTTTGTGATACAGAGTAAAGAAATTAGCTTGTAGAATTTTACTCAGAATGGCATGAATCTATCTGTATCATAGGTCCTCAATACATTTCAGGCTCAAATCTTACAGTAAACCTAATGTAGTTTTAGCCCTGAGTCACTGGTTTTCTCATGAATAGTTTGGCAATGAGAGTGACATGGAGGTGTAATTTTTTTATGTTCTTAAAAATATAGTTCTGCATATTTGGAAACTGTGTACTGATTAAGCAAATTAAAATTTCATAGGCTATGTCTTAACCTAGATAATTTATTATTATTTTTTGCTTGTAGCTCCTCAGGTAAAACAACCCCTAAATTACTGTTACTCTTTTTCAAATGGTATTTAACAAAAAACAAACTGAAATTATCACTTAGTTACAAATATCATGATAGTGCCTCTGTGGTTTCAATTGTTTTGGTAGCTGAAAAATTTATCATTCTTCTCATGATTGATTCTATGATGTCAAAGAGAATACATCTTCATTAGGAAGTGTGTAGATTAAAGAGATTATGGCTACATTGCCATGCAATACTGAAAACTTTCCATACAATTTCAGTATTCTTGGACCAGTGCCTTTATTTGACTTAGGAAATTACTTCTTAGCTTTATTTTCACACTATAAATTGTTAACTTAAGTTTCACACTATAAACTTAAGTTGTCATTACTGAAACTAAACAGAGAATTGTTTTGTGGAGTGGCTAGTCAAGGTCTAAGACTGTGGTCATTTGATAAATGCCAGAATAATTTAGTTAAACTGGCTACACAGCTCCAAGTAACCAGGCAGCCAGTCTGTCTGGATCACTACATCCCCACATCTGACTTTAATGAATAGATTTGAATGACAGTCAGTATATTTGGTTTGGGATAGACAAAGCCTAGTAATATGAATCATTGATCATATATAAAAGAAATATTAACAGCAGTGATATTTCAAGAAACATGTATGGACAGTTTTGCTAGGAGTTTCTTCGGTATGATTTTAAACAGTATCATTTTTTTTGCCATTGGAAACTTCACTGTGTAGTTTTAGGTGATGAAGACATTTTAAAAGTGTATTTTAATTTTTTATTGATAACGTAATAATTATACATTTATGGAGTGCAGCGTGGCATTTCAATTCCCTGCCCCCCACCCTGTACTGGGCATTGAATCCAGAGGCACTTTACCACTGAGCTACATCCCCAGCCCTTTTTTTTTTTTTAATATTTTTTTTAGTTATGGATGGATGCAATATCTTTATTTATTTTTATGTGGTGCTGAGGATCAAACCCAGTGACTCTCACATGCGAGGCAAGTGCTCTACCACTGAGCTATAGCCCCAGCGCACCCAGCCCTTTTTATTTTTAATTTTTGAGATAGGGGTACTGAGGCTGGTGTTGAATTTGCAGTCTTCCTGCCTCAGCCTCCCGAGTTGTCGGTATTACAGAAAGTGTCACCATGCCCAGCTCAATACATTTATACAATGTGTAATTAACTAATAGTGTTAATCCTTCCCACTGGCTATTTGAAAATACACATTTAACTGTTATCAATCATAGTTAGCCTACTGTGCTATAGAGCGTTAGAAGTTATTCCTCCTATCAGCTGCATGCTTGGATTTATTAATAGTTCTTTCATTCCTTCATTCCTCCAGTTCTCTCTCTTCCCAGGCTCTGGTAACTACTATTCTACTGTTTACTTCTCTGAGATCAGCCTTTTAGCTTCCACATATAGTGAGAACATGGAGTATTCATCTTTCTATGCCTGACTTTTTTCACTTAATATAAAGCTTCCTAGTTCTACCCATTCATATTACTAGGCTATGTTGCTACAAATGACATAATTTTATTCTTTTTTATGGTTGAAAAATATTCCATTGAAAACACATGTATGAAGGCATGGATTACTAGATTACTACATATTTTTAATTTTTAAGACCTTATTTCCTATATTGAAGAACAGCAACAATGGTCTGTTTTTCATTTTGTCTTTATCTATGTATGTTTGTTCTCTTAAGTGATAAAATGATCTAATCTATCCTTTACAAGTAGTAGTTGATTAACCAAGTTCTTTGCTATTCTTAAATATGCTAACTATAATTTTAACTAGTTCGAGTTGTGAAGCTATTCCCAGTCTGTTGTGCAGTTTCCTGTCCTAATGTAGGCTTCTCCAGCTCTACAGTAATCACAGGTTACACAGGGTTCTTTATCTGAACCCAACTATTTTTTTTTTTACCCTCCCAGCTCTCCAATTTTTTTAATATATATTTTTTACTTTAATTAGGTTTACATGACAGCAGAATGCATTTTGATTCATTGTACACAAATGGAGCACAACTTTTCATTGATCTGGTTGTATACAGTATAGAGTTACACCATATGTGCAGTACACCATATGTGCAGTCATGAACCCAACTATTTTTAACCATCCTGTTGAAGTCATACTATATGCTTAACATTTAAACTGGGGTATTCTGACCTACCATTAGTAGGTAATTGCATTGAACTGGTCCATATTTCCTTAAGAGAGTTGCTTTTCCTTACTCTTAAACTTGTTTTAAGAAGTGAGTGGTGGTAGAGAGACTTAGGAGGAGACGTTTTTTTGATCTTCACTACTTTTAAGATGACTATTCTGCACAGATGATGAAGTTCTGCTGACCACAGTCTTCAATCCTCATTTCCAGTTCTTTCATGTCCTGCTGAACTTTTTTGTTAGTTTCACCTGGATTCTTTTGATACTTTAACCCCTTGTACTTCTAGTCTGTCAGCCCTCACCTGTTTATGATGCCCAGCTTCATCTTTGTGATCCACCATTTAGAAATGTTTGCATATCTTTTCTAGTAGCCCTCACCCATTGACCTATCTTGTCAATCTCCAGCCTCCGTTTTTGTCATCCAAGGCTTCAGAGGTGCGAAGAAAATAGTATAACTATTTTGGTTGGATTCACCGTAAAATGATTCTTTTGAATCTTACCTTCATGGACTGATTGACAGGTTTATTTTTCATCACTAATTGATTCCCATCTTCCATACACAGACCTCTAAAACTTTTCTACTCTCTGTAAATGCCCAAATTCATATTTATCTATTTTTCTTTTAAAAGGTGATATTGCCTTGTATTACAGTGAACAGATGGAGGTCATTTTGCAGAGAACTCCTCAACCTTCCTCTCTTCTATTTTGAATTTATTTTCTATGTTAACACATGCTTTTCTGATCCTGTCTTGACTGAGGTATGTGTGTCCATTTTACATTTTGATAGGGGATGTTTTCATTATCTTTTCTTGGTCCCAGCCAATCCCACCTGTCGGTTTCCTAAATGAGTTATCACTCTAGCCAACTTCTGTCCAACTTTTAGTAGGTGATTTCATGTCTATTTTCCAGAAATAATGGAAGCTATCAGAAATAGCACCCTCAACTTTTTCCCATTTCCACTATCTCCTCTCCAAGCAATATGTCTCTATGCCAGTTTATACAACCAAAGCCAAGTTTCTTTAGCCATGTTCTAGAATCCACATTCTTTTCTAAACCAGTGTTATCCAATAGAATTTTCTGTATGGAAGTATTCTATTTTGATGCTGTCTAGTACTGTTAAGCCTCTAGCTACATGTGACTTGGATACTTGAAGCTAGTGTGACTGAGAAATTAATCTTAATTAACTTAATTAATTGAAAAACTTCATGTTGGAGTTGCTACTATAATGAATAGTGCAGCCTCTAGACTTTAACTACATAAAATGTTCATTCCTGTTATTTGTTTCTTGAAATTCTTCAAGCATGTTTGTCTTCTCTTCTACATTTAAACAGGTTTAACTTTTCCCATCTTAAATACCTAAATAATACTAAAACCCTTTACCACTTCTTTTTAGCTACCTCTTGTCTTCTTTCTATTCCTTCATGGCAGTTTGTTGGTTTCTATAACTTGAGTTCAATAAGAACTAAAAAGAGCTGTCTTACAGTGAGATCTCCAACTATTTTTCTATTTTTCTTCTTGTTTTTTTATTGGTGCATTCTAGTTGTACATAATAATGGGATTCATTGTTATATATTGATATGCATACACAGTAGAACAATGTAATTTGGCCAATATCATTCTGTAGTAGTTCCCCTTTCCCTCCTGTCCTCCCTCCCCTTGATCCCTTCTGCTGTATTGATCTTCCCCTTCAATTTTCATTGAAAATGAAAATTTTCCCGTTTTACTCTCTAGCTTCCACATGAGAAAACATTATGACCCCTGACTTTCTGAGTTTGGCTTATTTTCCTTAACATAATGTTCCCAAGTTCCATACATTTCCTGCATTGACCTAATTCCATTCTTTATAGCTGAATAAGACTCCATTGTATATATGTACCACATTTTCTTTACCCATTCATCCATTGATAGACACCTAAGCTAGTTTCATATACACACCTAGGCTGGTTCCATAGTTGGGCTGTTGTGATTGTGCTGCTGTAAACATGAGTATGCCTGCATGCATGTATCACTACCATATGCCAACTTCATTTCTTTAGGATAAATACGGAGGAGTGGTATATGATCCAGTAAACTGGGTTGTTTGGTGTTTCTATTCCTAGTCTTTTGAGGAACCTGCATACAGATTTCCATAGTGATTGTACTAATTTGTAATCCCACCAGCAGTGTAAAAGTGTTCCCTTTTCTCCAAATTCTCTCCAGCATTTATTATTATTTGTATTCTCATTGACTGCCATTCTAACTGGAGTAAGACAAAATCTCTGTTTAGTTTTGATTTGCATTTCCCTCCAACTATTTTTCAAGTGAGAATCTAGTACATACTTTTTCTTCCCAAAATTGATTATTCATTGCTCTATTTTCTTATAATTTTTGTGTCATTATTTTTCTTGGTTCTGTTTTCTCTCGATTTGGTGCTTTTTAAATCTCTTTTCCTCTGATGCTCCGAAATGTTGGTATTTTTATATCTCAGACTTTGTCCTGTTTCTTTACCCTCCTATTCTTACTCTATTCTTTCTACCCACTCATGATGGGAATTTAAATTCCCATAAATACTATAAATACTTACTTTTCCTTATAGCACTTTGTTTTCCTCCACACATTTTTATCCATTTGTATCTTGTTGCTTTTCTACTAGTTCATATGCCTCTTGGGGACTGATACTGTTTTTGCACTTGATTCATATGAATTTTTCAGTCTTAGGGAAGGATTTGTTTTGTTTAATCCATACTGAGTCTTTTGGTTTTTAAGTAACAAATATGATTTCTTTTTTCGGGGGGTGGGGGAAGTGATGGTGCTGGGGATTGAGCCCAGGGCCTTGTGCATGCAAGGCAAGCAGTCTACCAACTGAGCTATATTCCTAGCCCCAAATATGATTTTTTTTTAAATATTTTTTAGTGTCAATGGATCTTTATTTTTTATTTATTTGTATGTGGTGCTGAGAATCGAACCCAGTTTCACGCATGCTAGGCAAGCGTTCTACCACTGAGCCACAACCCCAGCCCCCAAATATGATTTTTTGATCAGCCATAAAGGCCCAGCCAAAATAGGCTTTGTAAAAACTCACCTGTTTAGCTGGGATTTTTGGAGTATGATATAGTTATTCTGCAGTTATATGTAACTCTCATAAGAATTTAAAGCTATAATTTTAACAGCTTTGTATTAATACTAAAGAAAGTACTAATACTGAATGAATTGTTTTTCTTTACAGCCAGTTGCTGAACCAATCCCCATCTGTAGTTTCTGTCTTGGTACAAAAGAACAAAACCGAGAAAAGAAGCCCGAAGAACTCATCTCCTGTGCAGACTGTGGCAATAGTGGTATGTGATTTTTTTTTTACCTTCTAACACCAGCCTGGTAAAGCAGAGGAAAGTATGTGAAACTGAGTTGATACTCTTGATCTTTATGAAATTAGTGTTTGAATCTGACTCTGGTTTAGATAACTGAGATGAACTTCTACACTAGAGAGGGATTTGAAAAGCTGAAATGTTTAATTCAGTTAATTTAAATCACATCTTAGGCTGTTTTGTAGTAAAAAAAACTCTGTACTTATTTTTTCCTGTTGATCTTTATATTTCATTATTGAACATCTGCTTAAATCACAGCAATCAGTTTGAAGTTATTGCCGGTTTCTTTAATAATCACTACTTATCTTTCTTGATTTATGCCTCAGGCTCGATGCGTAGAACCAGGATGATAACAGATTTGTTTTTCTTGATGGAAACTTACTTGTGTCACATGGGGACACAGAGTGTTGACACTGCAATTTGGTGAGCAATGTGAAATTCTGGGCCCTAAGAAAGATTTTGCAGAGTCTCCCAATTTCTTAGTTTCAGAGTTATTCTTTAAATTTTAAGAACTCACAAGGAAAAGCTTGAATAAACCAGCATTATTTTTGATCATTGGCTTAATTTTCAGTGTTTTATATTAGTAATCTTTAGGACTTGGTCCAGAAAATAAAGGATACTATAGATACTTCAAGAAGTAAGGAATTTAATACTGGAATTAGGTACTTGTGAAATTGTTGGAAGGGCTCGAAGAGGCAAGCTCTAGGCTGGGCTTTAAGGATTTTAGGGATACTGTAGAAACTGACCCACCAGAGGACCGTGTTTGACTCTATCTGGGACAGATGGAAACAGGCTAACACAAAACTATTGAGTATAGGGTACTGAGATACTGAATTTGGCCATTATTACAACTGTCTCTGGAATAGCCATGAAGAAGAGTGGATATTGTTATCTTCATGGCTTCGCTTATCATTAGAAAACTGTAGTAGAGGGAGTATGATCTTTGCCTCATTTCTGCCTTTCAAATATTCTTTGAATATATCCAGTTGGAATTCAGTTAGGCTTAGTTCATATCTAGAGCCTAACTGCAAAGATATCCAGGAAGTATATAGTTTTTAGCTTTTTATTTTTAATGTGTAGAAGCCTTAGAAGAAGGTGGGAATAGATCTCAAGTGCTGGATAACCATATCTACTAACCAAAATGAATCTGGATGGATTTAAATCTAAACCATAAAATCGTCAAAGAATAAAGGTATTATGTCATGAAGCACTTTCCAAACTTTTTAAGTTAGTGTAACCCTTTCCCCAAATGTATTTTTATAAGAACTCAAATATATAAAACAAAAATGAATCTATTTTTGTTGAGGTGCAGATGAAATGGGGGTGGCACAGTATTGTGTTATGGCTTTACCATTTAAGAAGAAGAATATTTGAGGAGATCTCTGAGTCTCTCTAAGCTATGGAAGAACATAATTTTTAAACTTTCACTGTAGAGATAGCTTTTAAAGAAATAATAAATAATTAGTTCTATATTACTGTAGAAATGGAAACAGCTTTTTTTTTTTTTTTTTTTTTTGATACCAGGGGTTGAACCCAGGGGTGCTTAACTACTGAGCTACATCCCCAGCCCCTTTCAGTTTTTATTTTGAGACAAGATCTCACTAAGTTGCCAAGGCTGCCTTTGAACTTGGGATCCTTCTCAGCCTTCTGAGCTGCTAGGATTACAGGTGTGTGCCACTGTGCCTAGCCATTTTTATTTTATACTGTTTCTCTGGATCAGGAATTTAAGAGAGCTTTAGCTTAGTAGTTTTGACTTGATATCTTTAATGAGGTTGCAGTTGAGTTTTTTCTTTTTGTGTTGCTTGGGATTGAACCTAGGGCCTTGCATATGATAGGCAAAAAGTACTGTACCACTGAGCTACACCCCTAGCTACAGTTAAAATTTTAAGAAGTGCTGTGGTCACCTGAAAGCTTCCATGATGGCTCACTTAACTGACTGGCAAATTGATGCTACCGCCTCTCTAAAGGGCTGCACGATTGTCTACAACATGACAACTGGCTTCCCCAAGCAAGTATCTATTGAGAGTAAGGTGGAATCTGCAATATCTTTTATGATTTAGCCTTTTAAGTCACATTCTGTCATTTCAGCAGTGTCCTGTTGGTTACACAGATCAATCCCATTCATTGTGGGAAAGGATCTATAAAAGGAGGCATTGATTAGAAGACAGCTTGGCAACTGGCCATGACAATAACCAAAGAAGAAAGACACAGTCAAATATATGAAAGTTAATATTTTCTAAATTGAAAACTAACATTCCAAATAAAAAGAGCAAGAATAATTTGGGGTAAATAATTGCATTAAATATGGCAAAGGGCTGGATGTACATGCTTGTAGTCCCAGCAACTCAGGAATCTGATACAGGAGGATTGCAAGTTTGAGGCCAGCCTCAGCAATTTAGTAAAGCCCTAAGCAATTTAGCAAGACCTTGTCTCAAAATAAAAAATGAAAAAAAAAAAAAAAAGGCTTGGAGGTATAGCTCAATGGTAAAGCGTGCTGGGTTAAATCCCCAGTACAAAAAAAAAAAAGTCAAATGCTGTATAAGTTTAGAGCAAGCTTATGGTTCTAAGCATAAAGTCCAGAGTACTGCCAAGCAGCTTACATAAAAGAAAATTGTCAGGCATATAAAATTTACCTAAGTAATGATAATAATATATATCAAAGCATCAATGAAACATCATTTTACAGTTATTATACTAATATAAGATAATAGTCCCAACTTAGAACTGATGAAATAATGGTTAAAGATTTGTACTTTATTGGTGACACTTAGTATTACAGCTTTTGGAAAATGTTTTGGTTATGCATCTGAACCTGTCAAGCTATAAAGATGTTTAATTCATTTCACTCATTAGTCTCATGTTGAAGAATTTATTCTGAAGAGTTAATTTAAAAGAAGGAAACGATCTATAAACATGAAATAATTCATCTTAGTGTTCTCTCTCCAACTCTTATGGATAATACAGTCCAAGCACCTTAATGATAGGGAAATGGTCATGTAGATTATGATATGTCAAATCAATAGAGTATAATCAGTTTAAGGAATATGAGTATAGATGTTACTTAAATAAGGAAGAAAAGCAAAACAAAAAAATGCATATTCTGTAACGACAACCATACAAGGGCTTTCAGCTAGTTTTTATAAAGGAATAGTAGAATGTGAAAATGGCTATTATTCTAAGATGATGAGGATGAAGTGCTCATTTCTTTCAGAGTTAGTGACTGAACCCAGGGACTTGAGTATTCTGTACAAACTACCATAGTGCTGCATCCTCAGACCTTTTTTTAAATATTCATTTTGAGACAGGGTGTAGATAAGTTGCCCAGGATGGCCTTGAATTTGCAGTCCTCCTGCCCCAGCTTCCTAAGTAACTGGAATTACAGTTGGGCACCACCAAGCCCAGTTGTTAGTAATGTTTTGATGATTAAATTACTACCTCATAAAAGAGAAAATCCTTTAGAAATAGAAAAGAGGAGAAAAGATGATTTAACAAACCTTTTCTTTCATCAAAGAAAAGTAAGCAGAACTTTGAGAGGAGAAGGATAAATCTTTTTAGAGTTGAGGGCAAATAGTCTACATTAAATTTTTGAGAATCAAATCAATACTAACCCCTGGAAGAGTTTATTTATTTATTTATTTTTGGTTTATTTTTTCTGTTGCTGTTAACTCTGATCCCAACAGAAACATTGCTTTTGGTTTTAGTTTTAGCTTAAGTGCTTTAAATCATGAGCAAATAACTTACTTTAAATGGTCGTGTTTTTATTATGCATTTAAAAATATAAAAGTAACGTTATCATTTTCAAAATGAGAGCACAAAAAGGTACAAAGGGAAATACAAATTCTTCACCTTCAAAATGCATTTTTTAGAATGTTACCAACAAAAGTAGGTTTTTGTGTATTCTTTCAGAGGTGGCCTGGGCATATTTGTATCCATATACATACTAGTATGTGTGCAAACATGCTTTATGTCAGCTTAATAAAAGTTTGGAGTGTATTTATAATGAAATTGGGCGAGAGTATTCTAAATTGTATTTAGCATTAATAAGACTGATGAGACCTTTAATGGCAAGCTTCTAGAACCATTTTTTTCATATGTTTTTGTATTTTAGGTAATTGCCTTTTTCTACAATATTTCTGTAGTACAATTGCAAAATAATTTTTGGTTGTTTCATTCATGAGTTTTTCCCTTTTACTAGGTCATCCATCCTGTTTAAAGTTTTCCCCTGAACTAACGGTTAGAGTGAAGGCCTTACGGTGGCAATGCATCGAGTGTAAAACATGCAGCTCCTGTAGAGATCAAGGCAAAAATGCAGTGAGTATCTTTGCCTTCCAATGTGTGTATTTCACTTAGAAGTAGAACCATAAACTGGCCTTTCTATTCAAGTGATGCTGGTCATTTTTTAGTCACCTGGTTCAGTAGAATTTAGAATAGTAGCCTCTTTAAATTACATGCCATTAGTTTAGAATATTTGCTCATTTAGACTTAGAATATTTCTAGGTAGTTTGTAAATCATCATAATCATAATTTGCAGAGAACTAAGCCATTTAAGGAAATTCTCACCGTATTTCTTTGAGCTATATGGAGACATTCATTTAGGAATGTTTGCTTCCTAATTACAAATTGTTCTTTTTTATTAAAACAGACCAGGGCTAGCTTTTTTCTGGCTGTTGGATATACTGGAAAGTAATGAAGCTAGCTCTTCATCAAAGATTGGATGAAACAAAAATTTTTGGCTAACTCAGACTATTTACTTAGTGAATATATTTAAAGGAATGTAATATTGTGGCTAGCTCATCTCTTTTAAGATCTTTGAAGCCTCCTAAGTTTTATGAAGTCATGATCTTGATATGTTTCTGTTTCATAAATTTAAGCAGAACTGTCTTTTCTCTTTTTAAGGATAACATGCTCTTTTGTGATTCATGTGACCGAGGTTTTCATATGGAGTGTTGTGACCCGCCACTCACACGGATGCCAAAAGGTGAAAAGTACTTTCAGAAATCAAATTGAGAGTATAAAGGAATTTGTTAGTGAAAGCATATTGTAGCTACCATTAAAATAAAGAATAATTGATTCTTTGGGGGGTTGTATAGGTAGGAAGAGAACCGTCACATTAAGGGTAGGGATAGTTAGAGGCCAAAATGCTTGCCTTGTGTTATATTTTGAAATATCTCTTTTTTAAAAGAAGGAAATGAAATTATATTAGGTTATGTTGATTATACTGCTTTTGAGGGACCTAGAGCTATTGAGATCTGGTTTATTAAAAATTTAAAGAAAAAAAACTTTTTATAAAATAAGTTTCATGAAGTAAGTTGTGAACAAATAAATATCCAAGTCATAAGGTACAGGTTAATATTCTATTCTGTTGTGTTTTTTTTTTGTTTTTTGTTTTTGTTTTTTTGGTACCAGGGATTGAACTCAGGGGCACTCGACCACTGAGCCACATCCCCAGCCCTATTTTGTGTTTTATGTAGAGACAGGGTCTCATTGAGTTGCTTAGCGCCTCGCCCGTTGCTGAGGCTGGCTTTGAACTCGCGATTCTCCTGTCTCAGCCTCGCTAAGTGCTGCGATTACAGGCTTGAGCCACCGCGCCCGGCTTTAATATTCTATTCTTTAAAAAAAAATTTTTTTTAGTTGTTGTTGGACCTTTATTTTATTCATTTATTTAATGTGATGCTGAGAATCAAACTCAGTAGTTCCTCACACATGCTAGGCAAACGCTCTACCACTGAGTCACAACCTCAGCCCAATATTCTCTTCTTTTGACTCCTGTTCCTTGAAGTGTATTTGTTTATATGCCCTTTGGTTAGACTTCATGAAATATCATCTTATATGTCCATAGTTTCTTTAAAAGAAAAATTCAGTTATTCCTGTTTTGTTCTATCACAAATTCTATTTCAACTCTAATTTTGTGATTTAAAAGTTTCTTTAGTAAAATAGGCATAGGTATTTGATAATATTTATTAGGACAAAGTTTTCCTGTTGATGGAAAAGGATTCAACCCTACATTATAGCCAAGTTATGCACTTTAGAGTCTTACTTGAAATTACTATTAGGCCATTCTATTGATTGATTTCTTGTGAATAGTCTTAAATTTATACATATTAGAAGAATAAACAACTCTCTTTTCCATTTATTTGAAGTCTTGGCAAGGGGCCTTCTGAGATAAGGCAAAATAAGGTTGGTTTTCTTAGGACTTCTATCTTGTATATTTAACTTGTACAAAAGAGGTTTTCCAATTTAAAGCAAGAAACATTACATTGTAAATTTATTTTATACTTAAAAGTAACAAAAGAAGTAGAGCTCTCATCATATTCTTTACCTAGCTTCCCTACTGTTATCTTATAGAACTATAGTATAACTGTCAAAACCAGGAAATTAATGTTGATATGGTATGGTTAACTAATCTATAGATCTTATTTGAAGTTTTGTCTCAAGAACCAATCTAGGACTTCACATTACATTTAGTTGTCATATTACTTCAGTCTTTTTCAGTCTGTGATAATTCCTGCCTGTCATTTTTGATCTTGACACTTTCTTAACTTTGGTCAGTTATTTCATAGAAAGTCCTTCAAGTCAGGTTTGTTTGTTGCTTTCTCATTATTAGATAGGGATTATGAATTTTGACACAAGTGATGTGATGCCCTTCTCAGTGCATCTTGACAGAAGTGTATCATAGTTACGTGTCTTATTACTAGTAATGTCAGTTTTGATCATTTGATTACAGTGAAGAAATCTGACAGACATCTTAGCTTATTGTTTTCCCCCTTTTCCCACTAACTCTAGCATCTTATGAATGATGCTTTCTTACCACTTATTACTGTGATGCCTGCATACTGAAGACTTTCTATGCCTGTCATTCTTGCTACATTTGTTAGTTGAAATTCTGTAAAGATGAGTTGTTCCTGTCTTGCATTTATTTATTTATTCAATTTGTGTCATTATGAACTCATGAATATTTATTTTATCCTTTGTACTTTTATCCATTGCTCTGATCATTTATTTATTTATTTTGCTCAAATTGTCCCAGATTTGGCCATCGGAAATACCTTCAAGTTAACTCCTGTGTCCTTTTAACATGCCTTTGTCATTTTTTGAGCACTTCTTTATTTTCTGACAGTATAAAATCTTCCAGGTTATCTTGTATTTTCCTTGCCCTAACTTGGAATCAACCATCACCCTTAGAAGCCTGGCATCTTTTTGTTACAGAATGGTAATCACACCAATATCAGGGTCCTGATTACAGAACAGAGAGTTTTAACTGAGAATTAGTGGATTCCATCCATTTGTAAGCTTCAAGGGTATATGCAAATCCCTTTCAATTAGTTTTAGAATTTTGTGTGTATATGTTTTCATGTTTATTTTTCTGGGGGACTTCCATTAGATTTTCAGTTGTTAGTCCTTACCTGAAAGAGGTTAAGATCTTGAGTAAGACTATCTGAAATCTTTCAGTTATTTATGTCTGTCATACTTTTGTGTGGAATTTTATTTCTTTATAGGCATGTGGATATGTCAAATATGTCGACCTAGGAAAAAAGGACGAAAACTTCTACAAAAGAAGGCCGCACAGATAAAACGGCGCTATGCTAATCCAATAGGACGCCCAAAAAACAGGTTAAAGAAACAAAACACGGTGTAAGTTGTACTTGTGGCAAGGTGAGGGGAGAAAAGGATAGAGCCTTCTCTATAGTGTGGGATTCACTTGTTTTCTTACGAAAAAAATTTTCGTTGTTGTAACTGGCACTTATATATTTAACAATGGCTAATTTTTATTAAGTCCTTAATAAAATGCCAGCCACTATTCTAAGTGCTTTACATGCATTAAAAAATTAAATTATCCCAAAAACCCAATGAAATGTAACTACTGTGTTAGTTCTGGTTTTTGAAAGAGGAAACTAAGGCCTTGGAAGTTAACTTGCACAGGTTATATAGTAAACATTGAACTAGGATTAAAATCCAGGTGTAGTGAGGCATGACTTTTAGCCATTGCATTATATTGCTGCTGATATAAAAAAATAGCAAAGAAAATTTTTATTATTGTAGCATTTTACAGGTTCCTTCTTAATCTATTCTCAGTTGTTTATATGTAGTAAGTGTATGGATCACTTCCTATTGAGGTGATAGCCAAGTCCCATTTTCATGTTTTTCTGATACAAAGGAATGGGTTTTTATCTATTAGCAGAAATCAGAAATTGTCAACTAGGAAACTAGGCTATGTCTGGAGGATGTGGGGCAAGATTGAGTAGCTAATTCTGTTTTTTTAAAAAAATCTGTAGCAATTTATTATTGATTATATATAAAGTTTCTTCTGGTCTGTGAACTTCTCTTTGCTCTCAAAAGTTTTACCTTTCTTTTCTATACTTAATACTACCTTGAAGGTGATATAGCTGAATGAATGAACATTAACAGCCTGAAATACATAGAACCAGTATGATAGTCTATGTTTTTCATCTTAAGAAATCAAGCTTTAATTTTCCTACAAAATGATCTTTTGATTTCTGACATCCATAGAGGAACTCATCTTTGTGTTTAGAGGTAAAAGTATAATTCTGTGTTAGTATAAAGACCACAGTATTACAGGCCTTTAAACCTGGAAGGATCTTAGGTATTCTATGGTCTAACTCTCATTTCACTAATGAAGACATTAATATTTAGAGAGAATGTGATTTGTCTAAGATAATGAAGCAGTAAGTGACAGAATTATGACTTGAACTCTTGTCTTTGGATTTCTGGCTTAGGGTTTGTTCTACTATGATCAACTAGGTGTCCTGGAAATAGATGTTTCTAATAATAATACACTTCTTATTCATAGGCTATTTATAGTTTACAGAACTTTCTTAATAATGTGCACATTGTTTTATAAATCTGTAGGTTATTTTCTGTGTTGTATATTAAATTTCAGCCTTATAATGATTTCTTTTTAATAGTTCTATTTTTTCCATGTTTGATTCTTTAGATCAAAGGGTCCCTTCAGCAAAGTTCGAACTGGCCCTGGAAGGGGTCGGAAACGTAAAATCACTCTCTCCGGACAGTCAGCATCATCATCAGAAGAAGGATATTTAGAGCAAATAGATGGCTTGGACTTCTGCAGAGATAGCAGTGTCCCCTTGAAGTTCAACAAGAAAACCAAAGGGCTCATTGATGGCCTTACAAAATTCTTCACCCCTTCCCCTGATGGGCGGAAAGCTCGAGGGGAAGTGGTAGACTACTCTGAGCAATATAGAATCAGGAAAAAGGGCAACAGAAAATCAAGCACTTCAGATTGGCCCACAGGTAAAAGTTTGAAACAAACTTAGAAACAAAAAGTATTCAAAAGTATATTATTTGGAGTAACACTAGTTATCTAGAATAGATTTATACTTGATAATAAAAAATTGATCATGGAATATAAGAATGTGTTAAAGACACATATTTATTTGATACTGTGGCAGAATTAGAGGTTAGAGATGAAGTTGCAGAGTGAACCAGTTGGAACTCTTTTGCAAAAGAAACTATAATATTTTGGTAGAAGCACAAAGAATCTACCTACAGAAATTTGGGGTGTAACTTTGAATTAAGGATTAATTTGCATTTTATAAATTACTAAACGAAACATGTAATGAGCATGATGGTGCTTGCTATATTCCTGGGAGGAATTTGGAAAGACCAGAAGTGGTCAAACTGCGGTTGGACATACAGAAAAGACTAAAATATGTAAATATGATAAAGTCACTGATTTTTCTATTTCTCATTTTGGGAAATTTGTATGTTTTTGTGGGTTAAATGGAGAGAGAAGATGGGGGAGAAAACCACTGCTGTAGACTATTTGCCTATATATTAGGCCGAGTTCCCTAGTTTTCAAAGTAGAAAACATCTAGAGAGAGGACTTAATAGTATAGTAGATAATTCATGTTAGAGGGAAAGACTTTGATTAGCTGTCTAGATAATTAAATCTTAAAATAGCCTCATTACTGAGCTTTGAATTTAGAGTACCTAACAAGGTGAAGGAAGTAGAAAGGGCTCTGAGGAAAGTATGTGAATGAGGATGAACTCTTGGATTACAAGAACAAAGTTATAGTGTTTGACTTACTGCAGGAGAATTTCTTAACTTTGATACCCTCTCCCTGGTGTCCCTTTGGTAAGTGTATTCACTGCTTCTTCATTCCTGCTTATATAAGTGGTTGATTGGTCCAGTGCAGGAGATAATATCCTCATCATTATCAGGTTCCCCTTTTATTGATTTGTTTTTCACTAGAGTGGTAATCGCCTAATTACTCTTTAAATGTTCAAGATTTTCATGTTTCTTATCAGCTATGTAGACTATAAATAAGCTTCATTCTGAGCATGTTTATTTAAGAAAATATGTAATCCATTTAGGTTAGACTTAGAATGAAAGAATTTCAAAACAAATACTAGTGAAAGACATTTTTGCATTAACCATTTGCGCTGGAGATGAATTATTAAAAGAATCTTTTGGAAAGTTTTAGAAATAGAAATTGTTAAAGCAAATGTATAAAGTATACAGAGAAGTAACATTAAACTTAAGGCATTGTTGTATTTTCTTTAATAGACTCTGTCATTTTCTTTATGAATTAGACTTTTAAGGATCAATTTGTACATGATTTTACACTGCTACAAAGTGCTATACTAGATCTGTGCCTGCATCCATATGTGTCATGCACTAGGGGGCATTAAAGTTACATAGTACCTTTAGATTGTACTTTTTTTTTTTTTTCAGTTTGGGAATATTGTCAACAATGAGTCTTTGTCCTTTTTCTTCTTGTACTAAATGAATAACAGACAGCCTGTATGTGCAGTCGATTTGAAAAGAACTGTCACTGATTGGTCTTTTCAGCCATACTCATACAAAGAGGAAATGAGGCCATCAGCAGTGTCATCTTCAAATGCAAAGGATAATGATCTACATAACCCCAAATACTCCCTTCACTAATTTTTTTGCCCAGTTGAGGAAGAGCCATCATTTAGTGGATGATTATCATAATTTTTCATACTTACCCAGAGGATTATCATCTGTGGTCCTCAGGTTTGTGGAGTTTGTGCTTTAACAGGGCACCCAGAAAATGAGGGGAGTTAGTACTTCCTGGTATCAGTTAAGGTAGCTCCTTTGAAGATTCTCCTTTTGAATGTTGACACATTAAAATCATACTGAAAGTGTCATATTGATACTATTTCAAAATAAATTTTATACTCCTTGTTCTGCCTATTGAAATGTAATCTTATTAATGACATTTAAATTTGGTTGTGTCTATTTTTGAAAGCTTTAAGACAACTCAGGATGTTCACTAAAAGGCAGATATAATATGTAAAGATTCTTTATTGAGTACTACCTTTCTAGAAGTCAGTTTAATGCTATCCTTTTTTCTGTTATATAAATAGTATTAAAGTCTTCAGGTTGAAAGTTCATGTATTAAATTAAGGATAGTGCAAATAACATGTGAGCCCTTTCTTTCTGTGCAGACAATCAGGATGGCTGGGATGGCAAACAAGAAAATGAGGAGCGGCTTTTTGGGAGCCAGGAAATCATGACTGAGAAAGATATGGAATTATTTCGTGATATCCAAGAACAAGCGCTGCAGGTAAAGTTGGATGTTCAAGTTGGACAATCAAGCAACTTGTTCATGGATGAGAAACAGAATTGATTATGTTGTGGGTAAAGGAGCTTATCCGTCTATTCTGAGAAAGGAGTGGTTTGCTTGTATATGTAGTTAGGGTAGGGTATTCCTTTAAAACCCATAACTGCTTCAGTTTTGTAGGTAAAAAATTGCTTTGATTACCAATATTAAGTGAACTTAATTTTAAAATTTTTGGTCCTGTTGTATGAAGAAGAGTTTGGAGTTTGACCAAAAAACAAAAAACAAGCTTCTTGTAAGTAATAAAGTGTACATATTTATTATTTCAAGAAGTACTTGTTAAATGCTTCTCTCTCAATCATTTTTGACATATGGCTAACTATAAATATATATACAAAAAACTTATTTATGTGCCAGGTGCTACAGGACCAAAGTAAATGACAGAATTCCTTCTCTCAAGTATAGTGTAAAAAAGACATGCAAATAAAAATCTTATTAACATGAAAAGTTTTGTTATGGAATAAACAGTGTTGGAAGAATAGGAAAGCAGGCATCTACTTTGGGAAGTTCAGAGGATGATTCAGTAAGGAGTCTTAAAGGCCATAGAGTAGCTTATCAGAATAACATGGATTGGGGTCGCATCTAATCAGAAGGAACAGAAGTGAAAATGAACAGATCCAAGGAAGAGGAAACCATGCTTACTTGTGGAAACTGAAGTGCTTTAGTATGAAGAACATAGGGTATAGAGAATGTAGGAGGTAAGGGTGGAAAGTGCAGGGACTAGATCTTATAGGCTCTTCTAGATTAAATTTATTTTTCTTTTGTTTTTTCCTTCTTTGCTACCAACCAACTTACTAATAAACTAGTTAAGTTCTCTCTTATCTTGAAAGTAAGTATTTATAAAGCTGATGCTACAGATTGTACAATTGTATAATTAAAATAATTGTACAGTTGTGTAATTAAAATATTTTGAACTGAGAGACCAGTTGGTGATTAGGCTATTTATGACTATCATTATGTGAGTACTTTTGAAAAGTAAAAACAGCAATATAATTACTCAGTAAGCATTTACTCAGCATTCTACCATATTTATGATTTAACAACATTCTAGCTATAAGTCAATTGGATGTGATTTTAAGACTTGATCTGTCATATAGTAACTCTTACTTTGAGTAAATTTATCAATCTCTCAAGGCCTGTTTTGTTTTGTATTTTTCCTACCAGTAAGTAAAATGAAACATTTTAGGTATTATAGTAGCAATACATGGAGTTTAGAAGGAGCTCAAAGAAGGAGGTACTTACTTCATGACTGGAAGAACTTTTTGTTTCCCAATAAGTTGTAGACATAGTGCTAACTTAACTTCTAATTTTTTTTGTGTGTATTTCTTTAAAATGAGGACATTCTCATACATGAGAATCATCAAACCAGTTAGCATAAAGTACCATTGTCTAATACAAAGGTATAATTCAAATTGCACTAACTGTATTACTAATGTTTTTTATGTCAGAAGAAAAAATAACTTTTCTTGATGCACTGTGCAATCTAAGATCATATGTTTCATTTAGTTTTCATTTTTCTTTAGTCTCCACAGTCTTTGTCTTTCATAACCTTGACAATTTTGAAGTATACAGACCATTTGTTTAGTAGAATATCCATTACTTTGAAATTGTTCTGTGTTTTATCATGATTTAAAAAATACCACAGAGGGGATGTGTTCTCCTCAGTGCATCATATCAGGAGGTATGTAATAACTCTTTGATTTACTGTATGTGATATTAATTTTGATTACTTGGTTAAAATGTTTTTCTGCCATGTAAAATTATTATTTTCTATCTTTTAATTATCTAGTGATGACATACTTTGAGACCATGCAAACATCCTGTCTTTTATAAAACTTTTACCCACTGGATTTAGCTTACAGTGATGGTTTTCACCTGAAATATTTGCTTTGTTTCTTGGCAAATATAATTTGCTAATAACATTTCTTTTACATTTATCAGTTGGCATTCTGCTACAAGGAATAGTCTTTTTTCCCTCCCATTTATTTGCTCATTCTTTTAAGAATCAGATTATTTTGTTTCATGAGTTATATAATTTGTTGCTATTAGTTTATCTATTTTGATGCTTAAATTATTCCAAGTTTGGGAAAGGTCTGGCTCTTGTGTCCTTTTGACATGTCTGATCCTTTTTATTTACATCTGGCCACCACATGATGTTCTAGTCTCTTACTGTTCTAGCCTAGTTACCTGGTACCTTTTAGTGGAGAATGGGAATAAATTGTAGTTGTGTTTGTCAGCTTTTTATCGATGTGATAAAAATACCTGAGATAATCAACTTCAAAGGAGGAAAGATTTATTTTGGCTCACAGTTTCAGAGATTTTAGTCATTGGTCACTTGATTGCATTGCTTTGCGTCTGTGCCAGCATAATACATCATGGCAGAAATGCATAGGGGAGAAAGCTGTCACTTCATGGTGGCCAGGAATGAGAGAGAGAGGGGAGGTTGCCAGGGGCCCACTGTCTCTTTCAAGGGCATGTTCCCATTGACCTTTCTTCCTCTAGGCCTCACCTCCTAAAGGTTCCTCCAACTCCAGTATCACCACCAGCTGAGGATGAATCCTTTAACACATAGCATTTAGGGGACATTGAAGATCCAAACCATAACAGTAATTCTGTCTTTGTACTTGCTTAGGCTCAAAGAGGTATCATCCTTGATTCTTTTTCTTTCTCTCTTATACTGCACATTCAGTCCATCTAATGATTCTGCCTTCAACATATATCCAGAATATGACTACTACTTACTGCTTCAAAACCACTGTCATCTCTGGCTTGGGCTCTTACAATAGTCTCCAGACTAATCTCCTGGCTTCTACTTTTGCCCCTCATACCAGCACAGAGGCCAGATTAATTATTTTCATACTTAAGTTGAAAACGTGTGCTCAGAAAACCTTTAGTGTCTTTCAAACTTGCTTGGAATTTTAAAAACCAAAATCTGTACCCTCATCTCTGAGGTTCTGTATGATCTTTTATCTACTTTCCTCTCTTTTTTTTTTGGCACTGGGGATTGAACTCAGGGGTACTCAACCACTGATCCGCATCCCCAGCCCTATTTTGTGTTTTACTTAGAGACAGGGTCTCACTGAGTTGCTTAGTGCCTTGCTGTTGCTGAGGCTGGCTTTGAACTTGAGATTCTCCTGTCTTAGCCTCCCAAAGTGCTGGGATTCCAGGTGTGTGCCACGGCACTTGGCTTGCTTTCCTCTCTCATTCTACTTTTGCCATTATTTACTCCAGTCATAGATCTTTTCTTCTTACTCACACACACTGAGCACACTAGTGTCTTGGAGCCTTTGTTCTTGCGATTCTCTCTGTTCGATTGCCTTTCTTAGTTGGCTCACAGCTTACTCCCTTTGGGTCTCTGCTCATAAGTCATGTTATCAAAGAGGCTTTCCCTGACTCCCGGAATAAGACAGCATATTTTTAACCACATTGTATCACTTTCTATCCACTCACTTAGCTACTTTTCCTACTTAGTACCATCTCTTGAATTTAAATACTTATTTTTAGAATATAAATGCCTTGAGAACAGGGACTTTCTCTTTGGTCATTGCTTTATACTGAATGCTTAGACTAGAGTAAAGGCTCAGCAGATACTTGTTTAATGAATAGGTATTTGAATGAAATTTTCTGCTGGGAGCAATGGGACAGGAACTGTGTGTAATAATACAAGTGTGGAGAGATCAGTAGTCTCTAGTTACTGATCTCTCCACACTTGTATCATTACATACAAGTAAAAAGGGGATGCTGTGTATGATTCTTGTCAAAATGAACCAACTACTATGTATAGCTCCAGTGCTCTAATACAAAATGATAAATTTAAAAAAAAGGTGAATGCTGAACTTTGATGAAGACGGTGGGAAACAATTAAATTTATATTGTTAATTATCTGCTAATTATATATTTCTTCCACCATTTTATTAAGCTTATGATGGTCCATTTATGTGCCTGGTATCAAGGACATATACAGCCAGATATTATAAGTCTAATTCATGTTTTTGTGTGTATGTGTGTGGTACTAGGGATTGAATCCAGGGCTTTGCAGTGCTAGGCAAACATTCTAACTCTGAGCTATATCCCCAGCCCTTTTTAAAAATTTTATTTTGAGATAGTCTTGCCCAAGTTGCTTAGGCTGGCCTTGAACTTATAATCATCCTACCTCCACCTCCCAAGTTGCTGGGATTACAGGCTGCACCACCACACCCAGCTTATTAATTCATGTTTATTTAAACTGGCAGTGCACCCAAACTCTTATGATGGTGATATTTCTCCATGAGATTCATTCATTTAGTATTCATGTGCCTAACTTGCTTGGTACTAGAGCTGTCAGTGAGGACACAGGCTCTGTCTCATGAAGCTTTCAGTCTCATAATTGAGACATACAATGAACAATCATTAAAATAAAGTTGTAATTACAAATTGATAGGCAGTAGGAAGAAAATAAGTGACAGGTTATAACAGTTATAACAGGCTACCTGATCTACATTGATGGAGGTTGGGGCTGGAGGATGTGTGAGAATGGAAGGCTTTTGAGGAAGTATTTATAGAAGGATCTAAAAGATGGATAGAAAGTCAGCAAGGCCAAGAGCTTAAAAAACAAAACAAAACAAAAACCATGAGTGACACAACAGACTGCCTGTATAATTGTCATGAAGCATGAAAGACATTGATAAATTTGAAGAACTGAAGTCCATTGTAATTAGAGTATAATGAATAAGAGTTATACAGATGAAGCTGGGAGATAGATATACATAGGCCAGAAGTTAGAATTGGGTTTTTATCTTAGTTGTAAGGAGAAGCCATGAAATGGTTTTTACAAAAGAAATAGCAGGCCTGGTGCAGTGGCGCATGACTGTAATCCAGGAGGATTGTAAATTCAAAGCCAGTCTCAGCAAAAGGCAGGCGCTAAGCAACTCATTGAGACCCTGTTGCTAAATAAAATACAAAATAGGGCCGGGGCTGGGGCTCAGTGGTTGAGTGCCTCTGAGTTCAGTCCCTAGTAGCCACTCCCTACCAAAGGAAAGGAAATAGCAGAATTCAATATACATTAAAGATTATTTTTTTTTCTTGGCCTGTGTATGAAGAATAGATTGTAATTAAGCAAGAATGGAAATGGAAATCACTTTGCAGGTTTTTGCAAGGATCTGCAAGGTGAAAGAAGATGGTACCTTGGATTAAAGAGATGACAGTGGAAATAGAGAAATGGATAGATTTAGTTTATTTTGAAGATGAAATCAGCAGAACTTATTGATAGATTTGGTATGTAGTTTGAAGGAGGTTGTCAAGGATGATCCAGGTTATCTGAATTAATGTAAGAAGATAAGTAGTTTGAAGCCAATTAGCGTTAATGGTGATTAGAGTAGGATTTGAATAATAAAAGGATTTATAAGATAATTCAGAAATTCATTTTTGAGAACTTAGATTTGGCTTAGTACAAGCTGCTTCAGTCTTCTCTTCTTGAGCCTCTTCCTTCTCCTCTTCTCCCCTCTTTCACTTTCCTCTCCTCTTCTTCCCCCCTTCTCTCTATTGATTATCCAACTTGGGCATTGTACTTGCTAGCCAAGTGCTCTGCTACTGAGCTACACTCCCAGCACTTTGTTTTAAATATTTTCCAGGAAGATTTTATTTTTACTATAGTTTTTTCAGCTGTCTTAGAACACAAGCAAAAGGTAAATGATAAAGGAGTGGAATTCATTTGACTCATCATTTTTTGAATTTCTATTCTTGTAGATCTTACAGTCTAGTAAGAAACTATAAATGTGTTGGCATGAAAGAACCTAATACGTTTGAGTAAAGTATTATTGAATTCTTTAGCAAGGGTTTTTTAAAAAGGATTAATTGGTTTTGAATTTTAAAAAAAATCATTACAGGCAGCAGGGGAGATAGAGATATAGTTCACCTGGTTCCGTCTCTAGCTATACAGAGTGTACTTCCATGAAAAAAGAGACGTCTCTAAAAAGATAAATGGAAGCATAAAAAAGTTAGTAGTATGTCTTTTCAAAGAATCAATTCTAAGTTTCATAGATGCTTTGTATGTTCTTTTTTTGTTCCCTGATTGATTTCAGCTCTGATCTTAATTATTGCCTTCCTTCTATTGATTTGGAATTGGTTTGTTGTTTTTCAAGGGCTTTGAGATACATCATTAGGTTATTTATGTGGGCTCTTTCTGATTTTCTTGTGTAGGCACTGATAGCTATAAACTTTCTTCTTAGAATGTCCTTCATAGTATTCCAGAGGTTCTGGTATGTTGCATCACCATTTTGTTTGATTCTAAGAATTTTTAAATTTCTCCTCTGATTTCTTCTGTCATCCATTCATTTTTCAAAAGTGTATTATTCGGGGCTGGGATTGTGACTCAGCGGTAGAGCGCTTGCCTCGCATGCGTGAGGCCCTGGGTTCGATCCTCAGCACCACATACAGAGCAATAAAATAAAGACATCGTGTCCATCTACAAAAAAATTAAAAAAAAAAAAAAGTGTATTATTCAATATCCATACAGTTTTTTGATGTTGATTCTTAATTTCATTCTAATATGATCAGATAAAATACAAGAAATTATATTATTTTTTTTTCTGTGTGTGTGTGTGTGTTTGCTGAGTTGGTTTGTGGCCTGAACTGTGATCTGTTTTAGAGAAGGTTTCATGATAAGCTGAGAAGAGTGAATTTGGCTGTTGTTGGATAGACTATTCTATAGATGTCTGTTAAGTCTATTTGATTTATAGTAATTTTAGGTTTGAAGAATCTTTACTGAGTTTATGTCGGGATGACCTATCGGTGAGAAAGGTGTGTTGCAAATCACCCAGTATTATCATAGTAGGGTCTATCTGAGTCAGTAAGTCACATAGTATCTTTTTAATCTAATTATGTAATTATGTTTTATGTAATTATGCACCAACATTTGGACCATAAATATTTACTATCATTATATCTTGTTGGATTGTTCCCTTGCCAGTATGAAATGACCTTCTTTGTCTCTTTTGATTAATTTTGGCTTGAAGTCTACTTTGTCAGATATGAGAGTAGTTAATTCTGTTTTGGGGCTATATTTACATGTTATATCAATTTCCATCCTTTCACTTTCATTCAGCCTATGACTGTCTTTGCCTCTAAGGCTAATCTCTTGCAAACACCATATAGTTTGGTCTTGTGTTTTTAATTCACTCTGCCAGTCTATATCTTTTAAGTGAAGAGTTGACCATTTATATTCAGCATTATTATAGAGAGATGTTAGTTAAATCCTGCCATTTTGATTTGTATCTAATGTTAAATTGGGACCTGTTTCTCATTTGTTTATCTACTCTTTAAATGAGATTTATCCACTTGTGAGCTCTGAAGTTCATTTTTTATTTCTTCTGTGTGTGGTTTTTAAGTAATTTCTGTAGTATTCATGTAGTAATCATGAATTTTAGTTTCTACTAATCTTGGAAGATTTTTCTTCAATTCTGAAGGATAGCTTTGCTGTATATAGCAATCTTGGATGACATTTATTTTCTGTCATGGCTTGAAACACATCATTCCAAGCTCTCCTGTAGTTTAGAGTTTGTGCTAAGAATTCAGAAGCAGTTTTGAAATCTAATGATGAAAAGAGAAAGGAGGGAATTGTTGGAATAATATCCTTAGGTAGGTAAGAGAGGATGTAATTTTATGCGCAAGTGAAGGTATTAGCCTTAGATAGGATCCCAGATAATTTTTTTATAGTATTAGGGAAAGTATATATTTATAAGTGATATATAAACATAACAGTTTAGGCATGCAGATGAGGCCAAGGAAAGTTGTAGAAACTCACTTCTAGTTTCTTCGTGCAGTAGGACACACAGGCATTGGCTAAGAGTGAAGGGGAAATAAGAAGTGTCTTGAGGAGACAAAAAGAAATATGAAATTATCTTTTTGGAGAATGGGAGAGTGAATGGAGTAGTAAAGCATTAAGTGCCCTTTCGAGGTTAATGATTATGATTTATAAATTGATACTAGTTAGAGTGATTCTGTGCTTTTCTTAAACCATGTTCAAAATTTGAAGATGACAGATTATGCGGAGAATTGAATTTAACAAGAGTTGGATTTTGATGTTTAATCAGGAGAGAGGCAAGGACATTTGGGCTGTTGCTTTTAGTATATGTGTATATACTTTAATACTTCTCTAAAATCAGAAAAATGCAGAATTCTAAAACATTCTAGATAAGCGATTGTAGGATAGTAGCTTCCTATTTTTGGAAAACTGAGTTCTTATTGTTAAAAGACAATGCACACACATTTTGTAATTCAAAACAATTAATTGAGGGCTAACTCTATTTCCCTCAGTCTACCCATGAAAGGTCTTTATCCTTCATTCTTATTGTTCCTACTCTGGTGTTTTTGCCTTCTAATCTCTCTGAGCCTTGTTGTTTCCATCTGTAAAGTGGGTAGGTTTCCCCTTACTTAAAGGAATAGATTGTGGGGATTAAATGAGGCAACAGTGGAAGCTGAGTTTGGCACAGTAGGTGTTCCATGAATGCTGATTCTCCTTTCCTTTAGTTTGAGCTCACTCTAATTTGGAGCATATGAACTCATTCTTACATACCTCTTTCATCATGTAACTTTTAATCCCTAATGAATGAGGTTACTTATTAGAATATTTCTATGGGAAAAGTGTTCAAATATCAGAAAGCCATTTCTTCTCCCCATGTTTTCATTTCATGTTTATAAGGGGACAGTCCCACCCTTTATTCTCATTTCAAAATGTCACTCCCCTAGGGAGTGGAAAGGGAAGATAGGTCTAGGGGGAGCTGTGTGAGTAGAGAGACAGAGGAAGAGTACAGGGCAGTATTTACATAAATTGTAATTTTATTGTTTATATCAGATCCAGAGTTGGGTATTGTAGAAGCAGGCTTTATTAAAAATTGGACTTAAGATAAGCCATTTAATGGAAGCTGAGTTTTTGTAGTAGAATAATTTCTTCTTACAAACTACTAGTAATAAAAGTTTCATTATTTAGAAATAGATATGTTTAAAGTTTTCTTTGGGTATAGACATTACTAGTGCATTTGATGCTCTCTTTAGTTATCTTAGATTAAAAGACCAATTCTGGCCTGGAATATATGTCAACTTTTAAAGAATATGGCATATTTAAATGAGAAAGTCATGAAGTGATAGAACTTGACTAAAATTTAAAAATATATATATTGTGGGGCTGGGTTGTAGCTCAGTGGTAGAGCACTTGCCTAGCATGTGTGAGGCACTGGGTTCGATTCTCAGCACCACATATAAATAAATAAAATAAAGATCCATTGACAACTAGAGAAAATATTTAAAAATATATATATGTTGTGTTCTTATTATACTAGATACCTCCACTTTAGAAAGTTGCTTAATAGATGAGTATTTTGGCTGAAATTTTAAAATAATCTTGCAAAGGTGATCTTACAATTCAAATGTGACAATTTGATTTTAGCAGGGACTGGGTTAATGAGTAGTTTAGATGTAGCATTTGCTTCCTCCCTATGTAGATCCTTGTTAATTTCTAAACCTTAGTGAATGGAAACCCCTTTGCTCTGGAGGCTTGCACAAGGGAATTGGGAGTGGTGGAGGACACACACATGAGCAGATGTGCCAGAGCATTTCACAACACAAAGGTGAAGATAGGTGTGAGTAGGAGGGGAGTCTTGCTACGAGTCTATTTCTCTATACACTCTTTCTTGTGGTGATGTGCAAACAATTGTACTGGAACTGGATATCCACTTTCACATCGGGCATCCGCCTGGAAGAGCAATGCGCAGCTGATGGGAAAGCTCTCAAACAACAAGCAGTGCCACAGCAGGTGCATGTTTTTAGCTTTTGTACCTCCTGTTTGATCCTTGCCTCAAAAAGTTAGATTTGGTTTCTGGTATTTGAAACTATTTTCCTGTACTACTATTTATTCTTATTTTGAGCTGTGTAAATAGATGAAAATATCCTACTTCATGAATTAAAATACTTGATTCTGGAATATGGTTTAAAGAACAGCCTTTTAAAACCCTTTTTAAGTTCTGTTTTGATTTCTGAGAAATGAAAGGAATCTTATTTTTACTTTGTTTCTATATTATTTTTACATTTGGAGGAGTTCCAGTACTTGCTGGTGTTACAACACTACTTATCTAACTAGAAGATTGTTGTCTTTTAAAAAAAATTTTATAATTAGTTATATGTGATAGTAGAATGCATTTTGACACATCATACATAAATGGGATATAACTCATTTGTCTGGTTGTACATGAAGATGGTTGTCTTTTGTTTTTAGGTGCTTGAGGAACAGCCTGAGGTCTCACTTGGCTGTTTTCCAGTATGAAACCTGAGATAAATCTCTTGGCCTTTTATAGGAGCAAATGGTTAAGAAAAGCAGAGGGAGTTCTCAAATGAGTTGTGGTGAAGCGGCTTCTTTCTTATAAATGAATTTATATAAAACCAGGGAATAAGAATATTTTTATTCTTGTTATAAGGTATATGTGTATATCTGTGGGCTCCAACAAGGGACTTTTAAATATCCTCTCAGTGGTCCTTAAAGCATAATGTTGAAGGATAATTTTGGATGTTCTTTTGATGAATAGTTATTAATACTTGTATTTGAGGCTAGATTCTAGTTCTTTTCCTTAAGTCTGTTAATCTTTCTGAAGTATCTGTGATATGCATACATATGTATGTGTATATATCATATGTATGTATGATTATTTTGCTAGTCTGGTTGCAGAGAAAATCAAATTGCCCTTGAATTTAAGGTTTTAAAACTGAGTCTTTGCTGTCTTGAACAGTATCTTATATTTGAATTGCTGGTTTAGAAACTAGGAGCAGCAGTGCTATTATAGACCCTTTTCTTGGATAGTATAATTATTTAGATTATTACAGGAATAGGGGGAAGCATAGAGAAAAGTTCCATTATAAAAAGAAAGTGGAAAAAAGGAATAGCCTGTGTATAGCAAAGTATATTTTTCTTGGGTCAGATCTGTGAGAGCTACTAAATTTTAGATGTACTGTGAAATGAAGACTCTTTTGATACTTGTTTTATCATATTCTTTTTATATTATTTGCAAATATTTTCTCTCTCAATCATAAAATCTTCTTTTCAGTGTGTACTTAACATGTTCAGTAGTTCATTTCCATTGTGTTCAGCTGAGGCAAGTATGAAACACCACCTGAAATTATTCTTTATCTTACATCCTTAAATGCTAGCAGTTTCTTTTTAATAATGAAGTCATTAGGGAGTAAGTTTAGTCAAAGAAATTATTCTCAGTGTTTTTAAAATAGAAAATGCAGTGCCACCAACTTCATTTGGCTCTAAGAGATTTATTAGCATTTTAATTCTTTTTGGATATTCTGTTTAAAGAAGAAAACAACTTCAAAATTTGTTAGCTTTTCTTTTTTTTCTTTCCTATGGAATCCTAAGAAGAGATTTAGATTCAGATTTTTTTGTTTGTTTGTTTGTCATTATGTCAGTGTATCTGATTTAGCTAACTTTTATAATGTATTCTTGACCACACAGAAAGTTGGAGTGACTGGTCCTCCTGATCCACAAGTCCGCTGCCCATCTGTCATTGAATTTGGGAAGTATGAAATTCACACCTGGTATTCCTCCCCATATCCTCAAGAATACTCAAGGTATGTTTTGAGAGATGCTTTATTTTGTTTTTAGTTTCATAGGACTCTACAAGAGGAAGGGACCCAAAGGTGTTTTAGTTCAGTTCCTCTTTTTACATTTGAAGAAACTGGAGCTTTTTAAAATGTCCATTACAGCAACATTCTTTGTCAACCACTTAATCCTGACTGGCTTTTAGATTTTCTTTTCTATAACCTGTCCAAAAGCTGTATTTTAAAATTAGAAATCTTAGGCATGGTCAGAATGAAAGAGGAATGTTTTTTCTTTAAGAGAAATTTGCTTTACTCTTTACACTAGTTTTTTTTTTTTTTTTTTTAACAAAGACTTTTACATATATATATATATATATATAGTTTCACTTGAGTAGCTTTTTTTAAATAAATGAGATTAGTTTTTTTAATATATCTTTTTTTAGTTGCCAGTGGACTTTATTTATATGTGGTGCTGAGAATCGAACCCAGTGCCTCATACATGCTAGGCAAGTGCTCTACCACTGAGTCACTACCCTAGCCCTTGAGTAGTTTTTGATCTAAATTTTTATAATTTAACAAACTTTGCTAATAGTTTGTTTTCCCAGGCATAATTGGACAAATAGATAGCACAATATTATATATAAAATAGCTTGAATTTCCAGATATGAAAATTGATCACTCTGCAGCTTTTTGGGAAGTAGCAATGTGCATAGTAGAGCCATATTTATTTTATGACTTAGCTTGACATTTTTAAACAGTGTAACCTTAGAAGTTATTCAACTATTCTGTGTCAGTTTCCTCATCTGTAAAGTGGAGATACTAATAGTACTTGTCTCATAGTGTTATTTTGAACATTAAATGAATTAAAACATGTAAATCGCTTAGAGAATATTAAGTGCTCAATAGTGTCAGTTGTATTTTTCCTTCAGGGTTGAAATGAAAAGAGAGAAAAAGATGCAATAAAAAAGTTAAACACTAGTTTATCATTTGATGTATAGCAGTCACATTAATGCTTTCCAATCTTTGAACTATTTATGCTACAGTCTCTCAGTTAGCAGGTGTTGTAAGGAATAATAAGTTATGATTCTTTTTGAGTTAAATTACAACAACATATACTTAAGAGTTTTACAATATATAGAAAACTATAACATGAATTATTTCCAAGAAGCTGAAAATAGATCCAAATAGTTGTTAAAAGTGTCTCCTTTTAACAATTGTTAAAAGGTAGCATCTTTTTATTTTTTCTTTCCATATAATAAAATAACTTGCTAATGCGGTTTCCAAGTCTATAGCAGAAATAGAAAACTAGGAGCAGCAATGCTATTATAGACCCTGACTTCAGTGAAGAAGTAACAACAAAAAAGGAGGCGAAAACAAAACTCAGCAAACTTAACAAGCTCATCAAACACATTTGGGAACCATACGGAGGATCACTTGACCCTAAACTAACTGATTCATAGACTGTGGTATTATCTTTAAGTTAGTACTCTATATCATGAAATAATAATCTGATTTGTTCAGAGTAGGTTATTATATATGTTAGAAGAAAGAAGGAAAATTCTTTAGCTACCTTCAGAACTCTGGTATTCAAGGTGACTCATTTCTTGGGCATTTTGTGTAGCCATGATTTCTTGTGTGATCAAGAAGAAATATGAGCCGGGCACGGTGGCTCAAGCCTGTACTCCCAGCACTTAGGGAGGCTGAGACAGGAGAATTGCGAGTTCAAAGCCAGCCTCAGCAATGGCGAGGTGCTAAGCAACTCAGTGAGACCCTGTCTGTACATAAAACACAAAAAATAGGGCTGGGGATGTGGCTCAGTGGTCGAGTACCCCTGAGTTTAATCCCCAGTACCAAAAAAAAAAAAAAGAGAGAGAGAGAGAGAGAGAGAGAGAAATATGCTGAGAAATTAATTTTATTTGTCAAGTAAATCATCATTATTACTTTTTTTTACTTTTTTTTTTTTTAGTTATAGATGGACACAAATATATTTATTTTTATGTGGTGCTGAGGATCGAACCCAGTGCCTCACGCATGCGAGGCAAGCGCTCTACCACTGAGCTACAAACCCAGCCCCATCATTATTATTACTTTTAAGTGAGCTGTTCACAAGCTATCCACATCAGAGGAGCACTCAATTTAGCGAAGAAAGCTTATTTAACATGTCTATCAACTGTGTCAGGGGTTATGGTGCAGATGGATTGAAACCATAAGTACTTTGTCTCTTCTACTCAATGGAGAAATAGAAATAGAGTTTTAACTTCAGCACTTGCTTTCCAAGAGATGATGAGATTGAAAATATATACTGTTGTAAAAAATTTTGAGATATTAAAAAGATTTGCTGCAGTTGTTGCTTTTTGTTCTGTGAGATTGTCACTAGAAACTCTTTTGAGGGACCTTGTTACCAACAAAGGAGTAAATGTTATCAGCAAAAAATAAGTAACCAAAAAAATGTCATAGAAATCACTAATAGAAGGCACAAATAGAATAGGAACTATAAAATTCAGCTTTTTTAAAGCAGAATTTTGGACATTTCCTATACATTTTCTTATCCATTGTGGTTCCTTCAATTTTCCATTAGAAAACAGTAATTCATTAGCATCTTTAGTAATTATGAATTCTTTAATGTATTCTGTATTTTTAAAAAAACTACACGTATCTATCTAAATGCATTTGGACTGCTTTGCTTCCAAGTTCTTTTAAACTTGAGCTGTCTGAAATGTTCAGAGATTTTGTATTTCCCAAATAATAAAGTTCTATCCTTCATTTTTTACTACCTACTTATTATTCTGTACTAAATTATTTTCTTATTACTAAAGGTTTTAAACACTTTTTAAAAATTCTAAATCCCAAGGCATGTAAACACAGGGCAAGCCAGGCGCAGTGGCACATGCCTCTATCTAATCTCAGCACGTTGGGAGGCCAAGATAGGAGAATCGTGAGTTTAAAGCCAGCCTCAGCAATGGTGAGGCGCTAAGCAGCTCAGTGAGACCCTGTCTCTACATAAAACACAAAATAGGGCTGGGAATGTGGCTCAGTGGTCGAGTGCCCCTGAGTTCAATCCCCAGTACCAAAAAAAAAAAAAAAAAAAAAAAAAACCACCCAAAAAACCAGGGCGATATGAACAAACAAAAAAGAATAGATCACTTGAGGAAAAATCTTTAGGGATATCCAAATATTTGTATGTGCACTGTGTATTAAGTAATTTTTTATCCCTGGCTTTAAAAATAATAACAATGAAACAATGATTGTATTTTATTTGTATCTGTCTGATTAAGTCTTTGAAATTGAAGGGTATAAAATGAATTGTTACTATAAGTTTCTCTATCAGAGCTATTTTATGCTCACTCACAGCAGAGAAAAGTTCAGAGACCTCTGTTTTACCATTAAAAACATGACAAATGGGCTGATGGCAAAAGAAATTTCACATTAGGGGTATCCTATTCTCCTGAATTGTTTAGAGCTTAACTTGAGAATAATTTCTTGCTATGATATTATTTCAAGGTCTCAAGGCAGATTCCTATATAATAGAGTTGCTTAGGAAGTTTCTTTGATTCTCTACCTGAGTTGACTTAATGCATAGATTATGAAATTATCTGTAGAACGAGGTTTGATCCTCCGCCCCCCCGCCGTAATCCCAGTTACTGAGGAAGGAACCACACAGAATCCTTACTGTCTTTGATTATTAAATGAAGTAAAACAGATGAAAATAAAATAAAAATAATAATGAATAATAGCAGCTGTAATTACAGTTCATTGAATGGAGTATCTCTGAAATAATTTTGTGAGGTGAATATTTCTGTCTTTAGAGAAGATCAGAGCCCAGCCAGTCATATTTGAGGCAATATGGTTTGTAAGTGACAGAACTAGGATTTAACCCCAATTCTCTCTTCCCATGTAGCCATAATCTGCAGCCACTTGTTTTGAACTATATGAATCATATTGACCTAGATTGGACTCACATGGCATATACCTTAATCTTTGATTTAAGTAATACTTGGTGTAATTTTTGTTATATTAAGGTTTCACTTCAAATTGTCCTGTTATAAAGGCCACAAACACATTGCTACTATCTTGGGCAGTGTTTAAAAGCCAGAGGTGCTATAGAAACTCCTGGAAAGAAAGTTTGTATTATTCTAGAAGTAAGGAGACTACACATAGCTACAGCCTATTCCTTATTTTACAAGGGGGGATTTCAGCACATTAACAGAAGCTATACTCCATGATGAAACTGAGCAAAGAAAGACCTAGGTACAGTTAGGAAGAGGATCACCAAAAGCAGCCCCCACCAGAATTCTCTAGGGCTAGGATTATACATAATCTCCATAACTGCATTTCGTTTCATGTAGCCTAATGTTCTTTCTATATAATATATTTTCCCAATATAAGAACTGCAGACATTTATACTTTACTAAAAGAAAGGTTTTGTTTTTCCAGTTTCTTCAGGCCATTCCCGTTAGACTAAAGAGCATCATCCCAATGGGCTTTATTTTGATAAAATTAGGGACTTTAAAAGTATTTTCAGGGCTGGGTTTGTACTTCAGTGGTAGAGCACTTGCCTAGCATGTGTGAGGTCCTGGGTTCGATCCTCAGCACCACATAAAAAGGTAAATAAATAAAATAAAGGCACTGTGTCCATCTACAACTAAAAAAATATTTTAAAAAGAAAGTATTTTCAGCAAGAAATATTTTGGAATAAAGTAGATATTAATGCTTGCTTTTACTTTATTGCTTTTCATTTAATAAGGTTCACTAGAGTTTTTAATTATTAAAATATCTTGCAATTCTAATGTATGGCATGGATTCAGTTTAGCAGATGAGACTTGGCAGTAATTTTCTTGGAGATTTCATTTCTTTCAGTATTTTCTTGAGCAACCTTAAAAAAAAACACAACTCGACCTTCTCTCACAGACCATGGGAAATTCTTTCTTTTATAAATATTTCCTGAAAAGTAGCATTTGATGAATATTTATTGCTTTTTTACTTGACAGGTAAAATTATATGTATTGTGCACAACACAATGTCTAAGTACACATTGTGAAATGACTCAAATGTAGCTGATTAGCATAAATTGTACTGCATTTTCTTGTCTCTGTACAGAGACATAACAGATTGGATGAAAAAGTTATTAGCATTTATCTTTACTGTGATTTGGAAAACTTAGTCTGACACTGTTTTTTCCTTCTGTTTTTCTTTTTAATATTTTAAAAAGCATAGACATTTTAGTTTTCTCAGATTCACATTTTAGGAAATATTAAGTTGTGATATTTAGCTCTCAAAGTGAAAACTTTTTACTCAAGTACAATATTGTTAACTTCTGTATTTTCATCTTCTGACAATTTTAAATTGTTTTTTAGCACAGAAAATAAAGGTAAGAAGTGTATAGTCAAGGGAATGTTATTGGTCCACCTTCTTTTTAAGAAGATATTCAAAATTCAGATATTCACAATTTGATGGTTGTGAGTCATCTTTAAGATTCAGTTAATATATTCAGTGCCCACATTAGATGATAAGGTTGATAGCTGAAGCCATTTCATTTTGAGATTTGTAGCTGTGGTGGTAAAGAAGGAAAAAGCTATTTTAATTTATTGCTGTTTCTCCTCTGAATAGTGGGATTTGAGGCAGTATGCAAAGAAAATAAGCAAAATTGCCTAGGACATGTTTCTTTTCTATACCCTTGGCTCTTGCTTCTTCACATTATAATGTTAGTCATTATTTGTTGCACTCAATATTTTGGAATGATTTTTGTATTAATGATATGACTTCAGGTTATGTTGGTGTAGCTAATATTAGATTTTAGAAAATAATATTGCATGTTATAGACACATTTTATATCACAATAGTTTCTTGGAAGCTTTCAGTGTACAGAATGGCAGTTTTTTTTAAAAAAAAAGACATAAGATTACATGGGAAGAATTAAGTCCCCTAGGGAGAAGGAAAGATAAGCACATGGCCTTTCCCACCCTTATGTGAGCATGAAGTGCTTAGTGCATACAAGACTGTGTGCCATAAATACACCTCAGGAAAAGCTTTAGTAGAATGTTAGATGTTTTCAGGTAAATGATAATTATGCTACAAATGCTGCTTCCAATGTGGGAACTTGAAAAAAATATTTATTGTCTCACACTTGAATCAATCAGACATTTTTTGTGTATGTTAATCTACTTAGCAAATATTTAATTCTAAGGTAATCTTTTAAGCCTAACTGAACTGATGGTGATTAAATTAATGAGATTTAAAAATTCCATCTAGTTCTTAAAATATGAGACAAGGTACAGTAATTTATTTGAATTGTATATTTTGTGATTTTATTAGCCACTATGTTTGTACATAGTAGTTTTTATGATGGTGTCAGTCTCAGATTATCAAGACTCAAAAGTTGTGAATAATACATCAGGATGCAGGGAAACCAGCTTTGTGCTGAAGATAGATGGCACATGTATTTATAACAGAAGAAACTTTTGGCTGTTTGAATTCAGGCTACAGTGGATATCAAGGCCACTAAATGTAGGTTATATGCCTGCCATTACCTTATAAACTGTTCTGATTTTATTGCCAAGCTCCTAATAAAAGGAATATTATTAAGAAATAATATTAAGGGGCTGGGATTATGGCGCAGTGGTAGCGTGCTCACCTAGCACGCATGAGGCACTGGGTTCAATCCTCAGCACCACATAAAAATAAAATATATTCTGTCACCTACAACTAAAAAATAAACATTTAAAAAAAAAAAAAAAAAAAGAAATAATATTAAGTTGTTAAACTAGCACTAAAATAGCAAGACTATTGAATAAATGTAAACTAACAACTGAGGACATCTAAAATAATAATGTAAGCCTTCATTTCACTTGTTGAATAATAGACTTTTGACTTACACAATTCCATATAGTGACTTTTAACCAGGGAGACAGAACTTCAGCAGTAGGAAGGAGAAAAGAGGTAGTGTAGTATGTCCTACTTTGCCAAAACATATTCAATGTTATAATTTCATACTTAAAAACATTTACAGAGTATTTTTACAATGTACACTATATGTCCATTTTACTCACCACTATACATACACCTCGTGTACCTCACACAAAGCCTCACATGTGATAAGCGTTCAAAAGATATTTAATTCCAAAAATTAATAGATTAATGAAGAAATAAATGACAAAGGAAGAAAAAATCTATAGAGCAACAAAACCATCTTCACTTATTTGTATGTTTGCAAGATAGACTTTATTTTGCTTATTAGAGATTCTCAAGGAGGAAAGAATGTAAGGTTTTCATTCTGTCAATCAAGTAACTTAAAGACCGAAAGAACACTGAACTGGGTATCTTGATTTCTCATCTTTGCCCTCCTTCTGTTAATTGATTGACTGCTATTATTTAAATTAATTTAAGTTTTTATTTTTTCCTTTCCCCTCCCCTCCCTTGTCCTTCCATTCTTCTTTCTTGCCTTCCTTCTTTGGTTCTAATGGGGATAATGATACATTCTCTACTTTTGTAACTGCTTAGTAATGAGAGAGAAAAGATAAGAGTCATGAAACTTTGAAGATTATAAAATGTAAAGCCCTGTCTTTTTAAATTATTATTTACAGGCTGCCCAAATTGTATCTTTGTGAGTTTTGTCTAAAATACATGAAAAGTAGAACTATTCTACAGCAGCATATGAAGAAATGTGGTTGGTTTCATCCTCCTGCCAATGAGATTTACCGGAAGAATAATATTTCTGTCTTTGAGGTAAGGTAGATATTTTAGTACTGTATCTTCCTGACCATTTCCCAAAGTGTCATTTGTACTACATCTAATTGTATAACATGATTTTGCAGGGACAATGTATTACTGTTGTTCACTCACTACTGAATTGGATAACTTAACTATGTGAGAAGCAGAATTGGACTAACCCAAATAATACCAAGTTCTTAAGCTTGACCTCAGAATAAGTCATTTGGTATCTCATTTAATCAAAGATATCAGTAATAATATATCTTATTATTTTATGTTCCACTATAAAGGAAAAAATATTGCTAATTATAATTTTTAAGACTGTATTTGAGGGGCTGGGGTTATGGTACAGTGGTAGTGTGCTCGCCTGGCACACAGGAGGCCCTGGGTTCGATCCTCAGCACCACATAAAAATAAAGATATTCTGTCTGCCTACAACTAAAAAATAAAATTAAATTAAAAAAAAAGACTGTATTTGAAAATGCCAAATTTGTATACATAAGATGTGATTAAAATGCATCTTAGAATCTATAAAATACAACATTTAAATGAAAGGATTTCTATTACTTAGTTAAAAGGAATATCTTATAGAGATGTACCAGTAGCATCGGTAAATCTTAATATTATGATGTTAAGACTAATGCTGTATATGTGAGACTGTGTTGCTGTTAATAATTGGCCTTTAAATGCTTGATCCTCAGCATCAATGAGTGCCAAGTATTGAGGACTTGCTATATGCTCAGTTCTGTTAGTTGATACAATAATTGAATTTCAGATTGCTTGGGTCCACTCAGCCTTTCACTTTCTTGGTCTTTCCTAAGACTTTATTTTAGTTGATTAATAAAGGAGCTCTTCATCTTGCATGTAGGGAGCATCAGGTATGGTATATAATACTATTTCATAATACCCAAAAGTAAATTGCTTCTCAACTTAAGCATATACACATATTTTAAAAGAAGTCATAGGAAGTTAAGATTGTTGAAAAGTTCAGTTAGTATGCCAGACAATATCTTGGGGGCGAATGTGCTTATCCTGGCAATTCAGGAACATTAGGAGCAATAATATAGTGCTCCTGATCCTGGCCAACCTAAGTATCATTTGTCAGGATCTTAACTAGAAACTTGCTTGGTGTTTCTGAAAAGCAGTAGTTAATTCTCCCTCGTGCAGCTTTATTTGGGGGTATTAGCTGATCATGGGAGTCAAACCACATTGCTTAAATTACTGATAGGATGTTAGTTTTATCATGAATTACCCAATATGTGTACTTTAGAAGAGGTTACATTTGGCTCTGTTGTTGAATTGAGTACTTTTGAAAATGAATTTTGTCATCCAAAGTATTCCTGCAATTAGTCTTAGCAAACTAGATTGTCATCTCCCAGTTAAGCTATTCTTGCTTTGTTGAAATATGGTGTTTTGTATATTTCGTTGTCTTAAAACAGCAAATACCATAATACTGCCGTTTCAAAGGATAGTTTCCAAGTTCTCTTATGTATTAATTACTGACAGATTCTCTTAGGGTATACTGCAGATATTTAAAGATACTGGTAACTGGTGTGCATTATTCTAGAATTAAAGTGACATTCTGCTGATCACTCTATTCTGTTTTATTCCTCTAGGTTGATGGGAATGTGAGTACCATTTATTGTCAAAACCTGTGTCTCTTGGCAAAGTTATTTCTTGACCACAAAACACTCTATTATGATGTGGAGCCATTTCTTTTTTATGTACTAACACAGAATGATGTCAAGGGCTGCCACCTTGTTGGCTACTTTTCTAAAGTAAGTATTATGTCAACTTAAAATATTTGCATTTCTATGGAAATTTGGGGCAATCTCTGATTCTCAGTAGGAGACACCGCAGGATGCAACACCTTCTTGGGTGTCATTAGCTTTTTGGGAAGGGAAATAGGAGGAGCATTCAGAAATGTACTAACTACTAGAAGATGCCTAGTAACATTCAACATGGTATATTCTCCCAGGAACATGACTACTGGTAATACGCAAGAGGAAAAGTTTTTAAATGACTCCTATTCCCATGATGATAACAGATAGTACTTGTGAAATAAACAGTCATTACCTCTCTGAGTTCTTTCTCAGTTTAAATTTTCTCTTCCTAATTTGAATTTTTAAGCATAGACATAAGAATAAGATTGGGCCATTTTTATTAAAGAATATTATCTTCTTCATTAATCTTCAATTCCCTGAGGAGAGGAACTTTCTAGTTAAACAGCATTTTGAAAAGTACCTTTATGTAAACAAGCCCATGGAAAACTAAGTGTATAAAACAGTTTGGTGCTAAGTATTGGCTTTTTTTTTTGTTTTTTGTTTTGGCACCAAGGATTGAACTCAGGGGTTACTCGACCACTGAGCCACACCCCCAGCCCTCTTTTGTGTTTTATGTAGAGACAGGGTCTCACTGAGTTGCTTAGCGCCTCGCCTTTGCTGAGGCTGGCTTTGAACTTGCGATTCTCCTGTCTCAGCCTCCCAAAGTGCTAGGATTACAAGTGTGAGCCACTGCGCCCAGCTTAGTGCTAAGTATTGGCTTTATAAGAGTCATTCAAGGCTACTTCCCTATCTATGTATTTAATAATATATTGACTAATATATAAAAATGTATTTGTATCCACATTCAGGACTATTTTGTGTAAAGATAGCTACAACTAATAGGGAGTGGGGCAAAAACAGTGAAGAATCATCTCACAGAGTGCTGCATTGATTCCTCTTTATGTAGCATTACAGATTATTTGGGACTCAGATTCCTTTGCTGATCTCAGGCATTGACATGCTGTTTTTGAGTTGCAAGTGGTGGTGTTGGATGGCATCATTATATTTTTACTCTCCTGGGATGTTTGCTTTGTGGGGAATGGCAGTGGCTTCACCTTGTCCCATCTTCTCCCAGTGGGGTGTTGTTGTTTTTTTTTCCCCTGATGTACATTGCTATTTCTGAAGGACCAGGGTAGTGGTTTTAGCTGTTGGTCTTTGTTCCAAAGGACCAGGATAGTGGTTTTAGCTGTTAATCTTTGTTGCTTAATAATTAGCGTTACTATTCATTTTACCAGCCTGTTGTTTAAAAACATGGCTTCTTTTTTCTCCACCAGGAAAAGCACTGCCAACAGAAATACAACGTTTCCTGTATAATGATTCTTCCCCAATACCAGCGTAAGGGCTATGGCAGGTTTCTCATCGATTTCAGTAAGGACTATATTAACATTCTTTCTCATTTTCTTTTCATGTGGATCAGATAGATAATAGAAAGGTAGAGATTTGTAAAGATGTATGTATCTCTTGTCATATTTTTGTATAGGTCTTAAAACTTAAAGCTACAAGTTCTTTTTCTTTTGTTGGACACAAAATATTTTTCAATAGATAATACTGAATATAATTTTTTGTGATCTGTACCAAATACCTTTAATTTTCACCTGTTCATTTACACTAGAGCTTAGTTTTGTGCAATATTACAGCAGTACTGAAAACCTTGTAAAACTATTTAAATCAGTGCTAAAAAGAAGTACAGAAGTACAGCACCTGCCCCATTTTCATTACCTCATTATCTGAGAAAATGTATGTGTTTTTTAGTTACATATTCTACCTACTGGTTAAAAATTTGCAACACGATTTAAAAAATTCTAAAAAGCGAATGATGCAGGAAGTAATCTGAGTTAAAAAGTGAAAACAGTTCAGGGATCACTGTAGAAATTGCATTTTGTTTTTACACATTGATAATGTAGCTTAGAAAGTTAAATGTGTTTTTTCATTAACTTTTATGATTATAAAATAGTAATTTCAGGGAATATTTTCCCCCAGATACTGCAGTAAAATGGTATTCAAAGGAATATATGCTGACATAGTGGTTCAAACTAAGGATTTTAATTCTAGTCTTGAGAAGTTAATTCTCAGACTAGTTAAGCTTGTTCTCCTTTACTTTCAATTATACTCCTAACCATATTTTATTGGAAATAGGTGCTGTAGGGTTTTTTGTACATTTTCTTGCCTTTTGGATTGGCAAGAAGTGGAACTCAAATGATTTTATGGTAATATTGCTTTGAAATAGGACTCATGAGTGAACATGTTAAATATTGTTAAGTAGTAAAATTAGAGGAAATATTTTATTTATAGTGATTATTATTTCTTGATTATATCTTTGAGATATACACAATCTATATAATTATAGTATTTGTTTTCATTTACTTTGCTAGTGTAATAGATTCTTCCAGATGACCATTCTTAGACTGCTTTAAAAAATTTTTTTTAATTACAAAGAAAACTATGTCTCTTCTGCTGTCTTCATTTTTTATTCTTTGCCTTAAGATTTATGCCTCTTTTTTCTCCCTGAGAGTCATGCACTAGACAACAAAACAGAGTAATAGCACCATACATTCACAGAGAATTAGAATGATAGGAATTACAAGGAGAGCTTTGATTGAAGTGAGAAATTATCATCTAATTTACTTACAGAACCACAGTCTTAACTAGGACTACACAAAAAGTGAGGCGTTCTTACCACAATTCAGATATACCAGTCGCCATCTAGTGGGCCAAAGAAAATATGTCCATAGTACATTACAATAAAAACTGTGCTTACCACAGTCTTATTAATGCAGTCTAAGTTCTGATTTTTAACAGCTTCTCTATTTTAACAAAGTGATTTATATTGACTGTAAGACAATATTAACCTAATGTCCAATATGTGAAAGTTCTGTAATGTCCCTGCAGATAGTAGTTTAAAGTAGTCTGCTTTTTGTTCCCTGCTTTTCAAGAAATTTACCTTTGAAATTACTATTGCCTATACTATTTGGTTTGGTTATGGAAAGATAATTATTACTTTGGTGAATCAAACATTTTTAGGATCTCTGACATCTTTGTGATTTGGGGGTTTCTTTAGGTTATTTATTATCAAAGCGTGAAGGCCAAGCAGGGTCTCCAGAGAAACCTTTATCAGATCTAGGTCGTTTATCCTACATGGCTTATTGGAAAAGTGTAATATTGGAGTGCCTTTATCACCAAAATGACAAACAGATCAGCATTAAGAAGTTAAGCAAGTTGACAGGTATCTGCCCTCAAGACATCACTTCCACACTCCACCACCTACGCATGCTGGACTTCCGCAGTGACCAGTGAGTATCACATCCCTTTGCACACCTTTGAAAGATGAAAAGGTGTAAATTTTTGGATCAGACAATTAGGTCATTGATGAAAGAGCAATAACTAATACAAATAATATATTTGGTGTTGCCACATTAGTTTTGTTTCTGTGGTATTTGATTCTAATGAACATATATATATTTTTAAAACTTTTTTCATCTTTTTAACTTTTGGACGTAAGCCATTAAATCTTTTACCTTCTAGTATTGAGGGTCTCTTTTTTCTATGAAAAGCAATAATTCTGAAAACAATGTCATTAAGTTAAATAGTCTGTGATTAATTTCCATATAAATTGTACAAAGTGAAATACATATTGGAAGGAAGGATAGACAGCTCACCGTTGTGAACTAAAGTACTCAGGAAAAGATTACAAAGAAAGGAGGCATTTGGGGCTGGGCTTGTGGTAGAGTGTTTGCCTAGCACCTGTGAGACACTGGGTTTGATTCTCAGCACCACATAAAGTATAAATAAATAAAGTTGTTATGTCCATCTGCAACAAAAAATATTTTTAAAAGTTAAAAAAAAAGCATTTGAGCTAAATTAATGGAGAATAGGAAAGAGCTCAAGAGGGCAGGACAAATTGCAGGTGTGGGATATACGAGTCAGTAAGTAGTTAAAATAACTTAATTGCTAGTTATAGAGGCCAAACTTAATATTTCTTATTTATCTCATTGTAGTGGTATATTTCCATATTTCATCTTCCCAAGCAGATCATCTCCAGGGTTTTTCACTTGAGATGACATTCATTTTTATGAACATCTTGTACATTGTTGGTTGCTATAAACTTGTCTCTGGTTCTAGATTTGTGATTATCCGCCGGGAAAAACTTATCCAGGATCACATGGCAAAACTTCAGTTGAATCTGCGACCTGTAGATGTGGATCCAGAATGTTTACGCTGGACTCCTGTCATAGTCTCCAACTCTGTTGTCTCAGAGGAAGAAGACGAGGAGGCTGATGAAGGAGAAAATGAAGAGCCACAGTGCCAGGAAAGAGAATTAGAGACCAATGTAAGGGCATGAGTAGTGTTTTGTTTTTAATGGCAAACGATACATTTTTGGTTTTGATGAGTTTTGGGGACATATATTACAATATCTTACCAACAAAGTAAGTACATGTTAGAATGTCAGAGTTTACATCAGTGGCAAAAATTTCAGGAAGACTAGGTCTTATTTACCTGTTAGTTTTTTTTTTAAAGCTTTAAACCATTAGGAGACCATCAGATTTCTTACAATGTGTTAATTATGACTAAGTATTTAGCAGAGTGCCAATAAGCAGCTAAATTTTAAGTTGCATAGTAATTGAGGAATCTGAATTGAATCTAAATTTGACAGTTGTTAAAATGAAAACGCATTCTTTTTTTAAAAAAACAACATTAAAGAAATAATAGAAACATGCCAATGTTTTCAGTAGTGCTCTGAAAAGTTCAGTGGACACACAGATGCCTTTAACTATTAAAAGGTTGATGATGAGCTATACTGCATTGCGTAGTTGTAGTATTTTTTTCTTAAAGTGTTATAAACCTTTCTTATTTTTTCTTAAGCAGTGCTTTCATCCTTCATGTTCTCCTTTGATGAAAGTAGAAGTAGCTAATGCCTCAAAATGGAATTAAATATTCAGAATAGAAATAATTTCAGAAACTTTCTTTCATATTTCTCAAATGTCTCCTTTATCTTGCCTTCTCTGAGATCTGTTATTCCCAGTTCATAAATTTTTGTTTTGGAAAAATTTTGTTAACAGTCTCATTTAATATTTATAAAAACAATAATACTATTCATTTTGTATGTTGAAGGTGGTATTTCATAGTGGTTAAGAGCACAAGCTCTGGAGTTAGCATGCTAGGTTTTTGTCCCAACTTCTTTATTTACTACTGTTGCATGACTTGGGGCAGATCATTTAAGTTTTTTTGTTTGCCCCAGTTACCTCACTTTCAAGATGGGGATATATTATTTTTTTCACACAATTGTTATGTGGGTTAAATAAGTAATACATATAAAGCAATTAAAAGTGTCCACCACATAGGAAATATTCATGTTAGCTACTAAATAATAATTTTTCTTTTAAAGCTGTGTTTCTTTTTCTTATCTCTGTATTTAAAAGGGCAGGATAGGTAGATAAAAGTAAATAGGATCAAAAAATTAACAGTTTTATTTTCCTAAACCAGATGGGGAAATCTCTGTCTCGGGAGAACAAAGAACAAGATTCTTATTCTTCAGTAGAAAGTGAAAAGAAACCAGAAGTTATGGTTCCAGCCAGTTCTACACGTTTGAACAAACAGGTCCTTCCCCGTGATAGTCTTCCTGTAAATAGTCAGCCATCTCGGAGGGGCCGGTGCGGGAGGAAGAACAGAAAGACCCAGGAACGTTTTGGTGATAAAGATTCTAAACTGCTCTTGGAAGAGACATCATCAACTCCTCAGGAACAATATGGAGAATGTGAGGAAAAATCAGAAACCTCTCAAGAACGATACACTGAAAGTGAAGAACAAATGACAGCCTCTCAGGAACAGCCAAGCCAGGATGGGAAGCCAGACATTCCCAAAAGAAGATTAAGTGAGGGGGTTGAGCTGTGGCGAGGACAGCTAAAGAAAAGCCCTGAGGCTCTGAAGTGCAGATTACCAGAAGGAAATGATAGACTGCCTCGTTGCTATAGTGATGGTGACAGGTCTCTCCTTAGGGGCTTCAGTGAGAGCAGTGAGGAGGAGGAAGAGCCAGAAAGTCCTCGGTCGAACTCGCCACCAATTCTTACAAAACCCACATTGAAGCGAAAGGTAATGTGTTTTCTCTTATGTGTTTTTTTCCCCCCTCCAGTTGCAGTTTATTGTGCCCATTTGTCTTCTCTTTCAGTTTTGAAAGAGTAAAGGTAGAAATTCCTAGTGTGTTAGTTTTTAAATTTTAAACTTCATTATATTGTAGCTTATGATCTTCCCAGGGAACATTTGAAATATGTATATGACTTCTTTGGTTCATGGGAATTAACGTAGAAGTTGGAAGTTTATTTAAGGGCAAACCATTTTTATCTTGCTGACTTGATGTTCAGATCAGGCACAGTAGAGATTAACAACAATAATAGCAAAATGGAACACTTATAACAGTATACTATAATAAAAGTTATATGAATATGGTCTCTCAAAATCTTACTGTACTTTCACCTTTTCCCATAAAGTAAACGCCTTACAGTATCTCTTTGACTTATCTCACTTGTAAGCATCACTTCTCTTATGTTTCGGGGATATTACCAAGTAAAATAAGGGTTACTTGGATATAGCACTGCAATACTGGGAAAGTTCATCTGTTAACTGAGATGCTTAGTGATAGATGGGTAACATATATAGTGTGGATACATGGGACAAACTGATAATTCACATTCCAGGCGGGAAGGAGGAAGAAGAAGAGTGTGAGATTTCATCACACTATTCAGAATGGCATGAAATTTAAAAATTGTGAATAATTTCTTGGTTTTTCCATTTAATATTTCTGGACTGCAATTGACCATTAGTAACTAAAACCATGTAAAACCACTGTGAAGGAGGGACAACCAAATACCAGAAATCTCACAGGCTATGAAGCAAACTTTCAACATTGCCATGTGCTAGTAAGATTAAAGTATGTCAGCTCCCTGGATGAGTCCCACTCTATAGTAATGGGTGACAGCTTTCATCCAGAGTAATAAATGATTCCTTTCTTTAAGAAGGCCATTTAAAAACTCACAATAATCTTTTTTTTTTAATATTTATTTTTTAATGTTAGGTGAACACAATATCTTTATTTTATTTTTATGTGGTACTGAGGATTAAACCCAGTGCCTCAGGCATGCTAGGCGAGCACTCTACCACTGAGCCATAACCCCAGTCCCCACAATAATCTTTTGAAGAATATTTTAAGATACACATTATTATTGCAAAGAAGTACAGAGTTCCTACATAGCCCATACCCAGTTTCCCCTATTATTACCCTTTTAGTTTAGTATGGTACATTTATCACAATTAGTGATCTGTTATGGGTTAATTAGTTACCAGAATCTGTACTTACGCAAATTTCCAGTTTTCCCTAATGTCCCTTTTCTGTTCCAGGATCCCATCCCGCATATCATATTAGATTTAGTTGTCATGTGTCTTTAGGCTCTTCTTTGTTGTGATAATTTTTCAGACTTTCTTTGTTTTGATGGCTTTAACAGTTGTAAGGATTACTGCTCAAGTATTTTATAGAATATTCCTCATGATATTAGAATGGGGTTATGTTTTTGAGAAGAAGCCCATAGAAGTGAAGTGCCATTCTCAGCACATCATATTAAGAGTTTCTGTCAGTATCTGTGTATCATATGTTTCAATTATAAGATATATACTATCAATATGATTTCTCATTATTGATTTTAACCCAGGTAGTACTTGTCAGGTTTCTTCATTATCAAGTTACTCTTTTTTTCTCCTTTTGCATACATACTGGAAGAAAGTCTGTATATGCAGCCCCCACACTTAGGATATGAGTAATTATCCTAAGAGCAGACTATCTGCATAAATTATTTACTTGGGAGATTTGTCCATTCTCCCTCATATATTCAGATATTTACTTACATCAATATGAACTCAGACATTCACCTGCAATTTCAATTTATAATCTGATACTACTACATTTTTTAATTTGTTGCTCAGATCGTTCCAGCTTTGGCCATTTGGATGTCTTTCAGTTTTGCTCCTTTCTCTAACATACATACCCCGCCTCATCATTGTGGATTTTGTTTTGTTTTGAACACTTTACTTTCTGGCACTATAAGATGCCCCAAGTTTATCTTGTGTCTTTCCTACCATTTCTCCAAGGAGTAAGGCCATTTTTTATCTAATTTGGAAATTGTGTTCTCAGTTAGGACCAGTAGATTTCAAGTAGGCAGAAATTGAACACTAATTCTTCTCTTCATTACATAGTCATGAAGAATATATATTTGCTCTCCTAGGGCTTATATTACTTATTATAAAGTAAAAAAATATGGTGTTTCCTTGTATAAAAAGAGTATTGTAGCATCCAGTGAGATCATGTGCAAGTACTTTTGACATTCTTGAAGAAATTGACTTGACTGGGAATTGAGCCACTATTATGATTTCTATACTAAGTAGATGTGTGACCTTGAGCAAGTCCTGTAGCACTTTCAGCTTCTATAGAATGAGAGGATTGGGTTAGATGATTCCTGGCATGTCATCTCTATTACTTTGTGATAGTGCTCATGTAATTCAAGATACTATGTCAGTCCAGTGCGAAGACGTGCCATATATGCCGAAATTTCAATAGCAGATTTTAGTTTTGAAATGCATCACTAATATCAAGTAAATACTTTTCCACTCTATATTTCTACACTCCACTATAACTTTTTTATGAATAGTTCATGAAAATGGCATATAGTTTTACTGAGTTGCTAACCTTCAGAGTAGTTTATAAGATAGTGTTTTTATTCCTTTTATGCTCTTGAGGAAGAGAGAAGAAAGTTAAGGGACTAACCTCTGGGTCATTTCATTATTGAAATAAGTAACTCCTTAGGGTATTAAATATATGAGTTACTAATAAGAAAATCACATCTGCTTTTTGGATGTGTTTGCCTATTTTCCACAAAGTTGTATTCAGTTATCTAGCATCTTTGTATTCTTAATACTTTACATATAGTATGTTAATATTTTGAAATAATGTTTAAAATATTTTCTGGCAAAGAGCATCTTCATTTTATATGTGCTAGTTCTATTAGGTTTTTAAACTTTTTTCATGTTGTTAGTACCAAAGACGTTGTTCATTGCTATGTATATTTGCTTTCTCTATTAACTAGAAACCAATTCTTCATCGGAGAAGGAGAGTCCGAAAGCGCAAACATCACAATAGCAGTGTAGTCACAGAAACTATTTCTGAGACCACAGAGGTGTTAGATGAACCTTTTGAAGACTCTGACTCTGAGAGACCAATGCCAAGGTTAGAACCCACATATGAGATTGATGAAGAGGAAGAGGAAGAGGATGAAAATGAACTCTTCCATAGAGGATACTTCCATCGTTTGTCCTCACAGGATGTTCTCAGGTGTCGATCATCTAAGAGGAAATCTAAAGATGAAGAGGAAGATGAGGAGTCAGATGATGCTGATGGTATGTTTTACAGAACTGTTACTTATAGTTTTATTGTCTTTAAATACATAGCAGTAATATCTGCAAACCCTTTTCGTTCCTTTTTGAGATACAAAAAATAAGGCTCATAATATGAGCTAGGTCAAAAAGTAGGCTTTTGCATTCTAGCCTTAAGTTTTTGTCAGTGTATCATGCTTCCCACATCTACAGTATGTTTGCCTTGCCTGGGCTGAAACTGAACTTTGCTGGGTAAGTTTGAAGAAATCTAGCTGTCTACTTGGGGTCATAGACTTTAGTTTTTATGCATTAATTTGTTGAACTTTTTATTCTACTTTTAAAATCTTATTTTCAAATGCATTTCCTTCACTCTTATGTTTTGATATAACATGCTTTTAATATAGTTATGACTGAATTTTTTACTTTATTTTAAATGATTGTCCAAAGTTTTGTTTGTGTTATATTTTTGAAATATACAACTAAGAAACTAAAAATTTATCTTGTAAATATAGCACTTTATATTCTGTTATTTTTATCATTCTACTCTAAAATAGTGTGCCCCGTTTTAAATTCCTGTTGATTTGGATGGTTTTCTCTGATGAAGCCATTTTCTTTCTTTACTTTCAAGTTACTGTTAGCTATACCCTTTTAGCTTTCTTTCCCAAATCCCATTCTCACCTTGGTATTCTTAACCTTTAAAAATTAATGAGGAGGTCTGGGTTTGTGACTCAGTGGTAGAGCGCTTGCCTAGCACTGTGAGGCACTGGGTTCAATTGTCAGCACAGCATATAAATAAATGACTAAAAAATAAAGGTCCATCAACAACTAAAAAAATAGAGAAAAAAATTAATGGGGATTATGAATGTACTTAATGCCACTGAACTGTACATTTAAAAATAAGTTAAAATAAATTTTATGTATATTTACCACAGTACAGGAAAAATGTATGAAAGTTATATCTACTAAATATTATTGGTGCTTTAATTTATTTGTTTAGGACTAAATGCCTTGCAGCTAGTCCCATACAAACAACATTGTTTGCAGTAATTGGCTAACGATTCTACCTCAAGTATGGCATGAATTGAAAGCAGGAAAAGAAAAAAGAAAAAACAAGAATAAGCCAGTTTGTCACTTACTCAGTAAAAATAACATGATAAAAGTACTAATTGCCACTTATTATTTGCATCTTTATAAAGCTTATTTATGTTTTACAGTCAATGAATAAAAGTGATACTTCATAAAATCATTTCTTTTGTATATGCTGGTCTCACAGTAGAGGTATAATGTCTTTATTATTTTTTTTAATCTCTCCTGTACAGACACTCCTATCCTAAAGCCAGTATCGCTTTTACGGAAACGTGATGTAAACAGTTCTTCCCTTGAGCCAGATACATCCACACCTATGAAAAAGAAAAAGGGATGGCCTAAAGGCAAGAGCCGCAAACCAATCCACTGGAAGAAGAGACCTGGTCGAAAACCGGGATTTAAGTTGAACCGGGAAATCTTAGCCGTTTCTACTCAAGAACGCATTGTTGAGCCCATTGTCCCCATTCCTAAACCTGGTCGTAAACCTAAAACCCAAGAGGATGAAGAAACTATCGAGCCAAAAAAAGACTTGCCCTTATTGGAAGAAAGGAAGGAAGAGGAGATGCATGTGGAAACAGAAGAGGTTGAAGAGGGAGAGGAAGAGGACACAACCAGCAGTGAAGTTAGAGCCACTTCTCCAGTGGACAGCAGCAACAGTCCCGAAACTGAAACAAAAGAACCTGAAATAGAGGAGGAAGAAGAGAAGCCTCAGACCTTAGAAGAACAAAGGCAGTCAGAGGAAGAGCCACAAGAACTGGAAGAACAGGAGCAAGAGGAAGATGATGAAGTGACCACAGAGGCAAATCAGAATGAAGACCATGATGCAGATGATGAAGATGATGGTCATCTGGAACCTACAAAGAAACAGGAGCCAGAGGAGCAGCAGCCCATTAGAGAAGATGTCAAGGAGGAGCCAGGTGGTCAGGAGTCTTTTTTAGATACTAACATACAGAACAGTAGGGAGACCATAAAGGATAAAGATGAAACAGAACCAGATTCTGAGGAGGAACAGCCTTCCCATGAGACATCTGTGATATCAGAGCATATGCCGGGGTCTGAGGATGACCATGAAGAAGATTCCAACTCTAAGGAAGAACTAATTGAATTAAAAGAAGAAGAAGAGATTCCTCATAGTGAACTGGATCTGGAAACGGTACAAGCAGTGCAGTCTTTGACTCAAGAAGAAAGCAATGAGCATGAGGGAGCCTACCAGGACTGTGAAGAAACACTCGCAGCTTGTCAGACCCTGCAGAGTTACACTCAGGCTGATGAAGACCCTCAGATGTCAATGGTTGAAGACTGTCACGCTTCAGAACATAATAGCCCAATATCCTCTGTTCAGTCTCATCCCAGCCAGTCAGTCCGTTCAGTCAGCAGTCCCAATGTGCCTGCCTTGGAGAGTGGTTACACACAGATCAGCCCGGAACAAGGATCCCTGTCCGCACCCTCTATGCAGAACATGGAGACCAGCCCCATGATGGATGTGCCTTCTGTATCAGACCACTCTCAGCAGGTTGTGGACAGTGGCTTCAGTGATCTGGGCAGCATCGAAAGCACCACAGAGAACTATGAGAACCCTAGCAGCTATGACTCCACAATGGGTGGCAGCATATGTGGGAATAACTCCTCTCAAAGCAGCTGCTCCTATGGTGGGTTGTCATCCTCTAGCAGCCTCACCCAGAACAGTTGTGTTGTCACTCAGCAAATGGCAAACATGGGCAACAGCTGCAGCATGATGCAGCAGAACACTGTCCAGCCTACTACCAACTGCAATATCAAGTCACCTCAGAGTTGTGTGGTGGAGAGGCCTCCCAGTAACCAGCAGCAGCCACCTCCACCACCACCACAACAGCAGCAGCAACAGCAGCAGCAGCAGCAGCAACAACAACAGCAACAACCAGCACCACAGCCTCCACCACCCCAGCCACAGCAACAGCAGCAACAGCAGCCGCAGCCACAGCCACAGCCTCAGCCCCAGCAGCCTCAGCCCCCGCCCCCACCCCAACAGCAGCCCCCACTATCGCAATGTAGTATGAATAATAGTTTCACTCCAGCTCCTATGATCATGGAGATACCAGAATCTGGAAGCACTGGGAACATAAGTATCTATGAGAGGATTCCAGGGGATTTTGGTGCTGGCAGCTACTCTCAACCATCAGCCACTTTCAGTTTAGCCAAGTTGCAGCAGCTGACTAACACCATTATGGACCCTCATGCCATGCCTTATAGCCATTCTCCTGCTGTGACTTCCTATGCAACCAGTGTTTCTTTGTCTAATACAGGACTCGCTCAGCTAGCACCATCTCATCCATTAGCTGGGACCCCTCAAGCACAAGCCACCATGACGCCACCCCCCAACTTGGCATCCACTACCATGAACCTCACATCACCTCTGCTACAGTGCAACATGTCTGCCACCAACATTGGCATTCCTCACACTCAGAGGTTGCAAGGGCAAATGCCAGTAAAGGGGCACATTTCCATCCGCTCCAAATCTGCACCACTGCCCTCTGCAGCTGCTCATCAGCAGCAACTGTATGGCCGCAGCCCACCAGCGGTTGCCATGCAGGCTGGCCCTCGTGCATTGGCTGTTCAGCGTGGCATGAACATGGGGGTTAATTTAATGCCAACTCCTGCCTATAATGTTAATTCCATGAATATGAACACCTTGAATGCCATGAACAGCTATCGAATGACACAGCCCATGATGAACAGCAGTTACCATAGTAACCCTGCCTACATGAACCAGACAGCACAGTATCCTATGCAGATGCAGATGGGAATGATGGGGAGCCAGGCTTATACCCAGCAGCCTATGCAGCCAAACCCTCATGGAAACATGATGTACACTGGCCCCTCCCACCACAGCTATATGAATGCTGCTGGTGTGCCCAAGCAGTCACTCAATGGACCTTACATGAGAAGATGAGCAAGATGAACTTGCAGTTAAAAACTTAAATATATATAAATAAAGGAACCTTTTATACTGACAAACCAGAGAAAAATGGACCTTTTTTCCAGTTAAAATATTGCTGTAGATTTAGAGGAATTTTTCTTTGGTTTATTTTATTTTTTAGAAAACCTGATCTTCTCTTTTTTTGGGTTCATTTTGTTCTGGGTTTTGGTTTTCTTCACAATCTTGAACATTTTACAGTAGAATTCATCTAAAAGGATTTGGGGATAGGGGAAACATGCACAAAATCTTTTCATAATTAAAAAGAGCCTTACTTTCTTTACACACCACATGGACAGAACTTGTGTAAAAGTGAATTCTCTTTATTTTATTTTTAAAATGTATGTTTCCCTCACTGTTTGCAGCTCCCAATGTTGTCATTTTTAAATGTTATATATACACCTCTAGGGTTAACCACACCCTTTCCTCCAAACCCAACCTTTCATTTCCTACTTCATTCCAGCAGGAGGCACTTATGGGAGACTCGGACGGGGACATGGAGAACAACCCAAGCTCCTTAAACTTATTGTTAATATTATTATTATTATTATTATTATTAATAAAGTGAGACAGGAAAATGCTTCTCCTTTTAAATCCCCTCCACTCCCTGTACACATGCACATACACACACACACACACACACACACACACCTCTCTTGAAACCTTTCCCCAAGAATGTTTCTTTATAGACAGACTTCATTGAAATTTTTGTTTTTCTTGAATCAAGTGTAATATAACCTTTTCTTTCTTTTTTAAAAATATTCCCACTCAGCACTCAGAGACACAAAAATACTGTAAGTCTCACTTAACAGCAGAATCTCAGAGGAAAGCTGTTTGCAATCCTAATCCAGCCTTTGGAGGAATAGAGATGGTCAATTAACAATCAAAAAGAGGAAATGAACCTCTTGTTTTTTTTACCACCTGGTGAATCAGCCATAACACACATATTCCACCCAGCCTCTTATTTTTAGTATGTACTTTGAAATGCTAACTAAGGGTCTTGATTCTTGAGCCTTTGACTCTGATAAAACTCAAAACAGCAGTCCCCGGTGATTTGCCTCTTAATCTTCATCCAGTGTTGGTGGATGACTGTATGTTTCAGTGATTTGAAAAATACCTGACAAACCTTTGACACTGTCAATTTTATGTTGGAAGAGATGACTCAGAATGTTTGTCCAAAGGGAGATTATGGTGTGCATTTTATAACTACTTAATAATACATACCTCTAGTTTTCATTTGTCTTTCGATGTCCTAAGTTCATCCCCTGTGAATCAGAGTGCACCAGCCCCTCTCCTTTGAGTGGCTAATGAGAAGAGGGATAGATCTACCACCAGCATAGTAGGGCACATCTGGACAGCAGGATTTTAGCAGGTTCATATGTTGCTCCCAATCCATTCCCTTTTCTCTTGTGCAACCGGTTCACCCATTCTCTTCCTATTACTTGCTCCAGGGATAGGTAAAAAAAATTATATAAATATATATATATTCCATCATTAGAAGATGGAAACTATTATACCACTTGGTATGTGCAGTCAAATATCCAAAAGGGAGAAGTACTGCTTAACAAACTATCTGTAAGCATAAATTCTCTCCTTTATTTGTACATTTTATATACATAAATTTTTAAAGTACTAATTAGGCATTAAATTTTTTCAAATGCACAGGTTTGTTGGTTTTTTTATACACTTTAATTGACTTTCTCAATTAAGTGTTAGATAGAAAAAGGCAGAATTTCACACCTTACCGCTATCAACTCTGAGCATGTGCAAGGCTGTGTAGGACCCAGTTTCTCTGTATATACTATTCCAGTTCCCAATCATCTATGTAGAAAGTGCACTGTGCTGCCCTCTCCCTACATCTTCAGCTATGTCATTGCTTCCTGGATGGGGTGGGGATAGGGTGGGGAGGGGAGGGAGATATACTGGGAGGAGGGTGGGTCAAGGCAGAAGGAGAAGCTGTTGAAATGAGGGCCGTGAATTCAGTTTCTGTTGGTTTGCGGTTGTGTTTGGTTTTGTTCCTTTAAAAAAAAAAATTCAATCGGGCAGCTCCCTTTTCCACAAGCCTCTTTGTGACTGTAGAACTATTGTAGAAAAAAAAAATGTTCTTTTCTATATTATAAAAGAAATTATCCAACACAGTAATATTGGTACCTGTCATTTTTTCACTTCTGTTTTAAAAAAATGTATTTTTAGCAAGATAACTTGGGTAATCTTCTAAAAAAGAAATTTAAAAACTCACTGTTAGTGACTTTGATGCCTTTTAAAATAAGAGCTTTTTCATTTCATTCCATCTTTAAAATTTTTTATCTTTGTTGTAGAATATTAAAAACTATTTTAAGAAAGATAAAAATTCTCTTTAAAGAGATCTCTAGAGTGTGTGAATAGAGCTCCAGATGCCTCTAAAAGCCGCATGTACAAATGAAGCTAAGTCTATTCCTGTCTGTTTATATTTGCTTTTCCTGTTTTGTAACCTCTTTGTACTTTGTTCATGGTGACTTGTAAGCTAAGGGGAAGGGGTGCCTAGATGCCTTTGTATTTCTCCATGTCATGCGCTCCTGGGCCAATTGGCCTCCCTTCCTCTCCTTGTATGTAATATCTTTTTTTCCCCCTTTCTAGCAAGTACTTTCAAAAGAACTCTGTACATTTTAACATAAAAAAAAATAAATTATGTTGAGCCATTTTGGATGTCTGTCTTGCATGTGGAATTTTTCTTTCCATAATTTCAGACTTCCAGCTTCTTTCATACATACACATACACCGTACACCTGTAAATATTTGCCTTTTTATTCACTTTTATTATAGAAAGTATAAGTTCATGACCTTTGCTTTGAATTCCAGTTTTTACTCCTGTGTATGTCAAAATGCCAACAATGAGGATGGTTTTTTTCCTTTTTTTTTTTTTTTTTTTTTTGTGTGTGTGTGTTGCTGGGGATTGAACCCAGGGCCTTGTGCGTGCAAGGCAAGCACTCTACCAACTGAGCTATATCCCCAGTGCTGTTTTTTCCTTTTTCAGTGAAAATATGAAAAACGGACTTTGAATTTTGTAGGGAAATCCATTTGAAAAATTTCTAAAAGGATTTATAATTCACCCATTCAAGGAAAGGAAACAGTGGCAATAACAAGTAGCTCTTAGATTTCAAATAAATTAGAGGAGTAACTTTACTAATCTTGTTTTGTAAAGGAAAGCATTGGGGTTTTTTCCCCCTTCATTTCAGTTTACAATCAAGGAAACTTTGTCATTCTTTTGGTAGAAATCAAGATTCCAAATGTTGATGACATTTTTGTGTGTTTGTGTTTTCTCTCAGTTATTGTGCTTGCCTCTTGTCATTTACAATTCTGGATATGTGGCAGATTTCAGAAAATTAGATTTAGTTTTGGAAAATTGCCCTTAGTTTCTTGTGGTAGAGAGGTGAGTCAGGTACAAGTTTTAGTGACCACCACACTTCACTTGCCTTTTCCAACTGAGGAATTCGGGAATTATACATGACGTTGTCTCTAGCAGACTCTTGTTCTAAACCTCACGCCATTAAAGTTCACACAAAGCAGTCATGTCATCTCAAAAGAAATGATTCCTATCTCTTGATTTTCTCATTTGCTTAGATAACTGATTTGGATAGGCTCTGTGCAATTTGTCTCAAAAACTGCCTTGTTGCTGTTTTAAAAGAACAACAAGTTCTTTTAAAACAAGTACCTGTTTTAAAAGAACAACATGAAGCAGTTCTGATTGTTCTACAAAGGAGATAATGTGATCAGATAGTGTATTGTAGATGTTTTTTTGAACACACCCCTCACTATTTATATTGCATTTAACATAGTTTGAACTATATAATTCCATTTATGGCCAACTCATGAGTGCTGTTTGAGTAGGAAAGGTATTCCCATTTATTTTCTATCCTCTGACTTCTTCACTATTCAGAAAGTAGATGATGGGGGGGAATATATACTTGATTAGTGTATATATTGCTAAGAGTCCTGGTCTACCAATGTTATAACCTATTGTCATGCAGCCAGGAAATAGAATATCAGGAATTATTATTTTAAAGTCTGGGCATCTCAGGTGGCACCTGCCTCCTTTGTAGCATGGTAACATCTGTACATATTCACTGAACACCAGAGTCTGGTCAGGCTGACAGTTCCAGCTTGTTAGGTGAGATTTATTATTTCAGATTCTCCAATTTACAGTTTGGGCAGTGTACAGTGATTTTTGTCATATTCTTTCCCCTAGTCTTTTCATAATGTACAAGACACAGGCCAATGATGATGATGATAATTGAAAGGAATAGAGAAAGAAACAAAAACAGCCCTTGTTGGCAGAACAGAGTATACAGGACTGTTAAGACAAATGGGGGAAAAAAGAGCTCTACTTTGTATCCTTGGTGTGACTTTGAATTAATCTAAAAACTCACGTGAAACAAAAGACCACTTAGAGTAACATTTTTAATGTCAGCAAATGTCTGAAATTCTTGAGCATGGTCATCCAATTAAAATCTGATGATCCTCAGCAAAACCCAACCCATTTCTTAATAAATTTCTGTTAAGTGGCAGGATGGGTTATGTAAGTTGATGTGGTTACATAATGCAGCACCGACCCATGCTTTTATTTTGTTTTCTCCCCCTCAGTGACAGCTACAAGTTAGGCTTAATGGAAATTATTTGCTTTCTTAATAAGGAGCCTAAATACTGATACAAATTACATAAGGTGTCAAAAAAATGACAGCTATAATTCTTACCTGAAATAAGGAAAGGCCAAGGGTATGATGAGTTTGGGTTTTTGAAACCACTAAACCACTAAATGGAGGTAACCATAGCAAATTATTTTTCTTTTTTGTTCTTTTTAGTTATACATGACAGTAGAATGTATTTTGACATACCATACATACATGGAGTATAACTTCCCATTCTTGTGGTTGTACATGATGTGGAGTTACAATGGTCATATTCATATATGAACATAGGAAAGTTAGGTCTGATTCATTCTACTGTCTTTTTCCATTTCCATTCCCGCCCCCTCTTCCCCGCATTCCCTCCTGTCCAATTCAGTGAACCTCCACTCCTCCCTTACCCCTGCCTACTGTGAGTGAGCATCCACATATCAGAGAAAACCATTCAGCCTTTGGTTTTGGGGGACTGGCTTATTTCACTTAGCATGATAGTCTCCAGTTCCATCCATTTACAGGCAGATGTCATAATTTCATTTTTTATGGCTGAGTAATATTCCACTGTGTATATGTACCACATTTTCTTTATTCATCTGTTGAAGAATTGATATCTGCTTAATGTTCAGATCAGTTCTCATGTTATTGGAATTGGCCTTAAAGAGCTCTTGGAGTCCCAGAATCTCCTATTTCTGAAGATTTCCTCAGTTTAAGTTTATTGTGAACATAGTAAAGAAAAACATACATAAAACTTCTTTTCTAGAACTCAGGCTCTGTTCCATGCACAAACAAGTCTTTATTGTTAAATTGATCTACTACATTTAATAAAATTGGCTTGATTTAATTTTCTTTGTAAAAGGTTAATAAAGAAGTTGTTGTCAATTATGTCAACATGGTTGAATTTGAGCAGTTTTCTAAAGAAAATGAAAACCTATGTTGGCAAGGATATGAGAGCATTTCTATAGGCAGGGACCTCTTTCAAATAAGTGCGGGGTTTCAAAAATGTTTGTTTTCACTCCTTTTCAGGGAAAATAACTAGAATTGACTAGACTCTTGATGTTCTCAAGTTCTTGGTTGGAACTTTTAAATCTGAAAGCTGAATAATAATGGACTTGAAAAAAAAAATTTAAAGAGTCAAGGAAATAATCCTGTTAAAAGTATAAAGGAAAACAAAGCAAAACACCTGAAACCAACCACTGCCGCCTACCTTTGACAGGTTATGTCACTGCAGCTCAAGTTGTAGTCTTCTGTCATTCTTTTCCATCCTCCTCAGTGCATTGACTTTGTTTTCAGCAGGTCCCTGTCTAAGCTGTCTTCTTGCAGTGTTAGGTATCACATGAAGACAGGAGGATGCCCAGAGAATAAGAGGATCTTTCTTCCCTTTTACCTTTCTTAAGCACTTTTTAAATTGTGAAAATAAAGCATATACACAAGTCCAAAAAACATGTACAGCCAAACAAATTTATATAAAATGAATACCTCTGTAAAAACAAATCAAGGTCCAACATCAGCAGCCCAGTAGTCTTCCATCCTGACTTGGAGAGCCCCTTTCTGATTACAGTCTTCCCTCTCAGCCAAACATAGTGATTACCCAGACCTATGTGGTAAACACTTTCTTAATTTTTTCTTGTTTTTCACTATCGAGGTATGCATTCTTAAACATTCATTTTATTTTGTGTGGATTCTCGAACACTGTAATTTCATTTCATTTTGCTTGGTTTTAAACTTTTTAGAAAAGGAATAGTACATTTTGCATCTGGCATCCCTCAATATGTTTGTGACATTTCTTTATGTTGTTGAACAAAGCTGTAATTCATTTCATTGTTGTATACTATTCTATCATGTGACTCCACAACAATGTATTATACAGGGGCTGGGGCTGTAGCTCAGTGGCAGAGCACTTGCCTACCATGTGTGAGGCACTGGGTTCGATCCTATCACCAAATAAAAATGCAACCAATAAAGGCAAACTGTCCATCTACAACTACAAAAAATTTTTTAAATGTATTATACATTCTAAAGCTGACAAATATTTAGGTTCTTTTCATTTTTTTGTTATTACAAATAATACTTTATGTTTAATCTTCCTCATAGGTCCCCTGGTACACATTTGCAGATATTTTTCTGAGATGTATTCCTAAAAGATAAGATGGGTGCAACTTCACCTGTGCCAGATAATGCCAAATGGTTTTTAAAAGTAGCCATACCTTTTTAAATTTTTTCTCACCTCAGCAGTATATGAGAGTTCCTGTTATTTCACATTCTCTTCAATACTTCACCCATTTTAATTTTTGCCAATCTGGTGCATGTGCTGCAGAATCTCCATGGTTTTCTTTTGCAGTTCCCTGATTACTAATGAAATTGAGCACCTTTTCATGTTCTTATTGGCTATTTGAATTTTCTTTTCCTGAAGTGTTCGCTCAAATATTTTGAACTACTGAGTTGTCTTTTTCTTGTTGATTTGTAGGAATATTGTATTAGTTCTTTATTAATATTTTATTAGTTATATATGTTATACATATCTTCTATTCTGTGACTTGCCCTTTTAGTGGTGTCTTTTGACGAACATAAGTTCTTTTCTTTTTTGGTTCTTTTCTTTTTGGGGATTGAACTCAGGGGCACTCGACCACTGAGCCACATCCCCAGCCCTATTTTGTGTTTTATGTAGAGACAGGATCTCACTGAGTTGCTTAGCGCCTCGCCATTGCTGAGGCTGGCTTTGAACTCGTGATTCTCCTGTCTCAGCCTCTCAAAGTGCTGGGATTACAGATGTGTACTACCGCGCCCAACTGAACATAAGTTCTTTTTTTTTTTTTAAATATTTTTTAGTTGTAGGTGGACACAATATCTTTATTGATTTATTTTTATGTGGTGCTGAGGATCAAACCCAGTGCCTCACGCATGCAAGGCAAGCACTCTACCACAATCCCAGCCCCTGAACATAAGTTCTTAATACTAATGTGTTCCAGTTGAATAAATATATTCCTTCCTGGGTAGTGCTTTTTCTGCCTGGATTGAGTAATCTTTCCCTACCCTAAGATTATAACGTTATTCTCTGTAATTTCTCTCAACTTCATTGTTCTACTTGCATAGTTAAATCTTTAATATATTTGGAATTGATTTTTGTTCAAGATGTGGGATAAGGAACCAGTTTAACTTTCCCCCATATGTATTCATAGTTCTTAAACCATTTATGCTTTCACCACTGCATGACATGATGACTATTATATACAGAGGTCTATGTCTGAACTATTTTACTGATCTTTATGTTTATCCTTTAAAATAAATCTTCATATTAAAATAGTTCCCCCACTTTCTTCTTTAGAAGTAGTTGATTTTGCTAGATCTTTGTCATGTACATATATTTTTTGAATTAGCTTATTAGACTTTTTAGAAATCCTATTGATAGTGTATTGTGACTCTGTTTATCCTAAACATCAAGGTGGTAAAAATTATCATCATAACAATATTGGCTCTTCCAGTTGTTGAACATGGTATATCTCTGCATTTGTTTAAGACTTCTTTAATTTCTATCAATTTTTAATTGATTTCTGCATTATTGATTTTTACTGGTTTCTGAACTTTTTTACTTTTATGGGTATTTAATAATTTTGAAATTATAAAAATATGAACATAAAAATGATTTTTGGCTATTTTTGGTATATACAGAAAGTAGCTCTTGTACTTTGACCTTAATCCAGTCATTTTTTTTCCTTTTTATTGGTTCTTTTTAGTTATGCATAACATTAGGATTCATTTTGACATAGTTATAAAAGCAAGGAATATAATTTACTCTAATTCAGTCCCCAGCACTTCTCTTTTTCCTCCTCTCCTCCCTCCCATTTTTTCTTCCCTCCACTCTACTGTATATCCAGTAAAACTCAATTTAGTAATTCCAATAATTTACCCTCAGATTCTTTTGGATTTTTACTTATATAATCTCTAAAAATGAGTTTATTTCTTCTTTTTCAATTTTTGAGGGTTGGTTGGTTGTTGTGGTACTGGGAATTGAAACTAGCAGTGCTTTACCACTGAGATACATCCCAGTCCTTTTTTTATTTTGAGTCAGGGTCTTGCTGAATTTCCCAGGCTAGCCTTAAACTTGAGATCTTCCTGCCTCAGCCTCTGAAATTACTGGGATTAAAGGAATGCACCACCATGCCAGACCTTCTCTAATTTTTATACCTTTCTTTCCCCTCATCTCTCCTTTGACCTTATAAAATTGGATTAGACTTCAGTAGACATTGAAAAAAGAAGTGATAAGAGCAGGCATACCCCTCAGTCAGATGAAGGAAGATCCATTCAATTCCTAATTTCCTAAGTGTGTTTGTCATGAAAGGATGTCAAATTTTTGTTTTTTATTTTTTATTTTTTTTGGTACTGGGGATTGAACTCAGGGGCACTCAACCACTGAGCCACATCCCCAGCCCTATTTTGTGTTTTATGTAGAGACAGGGTCTCACTGAGTTGCTTAGTGCCTCGCCATTGCTGAGGCTGGCTTTGAACTCGCGATTCTCCTGTCTCAGCCTCCCTAAGTTCTGGGATTACAGGCTTGAGCCACCGCGCCCGGCTAGGATGTCAAATTTTATCAAATGCTTTTTCTGATTTTTTTTTTCTCCTAGAATCTGTCAATGTGGGCAAAATGTTGGTTGCTTTCCTAATTTTAAACCAATATGTGGGAAAATATATGAGTAAATCTAAATGATTATACATACACATTAAGTACAAAATGATAATTTCTTGTTAGGAGGTAATATATGGAGTTGAAGTATTTCAATGCCCTCATATTATCTTGATTAGTATTAGCTATGGAGAAATTAAAGATGCATGTTTTAAATTTCCAGGATAACTACTAAAAGAACGAATAGCAACAGTATATGACTTCTAAAAACAATATGTGGTGAAAATGGAATGATAAATTGTAGTGAATACTAAATCCAAAAAAGAAAACAAAAGAGAAAAGACAAAGACAAGAAGATTAAGTAGAAAATCCATAATCAAAAGACTTGAATGCAAAGCCAATCCCAAAAAACCAAATGCCGAATGTGCTCTCTGATTAGTGGATGATGATACATAAGGGGAGTGGGAACGGGAAACATAGGAGAAATGGAGGAACTCTGGATGCGGCAGGGGGGAGGTGGGAGGAAGGAAAGGGGAATGGGTATAGTAATGATGGTTGATTGAGATTGTCATCACTACTCTTGGTGCATGTATGAAGACACAAATGGTGTGACTCTATCTGGTTTGCAACCAGAGAAATGGAAAAATTGAGCTCTATATATGTACTATGACTTGAAACCCATTTAAATAAAATAATTAAATTAAAAAAAAGACTTGAATGCAAAGATATCAATAATTAAATTATTAGTAAATGAACTAAAAATTCCATTTAAAAGGCATAGATTGTTAGGAAAAGAAACCCTAAAATCCCTACTTGATGCTATTTATAAGAGAAACATCAAAAACTTAAGAAAACTGAAAAATGTTAAAAACATAAAAATTATTTCAGGAAATTAATAATGAAAGAAAACTGCCATGCCTATATTAATATGAGCAAAATAGAATTTAAGGCCAAAAAAAGAATTACTAGGATAAAGAATGTGGGGCTGGGGATATAGCTGGTAGAGTTGGTAGAGTGCTTGCCTTGCATACAGAGGGTCCTGGGTTCAATCCCCAGCACCACCACCAAATAATAATAATAATAATAGTAGTAGTAGTAGTAGTAGTAGTAGTAGTAGTAGTAGTAGTAATTAAAGTTTTAATTCATAAATTCTAAATATACATGTTCTTATTAATATATTCCAAAATATAAAACTGGGCAGAACTATGAGGAAAAAAAGTCCACAGCCACAGTGAAAGTTTTTTTAAAAGTTAACAAACTTTATTGGTATAGTTTTAGATTCACAACAAAGCTGAACAGAAAGTACAAAATTTCCTTGTCCCCACATATATACAACTTCCTTCACTATTAACACCCCCCACCACAGTGGCACAGTTGTTATAACTGATGAATCTACATTGACACATTATCATCACCCAAAGGCTGTAGTTCACATTGGCGTTCACTCTAGGTGTTATATATTCTATGGGTTTTCACGAATGTACACATACCTATAGCTGTCTGTACCATACAGAATAATTCACTGCCCTAAAAATTCTCTGCTATTCCTATTCATCCCTCACTCTCTTCTAACTTCTGGCAACCACAGATCTTTTTACTGTCTCAGTAATTTTTTTTAGACTGTAATGTAGTTGAAATCATACAATATGTGACCCCTTCAAATTTATGTCTTTCAGTTAACTACATGCTTTTAACTTTGCTCTGGATCTTTTCACGACTTGACAGCTCATGTCTTTTTAGCACAAATGATATTTCCATTGTCTGGATGTATCATCCACCTACCAAAGGACACCTTTGTTCCTTCCAATGTTGGCAATTATAACAAGAGCTGCTGTAAACAGTCATTCTCAAGTATTTGTGTCCACAAATTTTTAATTAATTTGGGCAAATACCAAGGAGGGCAAGTAATGGATTACATGGTAAAAGAATGTTCAATTATTTACCAAACTGCGGTTTGTCTGCTAAAGTGACTACACTATTTCACATTCCCACCAGCAACGAATGCTCCACATGCTTACCAGTATTTGGTGGTGTTGGTGTTTTGAATCTTGGCCATTCTAGTAAGTGTGTGGAAGTATTTCACTTCTGTTTTAATTTGCATTCCCCTGATGACACATGACATGATATGGAGCATTTTTTCCTATTCTTACTACTTGCTGTCTATTTGTTTTCTTTGGTGAGAATGTGTTCAGGTCTTTTGCTCATTTTTTTAATTGGGTTTTTCATTTTCTTATCTAGTTTCAAGAGTTCTTTATATATTTACAGACAAGTCTTTTATCAGAAGTGTTTTTTCTCCTAGCCTGTGGTTTGTCTTCTCAGTCTCTTAACATTGTCTTTTTGTGGGGGGATTGTTACTGTGGATTGAACCCAGGGCCTTGTACAAGCAAATATTCTACCACAGAGCTACATTCCCAGCCCTTTTTATTTATTTATTTTTTTAAGACAGGGTCTGGCACTAAGTTGCTCAGGCTGGCCTCAAACTTGCAATTCTCCTGCCTTAGCCTCCCTAATAGCTGATATTACAGGCATGTGCCCCTGTGCCCAACTTTAGTATTATCTTTTGCAAAGAAAAAATCTTTAATAAAGTCCAGCTTATCAATTAATTTTCTCATGGTGTATTAACTTTCCTTTACTGTAACAACATACCTGAGATAAACAAAATTACAAGAAGGAAAGGTTCATTTTGGCTCACAGTTTCAGAGGTTTCAGTCCATGGTTGCTTGGCTTCATTATTTTTTGTTACTATGGCAAGGCAGTACATCAGGATGCAGTGAAGCAAACAGCTCACCTCATGGCAGCTAGGAAGCAAAGAGTGAAGGAAGGGGCTGGGGACCCCATATGCCCTTTAAGTACATGTCCCAATGACCTAACCTCCTCCACTAGACCTCACATCTTAAAGGTTCTGCTACCTCCCAACAGCACCACAGGCTGAGGACCAAGACTTTAGCACATGGCTCTTTGAGGGAACATTTGTCCAAATCATTGCATATAGATCCTGCCTTTGATGCCATATCTAAGAAGTTATTGCCATACCCAATGTCATATAAGTTTTCTCCTGTTATGTTGTAGGAGTTTTGTTGTTTTGCACTTTACATTTAGGTCTGTAATCCTTGTTAAGTTAGCATTTGTGAATGGTCTATTGATTCTTTTTTCTTTTCTCCTCTTTTTTCTTCTATGTAGATAACCCACACTATTTGTTGAAAAGACTTTGTTCTATTGTATTACTTTTGCTCCTTTGCCAAATATCAGTTGACTATATTTATGTGGGTTTACGCCTGGGCTATTATGTTCCATCAATCTATCTGTCTACATTTTTACCAACACCACACTACCTGGATTACTGTAGCTTTATAGGAAGTCTTAAAATAGTGTCAGTCATCTGACTTCATTCTTCGATGTTGTGTAGATAATTCTAGATCTTTTGCCTATAAACTTCATAATTATGTAACAGTTGTTAAAAATCCAAAAAGTGAGCTGGGTGTAGTGGCACAAGCCTGTAATCCCAGCACTTAGGGAGGCTGAGACAGGAGACTCGCGAGTTCAAAGCCAGCCTCAGCAATGGCGAGGCACTAAGCAACTCAGTGAGACCCTGTCTCTACATAAAACACAAAATAAGGCTGGGGATGTGGCTCAGTAGTTGAGTGCCCTGAGTTCAATCTCCAGTACCAAAAAAATAAATAAATAAATCCAAAAAGTATCTTTGGATTGCATTGAATCTATAGATCTGATAGGGAAGAACTGAGATCTTGAGAATATTGAGTATTAATGAACCCGAAATATCTCCATTAGTTTTTCTTTGATTTTGTTTATTAGAATTTTGCAGTTTTCCTCATATAAATATTGTACATTTGTTAGATTTACACCTCAGTATTTCAGTTTGGGAGTGCTAATGTAAAATAGTAAGATGTTTTTAATTTCAAATTCTACCTCTTCATCATTATTGCATAGGAAAGTGTACAGTGAGAGATTTCAAAGGCTGTTCTAGGTATATTATAAAATTAGATGGCAGAAATTAGTCATGATATAAAAGAATGGAATACAATTAACAAAAATGATCCTAGTGGTCACATATAAAACACAGCATGCAACAGTGGCAGAATATGCAGTATCCTTAAAAACTTGCTATACAGCCGGGCATGGTGGTGCATCCCTGTAATCCCAGCAACTTGGGAGTCTGAGACAGGAGGATAGCAAGTTCAAGGCCAGCCTCAGTAACTTAGGCCTTATGCAATTTAGTGAGACTCTGTCTCAAAATAAAAAAATAAAAAGGGCTGGAGAGGCAGCTCTGTGGTAAAGCACCCTGGGTTCAATCCCCAGTAAAAAAAGAAGAAATAAAATAAAAAACTGTCCATATGCTAAACACTAAAGCATGCTTCAACAAATACCAAATGTTTAAATCTTCTGACTACTATGTGATTATACTAGAAATCTATAAGAACAAGATAACTAGAAAGTCTCCAGATATTTAGAAAGAAATATGCTTTTAAATAACTAATCAATCAAAGAAATGCAGAATTTAAAAAATATTTTGAGCTAAAGTATTTGTAACCCAGTGCCTAGAGGATCTAGACAAAGATCATCAAATGCTGCTAGCATCATAAAAAGAGACAACCAGCACATCATGTGCGTTTTCATACCACCTATGAAACTACTCTCAACAGAAAAAAAATCAACTGGATTCTGAATAAGCCTCAATTTGTCAGCTTACAGGAACTACAAGAGACAGAAGAATATATTAAACACCACCCCAAGGATACAACCAAAATCTGGAACATGAGAAATATCACAGGATAAATAACAGATAAAGTACAAGGAATAGAAGGGGGACATAAACCTGAGGGGAAGGTTTATAGATCAAGAGATGTAAGAGGGGCTGGGATTATGGCGCAGTGGTAGAGCGCTTGCCTAGCATGCATAAGGCACTGGGTTCGATCCTCAGCACCACATAAAAATAAAATAAAGATATTCTGTCACCTACAACTAAAAAATAAACATTTAAAAAAAAAGAGATGTATGAGATACCTGAATGAAATGAATTCTGAACTTAAAAATGTTCCTATAGTGAATTTAAATACTGCATATTTGATGCTGTTGAGGATTCATTATTATTTTTAAGTGATTTAATGATATTGTGTTTGTTTAAAAGGTCATTTTCATTTAAAGTTAAGTGCTAAAACATAGATAAAAGGATATGCTGAGATTTGCTTCAAAACAATCCAGCACTGGCATAAATTAAATGTTAGCAATGAGCTTATAATTACTGAAATAATATTATCATTGAGCTGGAGAAAAGGTTTTGTTTGTTTGTTGGTACTAGGGATTGAACCCAGGGTTGCTTTACCACTGAGCTTTATCCCTAGTGAAGGGTCTGGCCAAATTGCTGAGGGTCTTGTGAAGTTGCTGAGGCTGACCTGATCCTCCTGCCATGGCTCCCAAGTCAATGGGATGACAGGTGAGTGCCACTGCACCTGGCAAGCTGAATTTTTTGATGTTAGTGAATACATGTGAATTTAGTATACTATTCTCCTCTATTTTGCAAATTTTGAACTTTTTAAATGATAAATTTTAAAAAGTCATTTAAAAACTACTAAAGAGATATTTAGAGGAAAATTTATGGCCTTTATTTAAATGCATATAGATAAACAGAAGGGATGAGGATGAAAATAGCCACCATACACCCACCAGATCAGTAGAAATTGAAAAGGATTGAAAATATAAAGTATCAGTGACAACATGAAGCAACTAGAGCTCTTACAAATTGCTGGTGGAAGTGTAAATTCTTTTAACTACTGGAAACTTCTTGGTGATATCTATTGTGGTTGAAGTTATTTGCATCCTATCACCTAGAAATTCCACTCTAAGTTATAAACCTAGAAAAATACATGCACCACTTGCTTCAGGATGTATGTACAAGAATGTTCATAGCAGTACAAAAACAGCCCACAAGTCATCAATAATAGAACAGTTCTATATTTGCAGTGTGTGCAAACAAAGGAATTCTATGTATCAATGAAGTGGAAAGAACTGCAGTAATATGCAATGAATACATGAGCAAAAGATGCCAAATAAAAAAGAATGTATAGGACACCAATAAACATGAACCACAAAAGAAACATCTGATCAATTAGATTTCATTAAAAGAAAAACTTTCAACTCATTGAAAGACACTATTTAAAATGAAAAGTTTGGCTACAGCCTAGGAGATCTCCATATTTACAATGCATATATCTGAGGAAGGATTCATAGATGGAGTATATAAAGAACACTTTCAACTCAATAATAAGAAAATCCATTTTTTAAAAATGGTCAAGGAATCTGAACAGGCATTTCACCAAAGAACATATATGAATGTCCAATGCTATGTGAAAAGATTTTCAATATTATCAGTCAGCAAGGAAATAAAAGTTTAAAACACAATGAAAGACCATTTCACACAGCCACAATGGAAAAAAAACCCTAAACATTCCATGATTGGTTTTTATTTCTTTGGTGCTGGAGATTGAACCTAGGGCCTTGTACACAGTAAGCACACTCTCTACCACTGAGCTACATCCCTGGCCCCAAAGATTGATCATGTTAAATGTTGATGAGGATGTGGTGGGAATGTAAAATACTACAACCATTTTGCAAAATATTTTGATAGTTTCTTAAAAAGTTAAGCATACACTTACCATATTCATCCCAGAAAGTTCACTGTGCCGTATTTACCCAAGAGAAATGGAAGCATACGTCCACCCAAAACTTACACAACTTGCAATAACAGTTTGAATCACAAACGATCAACACTGGAAAGAACCCAGATGCCTGTTAACTGTTGATGGGATGGGCTGATGTGGCTTAGTAATACAATGGGACACTTCCTCTGCAATAAAGGACACATATGACAATATAAAGAAATCTCAGCCGGGCGCGGTGGCTCAAGCCTGTAATCCCAGCACTTAGGGAGGCTGAGGCAGGAGAATTGCGAGTTCAAAGCCAGCCTCAGCAACGGCGAGGCACTAAGCAACTCAGTGAGACCCTGTCTCTACATAAAACACAAAATAGGGCTGGGGATGTGGCTCAGTGGTCGAGTACCCCTGAGTTCAATCCCCGGTACCAAAAAAAAAAAAAAAAAAAGAAATCTCAAAAACACTTTTCTGAGCCAAAAAGCCAGATTCAGAAGACTGCTTTCTGCATCATCCCATTTATGGAAAACTTTACAAAAGGCAAGCCTAACCTGCAATGACAGAAAGCAGATGAGTAAGTGGTTGCCTAGGGATGGGGGAGAGACTGGCCACAAAGGGACACAAGGGACTTTTTGAGGTGATTAAATGACCTATATCTAGCTGACACATAAACTGCACACAAAAATGGGTCAATTTTACTGTATATTAATTATTTCCCATTAAATTTGATTCTTTAAAAAGAGATATTTGTATATGCATGATCATAACAGCATTATTCACAATGTCAAAATGTGGAAATAAATGTCCATCAATAGATGAATAGATAAACAAAAATGTGGTATATTCATGCAGTAGACTATTACTGACCCTTAAAAAATAAAGAAAATTCTGGCAAGTTCTACAATGTGGATGAACCTTGGTGATATTATGCTAAAATGAAGGAAGCCAGTCACAGAAGAACAAATTCCACTCCTGTAAGGTCCCTGGAGTAGTCAGATTCACACAAATAGAAAATACAAGGGTGAGCACTAGGGGCGGGGGAAGCAGGGAATGAGGAGCTGTTGTTTTAATGGGTGCAGAGTTTCCATCTGAGAAGATGAAGGGTGTTGTGGCTGGATGGTGGTGATGGTTGGAATACAATGTAAATGTGCTTCATGTCACAGAACTGTACACTGAACATGGTTAAAATGGTAAAGTTTGTCATACATATTTTATTATGATTTGTAAAAAAGTAAAAAGCAACATAATGGTTGGTGCATTATACTCATATATAAAATTGGAATACATTGGGATATATTCATACATGCACATGGCATAATTTGGGAAGCTCATTCCCCAGTGTTTCACCTCCCCCCTCACCTTGCTCCCCTGTTTCTACTCCACTGCTCTTCTTTCTGTTTTCAGAGATGACCTCCCTGTTTTTATTCCTTTTTTTCTCTCTAGCTTCCACGTATGAGAGAAAACATTCAATCCTTGAAAAATAAATAAATAGAAGGAAGACCAATAGAGTAAAGGAAAGGTATCAGGGGAGGGAGGAGGGAAGGAAGAGAAGAATATTGGAGAATGAAATGGAGAAAACCATGCTGTAAGTATTTATGAATATGTCCAAATGAACCTCATTATTATGTACGACTATAATGCACTAAAAATAAAAAGAGTGAGGGGGAAAAAAAACAAGAGAATAATATACTAAAAGTAAATATACCTATTTCCTCTGTTACCTCTGTGGGGATTAGGCACTATGGCTGAAAGAGGCTGTGTGTTTGTGTGTGTGATGTGGGTAAGTTGTACGCGTTTGGCCACTAGTGATATGCATTTCTTGACCTGGGTTTTGGATAGATGGATGCTTGGCCTTATAATAATTATTGAGGCTACATTTATGTTTTATGAACTTTTAGGAATTGTATTACATGTCACATTTTTTTTAAAAAGGATTAAAGAAAATCAGGACCCCTGGAACTGATTCTGGGTTCTTCCCATGAAAGTATTTGGTCTCCAATACTTTTTTTTTTAAAAAAATTTATGTTTTAGTTGTAGGCAGACAGAACATCTTTATTGTATTTTTATGTGATGCTGAGGATCGAACCCAGTGCCTCACGCGTGCTAGGTGAGCACGCTACCACTGCGCCATAACACCAGCCCTGGTCTCCGATACTTTTGAAGACAGGCACAAAATATGTCATCCAAGGTGTCATTGTGTGTGTCCTGGGATGAGGACATGAGAGAGGACAAATTCAAATATATATATTAGCATAAATTCTGTGTATGCATTTGGATGTCTGTTTCATCCAAATAGAGGATGATTAAATAGGGTACTGGTGAGTCTTATGGAAGGGAGGTGGCACAGGATGGCTGGGTCTTTCATGGCTAGAGGAGAGAAATTGGGTCAGAGAAGCAGATAACAAAGACTGAGCAGGGGGCACACAGCAAGTCCAGCATGGAGAGTGGTCTGGGATGGCTGGAGTGATGGCAGCCTGCAAGGAATGAGGAAGGTAGTAGCCCATTTTGGTGGTAAAGGCTTTGAACTTGTGTTTTTCATTTAACAAATATTAAACACCTCCTGTGTTCTGTGCACTTCCGGAAGCTTGATGATGACAAAAACAAGCAAACAAACCACAAAGTACAGTTCTTGCAGCCCAGTGATGGGCCACTGACCAATGATGAGCATGTCCTGTACTGGGTGGAGAGGGGTGCTAAGAAAGCAGAGCAGCGGATAGACGGTAATGAGGACGGAGCTGCTATTTTATAGCAAGGAGTCAAGGAAATCCCCTTGGGAATGTGGCATTTGGAAAGACATCTGAAGGAAGCAAGGGTATGAGCCATCTGGGCATATTTAGAAGGGTGGTAGGGTGAAGAATCCAAGGGCATATTTGGTGGATTACCAAGAGGACCAGAGAGGAAGGAGATGGGTGGGGCAGATGGTATTAGGGAGAAAACAAAGTTGAATCATGTGAGGCCGGGTCAGCCACGTAGAATAATTTGATGTATTGAGCAAATACTCCCCATGACCTCCCTCCACAGACAGAATATATTTCCCTAGCCTATTAGTTTGAGGATTGGCCCCATGACTTGCTTTGGCCAATGGATATAAGCAAACAAGTCGAGCACACAGGCTAGAAATGTGCTTGAGCACTCTTTCCGTTCCATTCTGCCCAACTTGCTGACGAACACAGAGACCCACACCCAAGCTCAGACCACATGCAGCTGAAGCAGAGCTGCTTTTTAGAGCCCAGCCTATGCCGCTCAACCAGTCTACCTGCAAGGCCTGTGGGGGGGGGAGAAACGCTTGTGCATGCAACTGGGGGTTCCATTGGTTTCCTTCCCAGCTTCGTGGTGGCAGTAACAAAAATGTCAGAAATACTGTAGAAGAGGGATGGACAATGTCAGAGGATTTTGAGCAGAGGAGTGATACATAGTCGATCCAGCCTCTGAGAAGGGTTACTCTGGCCACTGTGTGGAAATGGAGAGCAGTTAGGAGGCTGTCCCGTGATCCTGGGGGGAGTCCATAATGGCATGCTACTCAGCTATTCATTACTGTGACAACTGACTAAGTTGATCAACTTAAAAGGAGGAAAGATTTATTTGCCTCAGGGTTTCAGAAGTTTTTGTCCATGGTCACTTGGACCTGTTGCTTTGGGTCTGCGGTGATATAGCAGAGAGCACATGGCAGATTAGGGCAGCTGGGAAGCAAAAAGGGAGGAAGAGGAAGGGCCGGGGTCCTAATATCTCCTTCAAGAGCACACCCTCAATGACCTAAACTCCTCCCACTAGGTTCCACCTCCTAAAGGTTCCAACTCCCACCCCCCATCTCCACATGGGAAGACCAAGCCTTTAACATGTGGGATTTGTCCAGGGGAACGTTCAAGATCCAATCTATAGCCAGGCGCAGTGGCGCACGCCTGTAATCCCAGCACTTTGGGAGGCTGAGACAGGAGAATTGTGAATTCAAAGCCACCCTCAGTAAGGGTGAGGCACTAAGCAACTTAGTGAGACCCTGTCTCTACATAAAACACAAAATAGGGCTGGGGATGTGGCTCAGTGGTCGAGTACCCCTGAGTTCAGTCCCAGGTACAAAAAAAAAAAAAAATCCAATCTATAGTGCATGGTTTAGGTGGGGAAGGTTGTGATCAAAGACGAAGGAAGGTTATACTTTAGTTATAATAGCATTACAATATTGAGTTAAGGAGTTTGCAGTTTGGTGAGTGGCTGGGTCAGAAATGGCAATTGAAGGTTTAGGGGAAAGACCAATGATAGCTTGAGCAGTAGTGATGGAGTAGGGTGGGTACAGAAGAGGTTGGAGTCTGTGACCATCAAGCTAGAGGAAAGAGCAGTGGTGGTGGCTGTGCCCAGGCTTACTACACAGATGGGATCATCTCATCCAGGAGATGCCAATGAAAGGCCTGATGCATTCAGTCACTGGCTGCCACTAACACCTTAGCATCAACTCACCCAAACATGAACTTCAAGAAAATAGGTAGCTGGGCGGGGTGGTGCACGTCTGTAATCCCTGCACTTTGGGAGGCTGAGACAGGAGAATCACGAGTTCAAAGCCAGCCTCAGCAATGGTGAGGTGCTAAGCAACTCAGTGATACCCTGTATCTACATAAAACACAAAACAGGGCTGGGGATGTGGCTCAGTGGTCGAGTGCCCCTGAGTTCAATCCATGGTACCAAAAAAAAAGAAAAAGAAAAAGAAAATAGGCAAAGACTTGATATATTTTAGTAGGTGTTAGAGAGGAAGACAAAGGTCTAAAGTTGGGATTTTGTGGGGGATAAATTGGGTTATTGGGGAGGGGTGGAGTCTGAAGGGTAGTGAGATAGCAGGAAAAACTGAACATCTCCAAGAGAGGAGAAAGGAACAAAAGCAAAGGGAAAGAAAATATACTATAATGCTACACTAATCAAAACAGTGTGGCGCTGGCATAAGGACAAACAGACCAATGGAACAGAATAGGAAGCCCAGAAATGATTCGCATGTGGAATGGTCAAATGATTTTGGACAAGAATGCCAAAATCAGTCAATAAGGGAATGACCGTGTTTTCAGTAAATGGTACTATGAAACTGGATATCCCACAAGCAAAAAGAATGAAAGCTGGATCCTTGTTTCACACTATATGGAAAAAAAAACTCAGAATGGATCAGAGAACTAAATCTAAGAGGGAAAAAGATGAAATCCTTAGAAGTAAACATAGAGTAAAGGCTTAATGACATTGGATTTGGCCTTGATATATTTTAGTAGGTGTTAGAGAGGAAGACAAAGGTCTTCCTTCTATGGTATTGAAAGCTCAGGCAAAAAATAAAAAGTAGAGAAATTGTATTTCATCAAGATTAAAACCCATTGTGAATCAAAGGGCGCCATCAACAGAGTAAAAAGGCAACCCACAAAATGGGTAAAAAATATTTGTAAGTCACATTTCTGAGGAGGGACTGATATTCAGAATACTCTAAGTAGCCAACAACTCAAGGACAAAAAACCAAACACTCCAATTAAAAATGAGGCAAAGGACTGGATAGACATTTATCTAATGAGGATATACAAAGGGTCAATAAGCACATGAAAAAAATGTTCAACATAACCCATTACTGGGGAAATATGAATTAAAACCACAATGAGATAAGACTTCACACCCATTAAGATTGCTGTTATCAAAAAAAAAACAGAGAATAATAAGTATTGACAAGGATGTACAGAAGCTGGAGCCAAAAAAACTAAACTGAATTACCATATGACCTAGCAATTTCTCTTCTGGATATATGTTCAAAAGAGTTGAAGGCAGAGGCTCAAATAAGTATTTGCACACCCATGTTCATGGTAGCATTCTTCACGATAGCTGAAAAGGGAAAGCAACCTGACTGTCCATTGATGGACAAATAATCCAAATGTGATATATACATGCAATGGAATATAATTCAGTCCTAAAAAGGAAGGAATTTTTGACACATGATACTATATGCAAGAGATACATGATACTATATGCATGATACTATATGAAGAGAAAATATCCAATAATAGAGTTAGAGACCAATTTATGAGTATTAAGTCATAAATGACAACTCTGGTCTTAGACTTGGGGAGTCCACAGGGAGGTGGTCTTCCCCTTGGCAGAGCAGCGTACAGTGCCTAACAGGAGAGGGGCTTAAGGCGTGCTGACAATGGGAAGGGACCAGCACTAGCCTGAGCCTGCACAATTTCCCTGTGCTCTTCATTGGCTTTTGTTCCAACCCTGCCCACTGAGGAATAAGGGGGACTGTCTGAAGTCTTTAGAACCCCCTCTACACTGTGGTTTTCCTGACACAGTTGAAGTCAAAGGAAGTTGTACAGGACCCCCAGGGGACTTGGAGCAGAGATGTGTGGGTGGGCACCTGCTCATCTGGGAGAAAGATCCCTCCCTTCCCTGACTCCCTTAGATGATCCCAAGTTACCACCCTGCTGCCCTGGGCTCACACAAACCCTTGAGTACAAAATGCACAGCCATTAGAAATTCTAGGAGGAAAAAACTGAAAGGTCAATAAAAGCCCAAAGTGTTTGTGAGCCTATTACCAAAGAAATGTTCTCACTTGGTGTAACATGAGTGCTCTAAATATTATTATGTGAATTAAAATTTATAAGTCTAATCACATTTTAAAAGCACTAGAGAAAAACCTAGTGCTATTAAGGAAATGCATCCTGAATCGTTAAAGTTTTTTTTTTTGAAAGAGTTTTTAGTGAAATAATTGGGCATCCTTTTCTCCTCCTTCCTTTCATGGACGTTTTAAACATTTAAACTATATATGGAGTTTTCTTTTTTTAAAATTTCCTCATTTTTAATGGTGCATTATAGTTGCATATACTGATGGGATTTGTTGTTACCTATTCATACATACACACAATATAACAATATAATTTGGCCAATATCACTCCCCAGCATTACCTCCCTCCCTCCCTACCTCCTACCCCTTGCTCCCTTTCCTCTATTGATGTCCTTTTGATTTTTAGGAGATACACCTCTACCTTGTTTTTCTTTTCCTCTCTAGCTTCTGCTTATGAGAGAAAATGTGACCCTTAACCTTCTGAGGTTGACTTATTTCGCTTAACACAATGGTCTCTAGTTCCATCCATTTTCCGGCAAATGCCATAATTTCATTTTTCTTTACAGCTGAATAAAAATCCATTGTGTATATGTACCATGTTGATGGGCACCTCGTCTGGTTCTCTAGTTTGACTACTGTGAATTATGCTCCTATTAACATGGGTATGCATATATCATTGTTGTAAGATGCCTTTAATTCTCCAGGATAAATACTGAGAAGTGGTATAGCTGGGTTGTGTGTGGTTCCACGCCTAGTCTTTTGAGGAGCCTTATGTAGAGTCTCCTTAAAGCAAGGCTCACAGTTACAGAACATTCACTGGAGGAATTTATGCCTCTCAGGGTGTGTTTAAAATACTGAACAGACGGGCAGGCGAGGGGGAAATTGCATGCCTTCTGGTGCCAAAAAGAGGTTAAGAAACAAAAAGGTTTTTTACAGTCAGAGTGAGGAAAAAGGTCCAGGGAGAACCAGTTAATAAATGAGCAAAAGCATGACGTTAATGATGATGACAGATGCTTTCGATGAGGAGTCCATTTTCAAAGCTCATTAAAAAATCTTTAATAAAAACCATCAAAGAAAAAAATAGGAACACCAGGATGCTTTGGAAGCTTCACAAAAATAGTTGTGACTTGAATTAATTAATTAAGTCAATATAGATGAATTATATATGTTAATTATATTAACATAGCGCCTGCTATGTACCAGGCTCTCTTAGCGGCACTGGAGATAAAGTAGTTAGCAATATAAAGACCCCTGCTCCTTCCCTTAGGGCTTACAGTCTGGTTGGGGACTCAGGTGACAAATTCCATACATAATTAAAACACATCCTGTGACTGAGAGTGGCATTTGGTAAGGAGCAAGGAAGGGGAAATGAAGGGTGTGGTGTGGGGGAGGAAGGCATGTAGATAATGTGGTTAGGGAAGGCTGCTATGGGATGGACAGTGTCCCACCCTGAAATTCACAGGTTGTATTCGTAACCCCAGTACCTCCGAATAGGACTGCATTGGGGGTATGGTCTATTAGGAAGTAATTAAAGTAAACTGAGGTTATTAGAGTGGACCCAAGTCCAGTATGCCTAGCATTCATTTAAGAAGAGATTAGGACATGGACACACAGAGGGTGGACCCCGCGAAGACATGGGGAGGAGGCAGCCATCCACAAGCCAAGCAGAGAGGCTTGGAGGAACCCAATTCTGCTGACACTCTCTGAGACTTTTAGTCAGCTTCGTGTCACTGTGACCAAAAGATCTGACAAGAACAACTTAAGAAGAAAGAAAAGTTCATTTTGGCTTATTTATTTATTTCATAAACTTATTTATAAGTTTATTTGTTTATTTTGCAAAGATCTCATTCACTGTTGGCCAACTCCATAGCTGTGGGCCTGAGGTAAGGCAGAGCATCGTGACAGAAGGGCATGGAAGAGCAAAGCAGATTAGGACAAGACAGGCAGGGGTAGGGCAAGCAGAGATCTCTGTTCACCAGGGACAAAAGAGGAACCCCACAGGCACACCCCCAGTTACCTACTTTCTCCAGCTACATCCAACCCGCCTACAGTTACTACCCAGTTAAATCTACATCAGTGGATTAATCCGCTTACACCTCTCATGATCTAATCACTTCGCCTCTGAAAAATTCTCACATTGTCCTACACATAAGCTTTTGGGGAATACCTCATATCTAAACCATAACAGATTTCTAATATCCAGAGTTGACAAAACAAAGTTCTGTTGTTTAAGGTCTCACTCTGTGGTACTTAGTTATGAAAGACATAACAAACTAATACAAAAATCTCATTGAGCTGGGCACGGTGGCACATACCTATAATCCCAGCAGCTTGGAGGCTAAGGCAGGAAGATTGCAAGTTCAAAGCCGGCCTCAACAAAAGCTGAGGTGCTAAGCAACTCAGTGAGACCCTGTCTCTAAATAAAACACAAAATAGGGCTGGGGATGTGGCTCAGTGGTGGAGTGCCCCTGAGTTCAATACAATAAACAACAACAATAAAAAGATCTCATTGAACAAGAAACTTTAAAGTAAAGATCAGAAGAAAGTTAGGGAATGAACTAGGCAGATGGGTACTGTGGAGGAAATGGGGAATAGCAGGTGCATAGGCCCTGAGGCAGGGATTTGCCTCATGTGGCTGGAATGGAGTAGCAAAAAGAGTCAGAGTGTCTTGGTCAGTTTTATGTGGCTGTAACAAAATACCTGAGGCTGGAATCCTCATAGAGAAAAGGGATTTATTTAGTTCACAGTTTTGGAGACTCAAAGTCCAAGATCAGGCAGTCCCATTAATTTGGCCTCTGGCGAGAGTCATGTGACTGCCTCACGACACGCTGGATGGCATCATAGTAGGAGCGCCTGCAAGTTGGAAAGAACGTAAGGTATGACAAGGAGGCATGAGAGGTTCAGGGGTCAGGTTGGTTCTTTTTTTAGAACAACCATCTCTCTTGGGAACTAATCAGTGTGCCCTAAGAACTACACTAATAATATGGCTCAGGGGCTGGGATTGTGGCTCAGTGGTAGAGCACTTGCCTCGCATGCGTGAGGCACTGGGTTTGATCCTCAGCACCACATAAAAATAAAATAAAGGTATTGTGTCCATTTACAACTAAAAAAAAAATTTAAAAAAATAATAATATGGCTCAGCAGTAGAGCACTTGTCCTGTGTGTGCAAACTCTGGGGTTCAATCCCCAGCACCAAAAACAGGGGAGGGGGGCTACATCAATCCCTTCCACATCAATCCTCTTTGAGAGCAGTACACCCATTACCTAATCCAGGTCCACCTCTAAAAGATCCTATCACCTCCCATTGTCACAACACTGGGGACCAAGCTTCTAGCACATAAACTTTTAGGGGGACACACTCAAATCATAACAGAGAAGCAACAAAGCATGTACTGGAGCAGCTTTGGCTTTCACTAGTAGGTGGGACACTGTTGGAGGGTTTTTGGACAGAGACGTGGGACGTGGTCTGACCTGTATTTCAACTGAATTGTTCTTGCTGCTGATTTGAAATATCCATCAGGTAGACAAGGGACACAGGGAACCAGTTAGTGGCTATTCAGTATCCCAGGTGAGTGCAAAAGGCAGCTTGGACAAGCATGGAAGCAGAGGGTTGAACTCTAGATAGAGTTTGAAGGAGGAGTCGATAGGATTGGTTGACAAGTCACATGTGGCCTGGATTAGAAAGAGAGGAGTCAAGAAAATGCCAGTGTTTTTGAGCTGAGCCACAAGAGGAAAGGAATGGCCATGGCCAGGAGACACAGGGTATGGGAAAACATCAGGGACTTGACTCTGGACGCCATAGGTTAGAGAAGCCTATAACAAATCTTTCTGGAGAGGTGATATCCAATTGCTGGGCTCTGTAAGATGGGTGTGTTCAAACCCACAGAGTGACAAGAGCCCAGGAGTGGCAGTGTGGGTCCAGAGACGCTGTGCCTCCTGCAAAGACACTCAATATTCAAAAGCAGGGGTGAGAAGGAGCAGCCAGAAAGGCTAGAAGAACACCAGGCTGCATGCCGTCCTGGATCCACAGAGCCCTGTATGAAGATGTGAGAGCGATCACCATTGCCTGATTCTGCTAATGGGCCAAGCTGAACAGGACCAAGAGGTGACTCTGGAGCAATGGAGGGAAGGCCTGGTTAGAGGAGGGTCACAAGAGCATGAGGCAGGAGTTGGAAGTGACTAAGGCCAAAACCTGGGTCAAGGAGTGTTAGAAGACCACATTGGTTTAAAAAGAGGGTTGAGTCCTACTGGGCCAGGAGATCAACTAGGTGACTTAAAGGGCCATTAGCTCCATTCCTTCTTGCATCCCTCTCTTCCTCCCTCCCTCATTACTCTCTGTTCTGCAGAACTTTATTGACAAATAATCTGTGCCCATCACTGTCCCAGGTGTGTCGGCATATGAAGATGAATACACTGCAGTGTCCGCAGCCTGATCCTCAGCCCTCATCCTCCTCCCTTCCATCTAGCAGCTTGACTCAGTTCTGGTGATCTCACCTTCTCTGGTCCTCTGAGCCACTATGTCCCCTCAGTCTTGGCTCTCCTGCTGATGTATCTTCCTTACCCCACCTTGAACTGCCATGTTCCCACAAGCCATCTCAGAACCCTTCAATTGCATGCATAAGGATTTGTTGTGACTCAAACCATCAGTGTCTAGTCCCACTTGGGTGACATTGGATCTGGTCACTTAACTATGCGCTGCACTGTAGTTTCCTGTAACTCTGGATGCATGTGACAACTCAATGAGACAATGAGCACAGAGTTCCAAGCACAGAGAGATGCCTGTGGTGGTCACTGGTGGTCTCTGAATGCTTTGTGGGCGAGTGGGCTTAGGCGAAGGTGCACTGAACCTGGAGTGGCTCAGGGAGGGAGGGAGGTGGCCAGGGTCACCACTGAATTTTGTGATAGAAGTCCTAACAAAAGCCAGGCATAGTGGAGGAGGCTCAGGAGGCAGAGGCAGGAGGATCTTGAGTTCAAAGCTAGCCTTAGCAACTTAGCAAGGCTTTAAACAACTTAGCAAGATCCTGTCTCTAAATAAAATATAAAACCTTTGGGAGGCTGAGACAGGAGAATTGCGAGTTCAAAGCCAGCCTCAGCAACTGTGAGGCGCGAGGCACTAAGCAACTCAGTGAGATCTTGTCTCTAAAAACACAAAATAGGGCTGAGGATGTGGCTCAGTGGTTGAGTACCCCTGAGTTCAATCCTTGGTACAAAAATAAAAATAAAACATGTGTGTGTGTGTGTGTGTGTGTGTGTGAGTGTATGTGTGTATGTATCTATATATATAAAGGGGGCTGGGGGTGTGACTGAGGGGTTACATGACCCTGGGTTCAATCCCCTGTACCAAAATGAGCAAATGACAAGAGGTCCTAACAACACTCTGCATAAACCTGATGGATTCTCTCTGCCTTGACAGGTGAACAGAGTGAAGAGAAGGAGCCAGAAAACGGCCAGGCAGGGCTGTCCAGGCAACAGGAACCAAGTGCAAACACAGTACTTTGAATAGTTGACTGTAGCTGTGAGGTTTGGAGACAGTTCTCCTGCCAAGGGTGGAGTGAAGGAATGTGCGAGACTAGCCCAGAAGCCAGGGCCAGGCCATGGGGAACCTTGGAATTCACCCTGAGGACTTCTAGGAAGCTGGCTACTAAAGGCTTTTATAATAAAGGAGATAAGTGAACGCTATGCATTGGATTGTGTCCCCAAAAGAAGATCACTATCCTCAGCACCCCTCCCCCGCCCTTGGACTGTGTGTATTATACAACTATATTATTTGAAAAAGGGTCTTTGCTAATTATCAAATTAAAATGAAGTTACTAACATGGACCCTACCTCCATTATGACTAGTATTCTTTAAAAAAGAGGAATTATATTTTCCAAATGAATTTCATGATTGCTTCTATTTCTATGAGGAATATCATTGGGCTTTTAATAGAAATTGCATTAAATCAGTATAACACTTTGGGTAGTATGGCCATTTGACAATGTTCATTCTGCCTATCCAAGAGCATGGGAGATCTTTCCATTCTTCTGAGGTCTTCTTCAGTTTCTTTCTTTAGTGTTCTCTAGTTTTCATTGTAGAGGTCTTTTAGCTCTTTTGTTAGATTGATACCCAAATATTTGATATTTTTTGAGGCTATTGTGAATGGGGTAGTTTTCCTAATTTCTTTTTCAGTGTATTCATCACTGATGGATAGGAACACATTTGATTCATGGGTATTAATTTTATATCCTACTACTTTGCTAAATTCATTTATTAGTTCTAGAACGTTTCTGGTGGAATTTTTTGGATCTTCTAAATATAGAATCATGTCACCGGCAAAGATACATTCATACATTGCAGGTGGGACTGCAAATTGGTGCAACCACTGTAGAAAGCAGTATAGAGATTCCTAAGAAAACTTGGAATGGAACCACCATTTGACCCAGTCATCCCACTCCTAGGTTTATACCCAAAGGACTTAAAATCAGCATGCTACAATGATGCAACCACATCAATGTTTATAGCAGCTCAATTCGCAATAGCTAAATTATGGAACCAACCTAGGAACCCTTCAACAGATGAATGGATAAAGAAACTGTGGCACATATACACAATGGAATATTACTCAGCCTTAAAGAAGAATGAAATTATGGCATTTGGCAATAAATGGATGGACTGGAGAATATTATGATAAGTGAAATAAGCCAATTCCAAAGAACCAAAGGCCAAATGTTTTCTCTGATATGTAGATGCTAATTCACAATAAGGGGGGGAGGAGAATAGAGATATTTTAGACTAGACAGAGTGGAGTGAAGGGAGGGGTGGGGGCAGGGGGTAGGAATGACCATAGAATTAATTGGACACTATTGCCCTATGTGCATATATGATTATATGACCTGTGTAACTCTACATCACGTATAACCAGACGAATGAGAAGTTATATTCTACTCATGTATGATGTGTCAAAATGCGTTCTACTGTCATGTATAACTAATTAGAACAAATTTAAAAAAGAGAAATTATCCCCAGCACTGAAAAAATAAAGGAGGAGTAGGGATTTAGACAGAAGGACAGACATGCACAGAGGAAAGAAGCACAGGAATGCCTGAGCTGCAGGCAGCTTGGAGCAAAGCTGGGCATGGATGCTTCCTCACAGCCTTCTGAAGACACCCACCTTGCCAGCACCTTGATTTTAGTCTTCCACCGCCATGACTGTGAGACTATGAGACAACGTGCATCTGCCATTCACAACCCGCCGCCACCTCCATCTGTGGTATTTTGCTGGGCAGCCCGAGTGCACGAGATCTGTAAGGGAATTGACTGGTAGTGCTGTGGAGGCAGCACTGCCAGGCAAAAATGGGAGGCAGGGCGCTTGGCATGGCACAGAGAACAACTGCCAAGGGCCCCAGCAAGTTCAGTGGCAAGAGAGGTAGACAGCAGGGGCAGGTTGAAGAGCTATGTCACGAGGAGAGTCAAGGCCCTCAGCTTTGATACACAGCACAGCCTCTGGGTTTGGAAAGTGAGATTTCGACATGCAATAATGGCTCCAGCTCATGGCCACATGTGTGGTGTCTGGGCAGATGTAGCATGGGTGGGAATGATGCCATGCTGTTTCCTCAGGAGCTTCTGGAATGAAGCTGGAGTTGAGTGAGAAAGAGGAGGAGCATGCTTCATAATACCTCTGTGTAAATAGTAAGAAATCTATACTTTGTCTTTCTCCCAGTTCCTGACATAGAGCTTCATATATCTTTCGAGAAAGGAGCAATAATGTTTTTTGTTTTAGTATATGGCTCTTGATCTCTGTTCCCGAATTCCACGGAATTTCTGTGGGCACTAAGAGCATCTTTTGTTTTAATGAAGCAACTCTTGATGGACTCCTGGAGAGCCTCAGGATGGGGTGGTTACCAGGGAAACCATTTATGCAACTGGACCATTAGAATTTTCAGCCTGAGCCCCCAACCTCCAGGGAGGGGAGAAAGGCTGAAGAGTGAATGGTTCCAACAATGTCATTCATTATTCCTAAATGAATAAAGACCAAAATGGGAGGGTTCAGAGAGATTCCGAAGAGCTGGACACATGGAGGTAACCTGGAGGGTGGTGAGTCTGGAGAGGGCAGGAATGTCTTACAGCCCTTGCATCAAACCTTGCCCAGTGCATCCCTTCATCTGAAGCCTTTGTAAGATCCTTTATAATAAATGGATAAATGGATGTAAAGTGCTTCCCTGAATTCTATGAGCTGCTTTAGCAAATTAATCAAACCGGCTGGAGTTGTGGCTCAGTGGTAGAGCACTTGCCTAGCATGTGTGAGGCACTGGGTTCAGCATCACCATTTATTTTTATTCATAAATAAATGAATAAAATAAAGGTCCATCAACAACTAAAAAATTTTAAAAAAAGGAAAGGGTTATAGATATGACAAATTTATCACTAGCTGGTTGGAAGTACAGGTTATAACTTGAGACTTTCAAACGACATCCCATTTTCAGGGGCAGTATTGTGGAAAGAACCTTAAACCTGTGGGATGTGATGCCATCTCTGGGAAGATAATGTCAGAATTGAATTGAATTACTAGATAAATGATAGGTAACCAGAGGTGAAGTATTCTGTTCAACACTTCAGTTTTTCCTCTCTCCAACAACCATCAACCTAACTAAAATAAGATCAAAAGACTTAAACAGTGACTTTGTGAAAGAGGAATATTTAAATGGCCAATAAACACACAAAAGAGTGTTCAACTTCTTTATTTATCAGAAAAAATGCAAACTAAAACCCCAGTAGAACAGCACTGTCACCTATCAGAAAAGCTAAACAAATAAAAAGATAATACCAAGTGCTGACAAGGATGTGGAAAAAGATTCTCTTACATTGCTGATGGGAGTGTAAATTGACGTAACTATTTTGTACAAGTGCTGGGCAACACCTGCAGAGCAAAACACACGTATGCCTACAGCACAGCCATTTCACTCTAGAATGAAATGAGCACTTCTATCAAAGAAACATACATGTACAAGCATTAACTACTTTATTTATAGTAGCCTCAAGTGGAAATGACACAAATGTCCATCAACATGAAAATGGACAAATAGTGTAGTTATGCTATGAGAAACTACAGAGTAATAGAAAAACAAGTGCTGATATATGCAACGACATGGGTGAATCTTACAGACATAGCAACGAAGTCTTATACCAAAGAGTACATATTGAATGAGTTCAGGTATATGAAATGTAAGCACAGGCAAAGTTAATCAAAGGTGATATCAGTGAGAATAGTGCTTGCCTTTTAGGAAGGGTCATTGACAGTGGGGAGGTAAGAGAAGCATGCTGAGGTCCTGGAGATGCTGAACCTGAGCTGGGCAATGTGACCTAGGTGTACACACATTTAAATTGTGTACCTGGGAAGAGAAGGGGGTGTAGCTCAGTAGCACAGAGCATAGTTAGCACGTGTGAGCCCCTGGGTTCAATCTTTAGCACCAAATAAATAAACTTAATTCATTAAAAGTAGATTGTGTATAGGTAGGTACAGAGAATATGGGCCATTATTACAGTCTATCTGTCTCTACTGATTCAGAATTTGCACTTTATTAAGATCCCCGGGTGATTTGAGAGCACATGCAAATTATTATTATTATTTTAGCTATACTTTAATACAAATACTAGACAAGACAAAAACCCAAACTAATGACCAGGTCCCAAGTATAAACAGGTAAGGGTGGGCCCCCAAATCCCACCTATGGATATCCACTGCTTCAGCAAAAACAGAGGATTAACACAAAGCCTGTGGATTCCATACTTATGAGGGGGATCTCAATCCAGGTCACTGTTAGGACATTTAATTTTCTTTTCTTTTTTCTTTTTTTTTTTGCTAAATTCAAGTATTTTGTTGGAAGGAAGGAAGGAAGGAAGGAAAGAAGGGAGGGAGCTTGCTCTCTGGCCCTGAACTATGCAAGTGATAAATCTCATGAAGAGTGAACTTGCCCCGCCCTTCTTCCCTCATATTCTAAAGCAGACAAGAGTTATGCACCTGTGAGGAGCTGAGGAATCTACTTCATAAAGTGTTTAGAAAACCTGTAGGTGAAAATATTTGTGAAAGTTAAATGGTAAGGCCTCTGTCCAATGGCACAATTTTGGCATGTCATGGGTGAGAGTACATACAAATTTGAGAACTAGTTTTGGAGAAAGACTCTGGAATCCAGGGAGCCATGAGATGAAGGGGTGTAACGGAAAGGAAGGGAGAAATTCCACAGGACCCTGGGTTTCTGGCTGAGGTAAGTGATGGTGACTGAATACTGAGATGCAATAGGGGCCACTGGTGGATGTGACTTCTGATGGTGCTGTCTAGGAGGACTTGGGCTTATTCCTTGTCTTGGTTTTAGGAGAGAGGTCAAAGCTGGAGTTACAGATTTGGGAATATAGGTCAAAGCCAAGGCTAAGATTGTAGAAGGAGGTAGAAGAAGAAACTGAAGAAGGGTCCAGGGCAGTTTTCATTTGTGAGTTCTAAAAGGAGCACTCAAGAGTTAGAAGAAACCAGGAAGAGAACAGTCCACCAGTTCAAATGCCCCAGAGAGAATCGCTTCTTCGTCTTTTGGCTAAAGTCGAGTGTAGTCTCTGTCCTTATCCATTTTATATCTGCTGTGTCCTCTATCCAAATGCTCCAGGGAGTTAAATTCAAGATAGAAACATGTCTGTATGTTCTTGGGGGTGGTGACAAAATTCAGATTGTGACAGGGTGAGGTATGGGGAGGGGGAAAGCTTGACTACTCTTTCCAGTGGGAAGAGGAGGGTGATTATGGCTTGAGGAAAGTTGTGGGAAGAGAGGGAGCTGGTGGCAAGGAATACAAGGGAGATGTGCTGAGCAAATGCAGAGCTCACTGGTGGCCTTTTCTTTTCTGTGCTGGAGATGGGACCTCATACATGCTAGGCAAGCACTCTTTCACTGAGCTACATTTCCAGATCTTGATTCCCTTGTTCTCTGAGGAGATGAGAGGACCTAGAGTCCAGAGGACAAACCAAAGGAAAAGTCATGAGAGGGGATGATGGGATAGGGAGGAGGCTGAAGACATTCCACCTGAGGGGATGATGGGATAGGGAGGAGGCTGAAGACATTCCACCTGGTGGATTTTATTTCTTCTATGAAACGAAAGACAATGTCCTCAGGAAGGGTAACAGAGGAAAGAGGATAGGCCAGGTGTGAGGGTTAGAATTGTAGAAAAGAGTAACAAGCAAGATTACCCACAGGCTCTGAGGGCCCAGCTGAAGCTGAATGAATAAATAGTGTTCCAGAATTTTCTAGGATGTAAAAGAAAATGTAAAACATCTTCCTATTTTTCTGTTTTCTCTGAACATTTAGGCTTATATATTTTTTGATCTCTTCAAATTCCACCCTGGAAAATGCAATTATTAAAAAGATACATTGACTTCATTTGTAAACCATGGACAGGAAGTTAGGAATCCTTGAGCTCAATATTCACCTTTGCTATGAACTCCTGACATTACTTTGGACAAGCAAAGAGGGAGTGAAAGCTCTCCTCAAATATTTGAAGGGCTATCACACAGAAGAAGGGTTTGTGTAATGTCTGTGCCGTGCTAGAGGGCAGATCAGGGCAGGTGTGCACATCCTCTGGGGCAGGCTGCCCAGGCGTGACTTGGTCTGAGAAAGCCCGAGTGGGCAGATGAACTCTCCCATTGGTTGGCAAATGGAAAGGGAATTTCTTTCAATTTTGATTCTGATTTTTCCATTTGTTCTGCTGTGCCACCCTCTACATGTGTGCCTTCTGCTGACCCTTCCTAGCTTGGACTTGACCTGAACATCCACAGGGTGTGGAACAGGGTTAGATAACTGAAACGTTGCTATAATTTGGATATGGTCTGGGTGTGTCCCTCAAGGTTCATACATTGAAAGCTTGGTATTAAGGAGGTATTAAAAGGAAATCGATCCTTTAAGAAAGAGGGTTTAGTGCAAAGAAATTAGGTCATTGGGGGCATTGCCCTGGGAAGGGATTAATATAGTTCTTACGAGAACTTGGTTAGTTCTCCTGAAAAGGAGATTAAAATGAGTGAGCCTGGCTCCTATCTGATCTCTGCTTTTCTGTCTTGCCAGGTGATTTTTTCCTCTGGCACTTGTTCCCACCATGATGCCACCTGCCATATTGTGACCCAGCCAGGGGCTGAACTGATGGGGCCACTTGATCTATGGCTTTTTAGACTATGAATAAAATAAACCTCTTTATAAGTACTAAGCTTTAGTTATTTTGTTATAGCAATGGAAAACAGACTAATACAGATCTCAAAGTGAGTAGGCCACAGCCTCTGTCCCCAGAGGGCTCAAGGATGATAGGTACTTATTTCTTTTCTTTTTTTTTTGGCAGATTGAACTTAGGGCCTCACACATGGTAGGCAAGCACTTTACCACTGAGCCACATCCCCAGCCCTAGGTACTTGTTTCCTAAAAGAGAGTACAGGGTGTGAGGGCAGAGCAGAAGAGCCTAGGCCCAACCTTAATGTAGGATGTTAGTTCTGACATAGCAGTAAAAGCACAGACTCTGAATATTAACCTTTTTATTTCAAGTCCTAGGTCTCGTGACTTACCAGCTATTGGATATTGAGCATGTTATTCATCCTCTCTGTGCCTCAGTTTCTTCATCTGTAAAATGGTGACGATAATGAAGTTTTATCAGGGTTAAACTTGCTTAGAAGAATATTTGGCACACACATTATGTTTTAGCTATTTATATTATTTGGTTGAGGAAGCAGCTTTTATCTTGGGAATCCTTATTAATTATTAATAATGTTTCTTTTAAAAACAAAAATCATTCTAGTTGCATAAACCACATACTTACAGAATGAGGTTGGGGAGCCAGTTAGAAATCTTAGAAAAGAAAGCAAAAATATAAGAGACGGATTTCCCTTTTCTTTATTAACTAACTAAATTAAAAGGCCCCATTGAAACACAGAATTTGCTTAAGTAATAATCATTCCCATGGAGAATGAAGAAGAGGGGCTTTGAGGGGCCTTCTTTCACTTCACACACCACTTCCCCGTACATCTGAGTGAGTGGTCACCCTTGCCCAGGAGTTAGCGTCACATATTGTGGATGCATGCAGGACACTGTGGTTCCTTAGGAATGGTAGGAAGAGCTGGAGAATGAATACCTTCATTGGATCCCAGCCAGGACACCTTGCTGACAGATGTGACTGTAAAGGAGGAGGTGGCCCCCTGGTGACCACAACCTTCATGTTGTGTGGGTTTTGGGTCTACAATTTCAGAGGAATTGGCTGGATCTTTGGTTGCCTGCCTGGGGATATTATTTTGTGTGTCTAGCTCAGGTAATTACTATTGCTTCTACATTTCAGAAGATGGGTTTTCTCAGCAGGCTTTGCATTAGCCAGCTTGGGTCTGAATTTCCACTGCCTCAGTGGAGTGTGACCTCAAGGAAGTTAGGTAAACATTCAGCCTTAGCTTCCTCGTATGGAGAACAGAGGCAAGGATGTTTTTTTGTTTTGTTTTTTGTTTTTTGATGAAAAACAAATGTTTGGTGAATGATTAGCAGTGCCTAGGGCATGGTAAAGGTCAGGTCAGTATGGTGCCACTAATCTGTTGCAGTTTGGAGAGCACAGAAAGGTTACACTGTCAATCCTCCAACCAGGAGCAAGGCAGCCCCTCCAGCTACTGTGGTGCTGACCTTGTCCAATTCCTCATTTCTGTAGGAATTCAAGAGAGCACCTGCCATCTTCTAGTCACACTCTCTAGGGTCCAGATCAGCCTGGTACAGCAAATGGCTTCATCAGGTCTCGCTAAGTTGCTTAGGGCTTCACTAAATTTCTAAGGCTGGCTTTGAACTTGCAATCTTCCTGCCTCAGCCTCCTGAGCCACAGGCATGCACCACATCTGGCTTCTGGGAGTTTTGAAAATCCAGGGCCAGGGCTCCTACCTTCAGTGGTGATTTGAGGGAAACCTTAATATTTCCCTTGGAGTCTAAAGATTAAAAAAAATTAACTGTCTAAAGGCTGCTATAAAGACTTAGATATATATATAGTAGAAGTCAGTATCCTGGAGCTGAAAGGGGACTTAGACACCAACTAGTGCAGTGCCTTCACTCTACACATTAAGAAACTGAAGCTCAGAACAGCACCTCATCTTTTAGTAAAGAGTTACACATACACTCTCTCCTCTGGTTCTCCATACAATACTTTGAAGGAGACATTAGCAATATCCTTGTTTACAGATAAGGAAATCAAGTGGGTTAGTGCAGTGTGAGGGTGAAGATTATGGACTCTGCAACCAGATTGCTAGGCTTCAAGTTTCAGCTCCACTATATACTAGCTGTGAGACCAGAAAGTTATTTTTCCCTATCTGTGCCTAATTTCCCCATCTGTAAAATGGTTATAATTTTTGGTGTAATGGAAGTAGGGCTATTTTTACTTTATTCCTTAAGCTAGTACATAGTACATTTGCCTTTTTTTTTTTTTTTTTTTTTTTTTGGTACTAGGGATTGAACTCAGGGGCACTCAACTGCTGAGCCACATTCCCAGCCCTATTTTTTGTGTTTTTTTATGTGGAGACAGGGTCTCACTGAGTTGCTTAGCGCCTTGCCGTTGCTGAGGCTGGCTTTGAACTCGCGATTCTCCTGTCTCAGCCTCCCAAAGTGCTGGGATTACAAGCGTGAGCCACCACGCCCGGTTTACATTTGACTTTTAATAAATACATGCCTACTGAGCCCTAGTGTGTGTCAGGCACTGTCCAAGGTTCTGAAGATGCAATGGTGAGCAAAACCAGACACTGCCTCCTCTTATAGGGCTTAAAGTCTAGTGAGGGAGACATGCACCAACCCAATTAATCACACTAATGTAAAATGATACTTAAAGCAAGTGTGACAAAGGAGCCACATACAGTGTTGTAATGAGACACTAGGGTTCATCTGAGAGACTTTAGGGGCAATGGAAACACTCCAAAATTAGATAAGTGCACTGAAGTTAGCTAGACTAGGTGGGTGGGGGGAAGGGTGGTGGTGGAGTGGGGACAGTGCAGTCTGGGCAGGGGGAAGCAGTGACAGGCCTTGTGGAAGATGGCATTAACACCTTCAGAGGCTGCCGCATCTGGAGCACAAATACCAAGACAGATCTGGGTTGAGAAGTGGGTGGGTAATTAGAGACCAATTACTCAGTTCTTTGTATTAAAAAAGATGTTAAGCTGGAAATATCAATAATCAGATCTATATCATGGAAAGATTATCATGACTGCAGTATGGGGAATAAATCAGTGGGTGGCAAGAGGTGATGCAGGAGATTCATAAGAGATTGAAGGGCACAGGGTACATGGGTCTGGCACTCACAGAAGAGGTCTGTGCTGGAGATAAAATTTGTTCATTATGGGTATGGGTGAGTTGGCCTGGGGAGATAGTCTAGAGTTATGCTGTCCAATACAATGACCACTCATCACATGTAGCTGTTAAGCCATTAAAATGTCCCTTGTTTGAATTTAGATGTGCTGTTACTGTAAAGCACAGACTGAATTCTGAAGACTTAGTAAAAGAATGTAAAATGCCTCAATAATTTTATATTGATGGCTGTTGAAATGATAGTATTTCAGATATGTTAAAGTAAGATACATTATTAAAATTAATCTTACCAGTTTCTTCAAAATTTTTAAAAAATGTAGTGACTTGAGCACTTTGGGAGGCTGAGACAGGAGAGTCACCAGTTCAAAGCCAGCCTCAGCAACAGCAAGGTGCTAAGCAACTCAGTGAAACCCTATTGCTAAATAAAATTCCACAAAATAGGGCTGGGGATGTGGTCCAGTGGTCGAGTACCCTTGAGTTCAATCCCAGTACCAAAAAAAATGTAGTTATTTGATAATTTAAATTACATATGGGACTGGTGTTTGTGAACCAAGTTATGCCTGGAGTGAGAAAAGGAGAGGGTCCAGGACCCAGCCCATGGAAACGACAATGTTCAAACTAGGGTTTCAGTCAGCACTTTAATTGTTGGCACGTGGTTAGTGGTAAGGATTCTAGATGGTCAGGTGCATGTAAGGTTCCAGGAGAGGGAAAGCATGGAGACAGTAGAGGAGGTGGACAAGAGGCACTACACGCAGAATTCAGCCACTCCCAAGTTTGCACAGTGGGAGGTGGGGGAGTTGCAGCCCAGAGCTCATGAGCATCATTTCCCATAGTGGAACAGACCACTTTCTAGGCTCTCATCTGTGACTGCTTCAATGTCCACACAAACCCTCAGTTGGCGGGGAGGGAAAGAAGCTGACTATTTCATAACTTTTCTTCAAATCTTAAATATATTGCTTTACCCAACTCCCTCCTTAGCACTATGTAAAAAGAGAGTTGGTCCCGCTAGATGAGGAGGAGATTTGGAACCACACCAGACCAAAGCTGCAACGGTCAAGTTAGGGTCTTAGTTTCTCCACCTGGCCCAGGATGGGGTGGTGAGATGAGCTTAAGGCCACTTCTCCTTCCTGCAGCCTGGGTTGGTGGCTGCCTGACCTAAATGGCCAGGTGTGGCTCTTTGCAGCCAAACACCAGTTGAGCTGGCATTTTCTAGTAAGGGTGTGTTTGCGGGTGTTGGTAATAGGGGATGGGCGGCCCCTGGTGCAAAGACCTAGTTCCACTACCGTCAAAGGAGAACGGAAAGGAAAAGGGCTTACTTGATGCTGGACACGTTTTCTACCTATAATTGGTGAATATGCAAATGAAAGGCCCACATGGTTTGGAAGGGGCAAATCAAGCTTTAAGCTAGCGACAAGGGGCAACCCGCTCTTCCCCAGGGAGTCTTGAAACCTCATGCCCCCCACCCCGAGGGCGCCCTCTACACGACAGTGGCGGAGGCTCGGCTTGGTGAGTCGCGGGACCCCTGGGCAGGCGCTCGGCTGCCAGAGAGGCCAGTCCCCTGCCCCGCCCCCGCCTTGCCCCCACATCACCACCCGCAGAGCTTCAGAGCCCGCGATGCTGGGCTTTCGCCGCCGCCACTGCCAGACGCACTGGTCTGCAGGGTCACCTGGGCGCTGGGCCGGCCGCCCGCCGCAGCCTTCCCTCGACCCCCAGCTGGTGTATGCGGCTCGCAGCAAGGTCCGCCGCGGCGCCCGCGTAGCTCCGCGTAGAGCGGCCGGCTTTGTTTCCGCGACCCGACGGCGCGGGGGCCCGTGCGTCTGGCGGCGCGGCACTGCAGTGGTGGAAGCCCGGCCGGCCCGCCCGCCTGCAGCCCGCCGCTCGCAATGCACCAGCGCGGGCACCAAGCGCGCCGAGCCTCGTCGGGCCGGCCGGGCCCTGGGGCAGCGAGCTACCCGCGCGCCCTCCTGCGTTAACTGCTGGAGTCCGCCCCCTCCCCGACCCGCTCGCCGCTCGCCGCAGTACGAGCCGCCTCCCCGCCCCCGCCCCCCGCGCCGCCGCCGCCGCCGCAGGAGAGGGAGGGAGGGACCGAGGGAGGGAGAGCGGCGGCGGGGCCGTGCCCAGAGCCCGTCCCGGGCGCCGCGAGCAGCTCCGGCCGCGGCGGGAGGCGCCATCCGGGGGCCTCCGGGTAGCCGCGGCGCGCCTCGCCCTCCGCGCGCCTCGCAGTCGCCTTCCCCGCCGACCCCGCTGCAGCCTTCTCGCGACTGGTAAAGAAGCTTCTCCTCTGCGGAGCAGAGAGACTCTTTTTTTCTCCCTTCTTGGGAGGGTGTCCACCTGGATCGCCAAGTGTGAGGGGTCCGGGAGGCGGGGACCGGAGCTCCGTGACCCGCCATGGCTCAAGCGGCCAAACAGCTGAAGAAAATCAAAGACATCGAGGCGCAGGCCCTCCAGGAGCAGAAGGAGAAGGAGGAATCCAACAGGAAACGGAGGAACCGCTCCCGTGACCGAAAGAAGAAGGTAGGAGGGGGGCGGCAGCGAAAGCTCAGCGGTAGAGGCGCCCTGGAAGTGGCTGCCGGAGGAAGGGGCTCGGCAGACTCGCGAACGAGACGAGGGCTCCGGGCGCTGGGGCCCGCGGAGTTGATGCTACCCGAGAATGGAGGGCTCCGGCGGGAGCGGGAGAGGCAAAGAGGTTTCTGTGCGGCTGGGAAGAGGACAGAACAGGAGGAGGCTGGAAGGGCAGAGCGGGCGGCCAGTAGGCTGAGGGCGCGCAAAGGCTGGCCCGCCGCCGCCCGCAGAGACCTTTCAGCACCTTGGACAGATGTGGGCAGGCGGGCAGGCGGGCACAGCTCCGGACTAACTTTTAGGGCCTCTTGGCCGCCAGTTAGGGTAGTGGGCTGCTCTGCTCAGGCACGCTGCCTCTCCTGGTTTTCCGAGAAAGCTGGTTTGAGTAGACGCGGCTCAGGCTCCTGAAAGCAGCTCTGCCCAACTCCTCCCCCGGTGACCCACACTCTGGCGTGGAAAGCATCCTCCCCAGGTCTCTCTAAAGGAGCGGGGCTCTTGTCCTTTCCTGACCCTTCTCAAGCCCAGGAATCCCCTTTCCTGACCCTCTGGGTCTAGGGGCAGAAAGGAAGATGCCCCCCACCCTTAGGCACTTGGCAACATCTTACGTTAGGGTCACTCAAGATGAGCCACTGATGGTAGGGAGGGGAAACTTCTTTGGAAGCCAGGTACCGTTGCTGTCCAGCTTGGCCTGTTCTGACAGCACCTCTGACAATGGGTGGGCATCACACAGCTCTTTTGTGGAGGGATGTTGAGACAAGTTATATTCCCAAAAAACAGTTGCTATTTTCAGCCCTTCCTTTTTGGGTCTGGGGTCTCCTTTCTCTTAATCAAGGCGCCTTTAGAACCACCTTAGAAACACTGTTTAGTTGAAATCACCTTTGTGAAGGGAGAGGAATGGTGAACAGGAAGCTGGCTCCAGCAAGAGGCAGCGTTGAGCCTTAGGTTAAAGCCATAGGGACTCACAGGCCGGGAGTACATGGGTGTAATCCTGGGAGTCAGAAGTAGAATTGGGCTCCAGCTTCTCAGAACCATTTTGACCTCAAAGAAGTTGGTGTGGGGCCTAGCCTGCAAGTCTCCTGGCCCAGGAATGGGGCCCCTTAGGGCTCCAGGGCAGAGGCACTGGCCTTGGTTGCAAAGGAAACATTCCCCGCCCCTGAAATTGTCTCATTTTGAGAAAGAAATTTGGAGCCTTCAGTTAATAGCAGAGTGTGGGGAACAGGCTGTCTGTGGGTCACACCTAAGAGGTCAGCAGGACTGACATCTGGCTATTTCCTAGAGATGAGTCTCCAGGGGGTAGAGATGTTCTCTGACTTTAATAGAAGTAATGAACACTTCAGGTTTTACTATTCCCCTCCGGAAGACAGTAGTCCTCCTCTCCTTAGAGATTGCCCTCTTGTGTGTAAATAGTAGTTTCATCAAGGTACTACCCCTTTAGCAAGACTGAAAAGAGGCCTTCCCCAAACCAACAGTGAATCAGAGTTTGGGTTGGTGCCACTTAGAGAATCCCATCAGGTCCCCTTGCTAGGGTCTAAAATACCAGGGCCCATCTTCTGAGTCAGGCAAGGGGAAGTCTAGTTATATGTGCCGAGTGTTCACCCACTTTCTTGGCAACAATATAAACTTCTTGTTAGGAAGGAGTGTTTTATATTTCCATTCCTGCCTCTTGCTTTTGAAGCCAAGGCAATCCTCTCCAAAACTGTTCACTCAATGTTTTTATTTCACTTCTTGCTCTACAGCTTCCTCCTTTGGTGCTCCTATACTGTAAGTAAATTTTTGAGCAATAATCAAATCAGAACTCTCTTTTTAAATTTCTTTTTATTCTATGAAACTCCCTTTAATGTTACTCTGAATTCTGACTGCATATAACAACACATGAAAAGTGGTCATTTTGATATTCTTTTAACTTCTTGCATCTCAATCTTTACATTTTTAATAAACTTTATTTCCATTTTTAGTGTCAGATAACATTATATTCCCCTTCCCCTAAATTGTGTTATTTTGTCTTACCAGCTGGTCCCAGCATACTGCGTCAGTAAGCATTCAAAAATCTTCCATACAGATTTTCATTTTTTTATGTAGTATCTTGATGCTATGTTTGATATAACAATAAGGAAATCTTAATCCAAAGTGATGATAATAACATAACCTTAACTTAGGGCTGATTCTTTGAGTGTGGGGGGATTCAGTATGGAGTGGAGTGTAGAAATGTTTCATTTGTATTTCATGATTGTGAGTTCCCTAAGCCATTGGTGTGATCTTGATAACCATGTAAGATAATAGAGTTAAAATTTATAGCAAAATATAAATCATAAGAAGGTGGAAGGCCCTTAAGGGAAAAGTGAGCGAGGCAGTGCTGTGCAGAAAGGAACATTTATTTATTTAGTTTTTTTTTTTTTTTTGCAGTGCTTGTGTTGGAACCCAGAGCCTTGTGCATGTTAAGCAAGCACTCTACCACTGGCTACACTCTTAGCCTATAGGGAGCATTTAGAGAAAGTTCATGTAGGTTCTGGTTAAGCAGAGGCCTGGGCACTAATATGAAGGTTCATATAAGGTGAAGTGTAACAAAGATCCATTTGTTAATAGTGAAGTAATTTTTCAAGGCAAACTATATTAAAATCAAGCAGCTGAGGACTTTCCAGTTGATCACACAGACAACAGGGTAGCTATGGAACCATCCTTCTTGTATCAGCATGAAGAAAAAATTTCCTACATGTAAATGAACATTTTATTACAGTGAATTGATAATTCATGTGAATGCATAGCTGAGCCAAGGGCATTCTGAATTTACTAGAAGGAAAGGTGTTTATTCCATGGGTAACCTACTTAACCTGCGCTGACTGAGCAGCACCGCATCCCTCCCATTTGTAGAAATAATTGTGGTTGTAACTTCAACATTGGCTGCAGTTTTTACAGTTGATGATGTTGTGTGGGAAGGCGCTTGCTAAGGGGTGCTGTGCATTGGGTGGAGGGAAGGAGGAGGCTGATGTTGTGACGCACTGACTGACACAGATAGAAACCACCTCAACACAGGGAATTGAGCTAAAACTCTGGCTTGAAAAGTGCCTGCATTGTTATAGGCATTCATTCAGTTTTCTGTTTGTGTAGCACACATCCTCATCAGGAGCTTGCTCTTTGTAGCTGCAGATTTTTAAAACGATAAAACCCAGCATTTATGACTTTCACTGATAACTCTCCCTGCTTCTGATGGTTGCAATGGAAAGAAAGAAATCCCAAAGCATGTGTAAAGCAGGCATTTGCATTAAGGACAGCTTTCTAGGGCTGTGTAATGTGTGTGTTCTTTATCTTTACTGAGAGCTTAAGGTTAGGAGAAGAGGACAGGGAGATTGGAAAGAAAGCGAGGCAGAGGATAGATGAGGGGCAGAAATTAAGGAAAGAGCAGTGGATGAAGGAGTGAAGACACAGATGGAGAGAAGAGGACTGACATCTCAGCCTACTTACAGCATTACACTAAGCTTACTACCTCAATGCCTGTATGTGCCCTGGGTAATATCTATTTAGCTCTCTGCTTGTTCCTCATTCTGCCCACCTCTCTCATCCTCTGATGCTGATGAAGGAAAAGGTTGTATTTTATTCACAGATGTGTCCCTAACCTAGCTCAGGAATTGACACATGTGGGTCCTGTAATAGATGTTTGTGGAACAAATGGTTGAATGAGTGAACTAATATAATATTTGTTTCTGCCTGCCTAGATATTGGCTTGGTCTTAGGCATGTGTTTGAGTGAACAATATATTTTTTGACTGTCTTTTGGGGGCATCTGAAGCAAGCCTGGCATTTCTTTCTTTTTCTAATCATTTGCAAAGCAATAGCGATTTGCAGGCAGGCAGTGGAACTATCTAATCTTTTGGTGCAGTGCATTCCACCACTGAGCATGTAGTGAGTTCCTTACAGGGTCTCTGCTGCACTAAATGTCAAACAGTTTTAGCCATTTGGAACAACAACAGTGTTTGCACAGGACCCCACGGAACCAAAGCTTTACAAGTAGGACTGGATGAAAGGTACAGGAAGCAAAAGGGAAAAAACAGAAGCCAAGAGTGGAACGTGGCCTCCGCCACTTTGCTGCGCAGGCAGCTCTGTCAGTCCTTCCAGTCTATGCAGCACACACTGGGGAGCCCTCACCCTTTTTCCTCCCACAGCAAAGGAGGACCTGCTTCTGGGCTGTGGAGATGTCTTTCATTGAACCAGCAATTGGAACCAGGGGAGGTTTAGGGGGTACCTGCCTGAGTCTGGGGTAGTGGTGCCTAGGGCTTAGCACAGGGAAGTTGGAGGATGAGGGAGCAGGTAGTGGGAAGAGGGAGGGGGACAGGAAGTTAAATAGGACTCACATAGGTCTTGACTCCTGTTTGCAAAGGACCTCAAATTCAAACTTCTACTATCTACAAATGGGTTTATAAGTTCAATCCAAGAATTAACCACAGGATTGAAGGAGAATGATGATGATCACATCTTTAAACTTGGGTCTTGTTGCTAAACCACTTCACTACTGTATGTTACAGTATGAAGTGGTATGTGTATATGAAATCTTTGTTTGGCTTTTGAATTGCATAATTGTGTGGCACTGTTTGTGAATTGTTAAAAGCATTAATTTATTAGTTACAAGCTTTTATACTATCCCATAGCTTTGGTAACCTGCTTTGGCATTTCTTCTTATGTTTGTATATGGGGAGCCTCTAAAAAGGGAAGTGGCCTTGCCTCTCTCAACCTCTGGGAGGTGCTGGTAATGGCTGAAGATGTGGAGATTTTCCCAGCCTGCTTTATGTCCATTTGCCAAGCCAGGTTCTCCCTCCCTGTTGCAGAGGTGGCAGAAGTGGGCTCTGTTCCCTGGGAGCTCCTGTCACTTCCCAGCCATATACCAGACCAGATCTTGTGGGCAGAGAAGATTGTCACACCCTCAGGTATTTTAAGCACTGTAAGGTGTTCACTTTGTTTGCTCCTCACAGTATCCCTCAAAGTAGGCAGGTGAGAAGCCAAAATTTAAAGCCTGGAGTGAGCGACCTCCCTAGGAAGAAAACCACAAGCCAGCCCCAGGGCCTCTTTGTTTCTCTTGCTCACTCCAGCAAAAGTCTAATGGCTCAGTTCTGCTTTGTCCTCTCAATATGACAAGACTTTTAATTTTAATTAACATATAATATTGTACATAATAAGAGTTAAAGTTAATGACATGATGATTGCCATAGTTTAGATTTGAAATGTCCCCCAAAGGCCCACTTACTGAAAGCTTGGTTTTCTAGGGTAGGGTACTATTGGGAGGTCATGGAGCCTTTAAGAGGTGGAGCCTGATGGGAGGTCTTCAGGTCATTAGGGCATACCCTTGACGAGGATTCTTTACTCTGGCCCCTTTTTTTTCCTCTCATTTGTGACCCAGCCATGAAGTAAGTGGTTTTGCTCCTTCATGTGCTCCCTGTCATGATGTGCTGCCTCGCTACAGGCCCAAAGCAATGGGTCAACTTATCATGGACTTATCAACTTATCATAAACCTCCAAAACTGTGAGCCAAAATAAACCTTTTTCTCTCTATAAGTTGATTATGTCAGGTATTTACTATAGTGATGGAAAGCTAACTGGTACAATGCTTGTTAATTAAATTATTCTTTCTCATAAATCCTATGCCCGAGCTCATGCCTGGCCTTTCACTGGCAGTGTGAGATCCCAGTGTTCATCTGGGAAAGATAGCTCATTATTATTTCAGTGAGGTAAATAAGAAAAGGACATTTTGAATCATACCTTCATTTCATTTTCAGAAAAAAAATGAAGTTCCTATTTGGATAAGATTTATTTATCACAGACCTATTCAGTCATCTTCATGGGTCCAGTCTATGACTTTGAGATCTGCTTGGATGTTTTGGGGCTTTATTAAAGTCTCTCATGGTATTTGTAGCTGTATTTCAAAGGATAATCATAAAAGTGGTTTCCAATTTTTCTAATAATACTATTACTATAAGGGCCATGGCCAATAAATATGGGATGGGAAATATCCCAGAGAATGAAACATGTGATATTATGGATATAACAGACTTTTCTGAGGGAGACTCTGTAGACCGTAGGACACAGAGAACCCATTCTTCAAGAAAGGAAAACTTGTACTGTTGATGCTCAAAGCTTAAAGGAGATTTAATGGCCAACCAATTATGTTAATTTTTTTTTTTTTGTCTCATATGCTTTCAATGTGATTGGATGCTTCACCTCAAAAAAAGATTTCTTTGTGCTTTTGCTAAGGTGATAAGAGATTTGCAATTGCTTTCTCCTCTCTCTAGGAGCATCATTGACAATGACAGCTGCAAAAGCAACCCTCTTTGTTCATCAGGCTCCTTTGATGAATGTATCAGCATGTATTGAATGTACAGGGTCCCACCTGTTCTACCTGTGTTATTTTACTGTGTCTTTCACTAGTTTGGTCATCCAGATTGTGGGCTCAAACCCAGATTTCCTTGTCTCCAAAGATTTTTCTCAGACCACTGCATGAGGCTACCTTCCTAGTGATTGGTTGTACCTCTAGGATGTTCAAAGCTATATGAAGCACTGAGAGTCAAAACCAAATGTAGGTTTTTTTTTTAATGAAGTGTTTACAAATTAGTGGGAAAACAGAAGATAGAGGGCTTAGCACAGAACCACTGGCCCCTGATGGCAGCTAGAATGTTGGTATCCAAAGATTGCTCCAAATGATTCAGGAGTAGACTGTTTGATGGTAAAGGACCTTGCCTGGGTACCCTGGTTAGCCTGAGAGTCCACAGGAAAGAACAGATGAAGACCAAATCCTAGGGATTATCTGCTTTCTTTCTGGCTAGTTTGTCTAACAAAATAGTTATTTCCCCTTAACTGGCTGTTTCAGAGATGTCTCTGTCTACCAAATAATTGACATCTTCTCTATATGATCATTTAATATACATAAAAATACAGAGCAACAACATTTCTGCTGTTATCAATGATTTTATCCCTATTATCTAGGACTTTTGCTATTTACATGGTTTGTATAGATGAATCCTGAAAATTTGAGTCCTGGATGTTGACTTTAAGCACTAGTCAGGAGCTAGACTGGATGTTGGGTATGTTAGGGACAAATGGGAGTAGAATCTGAGGAAAGCCCAGCTCTGGTCCTGTCTCTTAGATCCCCATAGTTTTATCACTCACCGCATCAAAGTGAAGAGCTCTGAGTAGTCTCTAAGTGCCCAAGACAAGGAGTGCATCCAGGGAGGAAACAGGCATAAGAGATGGGAAGGCACAAGGTTGGGATGTGTCTCAGTGGTAGAGTACTCGCCTAGCATGTACAAAGCCCTGGGTTCAATCCCTAGCACTGCCGAAATAAAAATAAAAATGCACTTAGAAGGCACAGAACAGCATTGCACCAGAATTGGAAGAGGTCAGAGAGAGTGAGGAAGCATTGTGGGAAAGGAAAGGAGGCCCTTGATGATGGGCTTGCCATAGCTATGGCTCTTAAAACTAATTCTGAGAGTGAAGGGGCAGCCCCAGATCCACAAAGTGAGGACTATAGAAAAAGAGGGAAGAAAGAAATGTTCCCAGGGGCCTCTCCACTTTGCTAGAATCACAACCACTTTGGGGAGAGAGGGTTTCCTAATTGTATAGCTGGCCCACTTCGCACCTGTGGATCTGACTCTGGGGACAAGGTGGGGCCAGTCACCTGTGCTTCAAGCAAGCTCCCTGCAGTGGAGCATGTATAGACCAAGCTGTTCTAGCAGACTTGTGTCAACAAGTTGATGGAATGTGGCTGGACTAAGGGATGGACACCAGGAGATAAAGAAAGGAGAGAGCAGGGGACTTACATTTATTCTGTACCCAATTTCCCAGAATAAGAGGGCAAGTTAACAGTTGTCTTTTGAGCAGTCCCAGGAGAGTAAGCAGGACTAGGGCTGGAGAGAGGGGTGTTGGGAGGCTTCCTGGGATGAAGGAGGTGGTGGCTGCCCTGGGTCTTTGTGGGTGGTTAAGGGGACATACAAGTAAGTGGGGACAGGGCCATTCAACTGATGAAGTAGCATGTGTGGAGGTGAGAAAGTGGGGTCTGGAGGAGGAGGTGGTCCAGAATGTGGGTCCAGTGGCAGGAGCCAGGAGATCAGGCTGAGGGAACAGGTTGGAGAGGATGTTGAGGGAGGTCCTACAGGGAGGGCAGAGGAGGCCACGAGGTCTGAAAGTTTACTCTTGATTTGGTGCAGAAACGTGGTGGGGTTGCAGGACCCCATGGGAATCAGGGTATGGGAAATGCTGAGGCATAATCCCTCAGGCTGGCCTGAGCTGGGATGGCAAGTGGGGGTGGAGAGCCAGTGACAAACTGAAGAAACATTTGGGAGGTAGAGAGAGAGTCGCCTGTGTGAGTAATGGAGTGGGCGTACGGGAGTAGTCTAGGATGATGCTGAAGTTTTCTTTGACATATGTTAACATATTTGCATGTACATTTATATATGTAAGTAAGGTGTGTGTGTGTGTGTGTGTGTGTGTGTGTGTGTGTGTGTGCGAGAGAGAGAGAGAGAGAGAGAGATTTAATGTCAACAGAGACTCATTTCTGACTTGGTGTTTGGGTATTTAGTTGGTGATGCCTTTCATTGAGCTAGAAAAGAGGAAAGGGAATAGGTTGGGAAGAAAATGATGAGCCTTATTTTTGGAATCTCTTATTAGGTAGCTTGCTGGGACTCTCAATTGATAGAGGGAGAGAGCTCATGGAAAACATTCTTAAATACAGAGAATGGGGAGAGAACCTCTCAGACTTGAAGTGGGAGGGAGAGGCAGTCAGTTTCATTCTGCAAGACCCTGGAAAGCAGACATTCTGAGTGTTTGCTTTAAATATGCCACATGCACACAACACTGACCAAGCTGAACTGAGGACTCTGAGTGGTGGACATTCAGACCTTCAGGGAGCAAGCCTACCCAGCCTGGGGTGGACTGGAGAGGACAAGACCAATTTACTCTTAAAAAAGGAGCTGACACCATCACCATGCGTGTGGTGACATGCTATGTATTTACTAAAAATCATGCTTATTAAAAATACCAGATCTTGTTTTATTGTGCAGACTGGCCTTGAGCTCCTAAGCTCAAGCAATCCTCCTGCCTCAGCCTCCCTCCTGAGTAGCTGGGACTATAGTTGTATACCACCACATTCGACCCTACATTCTTAATATGGTTTTGATTAAAAAAAATAGGAATATGCTTCTAATGTGATATTGACTTTAAATGGACACAATGCAAATTTGTATGAACATATAAGCTGAAAAGATCAGGAAAACTAAGGGTGAGAGTGGCTAAGTGACATGTAACTAAATAAGGAAATTCTTTACACATAATGTTCACAGTGATTACCTTTGTGTATTTCTTGGCAATTAAATTTTCTTTTAAATTATTTTCTGTGTTCATATGAAATTTAAAAATAATCAGCATATGTTATTGATACACAGAAAGAAACAGCAAAAAAAAAAAAAAACAGGATGCCCTTCTTGTCAAAAGAGGGGAGCCAGGCTTTCTCAGCTTTTGAGTCTTCTGGAGATGGAAGCTAGAATTTATAGATGACATCACACCTCAAATTAAGAATTCCAAGGTGATGTGGACTAGAGCCAAGTAGGTAACAGAATGTCCTGGCTCAAAGTGGAGCTGGACCATGGTCCCAAAGAGTCTGGGCAATTGGGTCTTGGCATGGGAAGCCGTCTATTGTAAACCAACTTGAAAACGTGTGTTGGGCCTAATAGTCCACTCTGCAGCCAGGGTGATCTTCCAAAAATGCAAATCAGATCTTGATCCTCCTTTAAGTCTTTCCGTAGCTCCCTAATTGCCCTTATAATAAAGCCCAGTCTTGTTATCTTGGCTTCAGGGACCCCATACCTGCCTTACCCATTTCCTTACTTTCCTCCCCATATCTTGCACTGGGCTGCACTCAGAACTTCTTTAGTACTTTGGAAATTTGTGTTTTCCCTTGCCTTTAGATCTCTCATGCTGAATCTTTGGTTTCCAAAACTAATGCCAATCCCTCGATCAGAAATCAATTTAAACATTGCCTCCCAAGGTCTAGATGAGGTAAGGCTACCTTGCCCATATCATTCCAGTATGTTTAAGTGTAAGGTTAAGTAGAAAATCAGAAAGACCTTAGTTTGTATTGGGAGGTCCTCTTTGACTGTAATGAAACCATAATGAAGAGATGAGGGAGTTAGATGGAGTCAGATTGTTACTAGTTGGTAAGTTTGGGCAAGTTGCCTCATTGCCCTCCCTGAGTCTCACTTTTTTTTTTTTTTTAATTTACCATCTTAACTATTTTTTTTAAACATTTATTTTTTAGTTGTAGGCGGACAGAATATCTTTATTTTATTTTTATGTGGTGCTGAGGATCAAACCCAGTGCCTCACACATGCCAGGCAAGCACGCCACCACTGCGCCATAACCCCAGCCCCCTGAGTCTCACTTTTACCAGGTGTAAGTTGGAGAGAGTAACACCTACTCCATGACTATTCAGAGTTATGGAGAGGAATAACTGACTTACTATATGGAAAGTATCTAGGTCCAATGCCTTGGCTTCCATTCATGCTTACCCCCCACCCTCTGGGCAACCAATAAAATCCAAGACAAGAAAGAGTATTAACAAGCTGTAGACATTGGGGAGTTGGGTGGGGTGGCCAAGAGAACTTCATGTCTGTACCAGAACTCTGAATGGTTATTTATTATCATTTATTTATAATTAAGATCTTTTAAAAATTTGACCATTGGAATTTTCTTCTTTAACCCTGAATAAGACTTCAAAGATGAAAGTATAGCCTCTCTGGACTAAATTTTCACCTTGATATTTAAAATAGGGAGTTCCATTCTAGAGACAGCCACCAAGGTTAATTCCAAGGTTGGTAGTACGCATCTAGTAGTGCTTCCAGTTTCTTGCATGAATTAGGAAAGACTCTGGAGAAATGTGAGCCTGATCTAAAACTCCAGTTAAAGCAAAGAATTGGAAACAGACCAAGTCAGCAAAGTTTCAAAGTCTGAAATTGATCATTGTCTGTAGAGTGGGAGTGAATTTGTAGAGATAGTGAATTCTCCTTTGGTATAGAGATTTGGCAAGTCCATTTCATTTGAAAGAACCATTATGGTTTCTACCATTAAAAACACTGGAAATGAGGGCTGGGATTGTGGCTCAGCGGTAGAGTGCTTGCCTTGCATGCGTGAGGCCCTGGGTTCGATACTCAGCACCACATACAAAGCAATAAAATAAAGACATTGTGTCCATCTACAACTAAGAAAAAATTTTAAAAAATTGTTTAAAAAAAAAAACACTGGAAATGAAATATTCCTACTGATCTTAGGTTCCATGGTGCTAGTGAACAAGAAGACCCCTTTCACAGCTTATCCAGCCTGTGATGCCTTGCACAGGCACAACCATCTGATCATGTGAGGGATTCAGCCAGCCTCTGGTTGAGAATGGCTTGAGCACATAGTGGAAAGGACCCAGTGTCTACCTATTGACACTGAGAAATATCTTGGGAAATATAATGTTATTGCAGAATTCTTGAGTAAGTGCACTTAACTATCTGCTTTAGGTAGAGCAAACCAAAATCGGTTTGTCTTTTTTTTTTTTAAATTTTAATATTGTCTTCTTGCTTAGCACGAGTTCATATGTAGCCTTTTTTAAACAATTTTTTTTAGTTTTTGATGGACCTTTATTTTTTATTTATTTATATGTGGTGCTGAGGATCGAACCCAGTGCTCCACGCATGCTAGGCAAGCGCTCTACCACTGAGCCACCGTCCCAGCTCCCACATGTAGCCTTTTGACTTCATTCTTGGACAAACCTGTATTTGAAGGACATCTGAACTGTAAGCACTTTGGTTAATTTTAGCACTTTATTTAATCATCACTTACTTATTGCATTCCTGGGGCTCAAACTCCAGGGCCTCATTCATGCTGGGCAAATGCTCTACCACTGAGCTACATCTCCAGCCCTGGATTTTAGCACTTTAAACCCAGATGTCAACATTGTCCCCCTAGAAGACTTCAAAGAGGCAGATGGGAAAAGCACCCTTTATGACATACCAATCCTCATTAGATTCTTCAGGAAGAACTTCTAAGAATTTCGCCATTGCATTCCCCTTTCTCCACTCGTTTGCCTCTCTGCTGCTCCTGCCTACATCATTCCTGCAGCAGGTTCCTTAAAGCCTTCTCCAGCCTGGCCCTTCAACCCAGTATTGCAGCTAGGGTCATTTTTTTTTTCAAATGTGTAACTTATAACTATCACATCCTTTTTCCATTACTCCCCACTATCTTTAAGATGAAGTCAAAACTGCTTTCCACAGTTTATGGGGCCTTTTATGATCTGCCAACCCCTGGAGTCTGACCCCACATCATGACTCCCAGTGCTTTAGGGATGGGATGTGCTCTCTTTCCTGGCACCTCACACAAGCTGCTCTCTGCACACCATCTTCCTCCTTACTCATGCTTTAAGGCCCAGCTTCACCTCCTCCAAGAAGCTCTTCTGAGTCTGGTCAGCAATGCAGCAATGCTATAGAGCAGTGGAGGAGGAGGTTGGGCAAAAAGGCGAGTGGCATCCCAGCCCTATTTTGTGTTTTATGTAGAGACAGGGTCTCACTAAGTTTCTTAGTGCCTCGCCATTGCTGAGGCTGGCTTTGAACACGCGATTCTCCTGTCTCAGCCTCCCAAAGTGCTGGGATTACAGGCGTGTGCCACCGTGCCCAGCTCCCTGGCCTTTTAATGGCAATGACACCTGTAACAAAGTCCTGGAACAACTCAGGATTATGGATGTAGTCGGAAAGTGGAACAAACGCATTACCTGGCGTGTCTCAGTTAATTGAGCCTGAGTACAGTCTGGGTCCTAGGAGTTTCTTTCACCTTCCAGGCCACTCTGATTCATATGCATTATTGTGTGCTTCTGAAGATGGGGACTGGCCCCTGGGGACAAGAAAGCTGGGAGTCTCTCTTGTGTCACTTTGGACACTTGGCTGAGTTTGTTTCTCTACTTTTCAAATAAATGTATTGGCTTAGAGGGCTTTTAAGACTTGTTTAGGGTTTCCTGTTACTCTGCAGGTATCTGGATTGACAAAGCCATGGGCAAAATGGTTCCCAGCTCTCAACCAGCTTACCCTGGCCTAACGTGTGCTTGATGGGAAATCTGGAGGGACAAGGCTGTCCTGTGTCCAATTGTAGAAGATTCCAGACTGTAAGGCATATATGTGGTATCAAGAGTACAAAAGATCACCCTGCATAGAGTTCAGCTGATTTCTACTCTGTTCCAGTCAGTGTCTCATTTCCACAGTGCTGACACTATCGTGGGCAGGTATAGGACAGGAGGGCTTGCTGACAAAGTGTCAAGGCCATATGGGCTGTTGGAAGGTCAATGGTGCTCTTCATTAACAGATTGGGTCCTTTGGGTGTGTGATTTTTAAGACTGTCTCTCACTGAGCCTGTGTAATCAGGCACCCCCGTGACTCTGTACATCTCCAGCAGAGGCCAGCCAGGTGTCTCTTTTTCTATGTTTGTAACAAAGAATAACCTCTAGGAGGGCAGAGAGTACCTGCCTTAGGTGGACAGAGAATGTGGAAGGCGGAATGACTGCTATTTTCAGCGCAAGGTGACCAGGTCTGTCACACACTGATGCTGAGCTGCTTTCAAGGTCATGAGCATTGGGATCCTCCTCCTGTGCAGCTTGGAGGAGTACAGGAGGCCCAGACTCCACAAGGAGAGGGGACCTGAGAAGCCCTGGCTACCTGTGTTTCTGGAAAGCATACTTGGCAATGTTCTATCAGGTACATGGTATAGTTTGCCACACAGACCTGGCTCTTTAGAAGCTTGACTTTTAGAGTTGTGTTAGTCAGCTTTGCATTACTATAATGAAATACCTGAGGTAATTAACTTATAAAGAGAAAGGGTTTATTTTGGCTCACAAATTTGAAGCTTCCAGTCCAAGATCAGGCAGAACCATTGCTTTATACTCTGGTGCGGATGCTGGATGGCAATAGTGGGAGCACATTGCTCACATTATGAGCCAGGAAGTAGAAGAGAGCAACTGAATGAGCGGGGGCAACAAAATCCCCTAAGGGGTGTGGCCCTAAAGATCTAAGGACCTTCTACTAGGTCCCACCTCCTAAAGGTTCTACCACTTTCCAGTAGAGCCATTCTGGGGACCAAGCCTTTAAAGCATGGACTTCTAGGGGACACTCAACATCCAGACCACAGCAGAGGTAAATTTGATCTATTTGGTAAATGCCAGATGCTTTAATGAATGAGTGTCCAAGGAGCTGGTGTTTTCAGAAAAAATCAGTACCTCAGTTCAGCCCTAACTGAAGTTCTTTCTGATTTCAGTCTCTGCCCAGGGACCATCTCCCTCATCTTGGAGTGCAGTGCATTGCTTTCTGGTTTTCATGAAAGCCCCAGGTACTGAAAACCTTTCACATTTTCTCCAGTGATTGCTTTTCAGGGACAGGGAGAAGGAGAGAATGATCCCAGGAAGATGATGGCTATGTAGGAGCTGCTGTTGAACTAGAACCTCTCCCGCAGCTGTATTTCCCAGGAGGTGCACCCCTAGGTACTCAGGCATCCAGAAGCCCTTGGAACAGTGGAGCCTGTACCATATGGACAGGAAGCCATGGTTACCTGGAGCTTGGTGGCTCCCCATGTACTATCCAGTGCACTATTAATATTCTCAGCAGCCCTATGGAAGAGCAAGAATCATGTTTCTTATTTCACATAGGAGGAAACTATGGGTTAAGAAGATGAAATGCATTTCACACCACTAGTAAGTGGCAGAGCTGGGGGTGAAAGCTTGGACTGTCTCTCTCCAAAGTTCTGGTTTATAACAAGCAAGTGGTAGTGAATGTAAGGTGTTGTGGATTCTCCATTTCTTGTCTATCAACTGCCTAGCTGGCTTCTAGCAGGAAAAAAGCCATGCCCAGCTGGCTGATGTTCTCTCCACCAAAGGAGAGAGGGGAAGGCAAGGGCTACGTGGAACAGGCACAATACCACCTTGAGTGCACCTGGCCCTCCCAACCCTGGGCAGGTGTATGGGAACAGCCATTTCACAGTGAGGACCCTTGAAGTCTCAGGAAGATTAAGTAACTTGCTCAAGTTCAGATGGCTAATTGGAACCAGAGCTGGGGTTCATCTCAGCTGCCTGATTTTAAAATCTTGGTCTTACTGCTTCTGGGGCTGTTATGAGGATTACAGATATAGTCACCAGAGGGAAAAGATGAGGGGCAGAAGGGACTAGGCATAAAGAACATTTTTAGAACACTTTAACACAGACACTAGAGCTTGATATGAATTCCAAGTATCAATTCCCTTGACTGTGAGATAAAATACCATCCCTGCCCGCATTAGCCTCTGAATTACTTGGAGAGAGAAGGCATGTATTTTTCTGAAAAGAACCAACACTATAGATATGGACATGGAGAGAGAGAGACGTACAGATATGGATCTAGATATATAGAGACAGAGATGTGGAAATAGATATACACATACATACAAAGCAGTGTATGGACAGTGGTTAGAAACTAAAGATGCTGGTCCTGACTACGCCTCACTCAGGTAGCCGAGTGACCTTGGAAAAATCATTTTACCTTTCTGGGTCTCCTTTTTCTCATCTGTAGAATGAAAAGCCAGAGCTAGACTAGGTGACATAGCATCTTGGGAGAGACCTCGGAAATCTCACACCCCATCTCTTTTATGAGGAGGTTTTGGTGTGAAGAGAGAAAATGGCTTGCCCAGGTCACACAGCTATTTTTAGGGACTAAGCAAGCAGTAGAACTAGGTTTCCAGGCCCAAATCTTCTGTGCTCTGGTGAGAAATTCCAGCTCTTATAAGCAAAGATTCTTTGAGTACAATATGGAGGGAGGAGCTCTGACAGGGAAGAGAGACTTTGTTCTTTGGGTCCATGTGGAAACAGAACTACAGGGTAGAGTCAGCAAAACGCAGAGCCAGCAGAAATGGGATGTGCCCATCTGCACTGCTGGTGCAAGGTGCTAAATTATTCAGTACCTGCCAGGCGCCTCTGCTAGGGAGAAGGCTGCCAAGGAGCTCAAGTTTGGGTGCAGAAGCCTGAGCCCTCTCTGGGGCCTGGTGAAAGGAAATGTGCCCTGGATAGATTATTCCAAACGGGTCCTTGTCCCAGTGCCCTAATTAGTGCTCTTTGGGTGCCACTTGCAGTTCAGGGAGTGTTCAGGGGCTAGTGTGCTGCTGGCTGTGACCTCTTGTGGACATTGAGTTTGTTTTCCACATGTGGGCTTAGGGCACCTGCAATACTGCAGGACCTGATGATACAATGGACCCTGGTTCATATATAATCTGCTCTTTCCTCAGGCAAGAAAAGGCCTGGGGCAGGGCTGATAACTTCCTCAAGGCTCAGAGCTGAGCACTGAAATCTAGGAAGCCTAGGCTGATTTTATGAAGCAGAAATCATTGTTCCTTCTTTTCTTTACTTTTCCAGAGCACTGCTAGTCTATGTCCATTCTAGCACGCATTGTTTTGTTTGTTTAAATCAGGGGTTGGTGAACTTTTACTGCGAAGGACCTGAGAGTGTATCAGTCTCGGCTGCAAGTACTCTACAATGCCATCATAGCACCCAGAGCAGCCACAGACAATACACAAACAAATGAGCATGGCTACATTCCAATAAAACTTTATTAAAAGACCCTGAATTTGAATTTTATTTTTCATACATTAAAAAAATGCTATTCATTTCCCCCCAAAACATTTAAAAATGCAAAAGTCATTCTAAACTCATAGGCTAAACAAAAACTGGCAGCTAGCTGGACTTGGCCCTTAAGTTGCTGTTTTCCAACCCTGGCTTAAATGCTCATTTTCCTTGCTAGAACCTGCACAGAGGCAGTACCTTGGTCATCTTTGCAGAACCTATTGAGGGCATGAATGAATCTAGTGATTTGCATTAAACTCCGCCATGCAGAATCATAATCACTAATTCTTCGGATCCTTCAACAATCCTTTGAGGGAGGCAGGCAGAAAAGGCATTATTGCTCCTATTTTACAGACAGGAAAACTGAGGCTATTGGAAGAGCCTTAGGGCTTCTGATTTCTACTCTGGCAGAGCTGTTGATGTGTCTTTGTTCTGGGGGGGAGGGTGCTCTGGTTGCCAGGTCCCCCTCAGTAGTTGGGGAAGCACTGAAAGAGCTGGGCCAGCAGGATGGCTCAGCTGCTGGATGCATTAGAAACCATCCAGGAGCCCTGCCTTTCACTTGCGAAAATAGAAACAATCTGGTGCCTGCCTGGGTAAAAGGCCTGTGTCAAAATTGTTTGGTTTCCTTCCTACATCTCCCTGGCATTGCACTCCTGGAATGAGAGGCAGCAGTGTCTGTTCTGTTGAGGGGGAATTGTTACACATGGCTAAAATTAGATGTTTTGTTTGAATTATGTTAATTTGACTTAATTGCTGGGGAATGTCAATGTTCTTCAGAAATCCAAGAGCTCTGCCTGGTCTTGGTGAATAACAGTGATCCCTCCTATGGGTGTCACGCTTTACCATTCACAGCTCTTCCCCCTTTATTATCTTGTTTGATCTCTTACAACAAACTCAGAAGGGTAGTGGGCCAAGGAAGTGATAGATGCCTGTTTTTCTGGACTGGGAAGCCAAGGTCTGGGGTGATAAGCTTACATTCCTCAGGTCATAACTCTCGGGAGGTGGAGTTGGGGACAGGAACTTATGTTGGAGTTCTCTGTGGCTTCCATTCTACACCTGTTATTTATTTATTTATCTATTTATTTATTTACAATAGGTACAGCTGGCTTCATGGGTGGGCAACCTGTGCAGCTGTACAGGGTCCCACGCTCAGAAGATCCCCAGTGCTTGGCTTAATACACTGACCCTGTGGAAATTATTCTTCATTTTATTAACAAGGGGCTCCACACTTTCATTTTCCCACTGGGTCACAAAAATTATATAGCCAGTCCTGGTTATAAGATTGTTTTCATAGGCCAGCACTTTTATTTTCTATCTAGTTAACCTCGAGTGTGACTTGAAATTGGCTATGGTGGTTAGGATGTCCAGAGAAGCTTCTTTTTTATAAACAACCATCCCAAACCTGTCCGAAGGTGAGATTCCTGAGTGGCTTCTGGCCAAAGGCCAGGAGATCAGCTCCTACCTCCTCTTTCTTCTACCTTTGTCTCTGGACTTCACCCCAGTGCAGGTGGGGGATGATATCACATCAGAGATGAGCTTAAAAAGTGCAAAGAAATGCCCTTTCCTTGGTTATGGCTAAAGACCAGCCTGGATACTCAATAAATCTTTGGGCACTGTCCTTCTGGCAGGGGAAACTAGTCAGACCAACCCCAACTTTTCAGGTCTGGTGCCAACTAAACTCTCTAATAATTTTGTCATTGCTGCAAATGGCGTTTGGAATTCCTTTATAAATCTCATGATAGGTTTGCAAAGAGTGGCTATCTTGTACTGCTATTGGACTCTGCTGCCTTCTAGAATGTGCTTTTAGTTGATGGTTTTACCAAGAACAACAGTAGCCACAGGTTGGTGAGCATTTGCTGGGTGCCAAGTGTCCCTGCTAAGCCCCCAGCCTCTCCTTCACACTACCACAAACCTAAGGACTTTGTTCTGACCCAGCTTAATTTTGTGCTTAAAGTTTGCTTTGTCTCCACTTCTATGTCACTTCCTCAGAAAAGGCTTCTCAGACCACTTGCTCTCAAGTCGCCCCTTTACCCACTAAGTCACTCATTAAGTTCATGACCCCCCCCCACTCTGTCATATCACTTTGTTCAATTTTCTTTATTACCTGGAATAATCCTGTTTATTTCTGGCTTATTATCTTATTTCCCCCTCCCTGCATTAAAAAGTAAATTCTGGGCTGGGATGGTAGCTCAGTGGTAGAGCACTTGCCTCGCATGTGTGAGGCACTGGGTTTGATCCTCAGCACCACATTAAAATAAATAAAATAAAGATATTGTTTCCATCTATAATTTGGAGAATATTTTAAAAAAATAAAATAAATTCTATGACAACAGGGACTTAGAATTTCTGTCTTGTTCTTCATTCTATTTCCAGTCTAGAAAAATGAATGTGTAGCACATGGTAGGTGCTTAAAAAGTAGATACCAAATGAATCCTTACTACAATTCTAAAATTAGTCACATTAGCCTCATTTTATAGATGGAGAGATGGATGCCCTAGAGCAATGAAATAATTTGCCCGAGATCTTGGGAAAGTAGGGATGCTGTCTGATCCCACCTACAGATTTCTCACCTGTCGCATGGGATGATGATTTTTTTTCCTTGGGCCTTTCCACGTTAGTGTGGCCATTCCATAATATTCTTGCTTTTCTACAAAGTTTGACACAAATACTATTTTGATTTGTAAGTTTTAAAATATGAGTCTTTCTAGTAAATCACCTTTAATTTTACATTGACCAAATGGCCTTTATCAAAAGAACAACTCTATGAAATCCATCTGATTTTCTCATAGCTGGTTCTGAAAACATGAGATAACATATGCAAAATTGCTTGGAAAAGTCCAGAGCTTTAGAGATGTGTGTGTGTGTGGGGTCACCTATTACCCAAAATATCTACCATATTGGTTTCTTACTAAAGCCAATACATCCAGTGAGGGTTAGAAAAGAAATTTTAGAGATTTCCTCTTGCATTCTCCTGTATTCAGGTTGGAAGTCAATCTTTTATTGGTGTAAAAGAAAGCACATAGGTTTTGGAGTTGGACCTTAACCTAAACCTTGGGGTCTGTACCAACTGTACTTTATCTTCACTAAGCCTTAGTTTTTCTACCTGTAATCACTCTGTCCTCATGTTCCCTGCCTCTTCCGTGGGGCTGTGAGATTTAAGAGTTACATTAATCCAGTAAGTCCCAAGTTTTTAATTCTGCTAATGTCAATGAAATTGACACAGGTGCATTAAAATAGGTTGGAAATCATAATCTAGAGCTTTATGTTATTATATTAATATTAATGTTATAGTTATATATAATTATGCATTATATACTCAAAGTTTTATAGTTCCACAACTGGTTCCACAAAGTTTTATAGTTCCACAGCTGAGGCAAGAACTCTAGAACTTTTGGGAAAGGAAATCAGTTTCTATATTTGGTTAGGTACAGTGGTTGGTGGAGTGTCTTGCCCTGCTGGGCGCCTGCCACAGACCTGCCAGGCGACTGACCCGGCAAGAGCGTGGGTGTGCCGGTAAGTGCGCAGTCAGGGCCGGGGAGACTCCCACTAGGTAACGGAGGTAAAGGAGGAGCCTTATGTCTCCCTTCTGTGCCGGGCTACTGCCCAACTCCAGGGCCTTGAACTCCAGGGCCTTGTAGCACTAACTCATCTGAAAAGCACAGGGAAAAAAGAAAAAGAAAAAAAAAGTAAGATATTGTTATCCTTCTGAGAGAAATGGTGCCGCGGGTGAAATGATGTGTGGCAGTCAGTCATCCTCATGGAAAGGGTGTTTTTGGATCTACAAGGAAACTTTCTGCTTGCCTGTACATGGCTTGCTTCCTAACAGCTTAGGAAGAGAAGCCAGAAAACTTAGATTCTCTCAGTCAGTATCCTTGAACACCTGACAGAACAGCCCAAGTGACCCAGCCCTTGGAAGTACCTACTTAGTATGCTCCAGATATGTCTGTGTGCAGAGCTTGGCAATGGATTTGGGCAGACCACTGGGAAGAGCCAGGATTCTGGAGTTGGATGGATCAAGTCTAGACTCCATCACTTACCACCCAGCTGAGTCACTTTGTTTTGTTTTGTTTTGTTTTTCTTTCACCTTGTTAATTTCTCCAGTTTTAGCGTGTAAATCAGCAGAAGTCAGTAGTGACTCTTCTGGAACTTCTGGAGACCTAGGGCTAGGACTCCTCTATTTATCCAAAGCTGCAATCCCCTCCATCCTCCCTACCCTAGGTTATTAAGCCGGGGCCTCCTGCTGACAGCCACCCAGCTAGTCTGTGCCAAGGTGCTCTAGGGTCTTTAGGATTTGTGGGTGAATGAAGATGCCAGACCCCAGCATCCAGGTAACTGGGGCCTTGCAATTACGGAAAGGGGAGAGTGAAGGGGCAGGAAGAGGGGATCCTGGCCATTCTCTGTTCTCTCCAGCCCAGCTCTGCTTTCCTTGTCTTCTTCCCAGCTCCATAAATGAACTGAGGCAGACTGTTCATCAGGGGCCTTTCTTTTCTGGACCCTTGAATACTCCCCACAAGCTTCCCGGAGAGTCCCACAGCTCAGGCAAAGCTTTTTGTCACATAGTCAGACATCCTGGTTAAAAAACAAATGCCTGAAGGAATAACCCAAGGGAGGATCAGTCATGTAGAGGAAAGGATATTGGCAATTTTCAGCTTCGGAATGGGAAGCTTCAAAGCAGGAAGTCATTGAGAAAGGCAAAGGATGACACAATGAAGGGGACCAGGGCGAGGCGAGGAAGCCCCAACCCAGAAAGCAAGATCCTCAGTTGTAAAGTTTTCTTTGCTGGTATTGAAAAATCGGACACTGGTAGAGAACAATAAGGCCTTTTTGGTTACAGATCAGCCAGGGTGCAATTCAGGCTCTCACTGTCCAATCTCGATTAGCACTCCTTGTCTGGAGATAAAGAGAAAGACAGAAGGAGCTCATCCATACCTCATGTTCTGCCTCTTATATTCTCTGAAAGAAATGGATGTTCATCCAACACCACAACAGGGTGTGCCGGAGGGGCCGGTGGGTAGATGATCCCGATGTGCAGCAAAGATGAACAACTGAATATTAAGGAACTGTCACTTTGATCAACACTTCTCACTCCCAACTCTTTGTCCTTTTCCTGGACCCAGTGCAACCTTGCAATTTAAATTTATTTTGGTAGAAACACAGTATGAAAGATAAGAGGGTAAAAAAAGGATCTGAAATAGAAGCATTTCCAAGATTCTGCTGGTCATTGAAAAGTGATGGTGGGTCTTACTCTGAAGGTAGCCACAGGAGACACTTTCTGCCATCACCACGGTCTAGCAAGAAGGTCCCCAAAACAGGTCAGGTGCAGTCCCCATGCCTAGTTCACCCAAGTGCAGCTGGCTTGACCCCTATTGGTGGGAAATCCAGACATCTGGGCTGCTACCTTTCAAAGCCCCTTCCTGTTGTGTATCCAAGGGTCTTTGAGTTCTTGGGAGCCTGTGTGTGTCTGTGTGTGTGTGTAAGGGGAAGTGTTGGTGTGGAGCTTGGCTGGATCACTTTGGCTCCTGGAGTAGCACATCTGGCTAAGCTTTCAGCTTCCCCTTAGTTTAGCCCATGAGGCAGAGTCATTGTGCTGATGGCCAGAATTTCCCAAGAAAGACAATGAAGGGGTGCTCAATAAAGGGATGGCTGCAATATCCAGGATCTCAAAGATCCAGCACCCTTTGGCTCTGAAGCAAGCAAGGCACATTGCTCTATTCCAGAGCTATCCAAGGTGGTAGGAGCCCATTCTGACTCCTAGATGTACTAATGAATCTCCATCTGACATTGGGCAATTTACAAAGGGATCTCATTTGTGCTGTTTTATTTAATTTAATCCTCATGGCGGCATTGTCATCCCAGCTTGGATTTGGGTGTAGCTGTAGCTTGGATACAAATGCTTGTAAGTATGGGCTATATATTAGTCTATTTAGCAGCATAATGCTAATAACAATTGCTACCCATAGTGCAATGCCCCAGACTGGGTGAGTTATAAACAGATGTGCTTTGGCTCATGCTTTGGAAGGTCCAAGGCCCAGGGGCTATAGCCGATCAAGCTTTCTTGCTGGCAGTCGCAAGGTGGTGTAGTCCCAAGGCATAGTGAGAGATGGGAAGCATTTTGTTCTGTCTTCCTTTTCTTATAAAACCACCATATTGCAGTCATGGGGTTCCACCCTAGTGACCTTATCTAATCTTAATCACCTTCCTCTAAACACCAAAGTCAGATTGTTTTCAACCTCATAACGCCTCACAGTGGGGTTTAAATTTTAACACATGAATGTCTGGAAAACTCTCAAACCATATCTAAACCATGACAGACTGGTTAACCTCTTTCAACCTCAGTTTCTTTTCTGCAAAACAGGCCTACAACTAATAATACCTGTTTTGTTTGTAGGGTTATTGTGAGAATTCAATGAGATCTTGAATGTAATGGGCCTGATTTATGATTAGAGCCCAGAATGTTAACTCATTGACCAACACTGATATTGTCATCTTCACTTTACAAATGAGGAAAATGAGGCCTAGAGAAAGGAGGTGAGAGAGACATGAGGGTTTTTGTTTTTCCTAGTTGAAAAGGATTCAGAATTTAAAATTGTGTTTCCACAAACCATATTACTGGTTGTTATTCCACGAATCCTTTGCATTTGTCACCAGAGACATGGGCCCTACAAACTCCCCAGCCAGGAGCCAGTTGTGGGGTGAATCATGGAGGGAGAATGTGCTTGGAGACTTTGATCTTTTCCAGGTCAGGGCAGCACAAAGGAAACACTAGCAAATCTCTTCTAGATCATTCCAGGGAGAGACCTAAGCAGGCCTTTCGTCTTGCAGACTTTATTAAGTCTTTCTGAAATTCCCTTGTTTGTGTAACCATATAAAGGCTCCTTTATAATCCAGGTTGAGGATTATTATAAAGCAAATCCCCCTCCCTGCCAGGGGACTACCCACCCCAGGTATGCTGGTCACACATCCGTGGCTGACATGCTCCCGTGACTCTGAGGTCTCTGAACTGGCCTTGGCTCTCCCTGTCACTTTTATCTGGAATGACTGTCCAGAAATAGAGTTTATTTAGTAGAGAAAAGCTGGAATTTGAGAGTTAGAGCTAGAAAAGAATCCTGGCTTCAAGTCATGTCACCACGCCAGTGGTTTCTGGTACTCTTTGTACATGGGTTACTTTTTCACTGAAATGGACAGAATAGCAGCATTGGTGGATTCAATGGGATAAGGTTCACGGAGGCCTTGGTCCAGTCCCTGCCACAGACTGGCAAATGAAAGCAGAGAAGCAGAAGGCAGGATGGGGCAGAGGGTGGCTGGGCTCGCAAGGCCTGGGCCTTTCAGCTCTGCTTGGCAACTGTGACCGTCCTGCTTTTGGGGAGCTGGAGCCTCCAGGGGGTCAGCTTCTTCCTTCTGCACAACCAGCAAGATGTTTAACTGAAAGTCATCTTTCAGCTTGATTTTTGGAGGAAGAGTTTTCTGTGACTAAGTCTAGAAATCAGCTTGGGCAGAGCTAGGCATCTGTTTCTGAAATATTAAAATCTCTCTAAAGTGGGTTAGACTGAGCAGAGTGATGACAGCTGCTTATTAATAATAAACCCATGGGGCTGCCGAGGCTCTGCCGTCTGCAATGTGGGTGCCTCTCCTGGACCCTCCCTCCTCCTGCCCAGGAGGCTCCCCTGCCATGTCTTGGTAGCTTGTGGTGGGCCTTCAAAGTCCACAGATCCAAGCCCAGTACAGCCTCTGCCTTCTGCCTCATGGGAGCTTCCAGAGCTCTGTGGCAATTCACTTGTTTCAAAGATGCACATTTTCCATTGGTGCTCAGGGGCACATGTGTACAGCTTGCTGAGGCTGCTGTACAAAGTACTACCCACTGGGTGGCTCAGCCAGCAGAAATGCACTGTCTCACACTTGTGGAGGCTGGAAACCCAAGATCAGGATGTTGGCAGACTTGGTTCCTTTGGAGGACCCTGAGGGGGTCTATTCTGGGCATCTTGCTGGCTTCTGGGTGTTGCTGGCCTCTGATGTTCCTTGGCTTGTAGAGGCATTGCCTTGTTTCTGCCTCCATCTTTACCTGCTGTTATGGGTTAGATCTTAAGTGTCTCCCAGAGGCCATATGTTGAAGACTTGGTCACCAGCTCATGGCTCTATTGGAAGTGGTGGAAACTTTAGGAAGTGGGACCTCGTGGAAGGAAGTTAGAGGGTATGCCCTTGAAGGGAGATTGGGAACTCAGCTCCTCCTTTTTCCTCTTTGTCTTTCCCTGATACTATGAAGCAGCTTCCTCTACCCCATGCTTCCCCACACCTGCCCCCACGCTGTGACAAGCTGCCTCTCCATAGGCCCAAAAGCAACAGGCAAAGCAGCCACGAACTGAAACCCATAAAACCATGAGCCAAAATAAACCTTTCCTCCTTACGTGTAGATTATCTCTGGCTTTCCATCACAGTGGTAGAAAGCTGACTAAAACGTGCTGTTCTGCATTGGTTGGTCACTGTGTCCACATTTCCTTTTTTATAAGGACAGCACCAGTACTGGGTTAAACCTCATCCTAATGACTTCATTTTTACTTGATGATCTCTTTAAGACTTTTTTTTTATTCAAACAAGGTTACATTCTGAGGTACTAAGGTTAGAACTCCAACATAGCATTTTGGGGGAGGCACAATTCAACCCATAGCATATTTGTAAGCATGTGCCATGCTCATGTGCCCCAGAAGTCCCAAGTTGTGGACTGTCACCCCAAAATCTTTGAGAGGCTTTGGGCTTCAGAATCAGGGACTCTCTGGGCTCTCAAAGATAGTAGAGTCTCCTTTACTGATGAGGAAACCAAAACTCTAAAACGGGGAGCCCCTGAGGCTTGGGCCAGTAGACTTACTACCCTATCTATCTCCACTTCTGGGACTCTAATTGTGAGAGTGCAGGTATTTCTACGATGGGAATGAGGGAAGGGAATCATTTAGTGTGGGCCAGATACTTTCATTTCTCATTTAATTCTTATGAGAGTATCTATGTTAGATGTCATCATCCCCATGTTAAAAAATGAGAAAATCAAGGCCTAGAGAAGTTTAAAAGTAAGTGGTTAAGATTGTACTGCATAGGTAGTGGTAGAGCTGGAATTAGGATCCCAGTTGGTCTGCACCAAACTTCCTCTCTTTCACTCACCACTATGTTCTGCCTTTGACTTGGATGTTGGGTTGGAAAAAGGACAAGGGGACCAAATCAAATCAATAAGGACTTATTAAAGTGCCTAGTACAGCCTCAGCCCCTGAAGAAATTCTGTGGGTAAGTCAGGAGGCCATGTCAGTAACTCTGTCCCTCTGTGGCTCCAATCCAGTTGGTAAGAGGAGATTCAGCCTCAAATGGATCAGAGTTCATGGTAAGGTCCGCTTTGGTCTGCGCAGATAATTTGTGTTCTGTACTGAAGCTCCTGAGGAGTGGGAAGCCCTCTGGGAGCAGGTTCCTGCCTGGTGTGGAGCAGCTGGCCTTGATGGGGCTGTGGTCTAAGAGAAGATGGATGGACTTGCTCCTTTGAATGTGGAGAAGAGAGGGCAGGCTCTTGAGAACAGCTATGAGTTGGAGCATGGGGGTAGAGGACAATCAGAGAAAAGAAGGGTAGGGAACCAACAGGCTAGGTGACTATGCAAGAGCCAGGAGGGCTGGGGAGACAGCTTGTCCTTGATTCTGGAAAAAGGTTCTACCCAGTACTGACCCTCACCCATTTTCCTGAGCCACTCCTCCTGCATGTGTGCACTGCTGAGATGCAAAACCCACAAGTTCCTGTCGGGGTGTGTCTGGCAGGATCAAATACTATGTGGATGTGAGCTTGGGCTAGTAATGATGAGGCCCAAGGATCCAGCCAGTGTGCGTGGCAGCCCACTTTTCCACCAGCCTCTTTCAGCTCCACTCTAGGTGGGCTCATATTTTATTTCATTGACCTTCTCTAGAACTTGTACCACCCATCAAGCTGACAATAGGAGTTCCTTGCTGTTCAGAGCCACATTTCTCTGGCCAGTATTGAATACTTTTGTGCAGCCCCTTCTATGATCCATGGGGCTAGGGTTAGCAAGAGGCCACTTGACATTGTGGGGTCCAGAATATTGGAGTTCCAGGGTTCAGGCCCATGGAATCCATCAGAATGGGAGTGATGCTTGTGTCCCTTGCACATAGCATAGGGCATGAGTCATGACTGAAACTTAGTACATGTGGTTTGAATGAATAAACATGAGTGAACAATGGAGAAGGTGACTTCTCCTTGTGTTCAGAAGGGACTGAGAGTAGATTTACATAAAGGAATGCCTATCAAAATCTCTATTTTTAAACTTTTAAAATGCTTTTATTATATTTTAATTTTGGGTACTGGAGATGGGAACCCAGGAATGCTTTACCACTGACCTACATTCCCAGCCCTTTTTATTTATTTATTTATTTATTTATTTTAATATTTATTTTTTAGTTGTAAGTAGACAGAATATCTTTATTTTATTTTTATGTGGTGCTGAGGATCGAACCCAGTGCCTCATGCGTGCTAGGCGGGCACGCTACCACTGCGCCATAACTCTAGCCCCTTATTTTTTATTTTGAGATAGGATCTTGCTTAGTTGCTGAGGCTGGCCTCTAACTGTGATCCTCCTGCTTCAGCTTTCCAAGTTTGCTAGGATTACAGGCATACACCATGCTTTAATGTTTCTGAAACAGAAACATTATCCCAGCTGTTTTTCTCATCCCCTTCACATCCACGCATGTAATCTCAAGGTCTTTTGGTAAAGACTGCAGGATTAAAAGGGTGGTGTTGACTCCTGTTCTCTGGCAGGACCATTCAACCTCCTCCTCCTTTTACGCTAGGCACAGATATAGACCCTCAGTTGTATTCGTTTTTCTTGGAGTGGTCTCTGGAGCACCTGAGTTCTAGTTCTCTAGAACTCACTTGTTAAACTACAATGTGCTGCCTTCCTCAGTCTGTTGAATGGGATTGCCTCTGGGTAGAACCCAAGAATCAAGGATCAAGGTGTTTCTGACCCTCTCTTCTTAGGTAAGTCTTCTGTGCACTATAGTTTGAGAACTACTGCACTAAGAAACTAACATCATCGCTTAGTTATTGAACTTGTGTATCTGTAGCCATATCAAAGATGTGTGTAACTCCCAGCTACAATTTTCACTGACTATAAGCTTTTACTATAGCTCATGCCACAGAATCAAAATCTAGTGTGGGCTGCCTGGAGCCTATAGAGGGATCCAGGGTTCCAAAGTGTCCCCAGGCCTCTGTGGACCCAGATCTCTGTGATATCCCAGGCTCATTTTTCTACAGGGCAGCACTTCTCTGTATGGTCCCAGTCTTTCTGTATCAGTGTGCAGGACCCATCTTTTAAAATGTAGCATCTGGGTCTTACCTAGAGCAACTAAATTAAGATCTTTGAGAATGGGGTCTAAATATCTGCATGTTATGCAAGATCCCGATGATTCTTCTGCTCAGTAAAGTTCAAATACCATAGCTCTCCCCTCCATGCCTGAGACCTTAAGGATGGTGTGGAGTAGGGGGCTCCTGTGAGAGTGAGTCACAGCATCAGAGATCAATAGGATTGGGAATATTCCAGTCCAGCCAGACCACATTAGAAATTAGGAACCTCATATTCTGATACCTCCTCATTCTGGAGTTTTGACTCTTCCTTTCTCGGCATAGAAATACTCACGAAGAGATGGAGACCATTACGTATTGAGCTTCTCCTATTGGTGATGCTTGTGCTAAGCACTTTGCTTTTATCATTGCATTTAATCTCTCCAAAGGACAGGAAATGTTTTTAGGCAAATATTTTCTCTGTTTCCATTTCTGACATATTTTGCCTGGGTACTAAAATCCTGAGCATTCCTCTTCTTTATTCCTTCTCCGAGCTTCAATCTTCACATTTCTTTCCCTTGGGGAAAAATTTCTTCCGATTTTTCTTCCAAAATTCAAATGGCTATTAAAAATGATGTGGGGCAGTTTTCTGTCACTATAACAAAATATGCAAGATAATTAACTTAGAAAGGAAAAAAGTTTATTTTGGCTCACAGTTTTGGAGTGTCCAGTTCATGGTTTGTTGGCCCTGTTGCTTTGGGTTATGGCAAAGCAGCACATCATGGTATGTGTTGGAGAAAACTACTCATCTATGGCCAGGGAACAAAAAAGAATGCGGAAGGGACTGGAGTCCTATTAGTCCTTTCAAGGACTTGCCCCCAATAATCTAAAGACCTCCCACTAGGCTCCACCTCTTAAAGGTTCTATTGCCTCCCTATAACAACCAAAGGGGGACATTCAAAATGCAAACTATAGCATTAACTTTTGTTCTAGGAATATTGCTCTCCACATTCCAAAGTTTCTATGTCCTTTTACAAAAGATTTGGAACAATTTTGATGCAGCATTTCCTCATCCCAGTCTTTAGCTAGCTTTGTAAATAATGAATCAGATCTGGGTCAATATTTTATGGCAAACAATTTAAGATTCCTATCAGAAGACCTCTTGGAAAAGGTTCCTAGGCACATTTCTTAATTATTCACAAGATATATAAAGTTATAAATCATTCAGAAGATGATAATAAATGTTGTGAATGTTTTTGATGAGATGTCATACATTGTCTGGAATCTGCATTCAGGTCTTGCAATCTTAGAAGGTCCCTGAAAGGACAAATCCTGCTCAAATAACTGCACATCATCTTGGTACAATGGTTCTGACCTGGAAGTGATTTTCCCCCCTGCCTGTGCCAGGGATCATCTAGCAAAGTCTAAGAACATTTAGATAGTCACAATGGAAAGAAAGGGTGCTATTGACATATAGTAGGTTGAGGACAGGGATACTACTAAACATCCTACAATTCATAGGTCTTCATTCCCCAACAAGGGATTACCTGGCTCCAAATGTTACTAGTGCTGAGATTGGGAAACTCTGTCTTAATACTCCTACCAATGTATACATCAAAACCTGCTTTAGAAATAGTATCTGTATATCCAGAAATATTTACAGAGCTTCAACTGTGTGTCCCATTCTATGCCAGGTATTGGGGGCACAGAGATGAGAAACTGCCTTTGCAATGGAGGAGAACATTGGTTAGAGGGGGAGATGGAAAAGGAAACCAAGAAATTTAGAGATGGAGATGTGAAAAGCTGCTTGGAACACAAAGGAAGGCTTTGCCATACATGGGGGTCAGGAGGTCTGATGCCTGAATGGAGTCTTCCAGCAAAAATAAAAGGCTGAAGGGTGGCTGTGGGGGGTGGGAGATGAGTGCTCCAGGCAGGCGAACAGCATGTGCAAAGACCTGAAGGAGGAAGGCTCACCATGTTCAGGAGCTGAGAGTCGCTCTCTGTGGCTTCAGGGTAGAGCACCTGGGGCATTTCCAGGTCCAGAATCTCCTTTGCAGAAGTTTTGAATCTTGGGTTTTAAGAGGTTTTGCAGCATTTAAATAGGTTTTTGTTTTTGTTTTGTTTTCCAATATTGTGATATCAGCTGGGCACTATGGGAGGTAGAGCAGCAGCCCCTTCCACTTGGCTGTCCCGTGGCTTCCCTAAGAGGTGTGTCTTCTCCCTTTGCAGGATTCATAGATTGTTCCACCCCCCTCAACACAAGCCCACCATAAAGCTAGTGGAAGAGGTATGCTATCAGGGATGGCACTTGCCTGCACTCATCCTGTTCTTGGGGACTCTTTCTAGGGCCTCTCAGTATACATTTAGCACCTCACACCCTAGGTGCCTCTCCTGATGTTGAGGTCTTTCCTTCCCCACACTCAGAATCAATTGGTTGAATGGATATAAAAATGATATTCTGATGCAACACCCTATCGTGGTGGTTCCTTAAAAAATAGAATAACCATATATGATCCATCGATTCCACTTCCCCCAAGAATTGAGAGCGGAGACCAAAAAAGATATATGTACATCCATGTTCACAACAGTATTGTTCACAGAGGCCAAAATGTGGAGGCAACCAGAGAGTCCATCAGTGGAGAAATGGATGAAGAAATGGAGGTATACACACAATGTGAAATATTATTCAGCCTTGAAAAGGATGAAAATCCTGTCACATGTTATGATATGGATGAACCTGGAGGGCATTATTCTCAGTGAAATAAGTCAGTAACAGAAGGACAAATACTATATAGGTCCTCTTATTTGAGGTTCCTGGAGCAGTCAAATTCAGAGACAGAAAGTAGAGGGGTGGTTTTCAGGTACTAGGGAAGAAAGGACATGAGGAATGGGGGGTTGTTTAATGGGTACAGTTTCATTTTGCAAGACGCAAAAAGTTCTGTAGATGGACATAGGTGACGGTTGCACAACAATGTGAATATACTTAATGTCATTGAACAGTACACTTAAAAATGGTTAAGATGAGAAATTTCAAGTATGTGTATTTTACCATAATTGTTTTAAAAAAGAAAATTAGCTTTAGGGAAAGGTGAAGGCATGATATCCTGAGACAAAAAAGAATGCAGGCTTTCAGTGGGTGGCCCTGTGTATCTGAAAAGGAAATACAGGAAAAGAGAGGGCAGGCGCCAGACCCCTTGACCAAAGGGCTGTCTTTAGAGTTCCTCCAGATTCCAGGGGAAGCCAATGTCATGGTGTAGGAGGGACAAGAGCTAGACATGAAGCTCTTTGCCTGCCAGGGATATTGGTGGCCTATTGAATGAAGGGATGCATGGGGGTGTGGCACCATCCCATTTGCATTTTAGGAAGGTGTTCTGAGGTTACTATAGACAATGGCTTTGAAGGGCAGGGCTACGAGAGACATAATGGTCATGAGGAGAACCAAGGCAATTAAGAGGTGATTAAAATTATCTAGTTGGGATCAATGAAAGATTGAAGAAAGGAGTGGCAGGTGGTGGAAAGAAGGGGATTGACATGAGAAATCCTTCAGTGGCTTCCCTCCTCCCGGGCTCCTCAGACTCATAGTGTCTGACTGGGTTGGCTGAGTGGAAGGTGATGCCATTTATTGAGTGGGAGGAAGGGGGTGGATAGGTAGAGGGGAAGAAGTGACTAAGACCCCTTTCAGATGTGTCCAGATGGGGTGCCATGGGGTGATCTGCTCTGACATCCATAGGGTGCGTGGATTTGGCAAGGAGAAATGCTGGAAAAAGATTTGGGAGATGTCATGGTACAGATAATAGATGGAGCAGTGTGTGAAGAAGTTGTTCATTCATCATTCCATAAATGTTTACTGAGCCCCAACTATGAGCTCAACCATGTGCCCTGCATTGCAGGACACATACTTTGATTTAGCTGTGAGTTGAGGTGGGATCTGATGGTCTTGTGTGTGGCATTGACACTTGCTAGGAGTAAAGATGGGAGGAAGGATGGCTTACCACCACACAGACCTAGCCAAGCAAGCACTTCAAGAAGACCACCAGCCTTAAATAGTTACTGAAAGATAGCACAGGGCATGTAGAATGAACAGAGCTTTTGAAAATATGGGGTTTATATCAACTTTCTTAGTGGCTCCGTCATAATATGCAATGTTGTTCCTCTAAAAGAGTAAAATTCTACAAGGCTCCTGGCCAAGGTTTTCATGCGACATGTCTGGGAGTCAAATCTGCTAACATTCACAAGCACAGTACTCAGTTGCTTCGAGAGTTTGTGTTTTTGCCAGAACTCAAACAGGAAGTCTGCCCCAGTTAACTGTAACTTGGGCATTTATGCTCATGAATCCAAACTCACTAGATGAATTAGGCTATTTGAATCCATTGATCCAAAGCTCAGGGAGTCCTTGGGGGACCCAAAGGTTCTCAGGAGGGTAGTCCAGACCCAGAGTGCAGCCTGGAGGCTCCCAGATCTGACGGGATTGGATTTGCAGGAATAGGGGTGATATCCTGGGTCCCTGAGAATGGCAAGGCTTCGAGGAGGAATCCCAGAGTGAGAGGTCATGTTGGTGGCTGCTGGATTCTCTTCTTATCATCTTGTTATCAGGCCGGTTCTCTCCGCCAAAGTCTTCCATTCTTTCACTCTGTGGGAAGAAATCAGGTTACTTGGATTGAAAAGTGCTTATTAGGAAATGCTTTCTAAAAATCCAGCTGTTTGGCCTCATGCACACATGACTTTGGTTGGAGACCCCCGGGAAAGAGGCAGAGATGGGTGTGATCCATTTCTTCTGTCCTGGATTGCTCCCCCACATACCACTGCCTCCAGGAGCAATGATAGTTAAATTGATGAGGTGGTCATCATTATCCTTTCCCCCTTCTGCTTTACTATCTTCCTGCTAATCTCTCTGCAGGGCTTAATTTTCCTCAAATTCTTCCATTTATTTGATTTACGATGGAATCATTCTGGCAGAAGCGACGGAGGTTTTACTGTTGTTTACAACGAAGACCGAGCAGGTTACCAGACAGTAAATTCTGTGCTGTCATGTGGGGTGATTTGACATGTAATGAGGAACGAAGGATGAAGGAGAGCAGTAGAGAATCGGGCTGTGTTCGTTGAGAACCTCTGGGACAGAACGGCTCCTGCAGCGGCTGGGAGGCAGCGGCTCTCCACACATTGGCTGCTGGCTCACTGGCTTCTGCAAGAGATTGTCCATGCTCCCATATGGCCTATGAACAAGTGTCCTGGGTGTTTAAATAAAGAAACCTTATTATAGATTTTTTCATACATAACCCAATGGGAGAAATAATATTCCATTTGGCAGGATATGGGCTTTTAGAAGAAACGATGCTTTGAATTAGGAGAAAGCACTTAGCACAAAGCAGACGTGTGCACAGCGCCTAGTGTTATGTAATGAGCACAAATATGAACCGACCCTTAGCGCTGCTCAGTCCCGCGACTCATGAGGACAGCCTGAATAAAAGCCTATCTGCTCTTGCAGGAGGTAGGAGGACTCTGTTCTTGGCTCCAGTCCAGAACCTTTTATAATTTGTGTGACATTTGTGAGGTATCTTTCTGGCCCCCAGTTGTTTCACCTGCAAAATAAGATTAATAATCTCTCATCCACAAGGACAGTGGCAGAATATTTATCAACCTATCCAGTGGAGGCTTTCACCAACCAAAAGCCACCATTCCAGGAACACTATCAAAGACAGATAGTGTTAATGTTCATTATCATTACGGACAAAAGGTAAGTTACCGCACAGTGCAAATAGTTTATTTCATTTTGGTCAGAAAATAAATATGGACACGCCAACACTGCCTACCAGGACAGAAGCAAGTTGAATAAAGTTTCAGAATTACCTTAGGTGGTGAGATAATGATGCTTTTTCTTTCCTTTTTCTGCTTACATATGATTTCTAATTTTTCTATAATGAAAATGAATTGCCTTAAAACAAAGACTTTAAACCAAGTAATATTTATGTTTTCACATAATGCCTTTTTTTTTTGCAGTGGTTTTATTTTTCTTTCTTGCTCCATTGCCAGAACATGTTTAGTTTTTCCTTTTTCTGTCTGCTTCTCCTCTCTCTATCACTGTACCCCTTCCTAATTTTAAAGCATGAAAGTAAATAAACCTGTTCCTAGATTTGGGGCTTTCAAAAATTGGGTGTAAAGTATTTTCTTTCTTTTTTTTCAGTGCTGGGGATGGAACACAAGGCTTTGTGCGTGCTAGTGCCATTCTACCACAGAGCTACACTCCCAGCCCTATCTCCATTCTTTTAAGTGTTGGATTTGTCCTTTTTGTTCTCTCATAGTCGCCCCCTTCTCTTCTCTAGTCTAATCAGGGAAGGTAAATCAATTCCATATTGATCACAGGCTGAAGAACAATGCAAGCCCCCTTCCATTCACTTTCTCTGCACAAGGACAGGAGGTAGCCCCTGCTTTTAAATATTCTATCAGCTATGTGCGGCTAAACCTAACCTATTTGTTACATGCACTTCTTTTTAGCTGAGTCTCACTCTAATCCTGTAACTTGGTTTTTTTAGATATCCATTTCCTACATCAGGAAACCAAAGCTCACTCTAGGCAACCCAGCAAGTAAGGACAGAGCTGAGACTTACACTCTGTACATAGATACAGTTCAAATATATGTGTATTTACTGCTACTATTCCCCAAGCAGAAATAAAGGCACTGAGAGTCAGGGCCTGGGAAGGAGATAAAAGCGGGGAGGGAAGAGGTTAAAGACACTTTGCCAACTTTCCCACAATTTTGTTCAAGTTACTCAGGCTCAGTGCATTTAACAGGGCCTGGTGTTATTTGTGTAATTAACACAGGCTACCTCCAATGCAGAGGGGCTTCTGGGTGGAAAGAAATATGAAGCCTTTAGGACTAAAGTACACAGGGAAGATCTCTTGTATTTTGAAAGCATCTAAGTGCATTTTCTGAGCAGGTATGCTAATAAAAGTAAATTATGAGTCTCTTTTGGATTTAGCAAGGAAAGCAGTGGTCCAGGGAGAGTCTAAGAAGTTGCCTTTAACTTGGTCCTCCCAGACAACAGTCTTTGGGCAGCTCTTCTGGGTGGCCATCAGTGTGGAGGGCTTGGGATTGCTCCTGCATTCGTTTCTGCTGCAGGGCCTGGTGGTGGCACTGTCTTTTCTGATGAAGTGTGATGGGTGGGCCAGGCTGCCTGGAGCTCTGGAGATGAGAAGATGAAGCCACCAAGTAAGAACTAACAGCTAAATTTAACAGAAGCGTGGGGATTCCTAAGCCAAAGCTGCTGCTTGTAATGCAGAACTCTAATGTGGTTTGACCACCATACTCCATGGTGTTTCACCAAAAAGCACGACAGTTCCATGCTTAGACAAGTTTAGCACTCTTTACTGCATAACCCCTGGGTACATTTACTCTATAACTTGCAAGTGTGCAATAGGGCTTGTGTTCTGCAATGTTCTCAAACACCTTAGATCAGGGAACCCTTTAATAATAGAACTCATTGTAGGACTAGTTTCCATAGAACATATTTTGGGAAATGCTGCTCTCTAGGATTATGACAAATACTTGGTAAAACATGCTTATTAGTAGATTATTAGTAGAGAAAGGGGAATAGGGGGAGAGAGGAGGAGAGGAAAAGTGAAAGTATTGGGGATTAAAATGGAGCAAATTGTAGTCCTTACCTGTATAATTATGTCAAAATGAACCCTACTATTATGTATAACTATAATGCACTAATAAATGCATTTAACACAACATGAAAAACAGGCTCATCAGCTACTGTCTAATTTTTTTTAATATTTATTTTTTAGTTATAGGTGGACAGAATATCTTTTATGTTTTATTTTATTTTTTATGTGGTGCTGAGGATCGAACCCAGTGCCTCATGCGTGCTAGGCAAGCACTCTTACCACTGAGCCATGACCCCAGTCCCAGCTACTGTCTAATTTGAAGGAGGGCTTTATTCAATGCACATTGTGGTTCTCCTTGTTGAGAGTTGATTTCATCTGAGGACTGATATCTATCATCTGTCAGCCTGTTCCGAAAATATATTGCCCAGACAGCTCCTCTTCCTCAGCTGCACGTGAAGGCCCTTGGCTCCTGTTGATTTTCCTGCTCAGCCATGGGCTCAGGGGACCTTGCTACTATTTTGAACATTCATGCCAGGGTTTCTTCAGGAAGACATTTCTGAGGCTGTTAAAATGGTAGATGGAATTTCTGGAAGCAGCAGTTTTCCTGTTCACAGAATACTTGAGAATATTTGGCCTGTTTTGCACAATCTTTTGTTGGGATCTCACAGCTTGGTGTTGGAAATCCATTAATTTGCTCTTGGGTGGTGCTCTGGGAAATCAGGAGAAGTATTCCAGGGACTGTGCAGCTGCTTGCCTTTTCAAATTTGGTCTCCTCCAGCCACCTTAAGAGGATCCTCTTCTGGGGAATGTTCTTATTTACTTGTTAACTCTTTCTTCTCCGTGTGTGTGTGTGTGGGGGGGAGGATCCAGCTTTAAAAATAGCACTTCAGGTTGAATTCATCAGTTCTCCCTGCATTAATCCTTATTGAAATCCTATGACTTAGCTTCTGATATTACCCCATTTTTCAGCTGAGGAAACTGAGGTTAGAGAGATTAAGTAACCTGCTCAGGTCTCCTAGCTAGAGCTTACTGTTCTACCACAAGTCAGGGCCTAGAGCAAAGCCTTAGCATCTGAATATCTCACAAGTACATTCTTAGGATTTTATTGCTTTGTCCTGGCTGTATTTTTACAAAGGATGTCAGACTTGGCCTTGACTGATCCTTGACTGCCCCATTTCTTGGGTAGGGCTGATCCAGCTTCTTGTTATGGATTGGAATGTTCTTGCCTGGGAACCCCAGCCACAGAGCTGGTCTAAGCCAGGCCAAGATTGCCTGGCTTTCTCAGAGGCAGCATTCAGAGGGAACAGAACTGTTCATCGTGGGGCATAAATCTTAATCTATTCTTGGCCTGCGAAGACAAGATTTTAATGATCTGGCTCCTCTGGGCTTTGGAGATTTAACAGAATTTTTAAATGTCCATCTAAAATATAGGCTCACCCTCCCACCCCCACTCCAGTTCTCTCCCTCTCTTTTATATCATAAATGTTTGAGCAGATTCGGTCTGCAGTCTGCCTTATCTTATTTGCTGACGGTGGGGGTTAGGAAAGAGATGTCTTTGCTCCGGGTCGTTCTCTCTGTTTGCCTCCTCATTTTCTTCCTTTAGTGACACCCAGCCTTTGGTGGGAGAGGTCAAGAGAGGATTGACAATTTTCTAGAGATGGCAGGCACATCGATTCTTCTGGTTGATTGGAGACAGGGTCAACTGTCAAGCTGTCTTTCGTTGTTGCGGCCACTACAGAGTCTCTGCTTGCACTTCCAAAGCTCCAGTTGCCTAGAGGTGGAGGACAGGCAGTTCCTAACCCTATGCTTGAGCCACTGCTCAAAGAGTTTCATTCTGGGCAACATTAGCCAAGGAAGAAATCAATTGATCAGTAGTTATGTATTGAGGATATAGTCTGTAACTGTCAAAAAAAAAAAAAAAGAAGCTATTAAAGCAATATGGATTTTAAAAAACTTAGCTCTTGTTAGAGAGCCAAACCCAGGGAAAATTCCTTAAGGTGCTGTGGGATCTTCATTATCCTCCCACCGGCCAGTCCAGGGGACCTTCTCTTCCTGTTGTGTTACAGTTCCTGCTCCCTGATTCCAGGTTCTCATACTGCATCTTAGGGCCTTAGAGATCACCCATAGCTTCCCTCTTGGGAAGGATAACCCTCAGGATCCAGGTCCACTGGTTCTGTGTCCAGTGTCCTGTCCCTTAGGACCTGCTGTCCTGGGCACCATCTATAAACATAGCGGTGCCAACCACTGGTGATGGGTAATGCTAATGAGAACCCCTCTCCTCCCATTTCTGTTCTCTCTCCCCACTTTCCTTCCTGTGCAGAATTCTCTCTATTCTTCAATGCCTGTCACCCACTCTCCACACTCCATACAGATGGTGAGAATGGCCAAAATTTATGAGGCACTCCAGAAAACACCTCCTGTGTAAGGCATGTTATCATAAGCAAGTCATTTAATCCATGCAACGTGAAGCAGATTTTCTTGTTGCCATTTTGATTTTTTGTTTTTCCCACAAGGTGACTAAAATAAACCTGCCTTGTGTTTTACAGATGATAAGTAGAAGGACTGGAATTCAAACCTTCATATGCCTGATAAATGAGCCCACTTTTGGTCACCAATCCCTCAGATACCCTACCATGCTTCTATGCACTATCTGAAGGGCTTTGAGTCATGACCCGGGTGGTGGTTTCTTTTGTGTGGTCATGCTCATTTCTCCAATGGGACACAAGCCAACTTGAGGTACACCCCATAGTATCTCCCTCTGTGTTGTACACATGCTTCTTGACAGGTGATTTGGGCATTTGCCCCTCTTGGCCTGGGTGTATTTTTAATGGAGCCTACCAATCCTTTCATGCAAAGGAATGAATCAAAGAGGGGATATGAGGTATTTTAGGGTGAGGGAATTTCTTGAGGATCTTCTCATTAATGAAAAGAAAAAAAGAAGGAAGTCAATTAAATCGTATTTATTAAGTATCAAGTCAACATCCATGATAGTCACTTTTCATGTATTATTTGAAAATGTATGGGGTAGTATTATCATCCCCATTTTTCAGATGATAAACTGAGTCTCCAAGACATTAAGTGGCTTTGTTGAGGGCCCAGAGCTGTTAAATGAAGAACTGGGACTCGAATTCACATTTTTCTATCATAACCATACAGTTCCTATTGTACATGCAGACACTTTCATTTCTAAGAGAAAAATATTTTTTCACATTTAGGTAGAAAATTGAAAACAATTCTTAATCGTGTTCATGGTAGATGAAACACAGTCATGTATAGAGGACCAGAGAAAAGGCTACAGCTTGCATTTCTACCAGTAATTATTAACCTAGAATTTCTGGACCCTAGAGACTCTATGAATAGCCTTCAAGAAGTTCCCTTGAAACTGAAACCCAAAAACGTGCTTATGTGCATTTTCCCTGGGAGAGATAGAGGAGCCATAGATTTCATCGGTTTTTCAAATATATTCATGAGTCAAAAAAAAAAAGAGAACTTAAGGGGTTCCATTCTTCCAACTTAGAGGAGCAGGAATCAGATGCCCCCAAATAAATTTCATTCTTGCATGGACTTCTGATGGAGGGGGCTTTTGTCCTGACTCACTGACATCAGAATTTCAAGTGCTGAAAAGCAAATAGTGGTTGACAGATCTCATGATGCCCCTTTGATGCTCTAGATTCAGAGTGTCTTGGCTCTAAATCTGTGGGGACTGCAGTCTCCAGGCCTGTCCTACACATGGTGATGGATTGGATGTGACAGAAGTAGATGGTTCAGGAGCCAGGAGCTGTAGGATTTTCCACTTGGCAAGGGCAGGTTCTGCATGAAGCTCTGCCCTCTTGGGTTAATGCAATCCAGCATTCTTGCTGATGCCAGGAGAGAGGAGAAGAAGGATGTATCCAGACTGCAGAACACACTCAGAGCAAAGTCTTCACATCCAGATAATCTAAAGCCCTGTCGTGTCAACTTTGACAAAAGTAGAGTCAGTTATCTTGGGCAGGCAGAGACTTTCCTTCTGACTTCTTTTCCTCAGGATGATTTGATTTCCAATGCAACTGAAAAACACATCCCAGTTGACCCCGTTGGTTCCTCCATACATAAAGTGGTTTCTTTAATTCAATTGGTCTGTGACAAATACTTTCAAAGCATGACCCAGTGGTCTGACATGTTGGCCAAGGGAGGCTGGCTGGCTGCTGTGCTATGGTTGGTGTTGCAGCATCTTCCATTTGGGCATTTTCTAAGAGGAAAGGGTCATACTGGGCTTTGAGCCCCCTTTCTTCACCTTCCAATAAAACATGGAAAGTGAATGAGTCTAGAGATGACCTGGATTCTGGTTGGTTCAGATGTTTGTGACTCTGGATCACAGAACATTTTTGTATCCTATCTCAAATATCTCATTAATTTTTTCAATTGTTCATGCACCTATCCATCTATCTGTCTGTCTATCATCTGTTCAGCCAACATTTCTAAAGAGATCCAACTATTTAACTGACACTGCAGTTGAGAATACAGAGATGAAGCCAGGCACCATGGCGCAAGCCTGTAATCCCAGCACTTTGGGAGGCTGAGACAGGAGAATCACGAGTTCAAAGCCAACCTCAGCAACGGTGAGGTGCTAAGCAACTCAGTGAGACATAAAATACAAAATAGGGCTGGGAATGTGGCTCAGTGGTCGAGTACCCCTGAGTTCAATCTCTAGTACCAAAAGGGGGTGGGGGAAAGAATACAGAGATGAATGAGACACATTCTCTGAGTTCTGGATCCTAGAACTTCTCAATGTGTGTGTGCACACGAATCACCTAGGATCCTTGTTAAATGCAAATTCATAGGTCTAGAAGAGGGTCCAACAGCCTGCATTTTTCAAATACTTGCAGATGGTGCAGAGTTTTGGCCATTTCAATGCCAAAATTGCTAGCCCAAAGACCACATGCTGAGGAGCAAGTGACTAGAAGATGCTTATCATGCTCCCTCATCTTCTTCATCTTTGTAAGAAAGGATCCAGTGGGTTTATGTATCCAGAGTCACTTCAGAAAAGCAAAATATATTTCCCAAATAGAATATTTGTTCTTGGAATGTGTCCTCTCTGGGTCTCCAGGCAATTAGGCAATAAAGATGGTTCAGTTGCAATTATTTGACTTTATGATTGGCTCAGTGGAATGGGGGCTGAGCTCAACTAGAAGGATACAAGAAGATTCAAGTTGTAATCTAGATTTGCAGCTAGAGCAGATGAGTATATAGCTAAGCTTCCTCTCCCCCCTTTCCCCTCCTTCCTCTCTTATGAGCTTTTATATGAAAGACATTCTCTTTCTCTCAAGAGCACTCAGTGTCCTGCCACCACCCAGCTGGGAGCAGCAAGCCTCTGCAGGGAGATGTGGTTTTGCCATTTAACTCATTGGCAAGATTCGAAGCCACGATAAATAGCCAAGTATTTAATCCATGGTTAATTAGTGGATAAATAGTATGTTAGCTTGATAAAGGGAAAGCATTTCTGTCTTTTATGGAGTCAGGTTGTATATGGAGCCTATGTTGATCAGAGTAATCCTTCATTAGTTAATAAAATATTAACCCAAGGGATAGTGATCTGGCATTTAATGCTCATCCTCTGTAAACAATCTCTTACTTGGTGGTGAGGGTGGGTGTGAGGGGATAGAATTTAGAGAAAAATCAGTTTTAAGTCGCATCTTTAAGATATAAAAATTAAAATAAATTTGATTTTTAAAAGGAGTGGTACATCAATAAAGCCTAGAGCAAAATCAATAACAAAATTTCAAGGTGAAAAATGACCTGGAGGAAGAAAAACATTAAGTGTTCAGACCCCTGGAGAAAGAAGTCTAAAATATATTTCATTGATCTTGTCAAAGCATTTTTGAGTTTGCTATTTTTCCCTCACTATTTTGCCTTTGCAATGCAGAAATTCTAAAAGTTTATTTGAATAGTGCACTAAAAAGACATCGTAAGCAAAGTTGCCAGAATATTTTTGTAGAGTAAATCATTTTTCAGCAAATCCTGACTCTCTTTGGCATGTCAGTATCAGGACGAAAGCCAGAAAAGAGAACTGTTTTGTTCTTTTATAAATTGACAATAGCTGTGTTCCTGAAAAGTTGAGTGTCAAATGAATTTTTGGAAATTGAGTCTCATTCTTGAATGCACCAGGGAGATCCTATAGTTGTAAAAACACAGACGCCTTTGGCTAAGTGAATACTTTCCCTCTCTCACTTCTTTTGCATTTAAAAAATTTGCAAGTTGGACTTTTCATATGTTGCATTTACTTAAAGTAGAGACCACCTGTGGACAAAAGAAAGGACAATTTATCCCCATCACAGGCTGTGAAGTTCAGGCTAAATGCTGGAGGAAACTTTCCAATAATCAGGCCCAGGTGTAGGGAAGCATGAGAACAGCTTTCTTCACAGAAGATCTCCAGGGATTGGGCAAATCCATGTTCTTTGCTGACAAGAGCTCCAGCTATGTGGGGGAAATTATAGCCAGGGCCGCACCAACCAGCTATGTCAGCTTAGAGAGGTCATTCAACTGTGGCAAGCCACTGTTCCTCAATCTGGTGATAAAGCCAAGGACATTTCCTTGGAAACTGCTTGAAGAATGAAACCAGACTGCCTGGCAAATACCAGCAGTTCCATAAATGGTGGCCACATTTAGTGAAGGGTCTAGGATCTTTTGGCATAGAGTCCCTAGACTGAATCGTAATAACCTGTGATTTCAATTCTCTCAGCCTCTTCCCATCACCCCCACAACCTGTGTTGTGCTTCTGTCTACAATAGCTGAGGTTTCTTTCCATTGCCACAAGAGAGTGCCTGATGCTTACAAGAGTTTCTCAGTGAGGAGAGGCCAGCAGCAATACCAGGATGTCACAATTGCCATCTAGTTTGCACACCAAGCTTCTATTCCTGCGTTTCTCCCCAAGCAACCAGATGGGCAGGATCTGAGGGCACACTGGTCCCTCTTACTGACCCAGTGGCTTGGAGCAGCCCTTGCCCTCTGTGTACCTATCCTGCTTCCTCTCCCAGGACATCCTGTGCCCTACTGCTTCCCCTCCAAGGCTCAGACCCCAACTTGGCTCTCCTTCCCCCTCCTTGGATTCTTCCCAGGCAAGTGTTTGGACTTGTGTCAGTCAGCTTTCTGTCACTTTGACGAGATACCTGAGAAAATCAACTTATAAGGAGGAAACATTTATTTTGGCTTCAGAGGTTTCAGTCCATGGTTGCTTGGCCCAGTTGCCCTTGGGCCTGTGGATGCATAGTGCACCATGGCAGGGACACATGATAGAGGAAGCTGCTTGCTCATGGCAGCCGGGAAGCAAAGGGAAAAGGGCAGAGTCTCAATATCCCCTTCACGCGCACACCCCTACTACCTTCCTTTCTTCCATTTGGCCCTACTTCCTTAAGGTTCCACCACCTTCCAACAGCATCACAGTCTGGTAGGAAACCCATGGATGCATGGCCTTTGAGGGATTTTAAGATCCAAATCATAATGAGGCTCAATCGCTTACTAGCCTTGTGATCTAGTTATACTACTTTTCATCCTAAAGCCTCAGTTCCTCAGCTTTGAAATGAGGATGATGACATGTGGGGGATAAAGTTCTGAAGAGGAAGGATAATGGACAGAAAGCACCTTGAGGTGGGTTATTATTACCAGTTCTTTTGAGCTCAGGGCTGGTAGCCATGGTGGGGGTATGGAATAACAGCATCAACACATTTGCTGCTGGCTGGAGCTTCAGTACTTGGGTGCATGGGAGCAATCTGTAGAGGCAGCAGGGAGGAGGCAGTCCATGTTATAGAGCACCTTCTCTGCCCAGCAAGAGAAGGCCTTTGGTGTTGATTTCATCTCAAGAGAGCACTGTATCTAGATCTAGGAGCCTTAGATCTGGTTGGTGGCTGGATGGGACATTCCACACGCCCTGCACCATGGCACTGCTACATTGCTGGCCTCTTTTCTGCTTTTACTGGGGACCTGGTGAAGCTTTTGAGAAAGGAAGAGAGGTGGAGAGACAGACAGATTGAGAAGCAGCTGAGTAAGCCAATGACCATGCAGCGCTATTAATATTGATTGTGATTTCATTGATCTTTCTGTTAACTCTGCAGCTCCAGTATTGATCTCTAAGCACTGAAATCAAAAAGGAAGGCCTCTGACTGTCAAAGGTCAGGTGTGCTGGCCAGCTGTGGCTAGAGTGAATTTTGAGTGTGAGGACACAGGTAGGATTACTGTGAAGGGGCATTTTCTTTCAGAGATCACTGAAGTCTCAACCAGTCTTTCTTCTCCTCAAAGGACTTCCTTCTGTGCTGGTGAACCAGTCCCTCTCTCTAAGAAAGAGGAAAGTCAGCTAGGCATGGCAATATGCAAGTGGGCTTTGGAGGGAGACACATCAGGGTTTGGCTCACAGCTCAGCTGCTAACTATCTGAGGACCTCAGGTATATTGTTTAATCATTTGTTTTTCTCTCAGTAATTATTTGTTGAACACCTATTATATCTTAGTAAGGAGACCTGGAATCTGCTTTGGTAACTTTTTTTTTTGGCTTGGAGAAGAAACTTGTTATTTTAGTGTTTTTTTGTTTTTTTTTTTTAATGAAAAACATCAAATATATTCAGGAGAGTTTTCACTGACTCCCGCTTAGCCACTGCCCAGTTTTGACAATTATTCAGCATTTTGGAAGAACGCCTCAGTATCTCATCTGCAAAGTGGGAAGTCTGTACTTAGCTTATAAGGCTGTAGCAAGGAGTAAGTGATATGTGCTCTCAGGATGGTGAGAAACTCTCAAGTGTGAGCAGTTGTGGGGCTGCTGGAGGGTGCAGCAGGACAGTGTCTAGAGGGCCGCTGGCAGGTGATGGATGAAGGACTTTGTTCATGCTGTTGTCATGCTGACTGTGGGCAGCATAGCTCCCTGGCCAAGAGCAGCCACGTGCTGGTGATGGTGAAGATGATGATTATGGAATATGCTTTCTCACATTTCTGCCTGGTTGGTGAAAAAGAGTTAAAGAGGATATAAAAAGAGAAAATTAGGATTGACAATTGGTGATGAGGAGGTGAAGAGGTCACTCAGAAAAAAACATTGTAGGTAGAATAAGTATTCAAATATTAAAATCCTGAAATGACATAAACCCCTCTTTGTGTGTGTTGAGTACCTCCGATGGACGAGGTGAAGGGTTCTGCAGGGCTCACAGTCATGTTCAGGATCCTGCCTTTGCATTCTCTGTTTAGGAAGATAGGACAGAAACTTCGGGATGAATTCCTTAAATAACAGCTAGGGGCCAATGAAGAGCTGACGAGGGCTGAGGCCGACTAATTGGCCCATTTCATTTACAGACATCAGGTACTTTCAGTTTAGAGAGGAGCCAGGCAAAGACATCAGGATATCCTCACTCAGAATATAGGGTTTCCACAAGGTCTTCAAGGATGGGTAGAAGACAAAGTGGGTTCCTCCAAATGGTGGTTCAGAGGTCAATAAAGACAAAGTGTGATGCAGTGTTCATTAGGTTTCATGATTTTCAAATCATTTTTAGGTTTGGTTCAAGCCCCTGATACCCTGTCTGGCACTTTAGGGTAGAAGATAAAGCCCCAGGTGGAATGGCTTTAAGATAAGCTTCACTGGGGGTGATGGCTTCAGACCTGGGAGGGTCAGCCCTGGACCTGGAAACTGGGTCTATTCTAGGACTCCCAGCTGGTTGGGAAAGGCAAGGTCCTTCAAAGGCGAGGGGAATGGACTTTGAAGCCCAGCCTTGGGTAATCTATTCCTGCATCTGAGTGTGGCATGTCCAGCTGTAAAATGGGTATAACAATACCAGAATTGCTGCATAAGAGGACTTGATATATGAGGATTATGAGATGATCTTAGGAGATGGTATATAGGGCTATGTAGACTTGGGGCTGTCTTCCATTTGGTGCAGTCTAGTCCCACTTTCAAAAAAGATCTGAGTTTTTTCTTTGCCTTCACAGCGTCAATTCATCTCCCTAACTCCTAATATCCTGAGTGGTGGTTTGATGAGAGATAGTCCACACAGGACAGTTTCAGGACACAGATAAGTTGTCCCCAAGACTAGGCAGTGGGCCAAGGGCTGGCTGCTGGAGAAGACAGGCTATAACCTCGGCCCTGTGCCTGATCTCCTGGAGTCTGGCTCTACAATGACAGATGATGTGGAGTTGAGGTGTGTTCAGCTGTGAATGCTGCATGCCTCACGCTTCTTTGTGAAGTATTTGCATTTTATCCAAGACCTAGAGAAATGCCTCATTCCAAAGGAATTGCTCTGTGGTGGAAGCTGTGTGATCTGAAAGAAACAAAACAAAAACACTGAAACAAAACAAAATACTGGATGTTTTAGAAGGAAGGATGTGTTAGATGTTTGCTATAGAATAATGTGTGTCATATTTTAGTTTTTAAAGAAAATAATAAATCAGTTGGGCAATCACTATAAGTACATACATAAATGTTTATGCACATATAAACTCATGCAAAAAGATCTAGAAGGTGGGGATCTGGGATGTGAGGCAGAATGGTAACAATGGATTTAAGTCTTCTCTGTAATGTTTTAATTCTGCACAAAAGAAGATATATTCATATAGTAGAATAAGGACTTAGAGTTTGAGCACTGGATTCTCTGAATCTCCTTGTGAAAGGAAGATGAGTCATGCTCAGTGAGCTGTCATGGGGATTGAATGAGATGCTTAGATAGCTCCTAGCACAATGCTTGACACATGCAGCTCCATCAGTTAAAGTCAGTGTCATTGTCCCCTCTGCAGCAGAGATGGATGGTTACCTGTCCTTGTTCACTTGTCCTTCCCTCCCCACCCCATCCCTTATCCCATAGGAAAACTATATTCCTCGGCCTTTTTTGCATTTAGTAATCATCTGACTAGGTCTGGCCAATGAAATGTGCACGGAAGTGACGTGTGTTGTTTTGGGCGTGGCCATAAATCCATCTGCACCGTTCTCATCCCGTTTACCTTGGCAGAGAAATGTTACAGGTAATGGTGTCGTCCTGGAACGCCCGATTAGAAGACAGCAACAAGGAAAGACACCCAGCTCACACAGGACTGTGATAAGGGCAAGAAGTGAACTTACTGTGTCAAACCACTGAGATTTGGGGGTCATTTGTTGTCTATCCTAGGTGTACTAGTTACTCTCCTGTTTTCTCTCTTGGTTCTGAGGTTGTGTTTCTATTCTGCTATCTAACGCTCAGTTTCTATAAGGTGGAAAGTCACATGATTTTGTTTTCTTTCTTGCCTGCCTCACAGGGCTCTTTTTGAAAACCCAATGAGAGGTGAATTGTGAAACCGCAGTGTGACTGCTAAGGGATGTGGCAGGTGGCAGTCCTCAGGTAGTGGAGCTGGACTTTCTCCAGCTCCTCAGACCATGTGGTACATACAAGCTGACTGGGCCATGGGGTCTCTTATCAAGAGGGCCTTGCCTCAGGCCATCCAAAGAGTGGGGCAAGTGGGGTGGGGAAGAAGGGTTTGGGAATTGAGCCTTTCCACATCCTCCAGCTGCAAAGCTGAGCCTGTGGCTAGAGGTGGTTGTTGGCCACTTGCCAGTTACAATAGAATCCCTGGATCAGGCAAGGATCGATTCCCAGGATCAATTCACTGCAGGCTGATAAGAGACTCAATGTGTTGTTGGGGATTGGCCACTGCCCAGGCCAATGCAAAAACTTGCACTGTAAGCAGTAATTAAGAAGTGATTTGCCCTTGGCCCCTGTTCCTGGGATGAATGCCAGCCCCTGCAAGCCATCAGAGCTGCCTGCCTTCAGGAGCTGCTCAGATGGGGCAGGTGACCTGCTCCGCACACGCTGCAGCCCATGTGTGTACCTTGACAGTTCTCTGAGCTTGCTCCAGGCCCAGTGCATCTCGTGCTCTTTTCTGTGGGTGAACAATCTTGGAAAAGGCTTTGTAGGGTTTGCCCATTTCAGACAATTTGCCAGTGTGATAGATCAGGTGGTCCTGTGGAAAGATCTCTGGGCTTGGAGACAGGAAGCCTGGACTTCATGAATCCGGCCATATCACAGCTATCCTCTGGGCCCCAGTTTTGTCTTTTGTAAAATGGTCTACAAGTGGAGTCTCATCTGTCCTATCACAGAGTCTGGGGACACAGTTCTGTGTAGACAGTATCTCTGTCCTTCATGGACCTTCCAGTCTGGCTCATCTTTGTGTCTCCTTTTTGCTCAAGAATCCTTTGGGTCAGTGGAGGTTGAGCAGTGAAATCTAAAGCCTTCCATTTTGCAAAGAAAAGGGTGGAAATAAATTTGGAGAGAAGGTGGGGGAATGGAAGAAAGCAAGACTTTGGGTGACCCTGATATGTAAATATTCTGCACATCACTTGGGATTTATGCACCAACATGTACTTTCCGCGTGTGGAAGCTTAAAATCATCTTGGTGTGTTTCAGTAGTGGGAGGGGAAGAAAAAAACAGATGGAAAAGAACAGAAAGACACATTTCCTTTTGCCTTTACTCATGGTCAGATAATTTCGATGGAAGGCATAATTTATGTACATCTATGCAAATGAGCTGGTTTCCTGGAGTTAATCATCTCTCCTGTCCCCACTAACAGAGTGGGTGAAACTGTAGCCGGAAGGGGATGACTCACTGTTTCACACTCAAACTCCTCCAAGCTCCAGCCCCTCTTCCCAGAGGCACATGCCCTGCCACTGACATTGCTGTGACATAGGTGTCCCAGCCTGGAGGCCTCTGAAGATAGAAGAAATGAGAGAACCAAAGGGGGAAACAGCCAGTAGATGGATTCAGAAATGCACATCTTTGATAAGATTTACAGCCCAGCTGCTTTGGGAGGTGCAGTGCCTTTTTCAAAGGTGAACTTGATCAGTGAGCTGAGTAAAGTTACCTTCTTCCCACATTGTCATCCTAGAGGGGGTGCACATTCAGGCCCTGGCCTGCAGATGTGCAGTACATCCAGGAAGCTCAGCCCAGAGGGGTGTGTTTCAGTAGTGGGAGGGGAAGAAAAAAACAGATGTTTTTAACAGTAAAACAGATGTGTTTAGCAGTAATTAAAAAGTGATTTGCCCTTGGCCCCTGTTTCTGGGACGAACCTCACTTTCCCTCTCTCAGCTCCGTGCCACTTCCTCTCTCTCTTGGCTCATTCTTATTTCCTTGGACCAAGAAGTTATATCTTACATAGTCTAAAGCAGAACGGACCCTTTAATTAGGAACAGAAGCAACTTACATTGATAAACTGATTGCAATTTACAAAGCTCCTTGGAGATTTCTCCTCACCCCCATTTGTACCACAGCTCTTTGGAAGCACTTAGACTTGGAAACCGAGGCTCAGGGAAACTCAGTGGTCTGCCTGAGATCATGGTACAGGCGAAGAGAAAGAACCAGAGCCTCTGGCTCCCTCCCTGTGTTTCCATTCACAGCAGGGTGTGTGTGGTGTGTAGGGAGTATGTACATGTGTGTGATGCAGTGTGTGCCTGTGTGTGTGGCACAGGGAGAGGGGATGTGCAGCAGTGATGGACTGGTTTGCCCAGTGTGGTAGATGCAGAGCTTTGTGCACCTGTCCATCCACTTTTCTGACCTGGATCTACCTATATGCCCATAGCTCCAATAATGCCGCTGCCTCTGGTTATGCTTACTGGATCTGACAAATCCATGGTTTATCTATGGACGTCCTTGAGCAGGTAGCAAGGTCTGCCAGTTTGAGGTGTTGGGCAGGGGCAGGGCATAGCTGCCCTCCAAGATTTCAACTTCAAAAGTCCAAGGATCATCCTGCGCTCCATAAATATGTATAAGGATTATGTGTCAATTAAAGAAAGCAAAAAGGCCAGGAAGTTTCCTTGGCCACCTTGGATTTCCTTAGTGTCAAATGTATAGTTTCCTGACATAAGAGTTATAGAAACCCTTCCTGACCTGCCTCCCTATGATTTCTAGGCTGCACCATATCTTGGGTTAACAGGCCTTAGACATTTATAAGCTGCTATAAATTTGCCCTAAAGTCACATTCTTAAAACTTCAAAAGACATCTGCTCACTCTGGTGTTTTGGGATTTGGTGAACAAGTTAGTGTTTGCTGGTCTCTCTCATGGAGCGAGGCTCTCTCTCTGGTCACATGTCACTGGGCACTGTGAATCCCCCAGTCAGTCTGGCTTTGTCCTGCTGAGGCTCCTGTGGCTGAGGGAGGCCATGCTGGACAGGACAGCCTCATCCTCACAGGCAGGGAGCCATTTTTTGAGCTGGTGCTGCTATAAACACACCGGTTGGAAATTAGAAAGCACTGTGCTGATTACAAACCAGGCTACCCTGGAAGCCAGAGAAGGATGTTAGAGAATGGAGGTGGGGCTTAGGAGTCCTGGGGATGCTGGGGAGAAAAGAAAGGAGATGCACAGAATATGTATTTTCATTAAAAAATTATTTTTAGGAAAAGTTTTCAATTTATAGAAAAATTACCAAGAGAGTACAGAGAGTTTTCATATACCCCACACTAATTTCCTTCTTGGTACCATCTTACTTCAGTTCTCTATGTTTGTTACAATTAATGAACTAATATTGATACAGTTTTAGTAATTAAAGTTCATACAGATTTCCTCATTTTTTCCCCCTGATGTCCTTTTACTGTTCTTGGGTCCCATTTAGGAAGCAGCATTTAGTTGTCTCATCCCCTTAGACTCCTCTTAGCTATCAAGTTGTCCCAGACTTGCCTTTATTTTGGGCAGGTTTTTTTTTTTTTTTTTTTTTTTGGTACTGAGGATTGAACTCAGGGGCACTCGACCACTGAGCCACATCCCCAGCCCTATTTTGTGTTTTATGTAGAGACAGGGTCTCACTGAGTTGCTTAGTGCCTCGCCGTTGCTGAGGCTGGCTTTGAACTCACGATTCTCCTGTCTCAGCCTCTCTAAGTGCTGGGATTACAGGCTTGTGCCACTGCGCCCAGCTCAACTTGGGCAGTTTTGAAGAGAATTGGTGGCCATGAATTTTCTAGAGTGTCCTTTTGGCTGATTTGGTTGTTGTCAGCCATTGGCAAAGGTGAGGCTCATTCAGGGGCTCTCAAGCCTTTGGGTGAGGGAGGAAGAGTCCCACTATGGATAAGGATTGGAGGTTACAGACTTCATTTTCCTGGGCAACATTTCAATCAAATTAACTTTTATCTTACCCATCTGTGCATTCTAAAGACATAAAAGTCACCTCTGTGGCCCCAGGGGAGGCCAAACCCATCTTCTTGGCAGTGCTGGTTACTGCACAGTTGTCTGGAAACCAAGGGGCCAGCTTCACTGTGTTTACCCCCAGCTCTTGTCAGCCCCAGAGCAGCTGGGGAGGCAGCACACAGACAGACAGCAGGCACTCTGGAGCCCATCTGCCTGTGCCTGCATCCCAGTTGAACCACTTACTGCCCTGGTAGCTCTGGCCAAGTGACTCAGTTTCTTTGCTTCTCCCAAAGTGAGATGACAACAGTGTCTGTGTTGGTCAGCTTTCCACTGCTGTAACAAACACCTGAGAGAATCAACTCATTTGGGTTTTATTATTATTTTAAAAATGTTTTATTTGTTCTTTTTAGCTATACATGGCAGTAGAATATATTTCAGAGTTTAAGATGTTTCAGTCTATGGTCAGTTGGCCCAGTTTCTTTGGGACTGTGGTGAGGCAGCACATCATGGTACAAAGGGTAGAGCAAAACCACTCACCACATGGCCAAGGAGCAAAACAGAAGAGAAAGAGACCAGGGTCCCACAATCCCCCTTCAAGGGCACTGTCCAATAACCTGAAGACCTCTCCCATGAGGCCCCATCTTAAAATTTCCACCACCACCCAGTAGGCCTAATCTTTGACATATGACTTTTGGGAGATACTTGTCCAAACCATAGCAGTACCCATCTTAGCTAAAATATACAAAGTGCTTAGAACATGCCTAGCTCAGTCAGCACTATAGAAGTAGCAGTTATCATTAGTGTATAAAAGTGCCAGCTATAACTCTGTAATTACAGAGAGGACAGGACAGCTCCTCTCTCTGCAGCACAATTTCTAACTGGTGTGCAAGTGGTGTGGTTGTTATATTTTTAACAATCCCTTTTAAGACACAATACAGAGTGTGTGGAAAAGAGTAAATGCTTAATTAGTGTGAGCTTTATGCATATAGGATATTTCACAAGGGCTCTAGGTTCACTGCCATCCCCAGACCCACCCAAGTGACTTAGGTCTTGTATCATAGTGGTAGTTTTAATCAGCATTTTTGCCACTGTGACTAAAGATCTGACCAGAACAATTGTAGAGGAGGAAAAGTTTATTTAAAGCCTCACAGTTCCAGAGGTCTGAGTCCCTAGGAGGCTGACGCCATTCCTCAGGGCTCCAGGTAAGGCAGAAGAAAGCAGCTTACATGGTGATGATTGGGAAGCAGAGTCTACCTGCCAAATACAAATATATACTTTAAAGCCATGCCCCCAATGCCTACCTCCAGCCACACCCTACCCACCTTCAGTTACCACTCAGTTAATCCCTATCAGGGGATTGATTCATGGATTGGGTTAAGACTCTCACAACCCAATCATTTCTCCTCTGAACCTTCTTGCGTTGTCTCATATGTGAGCTTTTGGCGGAACACCTCACACCCAAACCATAACATTAATCAACCTGTGGGCTCTGTGCTGAGAGGTACTAGAGTCTGAATCCTGGCTGCTCTAACCACCAGCTCTGTGATCTTGGGCAATGTAGCAAACCTTTCTGTGCCTCACTTCCCCCATCTATACAATAAGGACAACCATTATACCTCCTGTTGTATGGGAATTAAATGAAGCATTGGGTGCCTGGCATGTAGTAAGTGTTCAATAAATGGTAGAGATGCATGTTATTAACATGTCTGTGAGCACTGTCTTTGTGGAAGGCATTATTCAGGGACCCAGGGGGTGCTGACATGCCGCGGGAAGGTGGATGTGTTGAGGAGGGGGTGTTTAGTCTCCCTGTTCCCCAAAGGCTCAATTTGCCTGCTCTTTCTCTACAGCCCAATCTTTATGCTTATGCCTCATATTGTTTTTCATGGTATTATTCCATTAAATGAACATTTAAAAATGTCTGCCATGGGGCTGGTGCTGTAGCTCAGTGGTAGAGCGCTTGCCCGGCATGCGTGAGGCACTGGGTTCGATCCTCAGCACCACATATAAATAATGAATAAAATAAAGATTCAACAACTAAAAAAAATTAAAAAAAAATGTCTGCCATGTGCAGGGACCACCTGAAAGCTTCCACCCATGTTATTTCATTTAATTAACAAAAATATTATCCCATTTTACAGGTAGAGAAGTGAAGGTTCCGATAGCCATTCTCAGGCCCCAAGGCTATGAACAGTGCAATAGGAAGCCCACCTGTCAATGCATTTCTCTCCAAGTCTAGAGCAAAAGGACCATGTGCTCAAGTCATTAAAAGCACACTGTCCTTATTTACAGGAGGCACTCCAATCTCCCCCAGGGCAAGCACGCTTCCAGCTTGTTCACCTCCCTCCCAGAATGGAGCCCATGTGTGGCCACCTGGTGAGTGTTAATAAATATATACCAGAGGCATGCATGATAGTTGATTTACTGCTATACAACTCTCATGATGCCTTATTTCATTCACGCCTTAAAACTATTATATGAGCCAGGGGTGGATGATATTATCTTCATTTTAAGAGTCAAAGAAATGTAAAGGAAATTAACATTGACTGGGGGCCTTCTGTAGGTGGATTTTTGCCTGGTTATCTCATTTAATCAGTGCATGTCATCCCCAGGGAACCATCACATGCTGCCGATGGCAGACCCAGGACTGTGACCTCCACATGCAGGTCCCCAGGCCCACGTTCTGCCCACTGGCTCATGCTCTTGTTTTCAGAGGCCCTTGTTCTGTTGCCCTTAGTCCAGGGAAGGAAGTCTTAGCCCAAGAAATGGAAGCTTGTCTAGAAGCCCATGATCCTTAGTGCCCAAGTCCACGCCCAGCCTGGGCAAGGCAGGAGGGCCACCTGCACAATTAAGATAGTATCATAAAGGCCCAATGTGGCGCCTGGCCCAGGGGATGCACTCACAGCTGTGACTATTGCCATTAGGAGTTATTCTTTAATCACATGATACCTGCTATTGTAGACAGGAGATGGAGCAAGAAATCACTGGAGGATGAAAACCTTGCTTCATTTATTTATGTTTCAAATGACTTCCTCTCCACTCGGAAAGAGCAAGAACTGAGGATTTTTTTCTTTCTTTAAAGAAAAAAAAATGGTTGTTAACAAGAAAACTGAACTGTCAGCAGGTTTTGGACGTCGCGAAGGAATTTGCAGCACAAAAGGAGGTCATTTTGAGAAGTCCTGTGAATCATCCTGGGCATAGGGAAAGTTTCTGGCAAATCAGAGCCTACCAGAACTGCTGAAGTATTTTCCCAGAGGCCTCTGAGAATCTCATAATCCCTGACAGAACTCCAGGGGGAAGCATTGTCCCCTGCACTCCCCATCTGAACAGCTGTGCGGGGCACAGGCTGGGAGAGCGCTTTGTAGATCAACGGATTTCACCTAAGCTGCTCTCCTTCTAGATCTTTCCATCTCTTACTCTGCCTTCTTCCTTTCCATGGTGAGGCCTGCAGACAGTCTGGAAGCATTAGGGAGGCCTGGCCTGGACAGGAGGGGCCCACTGGGCAGAGGACGCTTTTGTCAGTGTGGCAGGACATCCTGACCCTCCAGTTAACTTCTCAGTGGGAGAAAGACCTCAGCAGTCCTCTGGCTGAAGACTCAGCAACCTTCTGTAAAAGGCCAGATAGTCGTCAGTATTTCAGACTTTTCTGACCATATGGTCTCTGTCACAACTGTTACTCTTCCTTCACTTAAAAATGTAAAAAAGCTGGGCGCAGTGGTGCACACCTGTAATCCCAGCACTTTGGGAGGCTGAGACAGGAGAATCGCAAGTTCAAAGCCAGCCTCAGCAATGGCAAGACGCTAAACAACTCAGTAAGACCCTGTCTCTACATAAAACACAAAATAGGGCTGGGGATGTGGCTCAGTGGTCGAGTATCCCTGAGTTCAATCCCCAGTACAAAAAAAAAAAAATTTACTATAGTTTGGATCTCAACTGTGCCCCAAAGGCTCCCCTGTCCATGGCACTACTGAGAGGTGGGAACCTTTAGGAATTGGTGTCTAATAGAAGTTAGGCCACTAGAGGCATGCCCTTAAAGGGGATATTGGGACACCCACCCCTTTCCTCCTCTTCTATTTCACTTGCTGACCATCTTGGGGTGAGAAGCTTTGCCCCATGATACATTCCCTGCTGTGATATGCTGCCTAACCACAGGTCCAAAAGCAATGGGGCCAACTGATCGTGGTTTGAAACCTTTAAAACTGTGAGCCAAAATAAACCTTTCCTCTTTTTCACTTGATTATCTCAGTTAGTTCATTACAGTAATAGGTAGCTGGCTAACACATCATTATGAGTGTAGTTTGTACAAGAAGACAGTGGCTGGATTTGGCGTGTGGGCTGTAGTTTGGTGGTGTCTGAATTATCACTTGTTCCTCCACCTGTCCCCTCAAAACTGAAATCTTTTCTGCCAAGGCATCCCTAACAAGGGTGATTATTTAGCCTTGACCTGAACAGATTTCCAACAGTAGATTATCCACAAGCTCCTGAAAATGGATATAGAAAAGAGCCACTTGTAGTGATGGGGCCCTCAGAACTGTGGAACATCCACTTCCTTCTAGCTACACCCTTCGTAGCTGCTCTGACCTGATTCCCAATCACATTATCACTGACTTCTATTCAGACATTAGGTCCTAGGGAAGCCTTCTGGAGCCTCAGAGGGCCCATGAGTTAGCAGCACCCTGGGGCAGAACAGGGGGTGCTGCTTCTGGGGAATGGGCTTGTTTCTTACTGCTGGGTGTGTAATGGCAGGAAGAGAACAGTAGGCGGCAGCACTGAGCTGTCTTTACTCATTTTCATCCTCAGCAGGATCTTAAATCCAGACCCAATCGACTGTGGCCTTTGAGTGTCCATCATTGAACAGATAAGGATGCTAAGCTCCAGAACCAGGGCAGATGCTCCAAAATCCCTGTCCACATTGATTCTACGAAGATTGATGCTTTATTCTTGTACTGCCTGTGACCTCTTTGATGCCCTTAGGACATTGCCATGGTGACGACTAAAAGTCATCTCTGCACCCTGAAAACCTCTTTTTGCAGCTCCCAGTCCAGCTGCATCTCTGCGACTATGGTTCAAACAGTAGGGAGAACTGTGTGCCAGGTCCCAAGGCAGCCTTTGCTGTGACTTATGTGGCGGGTTTTAAGCACAGGGTTTGACTGGTCAAGGCTGGATTTGGGTATATACCAGGAATTTGCAAGAATGTGCTGCCTCTGATACCATAGTCTGGATCCTAGCCAGTTGACTTGTGGGAAACCTGAAGAGTCATTGAATCCAGAAACCTGGGGTTGTCCATCTTCTGCCTCAACCTCATCTTCTATGCCTATTGCCTCTTAAATCTTTTTCAAATCCTTCCCTTCTTGTCCATGCTGACATGGCCTGGCTAGGGCCTCAGCAACCCGACCCTGGATGTCTCCTCCTGAGCAGCTGCCCTCTCCTTGGCTGCTGGAATGACCTCTGTGCAGGCACTGTGGATCCTGGTGCTCTGAGCTGCTAGAATCCTTCTTAAGATAGAGTGATCTCCCTCCCCTATCATGCCAGACCCACCGGGACCTCCATTCCTATCTCTTGTTGCTCCCCACTTCTGAGTGATGCTCTAGCCACAGTTCCCTGCATACTTCCAGCTGTTTCTGGCCTCCATGTCTTTGTCTCTGCTGGGTCCTCTGCCTAGAGTGCCATCCCTCTGCATTCCACTCCCTGCTAATCTCTGCTTCTCCTTTTTTTGGGGGGGAGGTGGGCTGGGGATTGAACTCAGGGGCACTCAATCACTGAGCCACATCTCTAGGCCTATTTTGTGTTTTGTTTAGAGACAGGGTCTCACTGAGTTGCTTAGCGCCTCGCCGTTGCTGAGGGTGCTTTGAAATCATGATCTGCTTCTCCTGTAAGACTCACATGTTAGTCAGTTTTCCTTTACTATAACAAATACCTGTGATAATCAACTTAAGAAGAGAAAATGTTTGCTTTGGGCTCACAGTTTCAGAGATTCCAGTCCATGATCAGTGAGACTTATTGTTTTTTGGTCCCTGGTTGGGGGCAGGGGGAGCAGCACATCATGGCAGGAGCATGTGGCAAAGTGAAAGTGCTCCCTTCATGGACAGGAAGAGAAAGAGGAATAGGAAGGGGCTGGGGTCCCACTATCCCCTTCAAGGGCATATCCTCAGTCACCTGAAGACCTCCCACTTGGCCTCACCTCCCACAACCTCCTACTAGCACCATGGTCTAGGAACCAAGCCTTTAACACTTGGACCTTGGAGGATAGTCCAGATCTGAGCCATAGCAATACAGATCAGACATGGGCTCTAGCCACCCAGTTTGAACCTCTTGCCATTCCTCAGTTAATCTGCTCCTTGCGCTTTTTTTTTTTTTTTTTTTTTTTTTGGTACTGGGGATTGAACTCAGGGGCACTCGACCACGGAGCCATATCCCCAGCCCTATTTTGTGTTTTATGTAGAGACAGGGTCTCACTGAGTTGCTTAGTGCCTCGCTGTTGCTGAGGCTGGCTTTGAACTCGTGATTCTCCTGTCTCAGCCTCCCTAAGTGCTGGGATTACAGGCTTGCGACACCGTGCCTGGCTTACTCCTTGCTCTTTTATTGCCTAGCCTGTTGAGGTGGTATTGTTACCTAGCATGTGACCTCCTTGAGGGCCAGGACTGTTTTGTGTATATCTTCACAACCACAGCATGAACACAGTGCCGGGAACACCGAGGTGCTTGGTGAATGTTCATTAACTGTGTGAGTGAACAAGACTAGATGAGAACTTGAGGCACCATCTGGCCCCTCCTCTGGCAAACTCTCAGCAGTCCTTTGGAAACTCAGGAACAGGAGATGACCCGATCTTAGGCAGTGATTATTCTTGTCTTTGATCATTTTTCTTTTTGCAACTCCTTTCACCATATCCAATCTAACCTAAATCCTTGGCACTTCTGTTTAACCTTGTTCCATCAACCTTGCAGATGGAGAACAGCTGCTTAGCATCTGCCGGAGCTTTGAATACAAATTCTGGGCAGATTTTTCCCTTTGTTAATGGGAAAATAAAAAGCCTGAGAAAGGAAATGCCACCGCCTTCCCTACATTGCGGGGACCCTGTGGGTGGCACCACCCTCAGACACCTGCTACAATCACAGGGCACTTGAAACATATAGAAACTACAGTGCGTCACCCAAGAGTGACTGGGGAAGACCCAGGAGGCTGGGCTACTTGCAGAGTCCCTCGAGGGGAGCTGTCTTGGGTGATCCCTCCTATCCTTTGAGAGGGTCTGACACATCCCCAGGGAGCATAAAATGGACCTGGGGCTTCCCTCACACAGTCTGCTCAGGAGTAGATTCACAGGTTTAGTTTACCTTTCCCACCCACATTAGGCCTTGGGGTTCAGCTTCCAGTGGGGGCAGTAGTTGGACAGGTAGGCTATTTGGCCTTTTCTGCGCCTTCCTAACCACCTCCTCAGCTTGCTTTGGGGTCAGGTTTCAAGAGAGGTTTGCCTAACAGACCTAGTTCTCTAATCTCCAGGGTGTGAAACCGGAAGCAAACAATATGAGTGTATGGATCTAGGTTGATTGAGGTGTAACAAATGGCCTTTGATTGCAAGACAGGGTAGGTAGGTGAATCCACACCCCTACCGACAGGATTTAGCAAATAAAAATACATGCAAATGTTGCATGGGTATACTTATATCAAATCATTATCTGTGATTTATTGGAAATTCAAATTTATTTGGCATCCTATATTTCTCTGGCAATGCTGGTGGGAGAAAAGACCCCTGTGCAGAGTGGGAGGGGCAGGCATTCTTGGTATCAGTCCGAGAAATGGCAGGTCTTCATCCAGGTAAAGGAGACAGAGAATCTGGACCTTGGTACCGAAATTACCTCTTGGCTTGGCTTTCCTAAGTCTCCAGGTCTTTAGGCCAGCCCAGTGGTAGGAGAGTGGCCCTTGCTTCATTAACACTGACCAAGAGGTAAATAAGGTGTGGGGAGTTGGGCATTAATAGCTCTGGCTTATTTCCCCCTTGCTGGCTCTGAACCATTAGTGTAATTGGGTGTCTAATGGGCTGGGAGCTTCAAGGGAAGGGCATGGTCCATACATGAGCAGCAGAGCCTACTGGGCCAGCAGGGCATGGCAGTAGGGTGGTAGGCCCCAGGGAAACCAAGTTGACTTTGGAGACACTTCTCTTCATCCAGTGGACAGTCATCTTTCTTTTTCAGTATTGGAGGACATGTGCTTGATTTTAAAAATAATTTTTAACATTTCTCTTTTAAATTCACATATAGTAAAGCTCACTTCTCTTTTTGTTTGGTCCCATGGGTTTTGGCAAGCTTATAGAGTCATGTTCCAGCACCATGATCAAAGTTGAGAACAGATCTATCACCCCCTAAATTTCTCTCCTGTTGCCCCTTTGTTTTTGGAGTGAGGCCCTAAGCATGCTAAGCAAATGCTCCAGCCCCTGGTGCTGCCTGTTTGGGGTCAAGCATTCCCCATCCCATCCCCTGGCCACCACTGCTATAGTTTTGTGTCATCCAGAATGTCTTCCACGTGGAATCACATGATAAACCTTTGCTTCTGGCTTCTTCTTCTGTCACTGTATGTATATAGTTCACTCCTGAGTTGGAATCCACTGTATGAATGTGCCACCACTTGTTTACGCATTCACTTACTGCAAACATTGGTTTGATTCTGGTTTGGGGGCAATTACAAATAAAGCTACTATAAGCACTTTGTGTTCAGGTTTCTGTGTCAACACAGGTTTTTTTGTTTTGTTTTGTTTTCTGTTCTTTTGTTTTTTTATCTTGGGTAAATACCCAGGAGTGATTTTCTGGTTCCTATGCTCATCTTTTCAATATTTATTAAAGAAACTCTCTGGGCTTGCTTTCTATCAAGGGAGGAGTGGATATCCACAGCCTGCCCACACTTTCCAGATGATAGCACTATATTGTTGACTGGCTTTTGGTTTTACAGATGGGAAAATGGAAACTCAGAGAGATCAAATGACAAGTCCAGAATTTTAAAAAAGTCAGTGTTGAGGGTCAGATCAGAGCCTGGGTCCCTATCTCCCAGGCTGCTGTTCTTTTGTTTGTATAGTACTGTTCCTTTCATCCTCTGCTGCACCCTCATCACCATGGGGGCACTTTGGGGACACACAGGGCAACCATCACTGATGAGGAATGTGACCCAAAGGATGGGTCCATTTGGTGAAGAGGACCAAGTGACAGTGTGAGCACAGCCATACTGGTGTGCTGAGTCCATCTCTGTGCCAGGGACACAGCCCTGGCCCTGGTTACTAGAAATGATGGAGTCATCTACAGACTTATTTTATGATTCATCTACAAAATGATTCTTCTGAGATCATTTCAAGCAGAACCAATTTTGTGCGTGTTTCCTTGGGCACTGGATACTGTTTGCTTTTTCTTGTTCAACTCTACCTTCCCTTTGTACCTGTCACTGGGGATTTGGGACCTGTCTCTGAAAGTTCTGCCCACATAGTCCTGCCTTTATCTTCTTCAAGCTTAGAATCAAGATAACAGGACCTGACACTCCCTAGGAATCTTGGCTTTCCCACAATTCCAGCTTTTGAACATGCCAATGGAGGATTAATTGTTACCCAGGCTGTCACTGTTATGTACGTCACTTTTCTTTGGAGCAAATTCATGGGATTTTATTATCTGTGGAAAGCAGCCATACTGGAGTGGAGAATAATTTTGATTGATGATTTAGCTTAAAAATAGTTTCCTATTTTAATAATCAGGAACAGATGACCTCAGAGGGAACTGCATGCTTGTCTACTGTCCTGTGTATTCCGTAAAATGTGTGTATTTTGAAGAAAAGCAGAGGGGCTATCACAGTTTGGTCCTATAGGTTTATTCTAGAAGCTAAGTGTGGGGATGTACATTGGCCTATCCCAGCTTGACTGCTTTTCTTCTGCTCAGAGAAAAGAAGCAGACAGTGGTTGAGTAGTTTCTAGTTGGATTCCTGCAGGCTCAAAATTAGATTCAATAAATAGTTATTTAGCACTTGCTGTGTGTTAGGCAAAACATGCTAGGTACTTTCATTGTTATTATCTGGGGAATATCTAGGTAAAGATAGGAGACCCTCACTTATAAAATAAATAATTGTCCTGGGTATGAGGCACAAGGTCCTGGGTTTGATCCCCAGCACTGCAAAACAAAACAAAAACACTAAATACCCTGCAAAGTCAATGCGAGGATAGCAGTCTTTTAAACAATGAGATCCCCTAGTACACTTCACATGGAGAATCCATGTGAAAGAGAGTCTCTCCAAAGGAGAGTCTGAGTTTGAAAGACTATCCTAGGGAATTGCAAATGTGAGATCTTACAGTATGGGTTAGATGGGAGAAAGCAGAGTATCCTGCTGAGAACTGTGACTCTGGGGACAGATCCTTGGGCACAAATCCAGCCCCATTACTGCTGGCATAGCCTTGAGCAAGTGACACTTCACTCCTCTGAGCATCATCAGTTTCTGCATCTATAAACTGGGAGTCATAATGGCTCCCTTCTAAGGTTGTAATAATGATCCAGTGACAGCAGCTGCCCCAGAGAACTCAGCTAGCTACCAAGACCCTGGGTCTTCCGTTTTGTTCCAACAACACAATCTAATATCATCAAGCCACAAGGAGAAACCCCAGCACACCTCCCACCACCACTACCACCCTTGCTCCAGGAAATGCCAAAATTGAGGTTTTCCTTTGAAGCTTTCTGGGTGAAGCCTCTGAAAACCAATTCACAGGCCCTGGAAAGTGCTTCCCCAAAGAGCCGGATGAATAAATGGCGGTCCTCATCCAAGGTGGGGAGAGCCGGGTGGGAACATCGGCGACAGCTGTGGGCTTTGCAGTGAGCCACAGACCCTCACTAATGGCTCTAAAAGTGCTTCAGGATAAGACTATTTACAGTGAGTCGGACTCTGGTTTGAGGCTCGGGAATCTAGAGGGCGCGGAGGGCGCCAGGGGGCGCTCTGGAGAGGGTGGAGGCAGGCCTGGGCTCTACCCTGGGACTAGAGAGAGGCAGGCGGGGCCGGGGTGGTGGGGTGGGACCTCTGCAGGAGCCCATCTGTGCAGATGTTTTCAGGATTCTGCTGGAAAGGCACCGCCTGCAGGGACCTGTCCTTTTCCAGCCACTTGTATATTGTCTGCAGGTGCCCTTCCTCAGCTTTTTCTCAGACTTTCCATGGGAAATCTTCAGGGAAAACAGCTTCTCCTCAGCAAAGATGTAAAGAACTGTGAAGCACACGAGAAAACAATGCCTTTTTTTTTTGTTCTAAGTGCCTCTCTACAGCCCTGTCATTGTAGTGTGAGCTAGAATAATCCAATTAACAATTGCAACCAAGAGCATTTTAGGTTTATAAGACATAAAAGGCCTTGGTTTAAGAATAAATAAATAAAATGCACTTGGAACAGAGAAGATTCACTCCCTCTGGCAGCTATGATGGAGATTCTAAGAAAGGGCTTCCTGGAAAAAGTATAAGGGAAGGTGGGTGCAACTGCACGCTGTTGAATCACACGCTCTCCCATTGAATCAAAAGGGTCAGACAAGAAATCGAGGCTGGTGGCTGTAAATGGAACCTGCAATTCTGTCCATCCCATCTTGCATTTCAGATGGGCACTTAACAAGTTTGGCATATGGAGATGGTGAAAGATGGAGGGCATTTCACAGAATGTTGGTCCTGGAGCTCTCAGGCAGGAGACCATAGGCTTGTTCAGATGGAGAAAAGCAGCCCAGGGGAGGAGGAAAGTGGTTTGTCTGAATCCCAGAGCTGAGCAAATGCAGGGTCAGAGTAAGAGCGGGGGATGGGGATGCAGCAGGAAGGGGTGGGGGAAAGTCTGTGAGGGAATAGAGAGGAACACCAGGCATCCTATTTCCTCTTTCTCCTCTGGCACGCAGCCTTTAATAGGAAATTAAACATTAAGCATAAGGTAATGGAGAGTTGATAGATAACTCATTAATGATCTTAGTGTATTATTAATAGTATTAAAAGTATATGGAGGTTATGCTTTCTTGCTCATGGAGGGAGAGAGAGAACTTGTGTTTGGGAACAGAAATAATAGTTCTTGTAAAACGGGGTCAGAAAAATTTTTAAATTATTTTAATGTTAGGAAATAAGTGTGGTTAATTTGTAACGCTTATGAAACCTAAATTTTCTTTTAAAAGCCATCATATTTTAAGGTTGTGAAGATAGTATGCAGAGGAGAGTTTTCATCTCATTATTTCTTCTTTGATGCCTGAATCATTCATGCCCTAGGGTGGCCTACCTTCCATGAATTTCAGCCAGAAAGGTCCAGGATGCTTCTGGTCCTATGTCAGCACATCTTACACCGAGGAAGGAGTACATCTCATTTATACCAGCAAAAGAAAGGACTGGATCAAGAAAATGCAAGATGTGAGCCCCATACTTTTCTAAGGTAGTCTTTACCAAACATTGCCACCATGAGATTGGTAATGACTCCTGGTGTCTGGAGAGTCTGAGAATTTTAACGTTTGCATAGAAACAACAAAAGGCAGTGAGAGTAATGGAACTCAAATAATATGAAGCAATCTGAAAATCGGCACATATTTATTGAGAATCTACTACGTATGAGACATGGTTGCTGAACTTTAGGGGCATATGTTATTGCCAAGAACGTAAGACCAATTCTCAAAATTATTAGAAAAGACAAGACAATATATCAAGCAGTGAATTATGCAATCTATATAACAAAGGCTGAACATGTTGACAGGAACAGAATTAATACAGACTAGAATGATTAGGCCAGGTTTTGCAGGACAGAGAATTAAAGGTAGGAGAAGATGTAGATAGATGGGTGGATAGATGAAGGGCAAGGAAGGGGAGGGGAACTTGAGAACTATAGCACACTTAAAGCCAGGGAGGCAAGAATAAGAATGATAGGTTTATAGAGTAAGCCTTGAAAAAATGCAGGATACAAAATCTTATACATGGTATACTGCTAATTTGGAAAAAAAAACATGTAGTGTTCATATACAAAGAAAAAAGACTAAGAAAATGTGTTCCAATGTCAATAATGTTTACCATGTGATAAAGACATTATGGGTGATTTTTTGTTCCTTCTTTTTATATTTTGGTCTTTTTTAATTATTTGCAATGGAATAATCAATCCTTGTGACCAGAAGAGAAAACACTGTCCCTCACTCAGAGTGGGGTACACACAGATACTGATGGACTGTGCACATCCCACGAAGTGTACAGATGCTTGGGGGTGAAGGGTGTGCTGGGGATACAGTAGATCAGCAGCTGGGAGGATCATGCGGCCAGGAAAGGCTGACTCCAGGAAGCAGGGATGGATAGCAATGAGGGTGTTCAGCAGCAGCGGGCAGTGCAGACACTCTTTGAGACTGGTCCAGCAGCAGCAAGCAATATGAACTGGGGAGGAGGCACTGGGGCTCTGAGTAATTCAGACCCAAGGGAATGAGAACCTTGATCCCTGTGGGACTGTGAACTGTAAGATAAAGGGGTGGACCAGAGAAACTTTTTCTAGAAAAATAGGGGTATTGTATAGGCAGAAAAGGAAAATAAAGAATCTAATAGTTGGCATATAGGGGCACTGAGAAGCACCAACATAATTTTTCCATCTACAGCATTGCAAACCCCGGTCAGCAGGTGCTGAGTGATCCCAGTTGCCAGACCTCTTTGGATTCAGCTTCGTAGATTGGCAATTGCTTATGAATAGTCACTAGCAGGCAGGACTAAGGGTGAGGTGAACTCTCGCCTCTCTGTCCAAACTCTCCAACTGTAGAAAATGGAAGTTGTTTCTAGGGCTGAGATCATGACTGATGGTTCTCTGGGGAACTCGGCTTGGCCAACAGGATGTGGTTCTCAGAGGCAGCTGCCACACACCCAGGGAGACACCTGATATGCAGTGGCTAAAGTGACTTCTACCTTCTATACAGTGGATGTTGAGGGTGGTTCTCCAGCCCAGAATGTGAGAACACAGGCACTGAGCATCATGGTGTGAGTGTGATCACACTGAAAATGTGCCCCAAAAGCCAATTTGAGGGGGGATGGAAACTGGAGAGGTCTTGCAACTAATCAACAATTGTGATAAAAGATTAATAGTGTATCTGATCCTGGCATTTCACTTGCTTTTTCGGTGCATTTTGTTTGTTGATTTTTTTGGACTTACTTTGGTTTTTGTAGTACTGGGGATTGAACCCAAGGTCTTGCCCATGCTAGGCAAGCACTCTACCACTGAGCTCCATCCCTAGCTCTTGGGAATAAAAAAAATTTCAGTGACCATTAGGAAGTTCCCTAATGCACCAATGATCAGTTTTTCCTTGTAGAAGCACTTAAATATCTATGGAAATATTAGAGGAAAAATCAAGCAAAGAAAAAAAGATTAATAATGTATCGAATTTGTATTCTATGAATACAAATGTATTCATAGAAGTATTTTTATTTACTTAATCCAATGGATAAGAAAACATGGTGAACTCTACACTCTTTTCAGTTAGCATCCTGTGTATTAAATAGAAATCTAGAATGGGGTGCATCTTGAAAGTACTGTTATTTTTTTTGTCGGGAGAGCGGAAGTATTAGCATTGAGTATGGATCCTAAGCAAACTGGCTGAGGTTCCTATATCCACCTGGAACTAGTCACGCTATGCCCAGAGGACTTCCCTCCTGCTGTAGTCCCACAGACTTAGGAACCACTAAAGTGCCACATTGTGGAACTTTGCTGGTAATTCATGAAATGTGCTCACACTTTGTTGCTCCATCCATTTGTGGCCAGTGGGTAAGAAAGGAGCCTGGGAGTCTTTGCTCTCGAGTGGGCTTTCATGGCAGGGGCCTAGAAGAAGGACAGGCTTTAGAGGCAGACAGGCCATCTGCAGCCAGCCTTCCATACTTTTTCACTTTTTTGTTTTCTGTAAACTTGGGCCAGGAGGGTTACTGAGTCTTGGTGGCATAAACTTCTAAGCAGATGCCCTTACAGGGGCATCTACAGGGGCTAAACTGCCCCGGATGAGATGCAAGAGAATCTCACCATATTCTGAACTTTGCTGTCTAGAAAATCAGAATTGCAAAGGTCGGCTCAAGGCTAAACTCCCACCTAAGGCGCTCCTTTAGAAATTCATAGTACATGTTTATGCAGAATAATGCATAGTGTATTCATCATTTATATTCATAGAAGTATTTTTATTGACCTAATCCAATGGATAAAAACATGATGAACTCCACACTCTTTTCAGTTAGCATCCTGTGTAATAAATAGAAATAATAGAATAATGTCCCCACCTCCTGAGTTACAATATCCATCTTTGCTCTGCCTAATAACAGAACAGTGATTTTGTTTTTGTTTGTTATGTTTGGTTTTGTTTTTTTTTTCTGTCTGTGTGTGTTGTATGTATGTAAATCGTTTACATCCAAGTGGTGAAATGAAAGCAGCAAGAATTCTCAAAGGGGCTGAGGTTGTGGCTCAGCGGTAGAGTGCTCATCTAGTGTGGGTAAGGCACTCGGTTTGATCCTCAGCACCACATACAAATTAATAAATCAAAATAAAGTTATGGGACTGGGACTGTAGCTCAGCGGTAGAGCGCTTGCCTAGCATGCGCGAGGCACTGGGATCAATCCTTAGCACCACATAAAAATAAACAAATAAAATAAAAACATTCTGTTCATCAACAACTACAAAAAAATTTTAAAAAAATAGTTATGATTAAAAAGTCAACCTAAAAAAATTTAAAAAAAAAGAAAAAGAATTCTCAAAGTTCCCATTTTTCATGTGGTTTGTGCTGACATCTTCCCAGGACTTGGAAGCAAAGGCATTTTCCTTTACATTATGATTAATCATGGCACAAAGATCATAGTAAGCACTTTATAGATACCTATTGCATGAGTGAGTGAGTGAGCCAAAGTAATAATCAGAAGACATACTTTTAAGTTTAAAAACACTCAAAATGATACTATCTACTGCTTAGAGATACATATGTACATTATGAAAATATATAAAAGTATGTGAAGTGATAAATGTCAAATGAATAATATTGAGTTAGGATGGAGGTGAAGGAGAAGAGTGCAGAAAGTGGATTTAACATACCGCTATACTGAAAAAATATCTCTAATATAAAGATTGCTTCACAAGAGAAAAAGCAGAGGGCGGGAAAGTTGAATAAATTTGTCTATTTCTTCCCTAAGTTGGGCGCCTTTTCCTTCTGTTGCTCATTAACTCCTACACCCTTTCTTATCTACACCAACCACTTCTCTTTGCCTAGATTGTCCCTTCCAGCATTTCTAAGTAATTATATCTTCAACTTCTGGCGAGAAGAAAAATGCTTCCATGCATCAACATGGAGCTGTTAGAGCAGACTTATTTATTGCAGACACCACCTTCTAAATAAAAAGATCACCTACCATATGACATGAGAGGAGACATATTTGTTGGGCACCTATTCTGTGCCCATATTCCACACATTCACATGTATTTTCTCACTGAATCCTCAAAGCAGCCTGCACTGTCAGTGTTAATTTTCTGGTTTTATAGATGAGCCAGGTGGCTCAGTGGTGCTCATCACTTGCCCAGAATATGGCACATGTGGAGGGAGGAGTCCCCAAATCAGTCTGTGGCAGAATTGGGCTCTCTCCCAAATTGCCCTCCATTGCCTGTGCTCTGATCCAGGGGTACAGAGCCACAGTGCTGGCTGCTGACCTTATATGTCTGGTGGCACACATTTGTGAAGTGCTTGGAGGATGAAGGATACAAGACAGTGTTTTTGGGGGGGGAGAGTATAGGGGGTAACTGGGGATTGGACTCAGTGGCACTTGGTCGCTGAGTCACATGCCCAACCCTATTTTGTATTTTATTTAGAGACAGGGTCACTGAGTTGCTTAGCACCTTGTTTTTGCTGAGGCTGGCTTTGAACTCGTGATCCTTCTGCCTCTGCCTCTGGAGCTGCTGGGAGTACAGGTGTGTACCAATGTGCCTAGCAAGACGGTGGTTCTTGAGTTCAGTGAACCTCCATGGGGTGGCTCATTATCCTCATTGTAAGGAATAGATATATGGCCTCCAAAGTGGGGTCTGTGTATCCTGGCAAGGTGCAAGAAAATGCAGAAAAGAGACATTAGAACTTCTATTTGTCTATATTTTTAAAAATCTCTTTCTTTTAAAATTTCTATTTTCTTGAGTATTTTATTATGTCCATAATATATTGGTACACAGTACAGGTAGATGATTTATAAATAAAGGTGCATACTTTGAAGGTACGTGCTTAAAATATTTTTATTGAGAGGATTGTGAAGTTTTAAAAGTTTAGAGACGATGGCGGGTAGTGTGACTCAATGGTAGTGCACTTTGCATGGATGAGGCTCTGCATTTGATTTCCAGCACTGGGGAAAATAAGTAGTTTGTAGATCACAGAACGTCTACTCCACTAGCCAGGTGCAGTGGCACTCGCCTGTAATCCCAGCACTTTGGGAAGCTGAGACAGGAGAATCACAAGTTCAAAGCCAGCCTCAGCAACAGTGAGGCTCACTAAGCAACTCAATGAGATCCTGTCTCTAAATAAAACACAAAATAGGGCTGGGGATGTGGCTCAGTGGTCGAGTGCCCCTGAGTTCAATCCCTGGTACCAAAAATAAATAAATAAATAAAAATAAAGAAAGTCTACTTCACTGATCTGATCTAGCTTGTTCCCAATCAGCCATTAATACACAAGTATTAAATGAGCTCAGATCTTGTAGCACAGCAATGTCATTTCTGGTACTAAGTGATATTGGACATATGATCACAATGACACTCTTGGGAATGTTGGTTAAATTATGAAAAACAAAATGAGATGAAAGTGGAGAAAGGTAGATGTCTCACTTTTCAAGACCTTTACAAGGCCAAATTCCTGAAAAAATTTTAGAATTGACTATTAATCAAATGGTTTATGGCCAGTTAGGGGAAACAGTGGTCTATGGCAGCCTAGCATGGGTTCACCAGAAATGAGTCATACTTAGCTGAATTCACTTCCTTTATAACACTCACCAGTGGCTTATTGGGACAAATCATTCATTCATGCATCCAGGTATTCATGGTCCACTTAGCAGGTAATTACTGAGCATCTCTTATGTTTAAAGCCCCATGGTTGGATGACACCTAATGATGAATATGTTGCAATCCCTGCCCGCAAACAGCTTTCCTTTTCATAACAGAGACAAACATATATACATATAACAATAATAAATTGTTAAGAAAAGTCAAATGCTACGGGGGGAACGATCCCTGATTAAAAGACCATCTCATTCATTGAGGAAAGAAAGCATTAGAATTTCTGTTGGTTTTAAAATATTATATTGGAAAGTTTTATCTGTTTTGTGTACATTTTACATTGACAAAGTTTTGCATGATTTTGCAGAAAAAGTGAAGAAAAGATGCTAATAGGTATTGATGATAATAGGTGATTTGGAACCAGGGGACAACCATACCCAAAGTGTGGACATCAGTCCAAAGGGAGGTCTTCAGTGATGTGCTGCTGACCCCATCCTTAGCCATGCTACTTAATAATTTGGTTTACAATTGCCTGCAAACATAGAAAGCATATTCAGTTAACTTTTGGAGAGTTAAATGCATACAGATGATCAGAGATGATAATAGCGCTTATTTTAGAACATATCCAGAGAATTTTGTTAGAAGCCTGAAAGACCTTGAAAAACATGGACAAATGAAAAGTAGACAGCCTTCTGCATCCTCAGATTTTATATCCACATATTCAACCAATCACAAATTGAAAATATTTGGGGGGGGAAAACAGTAAAAAAAATACAATATATTTCATATACAACATATACAATATATGTTAATATAATTAACACTATAACAACTATTTCCATTGTATTTATATTCTATTAGCTATAACAAACAATCTAGAGATTATTTGAAGTATATGGGAAGACATACATAGGTTATATGCAAATACTATATCATCTCATATGAGGGACTTGAGCTTCCCCGGATTTTGGTATCCATGGTGCATCCTGGAACCAGCCTATAGACATTGAGGGATGACCATAGGCAGAGAAACTAATACTAATCATAACAACAATAACAGCATATACAATGGACATCATTGATGAGCACTGTACATGTATTATTGAGTCTTCACAGGAGGCCTGTGAGGCAGACACTATTGTTATTTCCACAGACGGTTGGACTCATTAAGACTTAAGGAGTGTATTAGTTAGCTTTATAGAAAGCTGTCGAAATATCTAAGACAATCAACTTAGAAAGAAGGAAGTTTTCTTTGGGCCACAGTTTCAGAGGTTTTAGTCCATGGTCACTTGGTCCTGTTGTCTGTGGGCTTGTGGCAAGGCAGCACATCATGGCAGGAGAACACAGTGAAGGAAGCTACTCACCTCCTGGCAGCCAGAAAGGAAAAGAGATAGGAAGTGGCTGAGAAGTGACCTAACTTCCTCCCACTAGGCCCCACCTCTTAAAGGTTCCACCAATTCCCAACAGCACTATGGACTAGGGTCCAAGCCTTCAACACATGTGCCTTTGAGAGACATTCCGGATCCCAAATATAACAAGGAGGTTTCTCAGTCTGTGTTGTGGCCTCTTCACACCAAGATTAGCTGAAGTATCTGGACCTGTGTCCTGGATGAGGGAGGGCTGCCCTGTCCTCTGTTGGATTGAAGTTGAGAGGAAGGTAGTGGATTAATTTAGAATGGGGCTGGGACTGATGGGCAGAACTGGAACCAAAAGGTGGCAGCTCCTTCTGTGTTAAGAGGGACTTCTGAGCCTTCTGCAATACTTAGCTCTAGAGGGTAGAGGGGACGCAACACATCTCCCTGTCAGGGGTGTTGGAAGTCACCATTATCCACACTGGGTGACTTTAAGGTCCAGTTCCACTTTAAGAGTCTCGGACCCTGTGTGGATAATGGACTGGAAGCCCACTGCTGACCAACACTGGGTTTGCCAGCCATTAAGAGATGCGTTAATATGGCTCCAGGGCAGCCTCTGCAGAGCAACCACAGATGGCTTCACTGTGGAAACCATTTCTTTCCAGAGAGGTCAGAGCCATGGCCTGAGGGGGCGGAAGGAGCAAACTGGAGCTGTCGTGGCTTGAGCTTTTCCTTTGGGGTGGAAAAAGAAAGCCTTAAACCTTTCTGCCACTAACATAAAATTGCAGATTCGCTGATTATTTGGCTGAATAGTGAACAATTGGCACTTGTCTGTATGAATATCTCCTCCAATACTGCCTAGAAGGGGGAAATGCCAGACTATAAATAATCAGACAGATGATCCCATATCTGAAAGCATAAGCTGACAAGTTTAGGAGTCCAAATGCCTTCCAGGTTGGAGAATGGCCCTTAAACAGAACATTCAACATTTGAACCCTTATCATCATCAAATCAGGGGGAAAGCTAGAATTTAAGGCAAACTGAAGCAAAATCCGCTCTCACTCAAATTTTCACTGTCTCTCTGTCCCCCAACCACACCCCACCACACACTTCCATCAGGTACCCATGGTTCATATAAATGATGGCGAGAGAGCAGGGTTCAGTCAACTCTTAGCAACATGATTAACTTATTTTCACAAAGCAGAGAGGCAGTGAAGCATGAGGGGTTCTGGAATTTAGTTAGAAGAATGGATTCCAGCCTCTATTACTAATTAGCCATAGGACCACAGACTACTCAGGTTGATTTCCCTTGGTCCAGCAGAACCAATAATAATAATAATAATAATAATAATAATAATAATAATAATAATAATAATATTTTTTCATGATAAACCCCAGGATTATTTGGAGTATCACATATCACAGTGTATGATAGGTGACATGTCTACAAACTGCAGATTGCTCTGCAAGTGTACATTTCTGCCATGATGATTGTTAAGATGGAAACCTCCTGCTGGTTTGGAGGTATTTACAGTCTTTGGTGTAGATAAAGTGTTTGTTTTGTGGATCCTCAAATGCACAGGATAATTAGGTAAGTAAATTCTGGCAAAGCCACTGTGTGTGATGGCCAGACCAGGTAGTCATGCCAGCAGTGTGCACAAAGAAGGAGCGATGCCAATGTGGAGATTAAGATCCACTTAGAAGAGGTCTTCACATCATGCCACCCAGGGATATGCAGGCCTTGAATGAACCACATCTGTATGGTACTGACAGTAATATATACTAAGTGTTTGCTATTCATTTAACTCAACCCTGATTGCTGACTAAGCAAGAAGCAATTATTAATGACTACTTAGGTTCTCTCTCTCTTTTTCCAGTTTAAACAATGTTACAATGGATGTCTTTGTGTTCTTGAATGTGATTATTAAGAACTTTCCCAGGGATTGGGGATGTAGCTCAGTGGGAGAGCCAGGTGGGAGGTTCAATTCTCAGCACCAAAAACCAAAACCCTAGCTGTGTTTAGGCAAGACCAAGACTTGCATGACAAGCTTGAGCTGGGTGAGTCGGGTTTAATGACAGATTCCCATTGCTCTCCAGGTACAGGAGAGTGTTGCACATATTTTCTGAAGGAAAATCAGTGATGCCAATTAAAGCCACAGAAATGTTCATACTGGATTTTGTTTGTTTTTGGTGCTGAGAATTGGCCTGGCTCTCCCTCTGAGCTACATCCCCAACCCCTGGAAATTTCTTAATAATCACATTCAAGAACACAAAGACATCCATTGGAACATTGTTTAAACCGACAAAAAGAGAGAGAGAAACTAAGTAATAATTAATAATTGCTTATTGCTTAGTCAGCCATCAGGGTTGAGTTAAATGAATAGCAAACACTCAGGATATGTTACTGTCAATAAACACGATGATACAAATATGTGTTATTCTCATGTGAAAAGTATTTTTGATACATTGCTAATTATGAAACATCAAAGATTCTATTTTCAAATTATATGTATGTATCATGTGTGCATTTTTTAAAGTCTGGAAATATCCAGTAGAATAATAGTATCAGCTAACATCTGTTGAGCACTTTCTGTGAGACAGGGCTCTACACATATTCTACCTCGTTTTGTCCTGTCAACCATCCCTGAAATGAATATTAATATTCTCATCTTATGGAAGAGGTAATTCAGGGACTAAAAGGCATTAGAAATGTGCCCCAAGGTAACATAGCTGCTAAGAGGCAACACCTAGCTGTATTTGACTCCAAAACCATGCTCATAACCCTCATGAATTAATGACACCCTGGCTATACTCAAGCAATGAGATTATAAGTTATTTTATTATTTTCCAAGTTATCTGACTCTTATTTTATTATTTCTTTTCTGGTGCTAGGGATCCAACCCAGGAGGTCACACATGCTAGGCAAGTGCTTTATCACTGAGCTACACCCCCAGCACTGTTATGTTATGCTGGGGGTGTAGCTCAGTGGTAAAGCACTGTTATGTTAAAGAACATTTCACCATATGATAAACTTACCTGCATATTTATTGAAATATGTGTGTTCCCCCAAGTCAGATAGGATGGGAAGTCACTTTAGGAAGAGATATGGATGCCCAAGGCTATTGGCATTTTGAATTGTGTATACATATCATTGGATTATTAGGAACAGAAGGATATATAAACCAAGTCATTTATTACTCCTGAAATATGGTATCTAGATGCAAGACTAGCATTGTTTCAGTTAATAATAATAAGGTGCTCTTGGATCAGCCACTGGTGGCAATTCTCCTAACAATTTTGGGAAGCATGCAAAGAAGACCTTTTGATAGCTAAGATGATCTGAGGCCAGTTAAGGGTGAATGTCATGTCCAGGTTCCCTTGCCTTAGGTAACAAAGACTCCACTGGAGTAGAGACCATCTGATTCCTAGTCCAGTGCTTTTCTCTTGACAAGGGGTTCTCAGGAAGAGTTGTTCTGGAATCAAAGTGACCCCATAGGAATTTTGGTGGGACCAGAAGTTGCGTGGTGGACTTGTGGAGTTGTCTGAACAGGGACACACTGCCACACTCTCTAGCTGAAGACACTTTTTGTTCAAACAAATGCTGACAGGACGGCTGGCCGAGTAGCTTATTTCTCCAGAAAAGAAACCTACTTCCTTCTCCTCCTTGTAGAGAGAAAATCCAGCCCTCCCCCCTGCTCCCTTCTTCTCCTCTCCCTTGGAGACACTTGGAGAGAAGGAAGTTTCAGTGCTGTGAATCTGGCTTTCTTCAATGAGGTTCTCTTGAACATCAATATTTTACCCCCAAACTTAAAAATCAGAGAAACTTAATATCCTAAGATTTCCAAGGATCTCAGGACCAAATGTCTTAGAGGTGACCAGTGATGTTTATTAGCTACCACCCTTCCACATCATTGTCACCTTCATTACTTCCACCACCCCATCATCACCGTGAGAGCCATCCCTTAAACTCCAATTCTTCTTAACTATTGTAGGGATACTGCTGCTCCTGGATATATGATTACAATATTGAGTCAAATGAGACAGGGCAGTGATGATTCTCAAATTTTCTCTGGTGGATTTTGAAGGAATATAAATTCAGATAAATAATCTATAAGTGAATTGAAGTCATGCGATAGTGTCATTTTAGAAGCAGTATAATGTAGACAAGAGCAACTGCTCCAGAATAAGACTTGGACTTAGGTCCCCATCTCCTTACTGGTTTTGCAACCTTGGGAAGTATGTCTACTGCTTCAGTTTATTTATCAGCAAAATGAGTTTCTCAGTTTCAACCTACATTAAATTGTTTGAGTAGTAAGTGAATAACAGCTATAAAATGTTTAACCTGTGTATGTTTTCTTTACTGTTGCTTGCTTAGTACTATGCCTGGCCCATTATAGGTGCTCGGTAAATATTAAGAGAGTGAATGAATGAACACATAAATGAACAGGTGCATGGTAAGTGCTTAATAAATAAATGTTAATAAAATAAATAAATATTGACCATTATTATTGATCCATTCTTTTATCTCTCGTAAGTTTTATTGACTTTATTCTTTTTTTTTTTTTTGGTACTGAGGATTGAACTCAGGGGCACTTGACCACTGAGCCACATCCCCAGTCCTATTTTTGTGTTTTATTTAGAGACATGGTCTCACTGAGTTGCTTAGTGCCTCGTCATTGCTGAGGCTGGCTTTGAATTCACAATAGTCCTGTCTCAGCCTCCCAAAGTGCTGGGATTACAGGTGTGCGCCACCATGCCTGGCTTTGACTTTCTTCTTATTTCCTCTTTTTCTCATGTCTATTGATGATGATGCTGTACTGGTCAAAGGCAGGCAGAAACAGGGACTGCCGAGGAGAAGGGCCCAGAAAATGTGTAAGTTGGACAATCATCACATAAAACAACCAACAGCGGAGTCTGTCACCATCTACTACTGTAGAACACTGTGCTGCCTCTGAAATATCTTTTTTCTCCTTTTTCTTTATCTTGCTCCTCTTTTTGTCACCTGATGGTAGAGAAACAGGGGACTCAGGAGACTCTGCTCTACAAAAAAACCCTGGCCAAATCCTATTATCTCCCTGGGCCACAGTTTCATTTTCAGAATGAGGACACCAGAGAACTCTCTGAGTTGTGCAGTCTCTCATACCTTGGTTCTGTGTTCTTTCTTTCTTACCTCAATGTCAGAGAATATTTGAGTGCCTCAATCTGCAGTTTCAAAGAACTGTCTAAGAATTGGAGTGCAGTCTGGACTCTCCCAGACTCTTCTGAGAGACCCAAGAGCAAAAGTGTTCTCATGATACTAAGATATTTTCCTTGTTCACTGTTTTTCCCCCACACATGTAAAGAACATCAAAGGTTCATGTGTACTCTGTGAGATCCTATACTGCAACCAACTTTTAAGAAATGACTACTTGTTGGGTGCTGGTGTAGTATCCAGTAAGATTTTCACACTTAACTGAAAAGGCTATTAAAGTGCTCCTTCCTTGTCCAACTACGTATTTGATGTCTGATGGGGTCATGGTGTCTTCGTAGACAACAACCCAAGTATCATACAGGGACTCAATGAATGCAGGAACTGACATGAGAATTTATCTGTCTTTTTTAAAGTCAGACACTAAAGAGATTGCCCAAATATAGAACAGTCACTCTCTTATCACTGAATTTTTGGTTGTTTTGGAAAATAGAGCTATTTTTCACAAAAATGTTATCTATATTAGTATGAAATGGGTTTGTTATGCTATGTTCAAATGAATTGATAGTCCATAGTTTTTAAAACTCTCAATTTTAATTTCTCATATGCTAAATGTTGACACATATACCCCACGCTTAAGAAAAAACTCTTTGAGGTTCTCAGTTGTTTTTAAGAGTTAAAGTTGTCCTGAGACTAAAAAGTTCAGGATTCACTTTTCTAAATTTACCAGAGCAAGGGTAAGTCTGCCACTGGATTATTATTTTTATTATTAACTTAGATGTGTTGCTTAGGTCTTTAACATTTCAGTTCTGTTCTTCATGCTGAAATACTTTTATAAATGAATGACGTCACTTCTCTGTGGTATTCTGCCTGAATCTAAAAATTTTACAGTACTCTAAGCAAGTACTGAGTACCTGGAGATGTATAAGGTTTAAGAGAATAGGACTCAAGTTTTCTGAATCTGAAATATATTTTAAAGACATTGATCTCTTAACAAACTTATAGTTTGGATATAACATTAAATATGGCAAATCAACAATCACCCTTCCATATACATACTGTATTATTTGCAGGCAACAGTTTCAGTCATACCATTGCAGAGAACAGAACAAGAAGGAAAGCCAGCCAACTCCTGATAAGAAAACTGAAGATAATATAGAAAAAGAAAATAATAGATCAAGGTGGTGATTTAAAAATATATACACAAATTCTTTAGTACACGTGCCTTCAGCAATTCCTCTGCCCTTGAATGTGGACTGGGTTTAGTGGTTTGCTTCTTGTACATAGGATACAGTAGAAGGTGATGATGGGCTATGCCCAGGCTAGGTGTCATAAAAGGCTGTGGCTTCTGTCCTCTCTTTTGTCACTCTGGGAGAAGCTAGTTGCCATGTCATGAGGATACTCAGGCAGCACCATGGGAGGGTCCATATGGTGTGGAACTAGCACTTTCTGCCAACAGCCATTGAGAATCTTGAAGGTGCATCCCCCCAATGGTGCCTTCAGATGCCTGGAACCCTAGCTGACATCTTGGAAGTTTTGTTTTTTGTTTGTTTTTGTGTACTAGGAATTAAACCCAGGGGCCTCTACAACTGAGCCATACCCCAGCCCCTTGTTTTTATTTTTAATTTCTTATTTCTTTTATTTGTTCTAATTAGTTATATATTATAACAGAATGCATTTTGATTCATTGTACACAAATGGAACACAACTTTTCATTTCTCTGGTTGTACATGACGTAGAGTCCCACCACATGTGCAGTCATACATGTACCTAAGGTAATGATGTTCATCTCATTCCACCATCTTTCCTGCCCCCACGCCTCCTCTCCTTCCCTCCCTGGCCCAATCAAAGTTCCTCCATCTCGCATCCCCCAATTATGGATCAGCATCCACTTATCAGAGAGAACACTTGGCCTTTGGTTTTTTGGAATTGTCCAGCTCCTCCCCACCTTTTTTAAAAATATTTTTTAGTTGTTGATGGATTTTTATTTTATTCATTTATTATTTATATGTGGTACTGAGGCTCGAACCCAGTGCCTCACGCATGCTAGGCAAATGCTCTACCACTGAGCTACAGCCCCAGCCCCTGTACAGCCCCTTTTATTTTGAGACAGGGTCCTGCTAAATTGCCCAGGCTGGCCTTGAACTCTCAATCCTCCTGTTTCAACCTCCTGAGTTGCTAGGATTACAGGACCCGGCCTAGCTGATAGCTTGACTGCAACTTCAGGAGAGACCTGAGCCAGAACCACCCAGATGAGCTGCTCCTGAATTTATGACCCACAGAAATTGTGAAATAATAAATCCATGTATTTTTTAAGTCACTAAAATGTGTGTGTGTGTGTGGGGGGGGGTAATTTGTTATGCCACAGTATCAAATTAATACAACCAATATAATTTATAGTTATAGATGCAAAAATCCTGTAGAAAACATCACAATTCTAATGCAGTGATGCTGTATTTAAAAAAACACATCATGACTAAGGACAGCTTAACCCAGGAATACAAGGATGGTTTATCATTAGAAAAATCTTCTAATGCAATGTACTACTTTCAAAGAAAAATAGAATAAAACATGTTGTTTTCAATTTTCACTCATGATATAAAAACCATAATAAACTGGGACTAGAGGCAAACTTCTTTAATAAAAGGTATCTACAAAAATTGTATACAAACATTGTACTTACTGGTGAAACTTTAAAAGTAGCCATTGTTTATAGCTCAATTCACAATAGCTAAACTGTGGAACCAACCTAGATGCCCTTCAATAGATGAATGGATAAAGAAACTGTGGTATATATACACAATGGAATATAACTCAGCATTAAAAGAGAATAAAATTATGGCATTTGCAAGTAAATGGATGGAGTTGGAGAATATCATGCTAAGCGAAGTAAGCCAATCTCAAAAAAACCAAAGGCCAAATGTTCTCTCTGATAAGTGGATGCTGATCCATAATCAGGGAGAGAGCATGGGAAGAATGGAGGAACTTTAGTCAAAGGGGAGGGGTTGGAGGGGAGGGGACATGGGGGCAGGAAAGATGATAGAATGAGATGCACATCAATGCCATAGGTACATGTATGACTGCACATATGGTGTGACCCTATATTGTGTACAACCAGAGAAATGAAAAAAAAAAAAAAGCAGTCATTTGGGTGAGGAACTAGATCAATATGCTGTTACTCCTTTCATTCAACAATGTAGTAGATATTTTAACTAAGGCAATCGTACAAGAGTACAAGAAAAGAAAATAAGGGGTGAAAAATCTACTAAAGAAGATAGCAAGATCTTATTTCTGGGTATAACTGTCTACAGATAAAAATCAAAGAGAATCATGGACAAAGTATTCACATTCATAAACAGCTCAACAAAATTCCTGGCTGTAAGTTCAAGATACAAAATAATATTCTTATAGACCACAATATCCAAATTAAAATATAGTCAAATTAAACATCTCACTTAACAACAGTATTAAAACTGTAAAATACCACAGAATAAGCCTAATAAAATGCACAAGAACTTCTATGGAGAAAAATGATAAAACATTATTGAATAACATCCAGGAAAACCTGAATAACAATATGAGAGACTGCACCATGTATATGTAATTGAAAGACTCAACAATACAAAGCTGTTAGTTCTTTAAAGTGATAAGCATATTCTATGTAATATAATCAAAATGCCTTATGGTTTTTTGTGTGGAATTTTTCTAAGCTAACATGGAAGGGCAAAGGATCAAGATTTGAAAATTTTAAGGAGGAATGAAACTTAATTTCAAGGAGGAATTTTAAATTTTAAGGAGGAATGAAACTTAAATTTTAAAGCAAGGAAATTGTCCTCATCTGTATTAAATTAAGATGTACTACAAACAACATTAAAGCTTATTATAATGCAAAGAAGATAGTATGGCATTGGCACTGAGATGGACACATGGCCCGTGTCCTTTGGAGAGAGTCCCCTCCTTGACAGATCCAGGCACATGGAGCCATAATATGTGGTGAAGAGGACATTACACTGCAATGTGGAGAGAGGAAGTGCTATTCAATAAACAGTGCCAAGACAATTGGTTATCAATATGGAAAAAATCAGAACTCTTAATCCACACCAAACACAAAAACTCAGATGGATTTAAAGACCTAACTATGAGATGCAAAACTATAAAATACTTATAGTTTGGTTCTGGAGTATCCCCCAGGGCCCTATGTATTGAGGCTTGGTCCCCAGCCTGTGGCACTCTTGGGAGGTGATGAACCTTTAGGAGGCAGGGCCTGGTGGGAGGAGTTAGGTCATTAGAGGTGTGCCCTTGAAGGAGATATTGGGACCCTAGCCCCTTCCTGTCTTTCTTTTTTTTTTCTTTTGGTACTGGAGATTGAACTCAGGGGCACTCAACCACTGAGCCACATCCCCAGCCCTATTTTGTGTTTTTTTATGTAGAGACAGGGTCTCACTGAGTTGCTTAGCGCCTCGCCATTGCTGAGGCTGGCTTTGAACTCATGATTCTCCTGTCTCAGCCTCCCTAAGTGCTGGGATTACAGGCTTGTGCCACCGCACTCGGCTCCTTCCTGTCTTTCTCTTTGCTTTCCAGTCACTCTGAGGTGAATAGGTGTCCTTTGCCATGTACTCCTACCATGAGGCATGATGCCACCACAGGCCCAAAGGGGCCAAATGACCATGGACTGAAGCCTCTGAAACTGTGAGCCCAAACAAACATTTCCTCTTCTTAAGTTGATTGTCTTCAGATATTTTGTCATAGTAATAGAAAGCTGACTAACACATTTATGACATGGGAAAATGTTTTTATAAATTCTGGGTTGGAAGGGTTTCTTCAATAAGACAGAAGCACAAAGAAAAGAAAACAACTGATACATTTGACTATGTTAAAATTGAGAACTTCTGTTCATCAAAACAGACCATTTTAAAAAGCAAAATATGAGCCACAGGCAGGGAGAAGATATTTCAATGCATTTTAACTAACAAATGATTAGTATTCTGACTAGGTGGAGAACTCCTCCACCTCAATAAGAAAAAGGCAAACAGTGAAACAGAAAAATGGGCAAAGGGCTTGAACAGTAATTTCACAGAAGAGGAAAAATAAATGGCCAATGAACATGTAAAAAGATGCACAACCTCATTAGTAATCAAGGAAATGCAAATTAAAACCACAATACCACACTTTTTTCTACCCACTTAGCAAAAGTTTAGAAGTCTGTCAATATCAAGTGAGGATCTTGAGGAGCAATTTCATACTTGCTATGGGGACGTGTAGAGTGGAAAAGCCAATTTCAAAAACAACTCGGCATTCTCTCATGAAGCTGAAGGTGTATGTACAATTCAATAATTCTTCTCCACTACCATACACCCTGGGCAGATCTTACATGTGTGCCCTAGGAGATTTATTCCTAGCAATAATGTCTTTTAAAAAAAATTTTTTTTAGTTGTCGATGGACCTTTATATTATATATTTATTCATATGCAGTGCTGAGAATTGAACCTAGTGCCTCACACATGCTAGGCAAGTGCTCTACCACTGAGCCACAACTTCAGCCCTGCAATAACGTCTTAATAGCAAAAAGCTGGAAACTGCTCAAATTCCAGTAGCAGTAAAACCAATAATGTGTTGTATTTACCCCTAGTGGAATATGATACAGCAGAGAAAGTGAGGGAACTACTGGCTGCATATGTTCTTTTTTTTTTAATTAATTAATTAATTTTTTTTAGTTGTAGGTGGACAGCATATCTTTATTTTATTTTTTATGTGGTGCTGAGGATCCAACCCAGTGCCTCACACGTGCTAGGCGAGCACGCTACCACTGCGCCACAATCCCAGCCCGCTGCATATGTTCTTAAGAACATTGTGTTGTATCAAAAATGCAAATAGCAGGGCTGAGGTTGTGGTTCAATGGTAGAGCACTTGCCTGGCATGTGTGAGGCACTGTGTTCGATCCTTAGCACCACATAAAAACAAATAAATAAAATAAAGGTATTGTGTCTATTTACAATAAAAAACATTTTTTTAAAAATGCAAATAGCAGAGGAATCATGCAGCGTAATTCATAGTTAGAAATCACAAGTTGAATTATCATTGTGCAAGGATACATATGTAGGTGGCAAAAGTAAGAGAAGCAAAGAAATGAGAAACAAGGTTTGGGGCAGTGTTTTCCTCTGTGGAGGAGAAGGGACAGAGGCATGGGGTAGATGGAGTCAGATGAAAGAAGGGGCAGAGGATTCTCTGTCCTCCAACCTCTTCATGAGCTGAGTCTTGGCCATATGACCTTAGGATTTTGTTATCTTTCTTTATGCCTTACAGATGGGTGTGTTTTTTGCATTGAACATTCATGGGAATAATAAACACCCAATTCAGGTCAGTTCCTTCTAGGATAGAGAGGAGTGAGATCAAGGTATATTATCTTAGTTTCTGTGATATTTTATTTTTTCTCAGAAAACACTGACATAAGCTATGAAATTTCATGAAGCTGAAAAGTGGACGCGAGAGGATTCATACGATGTCCTCTGTAATTTTATTTGAAATATTTCATCAAAATATTACAATAAAAAGAAAAATCTGTATTAAAATGAGAGGTTGGAGAGAACTACATCAGAATGCTAGTAGAGTTATATTGGGAACACTGAGGGAGACTGAGATTATATGTATTGCTTTCTGTTTTCCAAACTTTTTTCAATGAGGGTGTGTTATTCTTATAATTAAAAAAAAAAAAAACCTACTAGAAGCTTCTTCTTTTGACTTGTCATTTTCTAAAAATGGAACACACTAAGAAGAGAGGGCTTGAAACATTCAACAGAGACTTGTTAGCTTCCATACTTATTAAGGAAAGTGCATTAGCTAACGGTGGATTAAAGTCTTAATCCAAAAGCAAAATGGCAGACTTGGTCTCTAGACCCATACATGCTGCCTGGAGTAGACTCCTCCCTCGGCCCCTTCTTGAGTAGTTATCTTGGTTTGGTTTGGTTTTCTTTCTTTCTTGTGCTGGGACTTGAACTCAGGGCATCAGGCATGCTAGACAAGTGCTCACCACTAAACTCTATTACAGTCCATTGAGAAGATTTCTTGATCTCTCCATGTGTCAGTTTCCTCCTCTGTAAACTGGGCCATGACACTGCCTGGAGTAATTATAAGCATTACCTGAATAAAATCTCATTCAGTGCTTAGAAGAGTGCCTAGCATCTAGGAAGCACTACATATACATTTGATAAATGAAATAAAAAGGGAGAGGGTTGAGAGGGTGTTGCTTCCAGGGGTGAACTTGGTGGTCTCAAGCACACCAGGAGTCTGGTTTCTGGAAACCAAGTTGTGTGTGGTACCAGTGTAGCTCTCTTTAACCTGCTTGGCTCTTTTGCCCCTGAGGGCATTCAGTCTTTTTTGCCTTGGAAGAAGAGTCTTCTCTTGCCTGGAAAAGGGAGGTGGTGTGGGTTCTGGAATGACCCAGGTCTCAGAGGTATTAAGCTGCCAGAGTCCCAGGCCTTTAGGACCTGTGCGGGGCCATGCTGCCACACAAGCACCTTGCAGGATCAAGCCTGGGATTTGGAACCACTATATCTACTCATAGGACATTTTCTATATCACAGTGACATTCCATGTGCATTTGCTGGGTGTTTAGTCCTCAGAGCTTGGAAACTCCTATGAGAAAAATATTGTTCTCTCCCCTGGATGATGACATGGCTTCTTGCTCTTATCCTTCTAATTGATAACTACCATGGATTAATCCTAAAAACCTCCCTTGAGCATTTACTAGGTACCAAGTCCGCTGCTATTCCAAACCCGTTCCTACGACTTAGTAAGGCTCAGTTGAGCACTTTCCCATCACGAGCAGGCCTGGCCCCACACTGTTGCCAAAGACCATGTGTAGTAGGATGGAGTTATTTGAAATCCTGCCTAATAGGACCTACTTCTTTTGCATGTTTTAGCTTTCTGGCTCCGAAAAAAAGAAGAAAGAGGAGGAAGCCGTTGTTTTGAGTTCAGTGCTTCAAAAGATCCCTGCTTGAGGACATATGCCATAATGACCGTGGTGGTTATTTTTAGTCTAAAATGTGGCCTCCAGCTTGTTGTGCCCTTCCCCTGCCATGTCAGGTGCTAGTTTGCTTGGAGATGACCCTAGTCTCCAGTGGGGGGCTCTCCAGCTGCTGCGGTGAACAGAGGGGTCACAGTGTGGTTCTCAGTGGCATTTTTTCCGTGGCAGCTGTGCCCTCACAGCAGGGCCTGCTTGGTTCTGCAGCAAAGCTCCAAAGCCAGATGGCTGCCTCCTCAGGGGACCTGGACCAGCCTCAGCCTAGCATGAGGGAGGCAGTGTGTCATGTGAGGAAAGCTGGAGAGATCCTTCTTAGGAAGGACTGGACCCAGCAGCCCACACCATGTCAATGCACCTCTAGAAAGGAAATTGTGATCCATCATTCAGGAACGGCAGCCTCTTTAAGAGGAGGCCATTTGCAGGATCCAGGGAAACTGCCATGCTCCAGGCCTCATGGTTCAGTTCCTTTAGGTCATTTATTCCCTCTGCCAGCCATCCAACTGCTATTGCAGGGCATGGTGTTCTCACCGGATAAAGCCACTCTGGGCAGATGCCACTTTATTCCATTGTTGAATTGGATGGATGTTGAGGGGGGGAAAAAAAAGCCCTTCCCAAGACAGGCCTGCAGGAGCTTGGGCTTGAATGGACCCAGAGAGGTTGGCGGGGCAGCCCCCATCCCCTGACAGCCAGGGAGCAGCCCTGGCCCCTCTTCCCTCCTAGTTGCCGTCTACTGGTGACTCACCTCTGGTTCCCAGGAACGTTGTTATTTTTGGCCCCAGTGTTATTAAGACTATGCCCAGATTCCCTACAAATTGACAATTAAGCCACACAATGGCCCCCAGAGAAAGCATGGAAAAAAAAAATAGAGAGCCAGAGCCTGGTGTCCTGCAGACCCAGGGCTGCTTAAGCAGAAGAGCTGCCTGGGAGGAGACTGGCCCGTGGAACTAACTCAGCGCTTGCTTGGAGCTTTGGTCCCAGCCTCCTCCAGGCAGCCCGCCCACGGGGAGGTGCGCCCTTGGCCTCGCGCTCCTAAGGGGGTCTGGGGGGCTGTGCCGGCTGAAGCCTGTTGAGCGGGGGTGCCCTTGTAATCTGTAAACCCCAGGCGGGCGCCGCCCTCAGCCCGCGCTCGGAGCCCACAGCGTATCTCTGGAGCGGGCGATAAGGCCTCTTTGAGCGCCGGGGCGGGGCCGTGGGGTGCAGCCACCTGGGCTCCGCGGAGGCTGCGGTGCGTCCGACCGGCGGCCGCAGCTGTTCCTCCACTGGGCCGACTGATCGTCGGCGGGATCCTGGTTTGGGACCGGCATGATGGGCTTCTGCAAAGTGAGTACTTGAGCGGCTGCTCCAAGGGGGCAGGGAGGGATGCTAGGAAAGGTGAAGACGCAGGAAAGGATCAGAGAAGCCCTGGGTAAGCGGGGCGGGGGCTGCAGCTTTGCCTCCTGCAAAGGGAGGGAGAGGGTGCCTGCGTGTGTCCACCCAGGGAAACCACATCCTGAGCTCATCTTTGGCCTAACATCAACACGTACTCGCTCTGGCTCTGTCGCTGAATGTAGGTGGCAGGTGGCCTCTGCCTGACTCAATTAATTCAGTTCATATTTTTTACAGCCAGAGATTTGCTGTCAAACTGAGTTCCACCTACCCGGGTCTCTTGAATTGTTCTCTCTGCATTAAGGGTTGGGCAAGATGAGTTTGGGATCATAATCCAAATCCACTGAGATCTAGAGGCTTTTCCTTGACTCTACTGTGCGATGTATTTTGTAGGTGTGTCATGGTACCTGTAGTCTGAGGGAGAATAGAGGCATCTGTGAGAGTGGGCTGCTCTGCCAGGGTGCCCTGTCACCCTCTCCGTGGAGGTCTTTTGTGGGTCTCTAAGACCCACAAAAAGCAGTCACCTGGTAGTCATATTTTCTTCATTCTTGAAATGGTAAACTTTGGACTTATGTTGCTAACTAAAGGGAAAGAAGTCTAAGAAGGAAGAAGAGGGGAAATGTCAGTGTAGGTTTTGGAGATAGGATTTGATGATTTGGCGGGGGAGGGGGGGGGATACTGAGGATTGAACTCAGGGGCACTCAACCACTGAGCCACATCCCCAGCCCTATTTTGTGTTTTATGTAGAGACAGGGTCTCACTGAGTTGCTTAGTGCCTCGCCGTTGCTGGGTTTGATGATATTTTTAAGTGATAATGGAGCATTACAGGGGGTTACCCCTGCCATCCCCAGTTCTCCCTGTGAAGACCATTGCCCCACCTCTGCTGTGCAGCATTTTTAAGTGTCCTGGTGATGGACTTGGAGTTCAGAGCTGGATATCAGGCCATATGCTCATACCATGAATGAAAAGGATTCTGGTGGCCAAGGAGAACATCCACACTTTTATGTATCTAATAGTCACCAGGTGCAGGGAAATAATATTAATTCCTTTTCCTAAGAATGGGGGGTTCTGTGGAGGGATCTAGGGATTCCCACTTCAGTCCCACTAGTAGCACATACCAGGTTAAGTTCATCCAGGTCTTTCCTTTGTGCTATACCATGGTAGGTAGGACCTATGTTCTAGAGATCCTAGGAGGGCCTGCTCTAAATAGACCATAGGAAGAAGAGCAGGCCAACTCTCCTCAGGCCCAAATACAAGTCTTGTGTTTTGCAAAAATAAAGACTGTCCCATGAAAAGAATGTGTAAAATGAGTAGGATCCTTTCATTGACTAACTACCCTTGAGAAAGCCACTTTTCTCTGTATCTCAGTTTGTCTGGGAATAGGGTGTGCTGTGAGTCTGAAGTGAGGTAGGTTATAAAAGCATTTGGAAAGGGAAGACTTGAGGGTGGTTATTGTAACCACAATCAATAAATTTAGCTGATCCTTGCCTTTAGGAATCAGTTATAATTAGATTTTAAGCCTAGGTTGCCACCCCTCACTTACTTCAAAATGGTTTGGCCAGTGTCTGAAAAACCAACTGACTTCTTTTAAAATTAATCTAAGTGAGACATATTTAGAAAGTCAGGGTTTTTCTAATTATTGTCCCCCAAATAGGGGAAAAACATAAGAGGGCCCTCCAAAGGTAAAATAATTGAAAGCCTTCGTCCTCAAGGTCTGTTCAACCTCTTTCTACAAACATTTATCAAGTGACATGCAAGGTCCTGTGTGGCACTGGGACAAAACAGTGAGCCACGCAGACAAATATCCAGCCCTCATAGAGCTATGTTCCGGTAGGTGAAGGAAAAAGAGTGAAAAATGAAGTAAATGAGTAAATTACACATCTATCAAAAGACTGGGAGTGTAGCTCAGTGGTAGAACACTTTCCTAGCATGAAAGAGAGAACTGGGTTCAGTCCTAGCACCACACACACACACACACACACACACACACACACAGTAAGAAGTACTGTGGGGAGTGAGTAGCAGATAAGAGTAATAAGAAGTTTGGAGAAGTCTACAAGTTAATAGCTTATTCAGAAGAAGCCTTAGTGAAGGGCTATTGAGTCAAGACTTAATCAAAGAAGGTAAGGGATGGAGCCATGCACAATCAGGAGGAAGAGGTAGGGGAAGCAACACATGCAAAGGTCCTGGGGCAGGCATGTATTGTGGAAATAACCAAGAGGCTAGTGTGGCTGGAGCAGAATGAGGAGGGAGGAGCTGGAGAAGGTTTAGGTCAGAGAAAGGGCAAGAAGGAGAAATTGGAGCAGAGGCATAGGTATAGAAAGTAAAAGGCTGTATACATCATTGTGAGGATTTTATTTTTACCTTGCGACAGGAATCTTTAGGCAGTTTTAGTATGAGACAAATAAAAACCAGTATGATTTGAATTCTACCTATACCTGCCACTTCCTGACAGTTTTGAAATCAAACTCCTAGGAATTGGCTACCAAATCAATCCACACTATCGCTGAATTCTAGTGCAATTCTTTTTTTTTTTTCTCCCTCTGGAATCCGCGGGGCTGGTTGTTGATGTAGTTACGCATTGTATTTCCATGGTTATAATCTGAGTATTGATACACCTCTTCTTCTCACTCTCAAAATGTAATGAGAAAATAAATGGGGTCACAGGTGCTCCTTATGTAAAAAAAAATCGCCATCAATAAAATTAAAAAGGAGACAGAAGTCACCATAAAAACACAATTAGTAGGCAGTATGATAATTTGTAATCACAGCGGCTAATGATCCCTGGTTTTCTTTGAACCCTGGTGTGGGTGAAGCAGATGAGCGTTGAGGAATGGTAGCCGTGGAGTGCTCATTGGGCGTAAGCACGTGAGAGCTGCTGGAGGGGAACCTCGAATTTGCTCTGTTTTAAAAAGTAGCAAGGTCTTCCTTCAGGTGGTCGGCTTCCCTTTAGTTCTTTTTCTTTTTCCTTTTGTGGAGCCAGGGATTGGACCCAGGGCCACAACCAAAGTACTATTTGAGAAAGGGCAGTCTCACCCTGTCATTCCCCTGCTTTAAATCTTCAGTGACTTCACAGTGTTCTGAGGAACTCCGGTCTCCTTTGTCTAGAAGCTTCTTCCCTGGTCCTGCCATCTTTCCAGCCTTGCTTCATACTCAGTCTTCCCACGATCATGGCTTCAGGCACACTGTCAGCTCCCTCAGCAGGCCGCCTGGAGACAGTTTTCTATGATATTTATAGGCTTCACATGGGCGGGATTTGTGCTGTTATTCATTTTTGTATGCTTGACATTTACTGTAGTGTCTGGCACGTAGTAGGTGCTCATTAAATATCAGTGACACTAACAAATGAACAATAAATTGCTTGCAAAACACCTCATGACTGATGACTCTTCACCAATTTGGTTGCAAACCTGCCATTGAAAGTGATTGCTCCAGTGGTTTGCATATAAGATTTCTTACTCTGCTCTTGGGATTAAAAAAACAAAAAATCCTAAGATGATTTCTCCTTCTTTTGAACTTTCACTGCACCTTACAGGAACCTCCCTGGGGGCCCTCCTCATTTTCTATAGCTTTGCACTTATTTACTTCTATGTCAACTCTCTTACGGGCTTGGAGTGGGAGGAGGGCAGCACCCACACCTGACTCATCTTGGAGTCACTTCCTCTTATTTTCCCCCAGCATCCACTGGTCTTGAAATATATTTGTTAGATTGATTTAAAACCATGAATGAGTGTGAGTTCTTTTTTCACTTTCACTTGCCCAAATTATGCGCATCGACTGCTGGGAAGATGTTGGGCTGTTAATTGGGAAAGTAATTCTCTAGGCAGACCCTGTGCAGAAGCAGGTGGTCACAGCCTAATGGCCCAAGGTCCCAGCTGGCCCAATATCCCAGTTTCTAGGACACCCCTGATCTGGACTTCAGCCCTGGTGAACCTGCTCTGGGCAAGTGCAAAGCTTGTCATCATTCTCAGGCAGGCACTGACAACCAATTAGAGATCTAGTGAGAAGTGGAATTGCCTTCGCCCCTCACCTCCTGCTCACCCTTGACCACTGTCTTCCCTCTGTGGCTTGCTATCAGAGCAGAGACTGATTTATTTCTTGAATTTACTGTCCCAGCACAGGAAGGAAAATGCATTAAGGGAAGAAGTGGTCCTATTGCTGATGGGCCTGACCAACCAGCTGCTAAAACCTATTAGTGAGCGGTGGTAGGAGGTACAGGAATGGAGACAGCATGTGTTGCCTGAAGACAAAACTCTTTTTACGGACAGACTAGTAAAAACAGAACAAGCAAACAGCTCCAGCTCCTCTGGCCCCAGTTGTCTTTGGAAGGCAGTGGAAAAATTCTCTAACCCTCCCTGGGATGGGGAGCAGGGGCAGTGATATTGGTCAGAAGACTGTCCCAAAGTGGGACAAGAAGCAATATTTTGGGAGAGCACCTGGTTTCAATTTTCTTTGGAAAGCTAGTGCCTATAAAAGCTGGAAATAAGCCGGATTTGGTTCAACTCTTCTCTTTAGTTCCCTGGTGGCCTAGCCATTGATCATGGGTGTTGAAGATTTGCAAACAATGGAACAGATTCCAGCTACTCAGAAAACCAATTAGCAGCTGAGCAGGCTGCCTCCTACAGCTGGGGTGAGCTGGGTGGGTGTTAGTGTGTGCTTGTGGTTCCTTTTTGCTCCAGAAGGAGGAAATGGCTAGAGACCATTTATCCAACATCTGTATAACATGTAACATCTGTCCTGAGTCCCAATGTTTCTGTCTCCATGATGTAATTTGAAAGTGCCAGCAGAATCTCCAAGTCCTGAAACACCTTGTCCACCCATCTGCCGTGAAGCCTACAGGTCCATCACTGGAGATTCTTCCTTAATGGGGCTTATCTCTAAACATTTTCCATTAATTGCATACATTCAAATCTCTCTAAGAGGATCTTGAGTTATACAGATGAAAGAGACTGATTCTTAGTGAGATTTTTAGAGGATTAAGTAATAGTGAGGAGTGGAATTGAGGGCAGGTTTATGAACAGATAGGGAAGAGGAGGTGCTGGGACCAGGCTCGTGGGCAGGAAAAGCTTACTTCCCTACATGGGACAGCAACACTGTCAGATTCCTTCCTAGATACTCGTCCATCCTGAGTTCTTGGGTCCCCAATGGTCTGGTCAGCCACAATATAAAACACACAATTTGATGGGGGATGGGTGAACTTAAAGAGGAAATGGGGGCCGATGGTGGGAGTTCTATGGATTATGAATGCTCTTCACATGCACATATCATCCAAGTGACCATGGGGTCAACCCAGGAATCGGCTAGACTTCTTGGCATGAATTCTCTGGGGCTTTACCCTTTCCACGCCACTAGCCTTTCAAATGCTGTGTATAGAATGCTATCGTTTTACAATATCTTTTTACGATATCTTTACATCCTTCTTCTTAATGTGGTATGGAAACTACCTTGAGAGGTATGTGTTATTATCCTTACTTTCCATTTGAGGAGAGGAGGCTGAGCAGTTAATCACCTGGCCCACATCTGCAGCTGGGTCCAGCCTGTGTCTGTTTCCTTGTGCTCTCCAGACAATGCTCAGTGGACATCTTTTCTTCACTTCTCATTCTGAGCATGCTGAAACTATTGTTACATATGCCTGTCTCTTCACTAGACTGCACCCCCAACCTGCAGTGCCCAGGCTGTACAGTGCAGTGGCCCAGCAGTGCAGCAGATGGTCCAGCCTGTGGGCTCTGTAGCCAGAACACTTTGCTACTTTCCAGAAGTTACCTTGGGGCCAGATGTATACTCCTCCACACCTCTATTCTTCATGTTTCAGCTGGAGACTCTAGTGACTGCTTTAGGTTTGTTGATAGGAATATATCAAATCAGTGCTTTCCGTTTCAGGAAATGTTGGTTATTATAACTTTTGCGAGAGGATCACAAGTTCTTCTCTGGATCAACAGTTTTACATACCTGTGATTCAGGTCAACAGAATTTATTGAGTAGGAAACATCAATAAATAACAATCCTTGACCCTTAGCAAGTGGGAAATGCTCCATTAGTGGATTGAAACAAATCCGGTGGGAGCCCAAAAGTAAGGTAGAACTCATTCTTCTGACCAGGGAAATAAGGAAGTTCACAAGGGAAACTTCTTAGAGGAAGAGGCCTTAAGAATCAGCAGAATTTCACAAAGCAGAGAAAGCATGATGGAAAGGGTAGACAGGTCTGGCATGTTTGGTAAAGGTGCACGATCCGGGTCATTAGGGACGGGGCTGATGGAGAACAGCAGAAGAGGCTCAAGAGCTAGGCAGGTCTAGATTGTGAGTTTCTGAACATCAACCTAAGACTTTGGACTTTATTCTACAAGTCTCGGGGAAGCCAGCCAAGGTTTTTGAGTAGGAAAGTATCAAGATCCAATCTGTACTTCAGAAAACACCTCACTCTGGCAGGTACCATTGGAGGGAAAACCAGTTAGGAGAATATTGCCAGTCTCCGAGTGAGAATTGATATGGTCCAGAATCAAGAGGAATGGGAGATGGTTAGCTTTACTGGGAATCTGCTGTGCCCCAGCCACGATGCTATGTGATTAATTATCTCAACTCATTTAATATCTACAACAACCACATATGGAGTCACTGCCCACATTACAGATGAGGAAACTGAGTCTTATTGTAATTAGGAACGGTGATAAGATAAAGTTTGTGTCTGGGGACATTAAACAGCTGCTCATACTGGTGACCAATGGTCCGGAATCTAGTCCCAGTAATTTGATTTTTTAAAAAATATTTTCATTGTAGATGGACACAATACCTTTATTATACTTATTTATTTATTTTTATGCTGTGCTGAGTATCGAACCCAGTGCCTCACATGTGCTAGGCAAACGCTCTACCACTGAGCCACCACCCCAGTCCCAGTAACTTCATCAACCAGAGGATGGAGGGTCTGGGGACTGACTCAATGCCAGTACAACTCACAGGTGTCTTGTGTTCACAGCGGCATACCAGCTTCACAATGAGAAACATGACTCTCCTGGTCCTTTGGTATTCTTTTGTGTTCTTGTTTATCTGTGTTCTCTGGTCAGTGAATTCTGTTCCATTAAGAAAATCTAAACGTCAAATCAGTTAGAGCCAGTGTCCTGGTAAGTGTGCAATCAGAGAAACAGGAGGGGAAATAATCTTGAAGAATATGTCATCAAGACTGGGTAAGGCCTGATGAATCATTCATGCTCATAGCCGGGAGCATCACATTTGTTACAAATTGCTGATTCAACAACATCAGAATAGAAAATGAATCTCCTTGCCTGATGTCAATGCTAGCCCAATTGATAGCAGCTGCTGGGATGCTGTGTCAAGAAAGATTCTGAAGCCACTTTTAGGCTTATTGGGCCAGAGCATTGTGGAAACTGAGCCACCTCCACTGGGGGTCCCAGATGGGACAGCATTGGTGTCTTGGCAGACTTGTCATTGCCAGGCCATTATTATTATTTTTCCTTTTCTTCTGTCTCATTCTTGAGTTTCTCCTTAATCAAATAAGCCAGGTTCTGACTGCTGTTTATTTGGGAGACATCCTGCCTTTCAAGGATGTCTGACGCTAACTCATGTCATGCCTTCTATGTTGATTTGGTGGTTAACAGGTTGAGCCACTCAGAGTACCTGGGCCTCTATTCTGTCTGAGGCCTGTGCAAGTACAAAGTCCAGCTCATTCTTCCATACTGAGGTCATCGCTTTTCATTGTCAAATGTGTGTGAATTGCCATTCAGGATCATCAGTTGGCATGGAACTTCCCAGTCCAACTTCCTCAAGCTTTTGATAGAATCACCAGCAGACCAGACCACTCCCCTCCAGCCTGGCCTGATCCTTCTCCCTCCTGTCTCTCTGCCCCAATTTGAATACCGCTCCCACTTTGGACCAGCGTAGGCACAACCCCCAGCTCTCTGAGCCTCACACCGTTCCTCAGCCTGTGGTCCCTTTCAGGGCAGTGGCCCCCATCCATTTCTGCTTTGAGATATCTTGTGCAATAAATAAATACATGTAGAGTTTTTAAAAATGAACATCCAACAAACATGAACTTGACTTTGTGTGAAATGTTGAAAATGTGTCTGAGTTGAATGATTTGTTAAGTGGAACTTGTTCCCCCATCACCTTTATTCTTCTTTATGGAATCCCCCATGGAAAGAGCCTTTTATTAGAACAGCAATCTTTCTCAGATTTGGTTTTAAAAACACATCTGCAGATGGAATGATGAACTAAGTTGGGAGGTTACGATTTTTAGTCTCCATCTAGATTGTCTTCTGGTGGGTTTTGAAAAATCACTTCATTTTCAACGTCCCTGTTTCTCCATGTGAAAAACAGTGATCCTAGCACATGACATTGACTCCCACAGAGGGGTCTGGTGTTCAGCACAGAGCAGTGTTCACAGATTGTTCTGGATTTGCCTGGTGCAAAGTGATATCTAGATGCCCCAGGATTGGGATAACAATACTGAGCTCTTTCTGCTCCACTCATTTGCAACATGGCCATTAGGCACTTCATCTCTAGCTTTTGATTAAATGGGATGTATTTAGAGCAAGTGGTGCCCGGGGCAGCCTCAACTTGTTGCTTAGGGTCTTGGCTTTGCTAAATGGCAACTAATTTTGTTTGTTTGTTTAATAGTGAGGGTGCTTTCCTTTCTGATAACGGTGAAGTAGGTGAGATCTGTATTAATGGTGAAGTAGGTGAGGTATGTATTAATGGTCCCCAGTTCAGTGAGTCTCCTCTGCAAGCAGTTCTTTCAGGGCTCAGAGACAATGTCCAGGGCTGTCTGGAGAAGCCTTTCTTGTCCTGTCTATCACTCATTGTTCCTGATGCTCTATCCTGACTTGTTTTCCTTCCTGTTCCTTCAGAGTCTTGCTCTGTGGCATTTTCAGAGCTGATAAACAATCACTGAAGACCCCAGATGGGTAAAGCTTTGGGAAGATGCAGATATAAAGTGGCTTGCCCTGGTGGCTCTTAAAGTACTTAGAACCTGAAGGGGGAGATGAGGCTAAACAACAATAGTCCAGAATGAAGAAGGGACCTGTCACAAGGAATAAAATGCTCTGAATCTTTCAGATTCAGAAGAGGGTGAGACTATTGACAGCTGAGGTAATCAATTGAAATCTCAGATAGAGAACAGCCCCAAGTTAGTTCTAAGAGACAGGTTTGGTGCAGACTTTTGAAAGTGGAGTAGGTAGGAATCAGAGGAGACAACAACATGAGAACTCAGAGCAGGCCAGGCATTTCAGAGCAGTTCAAGGCCTGGACAGAAAAGAGGGATGAGGGCAGGATTAGGCTGGGAAGTGGGAGTGCAAGGACCTGGCTAGGACCTCCCAGGGTGTTTAAAGAACCTGAAAACAGTGAGGAGCAATGGAGGGCTCTAAGCTTAAAGATCCTGGCTGTGGGCCAGTATGTACCCTGAACCAGTATGTAAGCTGAATGGAGAGGAGCCCAGGGGAAGAGAGGTCAGGCAGGAGGTAGAAGCCAAATGGTCCAGGGGAGAATCATGGATAATTGAGTCTTAGGTATTAGCAGTTAAAACAGAAGGCAGTTGTTCAGGATGTGAGAGAGAAAAGTGAGGAGACCTGGGCCAGTTCTAAGCTCCACATAGGTGCGAACTGCTGGGATTACAGGTGTGCACCACTGCACCTGGCCAGAGCCTGGGTTCTTAACCAGAACCTTATTCTGCTTTTATATGAGTGGCAGAAATAGGAGTCAGAGAAAAGAGGCAGGGGCTGGTGAGGGCTGGAAGAAGCCAACATCACTCTTCCCAGGTCATACAGTGGCATTTCACTTGGAAGTCCTGGACGCCTGCATGCCAAATGCTGACTCCAAGAGAGCTTAGTCCTGCAGAAGGGTGTGGCACGACAGGGCCTGCTTTGGGAATTTTTATATCACCCACTCTGCCCTTTCCTTCCACAAACCCTTATTGGATCCACAGGGCTGTCTTCTTTATTCCAAAAACCAAAACCAAAACCATCTCAATAACCATGTAAGTTAAAACAACAACAACAACAAACAAAAACAAAAAAACAAAACAGCTGCATAGTGGCACACACCTATAATCCCAATGACTTGGGGGCCTAAGGCAGGAGGATCGCAAGTTGAAGGCCAGCCTCAGAGGCTTAGTAAGTCCCTAAGCAACTTAGACCCTGTCTCAAAATGAAAAAATAAAAGGGCTGGTGATGTGGCTCAGCACTCCAGAGTTCAATCCTCAGTACTAAAAAAGAAAAAAAAAAAGCTGCATTATGGCATGTTTATTTAATTTGCAAAAGTTTCACCGTGGGGTTTCTTTAAGGAGTTAGTTTCTTTAAGTGCATGTGAAAAATATCAGATTTTGTGGGAAGCATAAAAATGCCTCAACAGAATAGATTCAGATATACTCACATGCTAAAAGTATCTGAAAATGTTTCCAGTTTTCAACCTGCTTTTAATATTTGTCAGTGGATTTAATGACAGACATCCATCATCTAAAAAATATCCTTGTGGTAGGTGGTAGCTTTGGATTGCATTACGGGTCCTACTGAAGAGATGCAATTTTATTATGCTTCAGTTCACATGCACGAAGTAGAAAAATTAAGGAATTTATTAATTATATCCCAAAAGGATGCTTTGCTTTAAGAAGGAATCTATTAAATTCAAGTTAGCTATTATATAAATTCTTTGTTTTTATGTTATTAATTCCTGGGGACCAGGAAGGCTGCAGGCTGCAGGTGTGAGTGGGGGTAGGGTGAAAAATGGAGGTAGAGGAATATACTGAAGGGTTATAAGACTTCACCAGTTGGGGGCTGGGGCTGTTGCCTAGCATGTGTGGGGCCCTGGGTTTGATTCTGAGCACTGCATATTAATTAATCAATTAAAGGTCCATTGACAACTAAAAAATTTTTAAAAAAAAGACTTCACCAGTTGGAGTGAGGATGACCAGCCTCCACCAAAGCAGGAGGCAAGTACAGTTTTATTATTAATTACTTTTGAGAAACATTAGCTTAAATGCTGTTAATATGATTTCTCCAAAATCACTCTGAGCTTTAAAGAGCTTCCTTATTTTGTAACTCTCTAAAAACAGGATTCACATTTTCCACATACACTTACTTGTCCAGCACACCTTTGTGTTGGAGGAGGTGACATTGCCCAGGACTGGTCCTGGGAATACACTTTGGGAAAGATAATATCAGGTTCCATTGCAAGAACTATATTCAGGTTTTCATTTTAGGAGAGATTTTGATCAATTGGAGCATCATGTAGGCAGAAGGTAATCAGCAAAGGAAACATCTGGAACCATGGCTGGGAGAAATTTGAAGGAACAAAGGGAGAAAAAAGATTCAAAAGGCCGAAGAAAAGTCTTTATTGTACCAGGTTGCCACCAGCAAAGGCAAAGACTTACCCTGTGGTATTCCCAGGAAAGGACCAGAGAAAGGGGTGAGGTAGAAGTCTCAGGAAGGCAAATTAAAAAAAAATTTTTTTAGATGTTAATGGACCTTTATTTTATTCACTTATTTATATGCAGTGCTGAGAATCGAACTCAGTGCCTCACACATGCTAGGCAAGTGCTCTGCCACTGAACCACAACCCCAACCCCAGGAAAGCAGATGTTGACTGTAGGTGAGGAAGAACTCTCCAGCAATTCGAATTCTCCAATGGGAAAGGTGTTTGTTCAGAATCCTGTCGAGCATTTGAAAAGAGGGACAGGTACATGGATCAGGAGTAGGACTCGTCAAAATGATCCCCTTCAATGACTTGATTATCAGATAGAAAAGTCCAAGAGGAAATAGGGTTTGGTTAACAAAAACTTTATGTGCGACATTCAATCAGGTACACTTTTGTTTGCTAAGGATTGACTTATCCAAATGTTGTCAAATTTTTTTCTTCTCCTGGGCCTGTGGGGTTTTGATAGTTTGCATGGTTGGTTTAACAGCTCTCAGTGGAAATGAGAAAATCATTCAATCAGGTGAAATGGATTTGGAATGAGCAAAGGAGCTTTTTTCAGTGTGGATATTTTAGAAATGTGTATTTGATTTACATACAGTAGTTAGAAATCTTGGGACTTTCTGATCAGCTGGTGTCTAATGATCAAGTCAATGAAACACTTGAAATTTTATAAGCTAAATCAGATGGAATCTTTCTTCTAATTTGAGATCCAGATTTGTACCTTGTTTGCTTAGATTTGCATAGGTGATTAGAGAGGCTCTAGCTCCAAGTGTGCAGGGCGAAATAAAAATTAATTTATGCAATTTAGTTTATTTTGACTCAGATAAAATGCTTAGAGCTTGATTCACCAAGAATCTGAGATCACCTAAGATGGTTCTCAACAGGCCATACCTGTCCCTCCTGAGTTTTAGGAAACACTTGCTGGCAGGGAGAGCCTTACAGATGTTCAGGGGACAGGCCTGCTAGATGTAGAACTGAGTCACGTGATGTTCTTACTGGGAAATAAGTTCTCATTTTGCAGAGGTGGAAACGGGATCAGGAGGGTTCAGTGACTTGCTGGTTAGTGGAGCCTGTGATGGGATAACAGTGAGGACCCTGAAAGATAGCAGCTTTGCTCTCCCAGTTTGACATACCTACCTAAGAAATGCCAGGCACATCCTCACCTGAGAGAAGGGGGCTTCTCTACAACATGCTCAATCTTTCTATTGCCCTGTATTTTGGCCTTGAGAGTTTGCAGGTTTGGTTGGGCAGTTCTCTATGGAAGTTCTTTGTTTCATTGGAAAGTCTAATAGCGGTGGACTTTCCCAGAATGGGTTGGGTTCAGGACAGAGGGGTTTCATGTCTGAGCTGAGAGGGCATGATGGGCAGGGCTCCTTGGTGAAGGAAGGGCTCCTGAGGTCCTGAGGCTAGTGCCAGGTGAAACTGGCACTGGGGATATACATCAATTGTTCTCTCTCAGCTGAGGGCTTGGTGAGTAGTTACTGAGCTCCTAGGTATTTAAAATCCAAAGTATTTAAATCCTTGGGTTTACTTTGCTCCATTCCCAGTTTGACAGAGTTGTTTCTTACCCCTGTCCCTGGTCCTCATATAGCTCTGTCATCAGCCCAGGGACACCACTCTATTTGTTCTTACCCCCAGCACTTGTTCTTACCTCCTGGTCTTGGACTCTGGGATGGACCCTGACATTGACATCTGTTCCCACCACTCTTGGCCTTCATGACCCTCTGTCCTCCCTTGTCAGGACTAAGGGTCTCCAAACTGGGGCAAGATTTGTGTCACCCCTTGTTCCTTTGGTTCTTGGTCTCTGTGTCCTCAGCTCAGATCCCGCCCATTTAGGACAGCGACAGGGTCCATCTGTGCAGACTCCAGGGGTGACGTGGACTATGCTGGACTAGAAGATAGAAGACTTGGTCTCTGGTGCCACCTTTTCCATGACTTTGACTTTTATTTGAGTGGGCAATGACTATGTTTATTCCTCCCCAGAGGCTAGGTGCAGCATGTGGGGGTGAGCACAGAGGAGGGGGGGGAGGTAGAGTGTGCTGAGATATGCACTGCACTCTGGGCTCAGAGGCTGGACAGGGGCTCCTCGAAGTCCTTCCATGCCTGGGATCCTTCGGATGTGATGCCCAAACAACCAGTATCTTGCACAACTCTGCTGGGTCAGGGGAATGGCTTCATGTGGCACCTTGCCCAAGAGGAGTCACTTGGAACTGCCTGACATGGTGGCCTTTCCAATTAGGGAAGGGCTGCTAGGCAGGGAGTCCTGGCAGGTGGGTTGGTATATGGTCCAGAGCTTGCCGACACTCTAGGAAACTGCAGAGGACAGGGGAAGGTTGAGGCTGTTGAAGAGACTTTAGGGGTACACAGACCTCAGGTGAACGCCCCTCCTGTCCCCAGTAAAACCTCCAAATCATTTTGATCGCCTCTCTGCAATCTTCCAAATGGAGTCCCCAATTAAAACAGAAAACGGCAATTTTTTTTTTCAGAAAGGGAGGCTTTCCAGAAATTCAGAACAGAGCGTGAACATTTCTCTTTTGCACTTCCGGTTAGGGATTTCACCTGCTTTCTAGTGAGATGAGATTAGAAGCTCAATGCCAAAACCACACACTCTTTTTTTTGGTAGTGTTTTCTCTCCCCACTGCTATCTGCCTGTATCCCCTTTAAGTAATTTGTCTAGTAAACTATAAATACATTTTCCCATGGAAATGACAATGAGTCTAGCAGCTGTCTATCCTCCTCTCCATCCTTCCCTACCCCCAACCCCAGCCTCCAGAGACTAAGACCCTCTAACCTACTCTTGGTCTAACTGATCTCTCTCTCTCTCTCTCTCCCTCTCTCTCTCTCTCTCTCTCTCTCACACACACACACACACACACACACACACACACACACGTAGACATACATTCCTTTCAAGAGGGTGGTCTGAGCAACTACTGGACCCATCCAGGCCTCAGACCGGGGAAAACCATCACTCTGTGGGTCCAAGAAGCATCAGCCCACTTGGGCAGGGGCCAGGGAGGATGAATCTACTAAGAGAAGAGTCTGCTCCTCTCCCTTACCCTGGGTGGGATGTAGGAGGATGTCTCATCCCCCCAGAGGAGAGGAAAATGAACTGGATGCTATAACAATGAGTCATTTGGGTTAACTCAACAAACTCCTACAGGCCTTTGAAAAATGTTAATGCTATTTATGAATTCAATGGGAGTCTAAGAGGAAGTAATTGAAAGTTATTGGTTAAAAATTCAGAGGAGGTGAACTTGGGTCTCCTATCTTCTAGGATCAGCTGGACAAACTCAGGGAGTCCCCTGACTACTTCAGCTGTTTTGATGTCAGTGTCCCTAGATTGGCCTCAGTGCAAGTTAGGTGCTGGGTGATGCTGAATAGCAATCTGAATAAGTGGCCTGGACAGAGCACTACTGAGTAACCTAGCAGGCTGCTGGAAGAGAACAGGGACCTTCCCAAGGCAATCTCTCATCTCCACTGCAGCCAGATGCCACGTCTCTTACCATTATTTCCTTAGAGTTCCTGAGTTTTCTATTCTTCCACAGAAAACTTGCAGTCCACATTTTTAAGGCACTAGAGCAGAATGCTTACAACTGCAGACTTGACTCCAATTGCTGAGTTCAAATCCTAGCCCTGCCACTTCTATACTGTGTGACCTTGGGCAAGTTTTTAAAACTTCTCTGTGCCTCTGCTTTCCACTTGGAAAAGAAGGATAATTAGAGCACTTACTTTATAAAGTTGCTGTGTGTGAACTGGTTAGCTGAGTTACCACTTGTAAAGTGCACAGAAAAGTGCTGCCTAGCACCCCCAAAATGTTACCTATTACTATCTTTTCTTTCTTTGGGTTCCTCCACCAGCATCTCTAGCTTATTGTCTCAGGGCATCAAAAGATGCATAGAATCTACAGGTATAGAGGAGAATAATTCCAGATTAAGGACCATATCTTGGTGATGGTGAGAGTGGGCACTAGAATGTTCCACAACCATCAAGCTTACCTCACATAGGTTTGCCTGTCCAGGTACAAAATGTCCATTCCCTGCCTGCGGTCAGCCTGTACACCACCCCACCCTCAGGCCTCCCATATCTAATGCTATCTAACACCATAAGATGGCTCTCCATCCCCTTTCCTGTTTGATTTTCCTTTAGGCACCTACCACTTCCCAATAGAATGTAGGTCTCACAGCTCATCCATCTACCTCCCTTTCTTCCTATTATAATGTATGTGTCTGAGAGCAGGATTTTTGTCTGTTCATTGTTGGACCCTCAGTGGTGCCTGGCACCCAGCAGGCACACACATATTTTTAAATGAATGAATGAATCTGAATCTCATCATTTCATTTTTCTTTTCATGTAAAGTCTTTGTAAGGGATGTAAATACCCTTTATTCTCAGGACAGGAGACATTTAAAACTTTAAAAGCTATTTTATTGTCAGGCATGAATTATCCTTTTGCATAGTATTCACACTGTTCCCAGAGTAGGCACATTAATTTTATCTAGCATATGTATTTTAATTTATAAGTATTTGTTTCTGGAACCACCTGTTCTGTCTGGGAGATCAGGAAGCATGCATTCTCTTGGATTCTCTTCTAGAATCAAGCACCTGGCCCCCAGGGGACTCAAAATAAGCATGGGTGGTGTTGAAATTAATCCACACAATTTCCTAAAACCTAGCAGCCCTTTAAGATTCTGTTCAAATCTCACTGCTGCATAAAAGATCCCTCTTAAGTACCATGACCCTCCCTGATATCAATCCTTCCTTTGAACTCCTCGCACTCCTTGTCAGAACCTCTCATTTGGTATTTTTTAATATCTTTATTTTATTGATTTATTTTTATGTGGTGCTGAGGATCGAACCCAGTGCCTCACACATGCGAGGCAAACGCTCTACCACTGAGTTACAACCCGAGACCTCATTTGGTATTTAATTGCAACACTGTCGTGAGCATCTCCTGAACTATTATCTTACTGCATATTTGATCCTTTTTCCTATTTCTTTTCCATATAGTTATAGCTTTCACTTCTGCCAGTTTGTGATCTTCCCAAGGACAGGAACCATGGAAAACACATATCTCTGTTTGTCCCCAGGCTCTCAGATTCCACATGGCAGTTTAATAGTTCACATGTGAATCAAAGAATATACAAATGGGGACAAGCATATCTATCAAATACCCCAAGGTTCTTGTATTGATAATTTATCTCTGTTACTCTCACCCTAAAAGCACTTGAGGGACTAATGGCTGTTTCCCTTGAAATCACTTATGGGTATCTTAATATCTTATTTCAGAAATCTTGGAACTGTTTCATTCTGGAGCCTAAGAACTGACCCAGTCGTTCCAAAAATGATAATTGTTTGGGATTTTTGGGTTTCTTTTAATGATACTTGATTCACTGCCCATTTCTCCTATTCTTTCTTTTATATGTGACATTACTTAGGAGATCAAGGTCAAGGGTGCTGAGCAAGGCCATTTTAAAAAGCAGTTTGTGGAAGTGAACTTCAAGATTGATTTTAGAGTCGAAATAAGGTTTTCACATCATAAAGTCATAGAACTTTAGAGACAGAAAGAGCATCAATACAGCTTTAACGTTTTATTTCTTTTAAAAGATGAGAAGCCTCATAAAAAGAGACCATCTAGACTCACGTCATTATTGTGCAGGTTAAAAATGTCCAAATTAGTAACATCCCTTAGGATTCATCCAGTGTGGGAGGGGTTTTCTGCAGATAAGTGGAAATTGGGAGAGAAGTGCGGATATAGCTGAAGATGTATGGCTTATTTGCTCACCTCTTTCATTTAAATAATTATAAAGGGGGTGATATAAATACTGTGTGAAAAGAAGCCAAGAGAGAAGCCAGCCAGAATTCACAGGAGGATTAAATAGAAAGATAATGGTCTCCATTCAATTATTAAGACTAATATGATGGGTTCCATGTGAAATATTACATGTGGCACCTGCTCTTGTTGCCTTGGTAGTAAAGAGAAAATAGGACTAGGATGTGGAAGGCAGATGTCAAGCTGTTTTCCAGGGGTAGCTGTTAAGCACCCTGTTGAAAGGAGATTATGAGATTCTTGGAGGAAAGAGCCTGTCTGGCTGGTAAGTTGTGAAAATGGCAAAATCTAGAGACAGTAGGCTGGTTAGTGGTTTAATTTTATTCAATTGCTTCACAATGTTTTGACTCTGGAAAGAGAGAAGAAACTTCTGCAATCAGCATTTGGCCAAGAGGTCAACCCCTGGTCACCAGGGTCTGAATGAATGGGAAGAGATGGGTTCCATTGCAGAGGGTCCTGTGGTTCTGTCCACTCATGTACACTTCTTGGATTGAAGATCCAAGGATATCTGGGAAGACTTAGTATCTGCATTCTGGAGCTTCTTTCACCTTGTTTGTTTGTTTCTTTCTTTCTTTCCCTCTTTCTTCTTCTTCTTCTTCTTCTTCTTCTTCTTCTTCTTCTTCTTCTTCTTCTTCTTCTTCTTCTTTTGTTGTTGTTGTTGTGCTGAAGATTGAAACTGAGGCCTTGCAGCATGCAAGGCAAGCACTCTACCAACTAAGCTATATCCCCAGCCCCTTCTTTCACCTTGTTCAGAAGGTGTGTGACCAAGAGGACAGGGTTGGTTGGAACTGAGAGTGAGCAGGGTTACAATCAACAATATTGTTCCAAGAGCCTCTGTTTCCTATTGCTCTCAGGAAGGACAAACTCTTGTCAATTGCCTCTTATCAAGCCCTTGAGGGTCGAGCTTCATGTCAACAGTGGCCTGACAGTTCTGCATTGAACATCTGTACCACCAGTATCTGGGTCTTTCTGATATAAAAAGAAGGTCAAACTAATAAAGATGCCCAGATTATTCCCAAATTTCCAAGACTGAGAAATTCTTACTGGAGAATGTTGAAATCTGTTTTCTCAAACAAAGAACACCACCATTTTTTTTTGTACTGGGGATTGAACTCAGGGGTACTCGACCACTGAGCCACATCCCCAGCCCTATTTTGTGTTTTATGTAGAGACAGGGTCTCACTGAGTTGCTTAGGGCCTCGCCATTGCTGAGGCTGGCTTTGAACTTGTGATTCTCCTGTCTCAGCCTCCCTAAGTGCTGGGATTACAGGCATGCGCCACCATGCCCGGCTCTGTCTGTACATTTAAAAAAAAAACACACAAAAAAAACAGGGCTGGGGATATAGCTCAGTGGTTGAGTACCCCTGAGTTCAGTCCCCAGTACCAAAAAGAAAAAGAACAACAACAAAAAAATAAGAACAAAACATAGAGCAACTCTCTACTTCAACACCAAAGCACAGAGAATCATCTTACCTTTGGGTGACTTTGGGAAAATGACTTAATGTGCCTTAGCTGCTGCTTCTGTAAAATGAGGATAATAATAGTAGCCACCACACTAGATGATTATGAGTACTAAATGTGTTAAGATGTCAAAAGGGATTAAATAATGCCTGGCTTGTAATTCTTAGCTATTATTCTTTTCCCCTTATTGCTCCTTCATCTATATCTCTTTGTCACTGAGTGAATTTTCATGGGCCAGAAGCCATGGAAGGGATCCCAAAGCATGATCCTCCCAGGCCTATTTCCTAATGAATGACCCACGGGCTGCCTCCCAAGGTTGAAAAGCTATGCTCCAGAGGCTGGTCAAACTCTGCACTTCTTGGTTTGAAGACCCAGAGCTACCTCAGAAGGCTTTCTGGAGCTTCTTTGACCTTGTTCAGAACACAGGCCCTTTTGGAACCTTTAGGCAGGTCTTCCTGTGACTGGCAATGGGTCACCCATTCTAACTCTGTCCCTTCAAGGTGATAAAGGGGAGACATGAGCTGATCATCCTGAGTGGATCACTGGGCAGCCCTTCCTGCTCTGGATGATGGTTCCTATTAGGCAGGATTGCATTTCTAAGGAAGGACAGGACCCTAGTGTGCTCCAAGTGAGCATGCCATTACAGAGTTGTCTGAGCAGACTCTAGGGCATCCTTCAGAAACTCTGGAGCCATGGGATTCACTGACAATACTCAAGCCCATTTACAAGTTAAAAAAAAAGTTTCCATGTAGCACCATCAAAGTGAGTTTAATTTTGCAATTTTTCTAATGTATACTCTTCCTCTTCCCATACCAGCAGGCTACAGAGGAAGGCTTCCATAATGTTGGAAACTCCAGAGGTAGTTTTAGTAAATGAGACCATTCTGTCAATGCGCTTCATACATGTTTTCCAGAATATGTCATTTCCCCTGGAGTCTGGGTTCCCCAATCAGCAATATGTTCTGAAGTGTCAGTACTAAATGCAGCCCGTTCCTAACACAGTGGAGAAAATGAAGCATAGCTAGGTGACACAGGCCAGTACACTCGATGATGGCAGTCTCTCTTAGGATTCTATTGATGCACCCTGATGGCAGCCCAACTTTTTACCCCCTCGTAGGGAGGTAACAGTGATTGAAGAACTCTGTGTCTCATTGCCTGAGAGGAAAGAAGCAAAATGGATCTGATGGGCCTGGACTGGAGATTGTAGGAAAAAAGAACAGAGAGGTGTGGATTGGGGTACAGGACCCTTTTTCTGTGGTGTGGCCCAGGGATTGATGGGAAGCTGCCCTAACTTCCCCACCTAGGAAAGGACAGTGGTTCCCAGACTGTTTCCACAGGAGCCATAACAGCCTGTGGGAAAATGAATAGATTAGTCAACCAGCCTGGACATCTGATTGTTTTTGTTTTTCACTGATGTGGCTCACTTTAAAATTGAAAGCAATTGGATTCAGTGAGATTCCAATTCAGTTAATATTTATAGTCTCTGGTGTGCGGCCAGTACCATGCTAAGATTCACGTCTGTTGTTTTGACCACACTGATAACAAACTCCCATTTGGTGGGTTCCTGCTGCTCTTGCACCAAATTGGAATTCCTCAACTCAACCCTGTTTAACTCCAGAAACCAGTGTGCAGCACTTCTGTGCCATGGGGATTCAAGATGAATGGATGTGAGAAGATACCTTGCCTGTATTCACTTCCCTGGAAGTCCCAGCACCTTTCCCACAGAACCATTTGCTTTTTTTCAAGGCATTTCATTCTTTAGAAAATCCAATTCTCTCTCTTATCCAAAAAGAGAAATGGATAGTGAAGCTGAGATTTGTTATTGAACATAAAACATTCTGTTCTCTTCATCTGGCTATTTGATGAGATTGTGGTGTTTGGATGCCTGTTTATTTCTCACTATTTTGAAAATAGTCTTGTTTCCCACAGACTTGCCATTTAGGTCCATTCTCCACTCTTCTTTCTAGCACAAGGGACTGGGTTTTGGGGTGCGAGGACAATGACCAGCTGAGAGCCCAGACTTGATCTGGGTATGCTGATTGGCAAACACCAGGCTGTGAGCTCTGCACTGCTGAACAGGGTGGTCATTCCAGAATATATCATTTGACAGATATATAAAAATCATATTGATTTTTCATACCAGGACCAGCAGTGTCAACAACCATCATGAACACACATAACCCACACTCCCCCCAAAAAACAATCTTAGAAAATAAAAATCCTCAACAATGAGAAATAGACCAGCATGGAAAAAAATTTTCCAACTCACAGGCTCTTTAGGAATCAAATCCCATTTGACAGTCCCCAAAGTGGGCATGTAACTTAAGTTGATCCCTTTGGAAAGACAGTCAATATCTGATCCAAGGAATGAGAGGAACCCTGTATATAAGTGAAGAGAAAATCCTAGATTCAGCTGCACTCCCTCCCCTTCCCTCTGTCCCTCCCGCAGTAATCCTGGTTTAATTTGGTCTTCTCTGGAATCCGTGTAGCACCTTTCTCATGGGTCTAAAAATAGACTTTAGGGCTGCCAACCCTCTTAAAAGGAACACCATGGAGATCAGTGCCAACACAGTGGGACCTGATACCCAGCTCTGGTCAGCTCCCTAAATATACCCCCCATACTCGTCATCTCTTCATCCAGGAAGGCAGACAACCAGGGTTACCTAATTGGCCACTGGAAAGGTACTACGTGATGTTAAACAAAAAAACAACAAAGGCTCTCTGTTCATCTCTCTCTTTCTCTCTCCTATAAATGTTAAAAAGAAATGACAAAGTTTTAAATGCATTGGGCTGTATTTCTTATTTAATGCAACTGTTATTTATTTATTATTTATTTACTTATTTATGGTACTGGGGATTGAACCCAGAACCTCACAGCTTATTAAGCAGAGGCTCTACCACTGAGTTACACCCCAAGCCCCTCAGAGGAACTTTTACGGAACATTCCATATAAGTGCCTTCTAATTAACTGGGGAGTAGGGTAGTGAGGGAAGTTTCAATGCATATGTGAGAAATAAATTTCTCAACAGTGATGTTCTTGATGGTTTACAAACTCCTCAGGGTGGTTCCCAAGTGTTGATAAACTGGCCTTTCTCAGTAAAGGGTGGAGCTCCTGGTACCCGCCCTTATCAGTGGTATCCAGAGCCTCTAAGAGCTGGGGTGACTCCCTGTGTGGGTGAGGGACAGAATAGATAGAAGAGTCAGGAGCAAAGCTGTACTAGTTGGCAGGCCATAATGCAGCAGGAATACTGTGAGAGGAGCTGGCAAACACGGCTTGGGAGCACAGCTTCAATTGGATATGCAACTGGAGAATCATTTTTTCTGTGCAGAGAACATGGAAATTGAATACAGTGTGTGAGAAGCCCCAGAGGTCAAGTTGCTACAGCAACTAGGGGTCCTCTTCTCAGCCATAGGTATTAGACCCTGGATAAATAATAATAAGGCCCTAATTTTACTGAGTAGAAGCAAGATCAGTAACATTCCATAACTCTGGGGGAGAAGTTTAGCAAAAGCTTTAGTTGGGAAGGAGGAAGGGGGTGGGGCAGAAGTGTCAGATGTCATTCACTGACCACCTACTGAGTGTCAGAAGTAGTGCTAGGCATTTTCACATTAGATTCTCACAATACTTGCAGAGGTAGGTGAAGCTGTTTTCATATTTGTAATGTGGAAACCAATGCTCAGAAAAGTAATTTCCCTTATCAAAACATACACAGCTCAACTGCAGACCTATTAACATCAAGTATTTTAAGAAGCTGAAAAGCAAATTGTGTTGTTGCATTTAGTTACAGGTTTGAGTTGATTCCATAGTGGGTTACAATAAGATGGCCACTGCCATAGGACTGAGGAGCCAGGATGTCCTTCTCTGGAACTCTAGGTCTGCCCCGAATCCCAGCTCTGCTGTCCCTTTGGAGAAGAGTCACCTTGCACACCAGGCTGGCCACGGCTTAAATCAGCCTGCTCCTATCGCCTCAAAGTATCCTGGGAGGCAGAATCATCTGAGAACCCCTCTTGCTTAGGATTGCTTGTTTCAGGCTTGGAAGCACGCGGGCGCGCACACACACAGCCCAACAGTTTTTATGGAAAAGTTGAGTGATTCAGCCCTATAGGGATTCACTGCAAGTACCCATCAACTGTCCCAGGTTCCTACCATCCTGGTGACAGCCCACCTCATCAAGCCAGAAGCAAGCTAGAAGTTTTAAGTGTTGCCCAATGAGTTTCTTCCCTTTTTCTTCCCTACATGACTCCCTCCTGACAAAGCTTAATATGGGTTAAAGGACAGAGCTCCACAGCTGATGCTCCAGCACATCATTACGCTTGTGTGCTGAGGGTGCTGCAGAGGCAGTTGGTATAGTCTTTAGTAAGCTTGGAAAAATCCTGCAGAGTCCATGAAGCTGTGGGATAGAATGAGTGGCCTGGTGTCTTTGTTGGGTGCCTCTAGCTTTTTCTTTAGCTCATCAATTCTGTTCTGTGGATCTGGTATGATTTTGGTGACTCCCATTGGTAGATCTACTGGGCACACTAAATACCTACATTGAAAAGTGCAGCCTTGAAGTGTGTGGAGGGAAAAAAGGAGATGGAGATGAAGTAGGATGATTATTGGTGTCTGAGGGTATGGTAGTGATGGAAGGTTGAGGGGGCCGTCAGTTATGGGGAAAATATAATGATTTATCTTTCTGAACCTCCAGGGTCCAAAGAGAAACTTCCAATTCATTTAGTTTATCCAGTACTTCTATTTGCTAAATCAAATGGTGAGTTATCTTCTTCTGCTATCTTGAAGTCTTTCTAGCAAAGAATCACTCCTTTCTGAATAATGAGCTCTATTAAGTCATATATCCCTTACAGCTGGAAAATTCTTTCTGTCCAGTCTAACTCTTTTCTATATCAATTTAATTCTGAGACATAGTTTCCTTATGACTGGTGTAAATGGCTGGTATGCCACTTTTCAACATCAGTCAGCCAATGTTGTGGCTGATGCTGCCACACACTGTGCCGGTCACTTAGGGGAGTGGGTGGGAAAGGCCAGGAGGAAGACACTGGAATAAAGAGCACGATAGCCAAGCTGCCTCTGCTGGTGAGGAGCTGATAAAAGTCCTAGTGCCAGCTACCTTACCTGGGAGAGGGCACCATGTAATGAGGTCTACTCTGGGGGTTCCGGCCCCAGTGCTGGTGAAGTATACATCTTCTGGGCTATATTCTTTAGCCTTCTCTTCTTTCATGTTGATCATCTCAGTCCCTTTAATTTCCAGCCTTACTGAGTAACAAGTCTACAGTTGTATCATTTCTTCTTCTCTTGAGCCTTTCTTGACTCTGCCCGTATCTAAGTTTCAAAGCCTCAGCCTGAATGAGGCTAATGTCATGGCCAATGTCAAGGATTCTTGGCAGTCCTGTGTACTAATGTCTTTTGATTATACACTTTCCCATTACATTCATAGTGCTATGGGTTGTCTTCAGCTTCTGGTCCACTGTGACTACCTCATCTTTTCTTTGTGATTATATATAACCCATACCATTGTATAATATAAAAAAAACACTGGGTTTAGGAGTTATAAGAACTGGGTACCAAAACTGGACAGGGCATTTTTTGCTATTGAAATTTTAATATTTTGCTTGTAAGATTTCAGTTTGTCTCACCTTTAACACAGATATTCTGTATATAAGGAACTCTCAAAACTCAATAATATGAAAGCAAACAATCCAATTTAAAAATGGGCAAAAGATACACACATACATCACTGAAGAAAATATATGGAAGGCAAATGAGCATCTGAAAATATGTTACTAATTGTTAGGAAAATGTGAATTAAAACCACAGTGAGATACTATTATGTATCTATTAGGATGTCTAAATTAAGATTGGCCATACTAACTGTTGGCAAGGATGGAGACCAGCTAGTAGGAGGCAGGGATTCATTACCAAGAGGCATGAAGAAACTGGAGGTTATTGATATGTTTATATCATTTGTGGTGATAGTTTCATGGAGGTATATGTATATCAAAACAGCAAATTGTGAATCTTAAATATGCAACTCGTAATATGTCAATTGTACCTCAAATAATTTTAAACTTGTCAGTTAATTGTGTAAGTCAATTAAAGTATCATACATTTATTCATTTTCCATTTGAGTAGGGCATTTTCTTTCACGCTAAATATTAATGTTGGAACAGTGCTTTAGAATCCCTTGAGATATTCTCTGGGGCTGGAATCAGGGCTGTTCCAGTAACCATAATTTATTAATGGAAACTCTCTGTATAGATGATTCTAGCAAATCTGGGAGGTAGTTTTAAGGAGTAGGGGGCAAGAGACCTACAAGGTGACCTGTGTTTTTGCAATGTGTTCAAGGCAGGGAAATGGGCTCCAGTGACTGCTCCCTCTAGAACAATATCTGCTATTTGGGACAGCAAGGTGGGCATTTTCCAGCTCCTTCCAGAACTTGCCTGTCCAAGTTCAATCTCCGATAGTGTCAAGGCCGGAAGAGCTGGAGAATTCTGATGTTTCTGTCTTCAAATCATTTTTTTTGCATAGCAAGGAGTTAATTGTAGTAGTATCTTCAGATTGATCTTTTTGGCCACAACTTAACTTTTCTTGATCTTTATCCCACTTCTTTGGGACTCCCCCCAGTTGCTGCATGGCTCTAAAGAATACCTTACTTTGTAACATAGTCTCAAGGTTTTTCCTAACTTTCAGGGGCACCCACTACACCGTCTCTTCCTGGCACTGAGTGCACTTTTATGAGGAAGTGGAAGAATTTGGGATCGATTTGGCTGTGAGCCAGTAGGATCCACCTTTTACTAGTGGTCATCTTGGCCCTGACTCTTAATCTCTTCTGGGCTGTTTCCTCATCCATGCAACCATAATAGCATTGTCTACCTTATGGGTGGCTGTTAAATGAGGGTTAAATGAGGTAATGTCCAATAGCTAATAGGTGCTCATGCCTTTATTCCTCACAGACACACAGCTGTACTGTGCCATAAGTCAGGCAGCAGAGTGGAGAAAAGAGTATTGGTATTGTATTTCCACTGTTATTTGAAGCCAGGCCCATGATACAAAACATCTATGACTTGAACAAACGAGGAGCCCCTCTCACCTGACTTGGCTTTTGCTGACCATTTCTCCTTGTTCAGAGTTGAGCCTGCTTTCAATAATTCCTGATGTCACCCCTAAGACTTTGCCAGCCCCTGACATGCTTTTCACATCCGCTCCTGAAACGACCTCAGAAGAGGTGGGGATGGTCCCAGAGCAGAAAACTGGGAGCGTGCTCCACGGACCACAGCCCTGGGTGGTATTTCAGTAACACCCTCGCACTGGAAGAGTGAGGCGGTAGTAACAGATCTGCCTCTTGCTCCTCGGCTTTATTTCGCGTGGCGGCTCTCCCGCAGGATCTGGAATAGGGTGATTAACTGGTATCTCAGGACACGATGTAAGAGCTCAAAACATGCAAATTGGTTGTGGGGCATAAATAGACTTTGCTGAGCTCACCCTGGCCGTCTCTGCAGGCTCCGGGGCCCATTCACTAGGGCAGCCGGGGTAGCAGGAGGCAGGGCGGGAGCGCCATGCAGCTTGGAGCTCCTCACCTCCATTGGACGTGTGTGCCTCCCTTCTGCAGCAGCAGGACGCTCGCTCTGCGCCCGCCGAGGCCGGCCGGCACCTGCAGCTCGGGCCGCACCCCCACCCGCACCCTTCACGCACCCCCTCTGCTGGGCTTGGCAGCAGGTGCTTTCTCTCGGGAGATCGCTTCGCATTAACTTTCCCATCTGACATAATAATGGAGAGAAAATGAAGAGATCCCATTAGCGGCTGGCTGGAAGGCGGGCGGCCGGGAAAGCGAGGAGCGAGCGCAGGGTCCCCGCGCGCCGAAGCGGAGCGGAGCAGAGAGAGCCTGTATTTTTAGCCAGATGCCGCGTAACTTGCTGGCGCTCCCCGCGCCGCCCAGCAGATAACGGGGGAGGGGGAGCTCGGATTTCAGCGCGGGCGCCGGACGATGGCAGCGAGACAGGGCAGGTCCGGGCCAGACCCTGCGGTGAGTGGACGAGCTCCTGGCGGCCGCTCTGGCCCGGCGCGGGGTGGCGCGGGGCCGCGGCTGTGCGGGGTGCGGGCCCCAGCGCCCCTAGTTCGGGCTGCGGCTGCTGGTCCGCTCCCGGCGCCAACTTTCCAGGGCGGGTGCGGGGACGCGCTCTGGGCTGCCCTTCTGCTGCCTCATGCCGGGCGCTGAGGCTTCTAGCAGGATCCAGAGGAAAATTCCTTTGGCCTGGAGGCCGCGGCCGCCAAGGGGCTGGTGCCCGCAGGCGGCCCGACCTGTGGCCGGCGGGGGCGAGGTGCCGCGCGCGAGCTCCAGTAGCCGCGGGGATTCCCCGAGGGGCGCGTCGAACACTAGCAGAGACCGCGTCCCCTCACTCTGGGAGGAGAGTCCTGCCCAGTGGGTTCAGCTATGGGGGATGCCACTACCTCGGCCCTGGCTGGAGCACCTGCGCCTAGCCGGCGGCCTGACCAGAAACCTTAGAAACGCCAGTTGCCCAGAGGTCCCTAGGAAGCGGGAAAAGAATGGGGGCAAGAGGAGAGCAGACCTGTTGTGTCCCAGAGCCCAGCTGTATATTAGCCTCATTTTAGTAATGGGGATATTAAGGTTGGTTAACTTGGACGAGGCACACAGCATCAAGTGGCGAGCAGGAATTCACAGGCAGGGCTGCCCCACGCCAGGGCCCACCCTGGCTTTTCACAGACTACCGCATGTGGGACACAGCCGGTAAGGCACCATGCTGATGGCAGAGTGAATGGATAGGGATCTTCCTAAGGCCCCGCATTTGTTTTGGGGATGGAAAGGGAACCCAGGACTCTGGTTTACACATTTTATTTGTTTAGTGACACCTCTCATTTGTTCATTTTATCTTTGTCAATAGTAGTACCTTAGATTGAGGTCCTGGGGACAGTTTGTAAAGCAGTAATAGCCCAACTTTCTGGAAAGAAACCTAATGAAAAGATCCATGGCACCCCAGGATGCACTTCTGTTTCTGCATAATCAAAGGCAAGGGCCATGCAGATATTCAGACTGGAGCTGCCTTTTCTGTGAGGCCTGACTTGGACCTGGAAGAATAGACCCGGGATCTTTATCACCACCACCACCACCACACACACACACACACACACACACACACACACACACACACACACACACAGTTCCACATAGGGAATGCATCTGGTCTTAGTCACTCGACTGAGCTGCAGTTCCCCCAGGAAACCATCAAGACTCTCTTTCCTCTAGTTCTGACAATGGCTTTGTGGAAGCCCATTCTGCCCAAACAAGATGCTTTGGGAAAGAGATTGCCTTATCGCTTTCTGTTTACAGACACTGACATTAGCTTAGTTTTCCATTCATCATTTTAGAAAGAAACTGTGTACTCAAGACCTTGAGACAGAAGTTGCAGTCTGTGCTAGGGAAAACTTGGGCCACCTCAAGCCCCAGAGAAGGTCTAAAGAGATCTGAGATCCTCTTACTCTGTCTGAAATTAAACTTTGCCTGGCCTCTGGTGGTTTTGAAGGCTGCACTGTTCATGTGTTAGAAGCATGCTGACATTTAGCAGCGTGCTTCCGGCTTCTCCCTCCCAGGATACTGGAGGCCCCTCCGCTACTCATCTATCACTATATTAGTATCACTCTACTCAGGAAGCACAAGTTTAATAATAGTCTGGGTGTCTCAGGTAACCAGAGTTCACCCCCTTTCTGAGCAACCCTGATGAGAGCTTGAGTTCCAGGAGGAATTCTATTCCCTTCCTTTCTCTTCCATTTCCTTCCTCCTGAAGGCAGGCGGAAGGCTTCTTCTCGCCAAAGCTGAACTTGAGAGGAACTTCCTGAGCCTTCAAAAGGGTTAGAGAAAGACCTTAGAGATACACTACCTAGATCCAAACCTGGCCAATTAGCGGTGGGACTTTGGGCAAGTTGCTTAATTTTTCTATAACACAATCACCTCTTCTGCAAAAAAAGGAGATAATAAAGGTACCTGCCATTGGGATTCCTGGGAGGAGCAAACAAATGAACTTATGTAGAGTGCTTAAAACATAGTAAGAGCTTTGTAAAAGTAAACTTACTTTGTTTTGAAAGAAAGTTCAGGGATATCACATGGATTGATTTGTAGGGATGTGGCCCAGGGATGAAACAAAATGTATGCTATGGAACCCCTCCACCTTCCAAAAGAGACAAATACGTGCGCGCACGCGTGCACATACACGCGCACACACACACACACACACACACACACACACATGCAATTAAATTAAAGTGGAGCTCATGATAAAGAAATGACAGAGACATAAGAGAGCAGTAGTCTTGGTGGAGTTCACAGGGACGTGAGCACCTTGAAGGCACCAATGGGGCTTATGGGAGCTGTGGACCTACTCTTTCTACACAACAGCGCCTTTTGTAGGTTCCCTGGTCTACTCTCACATAATAGCTGCCTGGTAGGGAATGGATAGGCCTTAGAGAGGGCCAGCAACTTTTCTCCAACTTATCATAGCCTAGACAATGTCTGGTTAGTATTTTGTTGTTGTTGTTTTTCTGATTAGTATTTACTCAGATAAATATTTTTAGTGGCACTTAATGGATTCTTCTGAATCTCTTACCACTCTGTTAGGTTACATAGCAACTTCCTGGATGCACAGAACGCTAAAGGGTATGTAATTAAATTGGAGTAGTTGAACTAAATGGGCAGTAGGGGCTCAGAAGAACAAGATGGTAAACACCAGTCTCATATACTAACTAGGACCATTTGCTCTGTAGTTTGAAAATTACCTGGCATCTTGAAGGTACTCAGTGAATATTTGTGGTACGAATCCATAGATGCCTGTGTGCATGAATGACCCCTTTATAATTCAGCCACTTATTTTTCAAATCATAAAGGCAAGAACTTACATTCTGATTTTTTATTCTTTCCCTCTTCCTCTAGCCCCCTCCTTACCTTAGCAGGATACTGGACTTGAAATAGGGTCTCAATAAATACATTGTAGAATTAAACTGAGTGATGCCAGAGGGAGTGACATCATTATCTGCAATTCACCTCTAAGAGACCCTAAAGATCTTGCTTATGTCCTGCCTACTCTATGCCCATAGACGTACCCCTCACCCCGCCAAAAAAACAAAAAATAAAAACAACTGATAAAGCCTTAACAAGTGAACTTCATTTCTGGGCAACCTTAGTCACTTTACTTCTCTGGGTCTCGATTTTATCATTAAAAAGATGTGTAGAACTAGATGACTCCTTTCTAGAAACTCATATTGGGCTTAACACAGCACCCAGTGACAGAGCTGGGACCTTCTGGACTCATCCAGAAGCTTCATTTTGCCATGGACAAACTCTAGGTCCCACCCAGCTCCTATATCTGTCAGGGCTGTCTGGATGGACACTCTCAGGTTTCTATGGCTGAGAATGGCCCTTGGTGTTGTGGACTTTGCTCAGGCACACCTGGGTTGAGTCCTTGAGTGTTAACTAGCTGCAGAACTTGGGCAAATGATTAGCTTCTCCAAACCTCAATTTCACCAACTCTAAAATGGGAGATAACAATTATACCCACCTCACAGGTTGTGATAAGGACTAAAAGATATACTGTTATGGGCTGGGGGTGTAACTCAGTGGTAGAGCACTTGCCTTGCATGCACAAGGCTCTGGATTCAATACCCAACAACACAAAAAAGAAGAAAAAAAAAAGGATAACTCACTTAGCCCTTTGCTATTATAATTTTATGATTATATTATAAAAATTACAGACACCATTTAACCTTCCTCATTGTAATCTGGATTGGCTTCCCTTGGCCTCTATTTATCTGCCTGTCTGTCATTAATATTCTGCTTTGCTTCCTAGAATCAGTGCTTTGAACAAACAGAGTCACTCATTGATATTGCCATCTGTTTTTATCCATCCATTCTCAGGTTTTTATCCTGAATCCTATTATTGTGCTGGAAAATATAGTTAATTGGCAGGAGGAATATCTCTGTAACACCCTCATTCTTGGGGAATAATGTGTTTTTCCTCCTACTTGAATGCAGATAGGCCTTCTCAATCAGCAGGCCTAGTTGTTTAGCTGGGAGATCCACCTTGAGTCTGATTTCTCTGGGACTCCAGTTCATGCATGGAGAACCAACAGACTTAGTCTTGTTTCTGAAATATTTCCTCCATCACAGATGGTTTGCTGAGAAATGTGGGGACATGGGTACCATGTGTTTCAGGGTCAAATGAGGCCTTGACCTTGCAAACATTACTTCTTTGAAGGGTTTAAGAGAGATACAAGATTTGGTCACTGCCTCAAGAATCAAACAATTTGGCTGGGGAGATAAGATTTGCATAAATTAAATAACTAAAGAAAGCTGTGTTTAAAATGTATTTTGAAAATCAAGCTCCTAACCTATGGCTTCTAGGTTTTGAAGATGGTAAATATTCAGTATTGAAGGGCAGCATCATATAGGGAGTAGGTGCCCATTGAGCCCTCGAAGGAAGGAGAGATTAGAATCGACAAATGAGAGCTTTAGGGTTCAAGGAGTGTTGAGGGGGCTGGCCATGAGGGGGTGAGAAATAGGCATGCCCCAGGGACAAAAAAGAGAGGAGGGGGTCCTCCTGCTGATAGGGCAGTGACACCAAAGTGTGCACATGTGTCATGGGAGGGTAGCCACAGAGCTTGTGTTGGAACCTGTATCAAAGGGGCTCATGTGGGACCTGGAGGAAGGAAGACTGGCCAAAAATCAGCCTTTGGGGAGAATCCTGATAATGAGGATGTTTGTTTGTTCCATCATGGGTTCACTGTTAAATGGCAAAGTGTGTAGCCCTGCTTTTGGGTGATCAGAATTTCATGGTAGAATATTGTTTTCAGATTGTGGGCTGTACATTTTGAGTCTTCCATGTTTAGGGATGATTTCATCAGCATGTATATTAGTTTCTTGTGGCTGCTAACACAAACTGCTACAAACTTGGTGGCTTAAAACAACAGAAATGTATTCTCTTCCAGTCTGGAGGCCTGAGGACTGAGGTGAAGTAGTGAGCAGGGCCACACTCCCTCTAAAGGCTCTGATGAAGGATCTGCTCTCTGCCCCTTCTACCTCTGCACTTGCCTGCCCTTTTGGTTTGAGGTTACTGTCACTCCAATGTCTGCCTCCTTCCTCTCGTAGCTTTCTCTCCTGTGCGTGTGTCTCCTCTTCTGTCTTTTCTAAGGACACATAGCATTGGATTTAGGGCCAACCCAAGGAGTCTAAAATGATGTCATCTCAAGAATCGCAACTTAATTACATCTGCAAGGACTCTATTTACAAATGAGGGCACATTGGTAGTCTGCAGAGATCAGGGGGTGGATGAGTCTTGGGATGGGGTGACACCATTCACCATGTTTTCTGAAGATGCCGCATGGAGGAAGGAGACAGACCTTGCCCTCGGTGGAGAGGGCACCACCAGGCAGGTCTTCTGGATAAATGGCATCGCACACTTCTACCTGTGGCTTGTCACGCAACCACTCTTACCTGTTAAATTCAGCCTGTGTATGCCTGGTGTGCCAAGCGTTGTGCTCACATAGTTATTTTCTCAAAGCACCACAAGGGTATGAGAAAAAATTTTCTCCTCCACAGCTTTCAAATAGGGTGTCTGAGTACCTACAGCACTCAGGCTGGACCCAGGGGACCTACTCTGAGCCTCTTCAGTTCTTTTACTCCATTTGTGTGCATTAGCAGACTTTCTTTTGTTGTCCCCAGTGTTCACTCTCTGGCCATACTTCATCTTTATTGCAAATCAGTGCTTCCAGCAGCACAGTTTTCCTGTGCGTGGGGTAAGTGGCTAAGCAACAGCCCAAGAATAGAGGCTTTAATGTCATTCAAGAAGTCTGACAGGGACTTGGGGGTACCTGAGTGTCTAAGGCTAGATGAAACTAGCAGCAGAGCTAGGAGGGGAAGCTCATGAATTTTATAGCCACCACCTGCCATAGTCCTGGTTGTGCCTGTGGCACTCTGCACAAGTCATTTCAGCTCTCTGTGCCTCAGTGACCTTATCTGTAAAATGGGGACCATGGTGGTATTTACTTCTCAGATTTTTTAAAATGGAGATCGGGTGCGTATCTCCGTGTGTGCACATGTGTGTAGATATATATGTAAAGTGCCAATAATGGTTCTTAGCACCTAGTAAGTAGTACTATGTGCTGTTTACTTACAGAAACAAACAAAAAAACCAGCCCCACAGAGCATATGCTTCTTCCTTCCATGCCTGTGCTCATGAATCACTGGAGCTGGAGACCTATGTGATATTACAGGCTCCTCAACAAGAATGTGGAGCTCTTGAAAAATCAAAGGAATAAACCCCAGGCTGTGCTAAGCATCCACTGTTGGAATAGGATCCCTCTCAAACCCTGCTCCCCAGCCAAGAATGTTTGCTTATAAAAATATCCAAAGGGTGGGAGGCATGGTGTCTAATGCCGCCTCACATTCTGGGTCTCAGAACAGTGCGACCAGGCGCCCAGGGGCACTTCACTGTACCCGGGGACCTGATGGGAGGGTGAAGTGCTGCCACTGTGGTGTGGGCTCAGATGGGACTGTTGGAGCAAGACACAGGGCACACTCCACTCACAGCCTATTGTTTTTCCTACAGGCCGATGCTGCTACCAGCTTTCTGAGGGCAGCACGATCAGGTAACTTGGACAAAGCTTTGGATCACCTGCGGAATGGGGTGGATATTAACACCTGTAACCAGGTAAGTGAGATGGAGGCAGGCATGTTGCCTCTGGAGAGTCACTCTTGCCTGGTGTCATTTCTTGAAAGCTTTGATACTGTCTCTGTTCACCCTTTTCCAGAGGTCTCAAAAACCTCCAAGGGCTCTGCATGCTATAGGCCCTAACCTTGTGTTGACATCTCTGGCTGCTGAGGCTGAGCCCCAGTGAGAAGGGCTGCTTCCTGACAGGTGTGAGTGAGACCCACCGTGGACTCCCTGTGGCCTCTTCCCTTAGAAGTTGGTTCCTGCTGTTGTCTTAAAATATGTGGCCTTTGAAAGTGGGCAGGAGGAAGGGCCTTTGAAGGAGATTGTATTAGTGGGAAGATTAAATCTCTTTTGTCCACCAGCAGCCTTTATGGATTTTCAGCTGGGCAGAGAAGAAGAGGGTGAATGAGGACTCTCCATCAGGTGTTGATGAAGGTGAATTGAGAAGGGCTTCTGAGCTTGTGACAGGAGCTTGGTCTCAGGAAGGGCTGGGAAAGAAACTTAGTGTGCAAAGGAGTCAAGTGTTCAGCCAAAGATCTAGGAACTAACTGAACAGAGAAAGAAGCTTCTGGAAAGAGGACAGGTGAGGAATTTGGGCTTATGGATGGGTGACTTGTTTTGGTTTTTGGTTTGTTGGTGTTTGTTAGCCAACTGAGTGATTGAGGTACACATGCACAGTTTCTCATTTAGAACATATTGTCCAACTGCGACTCTTATTTTTACTATAGTAATTTTTTTAAGACTTGCTTTTAGTTGTCGTGAAATACATGTAACATAGAATTTAACCCTCTTAACCATTTTTAAGGATAGTTGGGTCGTGCTGAGTACATTCACAGTGTTATGGACCACCCCCAACGCTCCTCTCTAGAACCCTTCACATCTTGCCAAACTGAAACTGTATCCCCATTAAACAGCTCCCCATTCCTTGACTCCCCCAGCCCCTAGAAACCACTCTTCTACTCTTGGACCCTATGAATTTGAGAAATCTAGTTGACCTCGGAGAAACAGAATACTTACCATTTGTCCTTTTGTGACTGTCCGCTTTACCTTGCACAGCGTCCTCATGGTGCATCTGTTGTAGAGGCTGTTTGACTTCTCCAGGCCAGTGAGGACCAATTTTTCTGCAGGTTAAGTTTTCCATGAGCTACATTCCTCTGTTCCCTGCCCCCCTCATCCTTGCTTCCCTGCTACTCCCAGCTCCGCTGCAAATGCAAAATACTGCTCGCGCTCTTTCCCAAGGCCAATCCCATTTGGAGTCACTTGATGGTACAATTTCATAGCTTAAAAATTAGAGAGGAACCAGGCATGATGGCACATGCCTGTAATCCCAGTGGCTCAGGAGGCTGAGGCAGGAGGATTGAGAATTCAAAGCCAGCCTCAGCAACTTAGCGAGGCCTTAAACAATTCAATTAGACCCCATCTCTAAATAAAATATTTATAAAAGGGCTAGGAATGTTGCTCAGTGGTTAAGCACCCCTGGGTTCAATCCCTGGTACCAAAAAAAAAAAAAAAAATGAGGGAGACAGAGTGGGTGAGGTGCGTGATAACATACAGAGGGAGGTGTGTGATATGAAGCAAAACCCACTGCAGTGAACTTCAGGGGGAACAGAAGAGGATGCAAACTGGATGAGGAGAAGCCTCATAAGCCTCAGAAGCCCTCCTCCTCTCCTTTCATCCCTCCACTCAGAACACTAACACCCATGTATTCCAGTCCTATGGACATTGTGGTGATTGTAACCAAACACCTGATTGAGAGCTGAAGGTTGGCCCTTGGATGGCAGAAGGGAACTCTGAACTCATTGCTTTGGTAGAAAGAGGTGGAAGAAGGAAAATAACAGGACAGGCTGAGAGTCCTGGAGGAGAGTGGCTCAGGAGAGTGGGGCTCAGGCACCTCTTAATACCATACCTCCAGAAACAGGTGCACAAGCTCATTCGTGTTGTCCCCAGCACCCCTAGGTGAGGGTTGCTGTCCTGTGGCATGCACTGCTGGGCCCAGGGCTGTGTGAGTTCTGAGGTTTTCCATGCTGTGAGCAGAGAAATGCAGCTGGATGTTTCTCTGCAGTGCAGTTCCTGGTGGAAGAGATTCAAAACTTCAGAGGCCTTCCAAGGGTTAAGATTCTAGCTCTCAAAGGAATCCATTTAGCTGAAATGGGGACAACTGAACCTTCATAAGACTTGAGCCAGGGCTCATTTTCTGTGTGAAATTGGAAGATTTTGATGACATCCGGGGAATGGCTTCATCCTGATTGGTCTCCTGTTGGGTGTAACTGCCTTGTCTCTCTGTGTTCTCTCCTCAGAGGACCTCCTTGGTTCATTTTGGGCTCAGAGAGCAGCAGGCACCAAGGCATTATTTTCACTTTATTGACACAATTTCTGATGGGCTCAGCGCCAGTGACAAGTTGCAATTCTTTCTGCTAGACATTGATTGGGGCGGCGGGAGGGGGGAGACTTCGGTCCCGAGACTGCAGTCCTGGCTATGACCAGCCTCTTTCTTTCAAAGAAGATATTGCTGCAAGAAAGGAAATGAATGGCAGAGGGAAACAAAAGGAAAACATACCACAGTGCTAAGCCCCTTGCTGTGGGCTTGTTCCTGAGGCTGTTTTGTCCCCTGCTCCCCAGATTTGGGTCCTACTGGCCTGTGTCTTAGGTCCATGACTGTGCAGTGACAGGCAGCTGCAGATGGGCTGGACCTGGAAAGGAGCTGGTCATGTTGCCTGAGCTTCACCCTCGTTGTGTAGAGGGTGATTTGTTTTGCGCTTTAGAAGGGAGAGGATGGGCAGCGGGGGAAGGGCTGTAGCTCTACTTGTGCCCTCATTGGGCACATTAGGGCCCCCATGGGGACCATACTGCCTCTTTATAATGTTCACAGGGCTGGTCTCCTAATGGTACTAGAGCTTTCTCCTCTGTAAAACATGCGTTCATTGTTTTGAGAAGATAAAAACAGGCTCTTGTCCTGGGGTCACGGCTTGGGAATTTGCTTTACGCTGGAGTCTTTTGAGCTGATGGGCTGTAGAGCAGTGGTACAACCTTATGTAAGCAAGGCGCTTCCAGATAGTACGCGGTAGGGGAAGAATAAGTGCTGCCTGCCATCATAGGAAGTAATTACTCTAAGGAGTGTAGAAGAGGAGCTCTGGGCTTATATAAGAGGCATTGGAATATTCAGGGCAGCTTCCTATTGCAAGGATCATATCTGTTAATTTTTACCACTATCATCACTATTCTGTTTATAGAAAAGAACAAATTCATATCTAAGAACACACACATACATACATACACCAGAGTGTTTATATGGATACCTGTTTTGTTTTTTTAAATTTATTTGAGCATCATTCGAGCTTCAGATCTCTGCATCCAGTATCTTCCTGTTCATCTCCAGGTGTACAAAGAGTGCTGGGCTGTAGGTATATAAGAGCAAAATAAGTCATAGTCCTCAGCCTCTCTGAACTCTAGGCTAGTGGCAGTAAGAGCTGTTCATCAAATAAACATAAATAGATGTGCAACCCCCAAACTATTGTCGTGAAAGAAAAGCCTAGAGTATTCTGAGAATAGATAAGAGGTCTGTCCTGGAGATCAGGGAATGCTACCATGAGCAAGACACAGTGGAACTGAGGGAGAAGCAGGGGTTAATGATGTGAAGGAAGGGAAGAACATTCCAGTCATGGAGAACAGCCTGTGCAAAGTCCTGAAAACAGAAAAAGGAGTGGAGAGTTTAAGGAAGGCCAGAACAGGGCAAGTGGAGAGAGCAGGAGGTACCAGATGAGGTAAAGCTGGGATGGAGCTGGAACTTAACAGGCAAGGGCAAGAGTGCAACATTCAACAACTGAGACAGCAAGCCCTAGCCCTGAATGTTATGTGTGCACACACGCATGTGTGCATTGTGTGTATTTACACACTACTCCAGATGTTAACCCTGGAGTTGCTGATGGAGGGAAGGGATTTGAAGAAGGGCACAGAGTGGCCAGAGCAGCAGGTATGAGCGGTATCTCAGAGCTTGAGGCAATGGCTTCTGGCTATGCGGAAGGGAGGTATTTTAGCAGTGAACAACCCATGCGACTCTATTAGCGTGTCCTGTTTGACTATCTCCCCAGCTTTCAGAAGCCATGTTAAGGATTCTGATCTTTATTTTAGGAGCAGTGGAAAGTGAATCATGTATTCCAATACAGGAGTGCCATGATCAGAAGTGTTCCTTAAAGGATCACACAAGCAGAAGACAGATGGAAGGTGCAAGATGACTGTAGGGAGGCTAGTCATGAGACTGTTGCAGTAGTCCAGGAGAAATATGTTGGTAGCTTGCATGTGAGCTGTAGCTGTAGAGATGGAGCAAGGCCAGCAGGTCTGGGCAATGAACTGGCTGGGGGAGAACAGGGAAGGAGATCCCAGAATGATCCTCAGGGTCTGGTTTGTGCAGTGGGTGGATGGTGTCACCATCTACTGAGAAAAGGAATGCTGGCTGCAGACAGAAACACGGAAACAGAGTAAAGGGTCATGAAATGAACTGCATGGAGGCCCTGGTGAGTTGATCTGTGGAATCTCAATAGAGACATTTGGTAAGTAATTTGACATTTGAGCTGGAAACTCAGATAAGAGGCCCATCCCAAAGATAGTATTTGGAAGTCACTCAGCATTCGAGGAAGTCAAATGCTGGCATTGGCTGGTGCAAACAGGGATGAGAGGCATGTAAAATATAATCCCACTAGTGTCTTTGTAGGGTCATTCCACATGTATTTATTAAACACCAGATAAACACTTTATGCCAGATTCTATCCTAGACATTGAGCAAGCTAGACAGAATAGATAGTCTGTGCTCTTGACATTTGTGGGTGTGGAAGACAGATACTAACCAAGAAAATGGACAAATATGTAATGTTAGCTGTTGAGAAATTACCATGGAGGAGAAAGAAATAAGGTAAAGAATGTGTGATTTCTAGGGAACAGCATTCCTAGAAGACGAGAAAACATATGCAAAGGCCCTGGGGCTGGATAAGTTTGATTTGTTTGGAGAGCAGCAATGAGAGCAGTGGGGCTGGAGTGGAGTGAATGGCCCAAGGAAAAAGTGGTTGGCAAGGAGATGAGGGAAATGACCAGCGCCAGATCATGAAGGACTTGTAGGCAGTGCTGAGGACTTGGATTTTGTTCCAAGGGTAATGATAGGGAGGCACTGGAAAGTCATCTCTGTGCCCTAAGAGATGTTGTATTTGACTTAGGTTTTTAAATAATCACCCTGGCTGCTGAGTAGACCTGGGACCCAGGGACAGAGCAGGGAGACAGGTTAGGAGGCAGGTGCAGTACACCAGGTAGAACCCCACAGTGCCTTGGAATGAGGGGGAGACCATGGAAATGGGGAAGCCTGAGGATGTGCCTGTTGGGCTTGGAGTGTTGTTGCCCCTGGTGCGGTGGTCTCAAGCACACATGATGCAGGCCTGTTACACGGCAGGGACTATGTTGTTCTTGCCACCACACAGCAATGGGCTGGTTGACTCAAATCTCAGCTCAAAAGCCACTGTGAAGGGGCTGGGGTTGCGGCTCAGTGGTAGAGTGCTTGCCTAGCATGTGTGAGGCCCTGGGTTCGATCCTCAGCATCCACATATAAATAAATAAACAAAATAAAGGCATTGTGTCCATCTACAACTAAAAGAAATTTTTTACAAAAGCCACTATGAAGACATACTTGATCCCTAGCTTAAAGTAACCTTCACCTTTGTATTTATCAGACCCTCTTTTACAGCTCAGCGGGCTCCTGCTGTGCAGCATGGTGACAGTGAGCACGTCTGTGGCTCCTTGATGACTCTGAGCCACATGAAGGCAAAGCCCTCACCATCACCCACAGCACCCAGCATTGGATGCAACGCCTAATAGAGGCTCTGATATTTATTTGAATGAATGGCTACTTAATTATGCTCGTTCCAATCTTAGGTTCACATGTTTAATTTACAGGGTTATTGCTAAATCATTTCTATCTAATCATAATATTTTATTATGGAGACTGGAGCAATTAAAAAATACTTCCTAGGATAAGGTAATTGGTTTTATGCTCTTATCAGTTAGCCAGATAAAAAGAAAGCTAGAACCATTTTTCTGCTTGCTTCCTAGAATAGTTGGGTCAATACAGCTGCTCCCCAGGAACCATGAGTTCTAACTCCAGGGCAAAAAGCCTTACTAGTTTAATTTTCTTTTTTATTCTTATAATGCTAACAAGTGAGTAGCATTATTCTTATAATGCTAACGTGGCCATACTTGGCCTTCCTGATAGGAAAGAAAGTACTTAAGACCCCAGCAGAACATTTCCTACCAAAAAAGAGTGGCCTTATCATCTATAGCTCCAGTGTGAGATAGACAGAAGAGAGAGGGCTTCTGGGACATCCCTGTTGTCCCTGGCCACCTTTGCCTGTCTAATTTTTCTCCATATACTTACTACTGCCTGCTTTATGCATTTATACGTCTGCTTATTTTTCTTTCTCTTTTCCAATAAAATGTAGACACCTCGAGGGGAAAGAGCTTTGTTTTATTCAGTGCTCTGTATCAGGATCCTGCCTGGCACCTAGTAGGTGCTTGTAAAATCAGCAGTAGATTGAATGAAAAGCTGCAGGGATGTGCTGTGAAGATTTCTGGGACCACTAATGATCTTAAAGCTTCTTGGTAGTTCACGTCAATACTAGACTAAGCCTACTATTTTGTAAGAGCATTGTTCAGTAGTGAATTCTGAGGATAATGACTCTACTGGGTTAACCACAGCTCAGATGCTGGCATCATTTCCATTGGTGGAGTATTTGGCAATATTCGCTACTGTCTCCAGGAGCTTGACCATCTGAATGATCACAAAAGCATAACAGATTTCTCTGCTAACATAGCCAACGAAAACATGCAAAACCACAACAGTTCCATTGACACTGCTAAGATCTCTGTGTGTGCATCAGGCAGCCCCATGGTGGCTGGGTACTTGTTGAGCTGGAAGATGAAGAGTTGTAGGCATTTTAGACACATGGGGCATGTGTAACAGTAATTTCTGCTACAGAATAGATTTTTCTCCAGCAGCCAAATGCCAAGTCTTGTGACCAGGATTTGGTGGGCTCTGCTGATTGTGGTAATTATCACCTTTCCAAGGGGTAGAATCTTAGCCCTTAGAAGAGATCATGGTGTTGGACTCTCATTTTATAATGCTGGAAACCAAGCTCTAGATAACCAAGCTCTAAATAACTTTATTTCTAAACATTTCACAAGCTTTGTGAGTATGGATCTGGTGAGATGGATATAGGAAGGTGCACATGATGTTTCTGAGCTCATTTATTTATTCCACAAACATGTGTTGAGCAGTGACAATGACCATATGCCATGCTAGAGACCAGGACTAACAAAGAGAAATAAATATGTGCCCTGCTCTCAGAGAACCAAGAAGCAAGGAGAAAAGTCTGGTTTATTTAAAGATAGAGATTGCAAATTCAGTGTTCTAAGTGGCATGCAGAGGAAACCTGGAGGATGTTTTCATGCCTGACACATGTTTATTGAGCTGCTATAATATGCCAAGTGCTGACCAGATGCAGGTAAATGAGTTCCAGGGCCCGCTCTCCCATTGTTTCTGATCTGAGGATGGTGGCTAACATGCCATGAGTGAGAGAAATGTCCCCAAGGAAGACTGGGAGCCTCTGGTCTCTGTTCCATGACAGAATCAGGAAGTGGGGTTTGCAGTGAAAACGAGTAAGCTCTAGAGGCAAAAGCAGGAGTGGGGAAAAGCACAGGGTAGTGGGAGCTTGGTGAGGTTGGGGTACATACAGTGATAGAGGGGGGAGAGTGGTGGTCGATCAAGATGGGGAGGTTCAATCTAGATCAGTTTAAATATACAGCCTGTAACTTCCCTCTGTCATTTTTTCTTAGGAACTATCAAGAGTCATAGCAAGGGTATTAAACCACATGGTTCCTTAATTCTACCTGCACCCCACAGGCACACAGAAAACCTTCATAATATGATAATGGGGTCATATTAAGCCTTCCTAAAACTCACTGCCCTGGTACAGCCCTGGAATAGTGATGAGGTAGAGAGAAGAATAAATCCCTGCAGTCTCCACCTGGGACAGTGATATTTATTCTGTGGTATGCAGTTAAATAAGACAAGCAGCTTGATGCCCCTGAGCCTGGTGATCTGGATCCTTCTGAAGTTCTAATTCCTACTAGGAAAGGAATTGGCAGTAAACAGAACTGGAAACCTCTATCACCTGAATTATTTTAAATAAGGACATTTCTTTTGTTTCTGGGCAGGAACTGAGCTATTTGATATTCATCTTGCTAATTATGAGACCAAATGGCAATTGTAAAGTAAGTGATTTCTTATCACATGTCAGAATGACCCACTATGTTTTGTCATCCCAGATTGCAGTTTTACCAAGTCTTGCTGTCCAAAGCCCTTCTCCAGCCATGACCACTTTGAATGTTCACTTTACCTTCATGAGGTGGGCAGAACAGGTGGTGGACAAGTGAGGCTCAGAGAGGTGAAGAGTCTTCCTGAAGCAGATCCCTGTACCCACCAGCCCAAGTCCCTGCTCTGCGCTGCACTGCACAGATGGATTGGCAACTGAGCAGCAGAGATGGTCATTCTTCTGGGCCATCTCCCTCTGGACTGGGTTCATTTTTATTCTTCCTTGGCAGTGAAGGAAGAGTTAACTGACCAGTTCAGTTGCATAAAGATGTCCATTTGAAGCAACAACAGGGACATCTCAGGGATCCTGGGGACGAAGAGAAGGGTGACTAACATTGTCAGGAATAATCTGGAACATATTGCAAAGAAAGCACTCCCTCCAAACTCCACTTTATGGTTTGAGGGCTGTGAATTTACAGTGTGAAAACCAGATGTGATTCTCTTACTCATGAGAGACTAAAAAAAAAGAGTTGTGTATGTGGCAGGTTGCATGAATGTGCGTTCAATTCTGCAGACTCTTGTGGAAAACACTCTATGTGCCAGACTCCATGCTAGGACCTGATTGCAAATGAAAACACAGGACCTCAAAAAATCCAGGGCTTTGGGGCAGATGAACACAAGAGCAGATTAATGCAATTTTATGTGATTGGAGCCTTGAGAGTTATCAACTGAGTCCCATGGAAACATGGTCAAGAGGGAAATTCACTTTGGGGAGGCTAGAAATAGGGTATAATGTGGCAAAGAGGAACAGGGAGAGCCACCAAGAAAAGTGAGCCTTGATCTGGTCCTGAGGGAGTCTAGCCTGTCTGATTGACAGAGGAAATGCTGAATGCAATCCCATTCCTGACTGGAATACATTGAATGTGAATTGGCCTAAAATGTTGGTTCTATTGATTGTAAATTCTTAGTTACAAACTTTTTCTCTATTTAAAAATTTTTATTTACTTATTTTTATGTGGTGCTGAGGATCGAACCCAGTGCCTTACACATGCTAGGTAAGCGCTCTGCCACTGAGCTACAGCCCCAGCCCACATGGTTTCTTTTTTCTTTTCTCTTTGTTTTGTTTTATGTACCAGGGATTGAACTCAAGGGCATTTGACCAATGAGCCACATCCCAGTCCTATTTTATATTTTAGAGACAGAGTCTCACTGAGATGCTTAGCACCTTGCTTTTGCTGAGGCTGGCTTTGAATCCTCCTGCCTCAGCCTCCCAAGCTGTCATTTTTTAACAAAATTAATACATTTTTAAGAAATTTTTAAATTTATTATTTATTTATTTTTAGTTGTAGATGGACACAATATCTTTATTTTATTTATTTTTATGTGGTGCTGAGAATCGAACCCAGTGCCTCCCATATGTGAGGCAAGCGCTCTACCACTGAGCCACAACCCCAGCCCCCAAAACTAATACATTTTTTTTTTGCTTAAAAAATCCAAACTATGCAGAAATATATAAAGTCTGGATATTCTCTGCAACTCTCCCTCACTTCACCACCACTGTTAATAGTTGAGTGAAATCTTGTCATACTTTTTTTCTGTATATGCAGAACACATATCTTAACGGTTTTCTGAAAGCTGCTGCATTGTTTCTTGTTCTCCTCAACCCACCCACCCCTGAGATGTGGAATTAGAAGGATGCTAGGAGATCAGAGCAGGTTGGTCACTGTGTAGATGCATAGATTGAGACCCCGGGAGGTGACTGATAGGATGATAGCTTAGAGACCTCAACTCTTACCCAGTGTTCTTTCTCTAAACCCTATTGCTCTTCTTCAGAAAGTCTGGTTCTTTTTATTTTTTAAAGGAGTGCCAAGATCTCGGACATAGAATCTTTCTAGTCCATAGGAGATATTCTTAGCTGCTGAGCTTAATTTCAGAGCCCCATTCTCTCATTAACTTCAACTCACACTTCTTCCTCCTCCACTCCCAAGGGCCCTACAAACTCTGCAGTGGATTTGCTGCTGAGCCAAAGGATTTCAGAGCGCACGGGCTGCTGCAAGCTTTGTACAATCAGAGAGTAGAGGGAAGGTGATCTGAGGTTGATTTGTCTCCTGGTGGAGTTCTGAAATCTTTATGGGTTTTTTTTCTTTTTTTCCTTTTAGATAATGAAAAGAATTAGAGTGTGTTTCCTCCTTGTGAGTGTCTAGTAAACTATGAATCTTAAAAGCTACCTGGGTAGAGAGCTAAATTTAGATTGTAATAAAGCAAAGGGAAAATGTTGAAAGCTGGTTTGTTCCTTTCTGAGTTTGTGCAGTCCTCTCGGGTCCTTCTCTTGTGCTATTTTCCCTGTTCCTACAGGAGAGACAGTCTTGCAAAGGAGGCTTACACCTTACGGTGATTTCCCGCCAGGGTTAGGAGAGTTGCTTTGGCTCTGTCTGGCTTCTGATTCATTAGATTCCAAGATCATATATTTTTAGCAGACCTTTCCCACCAAGCTGGTCCCTGGGGAGCTGTCAACTATCAGGAGTAGAAAAAGATGCAGGTAGGCTGGCCCTGCAGCACATGTGGCATGTCCTGTGGAAGAGGTATCCTCTGTCAGAGGTGTCCACATGATTCTGAGGGCTGCTCTTTTAGGGTAGTTGGTTTATATCCTTCCTGGAATAATATGAGAACTTAGGTCAAGGTCGCACCTCGTAGGTCCTTTAGAAATATTATGAATAGATGTGGTCAGATCTTCACTGGCTCAGAGTCCCTGGAACTGCAGAAACCCAACCAGTCCACCTGTCCTTCACTATCATAACCAGATCCCAGAATTACCCCACAGCTCTGCCTCCTCTTCCTCAATAGCCTCTTCAACTCCTTGCCACTATTACTCCCTGCCTCCTTTTCTTTTCTTTTCTTTTTTTTTTTTTTTTGGTAGTTTCAAACTATGGCAAGAATATTACAAATAATTCCCCCTCTGTGACCACTTTATGACATTCCTATGCACTTTTCCTGTCTATCCAATCCACCTGTCTATCCATCCATCCATCTATAACATATAACATGTATGACATAATTCTCTGTCACCTCTAGACATTTTAGTGTGCACCACTCAAGAGCAAGGATGTTTTCCCACACAACCACTCTCATGCCTCCCAATCATGAAATCAGCATTGAGGCAGCACCACCATCCAACCCACAAACTCCACCACACTTTTGCCAGCCATCCCAGTGATTTCTTCCTCTCCTTCTCTGTCCCTTCCCCTTTCTTTTTTCCTCCTTTCCCCTCTCTCTTTCTTTCTCTTCCCCCTTCTGTCTATTTCTGCCCCAACCTACTGTCTTCACTCTCTTTCTTTGTTACAGGATTCTCTCCAGGAACATTCTTAGGTGACCTGTGTTATCAGTTTCATTCAATCTGGAATAGTTCCTCAGTCTTTGCCTGCCTCTCATGCTTTTGACTATATTCCATTCTGTGATTTGAACCTCAACTATGTCTTTCTAATGTTAACTTGTGGCAGGACTAATGCATTGTGATCTTGACAGGAATACTGTGGAAATCATGCTTTCTACCCAGCCCCGGTGATATTAACCTTGATCACTAGGTAAAGTTGGTGTTGCCATATTTTTCTATTGTAGAATCATCAATGTTTTCCTTGTGATTCTGTATTTTGGTGAGGGAGGAAAATATTCTGATATGATAATATATCTTCTCATCAAACTTCCAGCCACTAGCCATGACATCCATGGATGACTTCTGCCTGTATCAGCTACCACTCTGATGATTCTAAAGAGTGACTCTGTTTTCATCATTTCTCCTTTTGTTAGTATCTGTTTGGATTCATGGATTCCTATCCAATTTAATGGGTTTTAACCTGATACTCTCATGATTTAATGTTCAAATCTAAATTAGGGGAACAGGGGAATACATTGGGATTTTTGTTCTTTGATATGTCCTCATCATTCTCTTGAGTATTTCCTTAACTTTATGGCATAATTTTCCCAGGCTCATTTTGTACTTTTCCTGCCCCTACCCTGCCTGGATCAGCCATTTCTCCAAGGCTTCCTGGCTCCTGTTGGTGAAGGATGGTAGTTAGACACCAAAATCTGCTCATTTGAAGTGCCCATTACTCCCACTTCTCACAGAATCCAGATTGAATAGGAAAATAGGGTATTAAATTTAGAAACCTTGGTATAGAACTCTCTGTGTAAACACCTTTGCCTTTATCATGCAAAAGATCTTCTAACTGGTTCTGACCACTTGGGTAAAAGGGAGTGTCATACCAAGATCAACTTACCCCAAAGCTCCTCTCTTCCACTCTGATATCCTTAGTGTCTTTGGCTTCTCTTATACTGCTATGAAGCTGTTCTTCTAAGGGTACCAGGCCTTTCCTTCCACATCAGAACTTTCCTGGCCAGAATCCCCTTGCCTTTGTGCATGGCTAAATGGCGAGCAACTAATCTCATAAGCTGGACCAATAACATGATAGTAAATGTTGATGAATGAGAAGATCATGCTTCCTAGATACTATATTAGCTTGTTAGCCCAAGCCCACTGTTTAACTCAAAGAAAACGAGTGAGGGAGTTAAAAAAACTAAGTAGGAGCTGTGAGGTGGGAGGACTGGGTGGGCCTGAGGTTCTTGGTCATAGGACACAGCTTGAGGCTGCCTGCTTCTCAGAGGCAGGTGAAATAAACAACCATGAGAAAAGAAATGTATGGGCTGTGTTCTCATGAGAATGCAGGCAGCTTATTTTGAGATGTTCTTGTAATTTTCAATGAGATATGGGACCTCAGGACAATAAGGCCTTTCTATTTGAAACCCTTCCTCTGCTCTTGACAGGATAAGAGTTAAGTTCCTATGACATGTCTACTGTATTTGTACATTTGGAAATCAATTAGTGTAATTGGGGCAATCAGAAGAGCTAAACAGAGGAATAATTTACTGAGAACAAATGTCTGGAATTGTGTATTTTGCCAATGGAATTTCTCACAGTTGGTATAAAAAGTACTCCAAATTAAATCATTCAGGCTGAATGTGACTTTTTCTTCTTCTTAAAAATGTTAAAAGAAACACAGCCTGGCTGAGATCTCCTTCCTTTCCCATCAGACAGATTGCTTCTCAGAATCTTCTAAATTGACATTTTACCTAAAAAAGAGCAAAAGCAGATGAAAGACTCAAGGTGTGAGTACTTGCCTTGAATATTTTCACCTCCCCGCCCCATAAAAAGGAGTGTAAAAGGGGTTGTCTGCTAATTTAGGACCAGGTGGCACAAGATCATATGGAGCCACCTGGCTTCAGAGGCTTAACTGTATAGGGAGCACATAGGATGTGGAACTTCATTGCTCTCACCCTACGAACTAGAAAAAAAGACTTGCATTATCTACAGAATTAGGATTTTTCCTGAGCCCATCTGAGGACTAAGGTAGCAAAGCAACCAAGGAAACTGAATTCCAAAGAATTGGGAATTAATTTCAAACTATTTTGACTTTGGCAGAGCACAGGAGCAAGAGACAGCACCATACAAAATCTTAAAAACTCTTAAAGACCATGTATAGACCAATGTGTCTGGAACAATGTTTGTCCCCAGACCTTTACTGGATGCTCATGAGAAGTATCAGAGACCAGAGAGAGGCTCAGGTGTGCAGGCGGTGATGTGCGGCTGTGGAGGCCAGGTGGAGGGACGAACAGACACAAAGTCTTGCGCACTTTCCCAGACTTGTCTGTCCTGTGCAGCAAAAACAGAGTAGGCACAAAAGTTCAGTCTCTTAGGGGAGGATTGAAAACTGACTACCTCTGGCTTTTGGGGAGGGATAGTAAAATTCCTGCCAAAGGTCTGTTGCTGCTACAGGAACCATAAAGCAAAGGTCTTGTACTCCTGGGGGAGGGCCAGGAACTATCATAGACCTAGGACCCCACATCAGTAATAAACAGAGGTCCACTTCTGCTCAAGGTTGCACACGAAATTCCCACCTGAGACCAGTGTAGACAAGGCAGGTTTTGTTGTTTCAGAGAAGAGAGGAAGGAATGCCTCCCCCATTTTTTGTTTTTGTTTTTGTTTTTTAAAACCAACCTTTGAGGTCCAGTGCACAGAGCCTGCCTAAGACTGAAGCTGAATTAGGACAAAAGAAAACTTACCTGCTGCCACCAGATTAGGGAAGAGCATACCTCATACTAAGGAAGAGCTGTTCAGAGAAGGGTAAGGGCATGGGAAAAATCCTATTTGAAGCATAGACATGTGGGAAATCTAAGAGCTAAAGGAAATCAGAGATGCATGAAACCCCTCTGGCAAAGCGCAGGGTAATAGTAACCTATTTCTAAAAGCATGTGAAGGCTGTGATGTGCCAAAGGTAACAATGACATTCATCTTAGGACAGCTCCTGACCAAGTTGGTTCAGCATTCCCACCCCCATTCTAAGGATGTCACTGATGAAGAAATGTGTCCATTTTTAGCTGTAAATCCTATTTACTTCTATCTCTCATGTTCCTCTATGTATCATATCTGGCATTCAATAAAAATTATAACACACACAAGTAAGGAAAAAAAGAAAACAACAAACTGTTGTCAAGAGACAAAGCAATGAACAGAACTAGACTCAGAGATAACCAAGATGCTGGAACTATCAGATGGACTTTTAAGTAACTATGATTAAGATGTTAAAGAATCTAGAATCTAAGCCAGGCACACTGGTGCACGCCTGTAATCCCAGCACTTAGGGAGGCTGAGACAGAAGAATCACAAGTTCAAAGCCAGCCTCAGCAATGGCGAGGCACTAAGCAACTCAGTGAGACCCTGTCTCTATATAAAACACAAAATAGGGCTGGGGATGTCGCTCAGTGGTTGAGTGTCCCTGAGTTCAATCTCCAGGACCAAAAAAAAAAAAAAAAAAAGAATCTAGAATCTAGCAGGGAAAGAGGATCACATTCATGAGATGATGGAGAATTGCAGCAGAGAGATGGAAATGCTAAGAAAGTTAAATGGAATCCTAGAAATTAAAAAGAAAACATTAAAACCTCTTTCTCAATGACGAAGAATTTCTTCAGAAGGTTCCTCTAGATTGGACATAGCTGAGGAGAGACTCAAAGAACTTGAAGAGGCAAGAGAAATTATTCTAATTGAAACAAAAGAGGAGAGTGAGGGAAGAAAAACAGAAAAGAGCAGCTGAGAGCTACAGGACAAAGTCAACAGGTCTAACACATGTGGAGTCCTAGAAGGAGGAGCCTGGGAAGAAGAATCTAGCAAGCTAATGATTTCTCCCAGGGAAACCTGTGTGGGTGAAAAACAGCCGCAGTGGTTATTCCCCCCACCCCCACCAGTTTCTAATTTAGCTGAAGCACTTACTCTTGTATTTCTCCACTTCATTTTTGCTTATCTTCTACACCCTGTTATTTGAGAAATATGTGATTTATCCTTCTTGTAATCCCCTTCAACAGCCTGCCTGCCATTTGGCGTCAGAAATGGCTGTGAAGGTTGTATGGAGTAGCTGAAAAGATGCAAGGCAAGATTCAGCAATCTGCCTTTTCCTTTTGGCAATCAACTTACACTTGATTTAACTAAAATAAAACATATGGTTCCTGGTTTTGAAGGGGTGGTAAATTACAGATCATCTCTGTCCATAGTCATAGCCAAGAACAAATGTTTCACATAATTTGCACTCCTCCCCTTCTCATTTGAGCAAAAAAAAAACTGTTTAAGAAAAAGAAAGCATTAAATTGTAGTATTTATCAGTGAAACATTCTTTTGAATATAGGAAGTGGTCTCAGTGTGGACTAGTTATGCATTTAATAAGACAGTGATACAAGGAAATTGGTTTGCAGACATTCAGCAACTCCTGCTGCTGGACGATGATACCTTGTATCTATTGACCAGTCTTCTACCTGATGAGGCTTGATGCTAGTGAAAACTTGCCACTCTGGGTCTGATATTTGTGCATCTGTTGAATTTGTATGCACTGGATGAGAACCGCTGGGAACAGTTTACAAAATGTTAGCTCATGACTTTAGACTTTAAAGTTAGACATGGCTTCTCATCTTGCTGTTGTTAATGAACTTGCAACCCTGGTGTTTGCAGGATGGCTTTTGGGCCTTCAAACAGTCCTCTGTGAAGCTCTCTGGCCTCCTTGACAGAGTAGCTCCTTATTACTGTGTGCTACTGATAATCTTACACAGATTGGGCATTTTTAAAAATCATTTTGCGTTTATTTTGTATGCATATGTTTGTCCCCCAAAGCCAAATTCTTCAAGAGAAAAGGGTTGTGTTTATTCATCTGTAGCCTACTGTCAGGCACAATAGGCTCTTGATAGTGTTTGTTCAATTGGACTAAGTAAGTGTCTTAACATTAGGTGGCCACAGTGGCCATAAATGAGGTTGAGATAAATGATCATTACGGTCCTATTGCACAAATGATTGTATTACACATTCAGTTCCTGGATCTTCTTGCACACTCTTGTTAATTGTGCCAGATAGTCCGTTAATGGAGTCATGCCCAGCCACCTTTCTGGCTCAGACTAAGACAGTGAATTCAGATCATCACAGTAAAAGCCATGGAAGTAACTTAGGGAGACTATGTTGAACACAAACAAGTTAAAAATAAAGAGAGAAAGATAAAGAAAGAGCCATAAATGAGAAAGAGATTATTGAACCAGCATCTGGGATGGAGGCTAAGTTAAACTAGAAGATATGCAGACCCAATCAGATGGGTCCTTTTGTGTGGAAGATGGCCACTGTCTTCTAAGGCTTATGACCCAGGGAGGAAAGAAAAGGGGCTTTCTGTGGACCTGGGAAATGAATAAAATCCTAGAGATGGATTGCAAAGATCTGTCAGGTCCATGGGGATGATTACTGTAACTGAATGTTTACTGTAAGTTTCTTGGTAACTCAGGGAAGGTGAGTTGTCATCAGCTGATAGAAGGAAGCACACTAGCTCCTGGGAGAGAAAAATACAAACACTTTTCCCCTGGAAAACCCAGATTGGTTCTGTATATGGCTGTGCCTAGAAAGACTGCATGTCTTCAGCTAATCATTTGACTGTCCTGTGCCTCAATTTCTTTGGCTACATGAAAGGATAGAATTGGGGGACCTCTGATAATCCCTTTGGACTCTAGCAGTCTCCAGTCAGACAGAATATCTGGAATCCCTCTGGATTGAGATTTGGATGCTGGCTTCAAAGAGCAAGGCAAGCCACCCCACAGCATTAGTGGTAAACATGAGGTATTTTCTCCCAGGCTTGCCAACTCTCCAGTTCTGAGGCATTCAGAACCAACAAATGCCTATCACAGTGACTGTGTGCTCAAGTAGGCACCAAAAGCCCAGCAGTCAGCACCAAGGCCATGCTGGCTGCTTCCCCAGCTAGTGTCGTCTCCTGCAGTGTGCAGACTGCAGTAGCTGCTCCAGCATCCACAAACCCCGTTGCCAATTCCCACATAATCCCAGGGTGCCTGTTTTCAGTGCTGGAACCTTCTAAGCTTGAGGCTACCATGCACAGAGAGCCATGCTCTAATAAGGAGCAGAACTCCTCTCATGAGCCCCACCCCAGGGAATGGTTGCAAGTGGCAGAGTTGCAGGGAGTGGCTAAATCGAGAGGCTTTGGCCTCCCAGAGAACCTCTCACTTGACAGATTGCTTTTCTGTGAACTGTATCTTGCAGATTGAGTTGAAAGAAACGGGTTAGCATCTGTCCAGCGTTCTTTCACTTCCCTCAGCTTCCTGTTCTAACAAATTGCTGCCTGCCTTCCAGCACTCTCTCCCTTTGTTAGGAAAACTAGCTCTGACCTATCTTTGATCTAATAAACTCGTTCACACTGGGGCCTGAGGAATTCACACAGCTTGGACCCTACCTTGAATAGTGTACAGAATCTGCAGGAGAAGGAAATCTAATGGCAACTGTAGGGCATCTCCACAAGGCAATGTTTGGTGAAGGGGCCCTCCCGTCAGCCCCACAAATCTACCTACCCACCTGTGCAAGCATGCACACAGGTATCCTGTTAGAACCAGTTGTATTGCTGGGCAAAGATGTGGCCATCTGCCCTCACTGGCTGCTCGAGGTGTGGTTAGACCTGATCTAACCAGGACATAGGTAGAGTTCCCTTTGTGTTCCCCTCTTGTCTGACACTCAAGGCACCTGCTTTGTTGTTGTCTTTGCTTTTGGTTTTGTTTATTTGTTTGTTTTTGCCTTACTGGGGATTGAACCCAGGGTGCTTTACTACTGAGCTACATACCCCAGCCCTATTTTAATTTTTAGTTTGAATTCAAGGCAGGATCTCACCAAGTTGCCCAGCCCAGACTTGTAATCCTCCTGCCATGGCCTCCTGAATAGCTAGGATTACAGGCATGTGCCCCCACACCCAGCTAGGCACCTGGTGAGTTTGCCCATTCAAAGGCTCTTGCATGAAGTGTTTAGTACTCCTCTCTTTTCCCATCAGGGCTTTATTCCCAACAGCCTTTCCTATGCTGATAAGCAAAGCAATATGGCTAGTCCATTAATGGACTCATGCACACTCACCTCCAAGTAGAAAATTTCTGCTTTAAGAGGAATCTCTGGAAATGATGCCCTGTCCCAAGGGGAGTGGGACTTAAGAAGTTCAGGGTGACACTACAGAAATGTCTGGGGACAGTGAGTCAGAGATCCCTCACATCATAATGTCAGGTATGTGTTGGTGGGAGTGTTTTTATTAGCTGAAAGTTTGCAGTGACTCGGGGGTATCCCCTGGAAAGGAAGGTGCTAGAACAAAATTGATCAAAATGGGAGCTGGGAAGGAGTAAGAGAGGAGAGAATTGTTGGCAGGGAAGGAGGAGGCCAGGAGCAAAACAAAAAAAGCGGGGGGTGGAGATTGCTCACTGACTAAAATCATTTTCTGTATCTAGCCAAGATCTACTCATCCACTGGAATTGAAATTTCATTCCAATGTGTTGTTGGAATTATTTGTGGGCTCTCAGTAGCACTCTTTGGTGTCAGCTGTTGCCAGAAAGTTTCAAGACCTTTAATTACAAGGATCAGAAGGTCAGGAAGCAGGAGGGTGAGGAATACATCCTGAGCCAGGCTGCTCAGTTTGGTCCTCCACCAGACAGGACCAAAATTTTACTGGTTAGCAAGAGGTCTGCTGTTGTGAGCTGATGACTGGGCATGAAAATATGTTTTGTTTTATTTTATTTTTTCTACAAATAAACTAGCAAGCAGGCTTCTTTGGTCATGTTTGAAATGGCAGGCTGTCAAAAGGGCTATTTTAATACTGATTTTTTTATCAAGGAAGTCATACAGCTAGGTGAGTGGCAATACTTACTTCTCATATGACCTTATTTCAAATTTGATCATTTAGTAATGCATGTATATCTCTGCAAATGTTGAGGACACACTGTGTTATGATTTGGGTTTGAGGTGCTCCACAAAAGTTCCTGTGTGAATGGAGGAATATTCAGAGGGGAAATGATTAGATTAAAAGAGCTCTAATCAGTCCATCCCAGTTGGAATGGACTAACTGAGTGGTTAACTGTAGGCAGGTGGGGGTTGGCTGGAGGAAATGGGCCTCTGGGATGTGCCTTGGAGAGGTTCATCTTCCTGCTGCCCCATTCCTCTCCCACACCCCGCCCTCTCTGCTTCCCAGATTTAATGAGCTGAGCAGCTATCCTCTGCCATGGCATTCTACCTCAGCTTGGAACCAAAGCAACAGAGTCAATTGATGATAGACTGATCTCTGAAACTGTGAGCCCAAAATATATTTTTCCTCCTCTAAGTTGTTCTTGTCAGGTATTTCAGTTACAGTGATGCAAAGCTGACTGATGCATACTGGTATTACCTTTTTGCTTTTCCTAGTTGCTGCTGTGAAAATTCACCAGGGCACTGAAGCTCCGTCAACCATTTCAATTAAGCCGGTTGCTTGTGTTAGTCAGCTTTCTGTCACAGTGACAAAATACCTGAAAAAAATCAACTTAATAAAGGAAAAGGTTTATTTTAGCTCATGGTTTCAGAGGTTTCAGTCCATGTCACTTGGCCCTATTGCTTTGGGCCTGTGACAGCACAATGCATCATGGTGTGAGCATGTGGCAGAGGAGGATGCTCATTTCTGGGTAGCTGGAAAGCGAAAGAGGAAGAGACTTGTATCCCAATGTCCCCTTCAAAGGCACACCCCTAGTGACCTAACCTCTTTCCACCTCTTAAAATTTCTACCACCTCCCAATAGCACTATAGGCTGGTGACCAAGCCTTTGACACATGGGCCTTTGGGGAACACTTCCAAAACATAACAATGCCTAAAGACTGCCAGTGATCTTATTTTGAAGCTTCTGCCATTGGTTTGGGGAGAACTTTACCAAACTCAATTCCTGTCTGGGGAATGGTGGTCCTGTATCACTCTTTCTTTCTTTGCTCTCCTGCTCCTGATACTCCTACACAAGAGGTACCAAGGGAGCTGGGGCAGTTCTGCTGTGTTCCTCCAGTTCTGCCCTGCCACTCCTTCACACACCTCATGACTGGGGTGGGGCTTCTTTCCAGGATACAGAATATACATTCCCACTAACCACACCCTTCCTACCTCTCTGTTCTTTTCAGAATGGGTTGAACGGCTTGCATCTGGCCTCTAAAGAAGGTCATGTGAAAATGGTGGTTGAACTTCTGCACAAAGAGATCATTCTAGAAACGACAACCAAGGTATGTCTCATGGGGGTCGCGGGCACTTGTCATCGAAAATTCAAGTCTCTTGGTCCTTCATGTATGTTCCCAAACCATCTTAGAAACCAGCCGTTTATGAGAGAATCCTGAATGCATTTCTGAATTTGTCTTATCCTTCTGATTGCTTCCCAATTCTCTGAGTCCCTGACACCACCTGAGAACACATGACCCTGTTTCCAGAAAGATTCAGTGGGACTTTACTTTTTTTATGGTTCTTGGGATCAGATCAAACCTAGATGCATGCTAAGCATGTGTTCTACCACTGAGCTACACCCTCAGCCCCCCAGATAAGCTTTGTTTCTTATATACATGCATCTTTTTTACTAAATAGGATATAGTCAGTATTTAAAAAAACAAAGCTAAACAAAAAAATCTCCTTTTACTGGCTCAAGTACCATCTTCTCATTCCCTTTTTTCTCTGTCCCCTACTTAGGTTTTATGCTTGAGATTTCTTCCCTGCCCATTTCCCATTTGTTATTTATTAGATGAGCTCTCACACACAGCCTCAGTTTCTGCTCCGTTCAGCAAACATTTTGCTGCCTCTCAAGCAGAGAACACACACGAACAATACGTAGAGAACAGATATAATTTATGGGTATGATGTGAACTACCAAAATATTATGAAAGTAAAATCAGATCTCAAGGTAAAATTCTGTAATTTTCATGTCATTTTCCCAATGTGAAAAGATCTCTCTGATAAAATAAATTGAGTTTCTCTTTCTGACTATGTATGGGGCATTTTTTGGTAACCCTAGGACAAATAGCAGTTGTTTCCACCCTGTGGCTATGTGTGAAGGGATGCAATTATGATTATTTTTATTTGTTTGTTTGTTTGATGCTCTCGTGTACCTGGCTGCAAGCAGTGTACCATCTGACCAGCTCTGTGTGGGCTGGGGCAGCCGCTCTTCCCTGGCATTTCCCCAAGAGCTGTGAAAACATTATGCTTCAGCACTTTTGCTCTTTCCAAATTTCCCCCTTTGATTGTTATTTTGCAATGAACACTTGGTGTGTCTTTTTTATTTATAGAAATTTTATGAGCCAGCATGGTTTTGGAATGCCATGCAGAGAGAGGAGGGAAAAAAAAATGGTGAAACTCAAACCGTGGGCTAAGGAAGACTCGTAACAGATTGAGGAATTGTAATGGATCTCCCAAGCCTGAGGAAGAAAAAAAAAAAAAAAGCAAGAAGCCAAAACCAATCTAGACTCCTAAGCTGTGCTTAGAAATTTAAAAGCATAAAGTGAATGCACTGCTTCCCCACCCTCCCATCTCTACCCCTTTGGGTCCAGGACTCAGCACCTTAGCTATTAATGAACAGAGAAAGCTTTCATCTCTATGGATAAAAGCCTTCTTCCTCATTGTGCTTCTCTGTCTCCATACACTTGAATTCACTCAGCACTGTTTCAACCATCATCCCCTCTATGAGCTCTATGAGTCCCTGAAAATGGAAAGATTAGGTATTTGTGGATCAAAATAGAGCTCAGTGATTTTTCTTACACCTTCACAGTCATGTTCCTTCATACCAAAGGAGGGACAGAGAACATAGAGGATGGCAACCACCCTTCTTATGCCTCCCCCAGCCCAGGGCCAGAGGCCTTCGTGTGCCTTGCAGTGTGTGTGCCTGTGTGAAGACAGCGTGGGAGGGGCCCCATTTCCCAGGAACTACCCTTTAGTGTTATTTCTTACCAATACTGCCCTCTGCCCAGATGGCATGAACCAAGACCCACAGCCAGGTTCCACAGCTGACCAGCTTCTCTTCCTCATGGGTAGAAAGAAAGTTCTGCTATCATCAGATTGCAGGCAGGAAAGACCAGATGGAAAGAAACATTTGAGTTATGCCTCTTTAGGGCAGAGAACCTAAGTCTCAGTTGCCTCTGTGTTGATACTCTGTCTGGCTCAGGGCCTAACACATACATTCTCAGTAATGAGGGGATACAACATACTTTTTTCTTCATGCAAGTCAGGGAAGCACCACTTGGAGCTCTGAATCCTGGTTTCTAGAAAAGATCTGGTGCCAGCAACCCTGTTTCATTTAGTACAGCAAATGAAAAGGACCCAAGTGCCAAAGCCTCTCAATATAAGCTCCTTGGACTTCTATGAAAAATTATTAATTAGCATCCGTACATTCGTTTCTGGCATTTATTCCTTGCTAGGTCTTCGAGAAAGAACCCTTCAGCTTATCAAATGGGACTTGAGGAAAAATCAAAGAGGCAACTTTGGGAGGCAACAAACAAAAAATTCCTGCCTGATGCAAACTTTGATACTTAAATAAATTACAAGAAATGAAGATTTGAGCTCTTTCCAGCCCCCAGGTCCCCTCAGGGGGCAGTGTCCCCACCTGTGGACACTTGGATAACAGTGGTTGTGTGGCCATGGAGTTGGGTCCTAAGCTACTCAAGCACACATCAGTGAGGAAGCTTTGCCTGCAGGTGACAGATGGCTGCAGTACAAGGACTGGGTTTGAAGTCCTGGTTCTCATCAGGTATTCTTTTCAGAAATTGATTAGTACATGATTATGTAGTTTAGTTTAGAAACCATATGCAGTTGTCCCTCAGTATTTCAGGGTAGCTGGTTCCTAAACCCCACAGACAACAAAATATACAGAGGATCAAGTCTCTAACATGGCATGGTATAGTGCTTGCACATAACCTAAGCACATGCTCCCACAGACTTCACAGCACCTCTAGATGATTTATAATATGTAATACAATATAAATGCTAGGTAAGTAGTTGTTATACTATATTGTTTAGGGAATAATGACAAGAAAAGTCTGTACATAGCTGGCACTGTGGTGCACGCCTGCAATCCCAGTGGCTTAGGAGGCTGAGACAGGAGAATCACGAGTTCAAAGCCAGCCTCAGTAAAAAGCAGGGCACTAAGCAACTCAGTGAGACCCTGTCTCTAAATAAAATACAGAATAGGACTGGGGATGTGGCTTAGTGGTCCAGTGCCCCTGAGTTCAATCTCCAGTACACCCCCTCCTCCGAAAAAGTCTGTACATATTCAACACAAATGCAATTTTTTTCTAATGTTTCCAATCTAAGGTTGGTTGAATCTGCAGATGTGGAACCCGGTGATACAAAGGGCCACATGAACTATAAAAAATAAGTCGTCTACCATTTCTGCTACTTAAGTATCACAGAGACAGATGGGTCTGGCTGTGGCCCTGTTTTCTCCATTTGACTTGACAGATGTGCTAACTGGAGCCTGTGACCCAGAATGTCCCTGGATAGGGGTGCCAGTGCTTGACATGCAGAAGATCTCTTGTGGGAGACAGTGGTGGCTTTTGGGCCCAGGACTCCTGGGAGCGAGGAGGAACCTGGCAGGAGGGTTGGCTGGCCAGGGAATGTCAGCATGCTAGACACAGATGAACACTGCTGGTCCTGCACTTCCTCTGTGAATCGTTGTTCAGTATGCAGGATGGATGTGGACCAGAAAACCTGAACGTTCAATTCGCGTCCTGGCAACCTGCCTCATTTCCTTCTGCTACAGGTTCTTATCTTTTAAGAAGTTTAAGACACTTGTGTGCCTCATTTTCTCCCAGGGTTTATTCTCTTTGACTTTCCCTCTTCTCTTGTTTGGTGAGAACTTGCCCATTATATTTTACTTACTAATATTTTGAATATTCTTTCTTTGTATTTTCCTTTGCCAGATTTTATTCTATGATGCCCCCCACATTTGTTTTTATGTTTTTCTTCTCTTCCCTACATACACCATAGAGTGCATTTTACCCTTTTCTTTTTGATATTTTCTCATGTTCTTATCCTCTCATTGCCTTTGTCCCCTTCAGTCCAGCTTTTGGTCTGTGGTGTCCCTTTAGCATCGAGAGTGTCAAGCCGGGCACCTGCTACCTCCCTTTCCCCAGAATCCCAGGGTGAGGAGAGACACACTGCAGAGGCCAGTTTGCCTGCAGACCTCACAGTGTGTGTGCCGAGGGGCACTGACTGTCAGCCAGTGACAAGGTGCTAAGCTTGTGTGCAGCAAGATTAGCCATTGAGAAGAGTGTGTGTGTGTGTGTGTGTGTGTGTGTGTGTGTGTACTGCCAGTATTATTTTTCATTTAAAAAAAATACAAGAAGAATTTTCTTCTTGGTGTTTATAATACTATTTTAAAATATGTGTCAGGCCAAGCACATACGTGTGCGTTTTCTACCTCTTTTGACCAAAAAGAAGACCACTAGACCTCCCAACCAGCACTCTCATTCAGCTACCTATGACAGTCACTTATATAAGCCCAGTGCAAACCCTCCTCTGTCTCCCACCCCCATGCATTTCAGAAAGGAAACACAGCTCTGCATATTGCTGCCCTCGCTGGTCAGGATGAGGTGGTCAGGGAGCTGGTCAACTATGGAGCCAACGTCAACGCTCAGTCGCAGGTAATGGCTCTCTCTGGTCCCAGACCACTCCTCTTTTCTGCTACATAGTGGACACGTTGGCTATTGCATTAACATAAACACACACACACACTGTAGCTGAGCCTAGATTTATGAGCAACATGTATCCAAGCAGGGATGAGGGCATTCTTTATTATTTTTTCATGATTAGACTACATGTTCTAAGCATGATAGGGTCGGGCCATTGTAGACCCCATTTCTATCCAGTAAACCAGTCAATTTAATATATTTAGTCTTGGCTCATTTAGGGAGAGAAACTGTGTGTGGAGGGGGAAGGGGATGAGGCGTGGGGGTTAATGAGGAGTAAAACTAGAAGGGGCACGTGTGATCCAATGGGGCAAACTGACAGTGGTGAGGGGCAAAACCCAGGCTTCCTGGAGAGTTGTCCCTACCTTGTGGCCTTTTGTAATAATTCACTATGCTGTTTCAAAGAGACAGTGAGTCTTCATAGATGGGGGTATCTCCCTGGGGGCTGTGTGAAAATGAGATGAAGAAAGAACTGTCCTCCCTTTTCGAGGGTTTTCGCCTATGTTTGCATCTCTCCCCATTGCAGGCGAGTTCTAATGGCATCTTCTTTTGACTTGCAGAAAGGCTTTACACCCCTGTACATGGCAGCACAAGAAAATCATTTGGAAGTGGTGAAGTTTTTACTGGAAAATGGAGCTAATCAGAATGTAGCCACAGAAGTAAGTACCTTGGGAAAATGCCCTCATAACAAGTGTCCTGGGCATATGATATGGGAGCCTCCTGGGATGTGTCCTGATGTGTATCTGAGATCTCAACTGACATAGAGCATCATTGAGTGTTCCTGACCTTCACTTTGCTGCACTGATCCTGGGTGTCCTGAGGTTCTTCAAGGGAGTAAGAGACAAAGTCATGGATCTTGAGCAATGCCCAGACATAGGCCAAAGAAATGACATCAGACTTGAAGATGTCATCCCAGTGATAACCAATGCTGAGAGCTCGACACGGATGGGGCTGGTGTTTGAGTGTCTGGTTGATAAGTCTGCCTACCTTGGCTAATGAGAAAGGCTCTTGTCATGAATCCATGGTCCACCCTTGAATAAGTCACTTTAGCTCTTATCCTGAGGCTAGTCGTTGGATTAGACGGAGCTGAAGCTGTTCTTGACTCTTAATTCAATGATTTTGCTGTATCCTGCTTCAGCACTTCATGGGGTACTGTTCCCCTTAGTATGCAACCAAAGGAATTAATATTAGTAACTCACATCGAATGCTCAGGGCCTGGCTTGGTTTCTAGCATGTGGTAGGTATTCGGTAATATTCTGCCGTGTTTAAGGCATGAATCTGGCACTGGTTGATGTGGTGAGAGAGAGGGTAGGCAAAGAATCAAAGAGCTGTAAAATCTCTCATTGCACACAGTCAGACTAGAAACAAATGATAAAGGAAAATAAAGTAAGTGTTTAAAAATAATTCCGGCAGGCCCTGTGAGGCTGCAGAGCAAGGAAGAGGGTATAAGAAAAGCTTCAGGGAGGAGGTAGGTGCATTTAAAAGCTGAGCCGGGAGGACGAAGAGGGCTTTGAAAAGCAGCACATCAGAGGAAGGTCATTTCAGGCCGAGGTCTGTCAGGAACAAAAGCCTTGAGGCAAGAGTATGTGTCCCATCTTAAGTGTCCAATAGTGAGTGTTTTAGTCAGCTTTTTTTGTCACTGCTACTAAAAGACCTGACAAGAATAATTAGAGGAGAGGGAGTTTATTTGGGGCTCATAGTTTCGGAGTTCTCAGTCCATACACAGCCAGTTCCATTGCTGTGAGCCCAGGTGAGGCAGAGCATGATGGCAGAAGGGTGTGGAGGAGGAAAGTAGCTCAGGACATGGCAATCAGGAAGCAGAGAGAGCTATATTCACTAGGGACAAAATATAAATCTCAAAGACACACCCTTAGTGACCCACTTCCTCCAGCCACACTCTACCTGCATCCAGTTACCACCCAATTAATCCATAGCAGCAGATTAAGCCATTGATTAGGTTACACCTCTCATAACCTAATCATTTCACCTCTGAATGTTTTTACATCATCTCACACATAAGCTTTTGGAGGACACCACAGACACAAACCATAACAGTCAGAGTAAATCCATCTTTTCTCTCCTCTGGTCAGGATGGCTTCACTCCTCTAGCGGTGGCTCTGCAGCAGGGCCATGAGAATGTGGTGGCACATCTCATCAACTATGGGACGAAAGGAAAAGTGCGCCTCCCAGCCCTGCACATTGCAGCCCGCAACGATGACACGCGGACAGCTGCAGTGCTTCTGCAGAATGACCCCAACCCAGATGTGCTTTCCAAGGTGAGGTTGTTCGGGCAGAGCGCCTGAGGAACACCAGGCCCACAGCCATGGAGGCCTGTGGGTTAGAGTCACCACGAACTCCCAACCATTTCCCAAGAATGAGCCAGACCCTAGACGGACTAGCTGTCACACTGGGCACCAGCTCCATGGTGCTTTCAGATTCCCAGTAACAACACAGACAGGTGTCAGTAGACAGCTGCACTTTAGATGCCCCCCTGTGAACACAGAGAAAAATTTTCTTAGCAGGGAGCAGGGATGGTTCTTGTTGCTCCCGGTCATTCACAGATGCGTCCAGGTTGGGTGGGATGAGTCTCCAGCCAGAGTGAAGCTGGAGTCCAGGAGTTGCATTCTGGGCTTTCCTTCCCCTCTTTTCCCCCAGCTGCCTGCTGCTGGAGGAAGCAAGTGTCACCAGTCTTGGGGAGGCTGGAATGTGGAAAAAGGGTTTCCCAGGGGCCTTATTCATTAGTCAGTCATCTACACTGTTGGATCCGCTGTCTGTACATTTAGACTCTTGGTTCTCTTTCAGTGAGAGTGGATTTGTACTGAATAGTTCACATGGCTCCTCACCCCACTTCATCCTAACCCATGGCCACTGGGTTTTGTCTGCACAACAGCTGACAAGGGATAGACATGTCTGAGGTTATAAGACAGGATGACAACAACGGACCCACTAAGAGGCCAGAGGTCTGCCTTTGGTCAAATAGCTGAGTCATCAGACTATTTTAGGGAGCTGAAACTATCCCTAGAATTAAGATCATGGACCCCCATAACACTTGCCATTCATAAATTAAAATCTTTTCCTAAGTAATCTTTCAGATGAGTGGCCCTACAGAGTTTGAGGCAATCCTAGTCTATGATTTGTCCATGGGCACAAGGCAAAGACTGGTCACTCAGGTGCCTGGTTTTCTAATGCAACTTGCTACAGGATATCCCTTGACCCCTTCTGCAAGGTGACCATCTATCAAAATCTGCTTCATGTATTAGGTTCTCTGGATCTACCAACTTTTCCAGGATCCCCAGACTGATTTTTGGTTGGAGGTACCAAGTTTTCTCCCCTCTCTTGCACCCCATTCATATGTGGAGATATGACAGGTTTTCTCCTTCTCTATTGTACCCCAGACGGGATTTACTCCCCTCCACATTGCAGCTCACTATGAGAACCTCAACGTGGCCCAATTACTCCTCAACAGGGGAGCCAGTGTCAACTTCACGCCACAGGTAACCTGTCTTCTGCATGCTGCCTGGGAGTCTGGGGTTTTCTAGAATCCAGGTACCACTACCTCTTGCTCTGACGCCATGGAATTCGTCTATGCTGTAGACGAATGCCTGTGGGTGCAACAGCAGTGTCTATCAAAGCCCCTTGAGATAGTTTCCCAATCATCCACCCATCATTTTCTACCTGTTTTGTCTTGAGAAAACTCTAAACTACATTTGGTCATTCTCAACATGGGTACCCTAGAGGCAGGGGCCAATTTTTAAATAGCCAGCTTGCTTTCTGTCTGTTAGGTTGACTCTGGGGAACATGGCTTGGCCAACTTAATGCGATTAACCAACAGTACTAATAGGTCCTTACAGGTTTTAAAACCTTTCTTCAGTGACTAATGTCCTAACAGTAGGTTTTAAATGGCCACGGTGCTGTAGCAGTTGCAGGGATCGGGAGCTGGTGCACACAGCTGCATTCAAGAGGACACCTAGCCCTGACTGTCCCCTGCTTCTTCCTCTCCAGAATGGTATCACACCACTGCACATCGCCTCCCGCAGGGGGAACGTGATCATGGTGCGACTCCTGCTGGACCGGGGAGCCCTAATCGAAACAAGGACCAAGGTGGGTAGCAGCAACCTTCATGGCCAGGTCAGGGGAGGGAGTTCTGCCCTCAAGAGCCTCACCTGGGGTAGTGAGCTCCCATTGACCTAGTTAGTGAAACATAACTTGCCTCCCAGAGCATCTCGCCATGTCTGCCAGGGCGCTGTGGGAGACATTCATAGGCTGGAGTCAAGCTAACCCTGAAGGAAATGTCAGCACTTCTGCAGCTGAAAACGATGCTGCAGGCAGTCTTCTCTCCAAATGGCCTCTGATGGGTGCCTTTTGGGCTTTCTGTTTTTCACTCTGTCTTTTAAAGGACGAATTGACACCTCTCCACTGTGCAGCTCGGAATGGGCACGTGCGAATCTCAGAGATCCTGTTGGACCACGGAGCACCCATCCAAGCAAAAACTAAGGTATGTACCTCCTTCTTATGGGGGAATCTTCCAGGCAGAGCTCCAGGTCAGACAGACCTGGGATCAAATCCCATTTCTATAAGAGAGATGTCAATACAATTGAATGCAGTAGTGTTGTAACATTTATTGCAACACCTGTCACATAGGCGGTTCTAATTATTCTAGATCATGGGCTGCAAACATTTTATCTAAAGGACCAGGTAGTAAATATTTTTAGGCTTTGCAGTCGACAGTCTCTGTGGCAATGATTAAACTGCCAATGGAGTGGAAAAGGAGACGTAGGCTATATGCAAACTAGTGGCCATATTCCAATAAAACTTTGTTCACAAACCCAGGTAAATCTGCAGGCCAGATTTGGCCCACAGACTCTAAACTAGTCCCTATCTCTTTGATCCTAGCTTCAGAAACAACAGAAGCTAAGACTTCTAGAAGTCTTCAGAGCTTGGGGCAGATGAGAGTGAAGTTAAAAAGAAAATGAAACTGTTCTTCTCAAGCTCCATTAGAGGCCAGAGCAAAGGCCCATCTCTAGGTTCTAATGTGAGGACTTGAGTCTTCCAGGGGGGCTAATGCTCCCAGCCACATAGTGCTGCCTTTACCTCCTCCAGGCCCCCTGCCCTGTTCCTTGGAGTGAATTTAGAAGATATGTCAGAGAAGAGCAAGGCAGAAACCAGGCCCCTGCACAGCCACTGAAATGCATTTGTTAGGAGCCAGAAACAGAAGGACCTAGATCCAAGTTCTAGTTTATCATCCTTTATTCACTGAAAACCACATTAAGGACCACTATGTATGTTTCATGCATTTATTGGGCACTGTGAGGCATTTAAGAAACATTAGAGCTGGAAGCTACACAGCCAGTAGTCCCAGCAATTTGGTTGGTTGAGGTAGGATGATTGCAAGTTCAAGGCCAGCCTGAGCAACTTGTTGAGACCCTCTCAAAATAAAATTTAAAATAAGGCTGGGAATGTAGGTCAGTGGTAGAATGCTTACCTAGCATGTGCAAGGCCCTGAATTCCATCCCAGTACAGGTAAGAAAGGGAAGGAGGGAGAAAGGGAAAGAAACATTAGGCAGAGCTACTGATCTTCAGGTGCTTGTAAGGAGAATACACAAATCTGAAAAGTTAACCATGAATTGCATGATTTGACAAGTATGAGAATAAGGTCCAAGTAAATAGCACAGATCAGGAAAGCCCACAGGGGTCCAGGGTAGTCAGGGAAGGCTTTGTGGAAAAGGTGGGCCTAACTGATAATGGGTTAGAGCATTTGTCTAGGTGGAAAGGAGAATGTAGCTGGAGGTCAGCAGGAACCGGGAAGCCAGAATGAACCAAGCTCACTCAGGATCCACTTCAAAGCATCACGTAGGCAAGAAGAAGGAAGTAATATTGGTATCATTGTCCTGAATTTCCATGTTCCATTCCCAGAAATCTTTGCAATTGTTTGTTTTGTTTTCTTTACCCAGAATGGCTTGTCCCCAATTCACATGGCGGCTCAGGGAGACCACCTCGACTGTGTCCGACTTCTGTTGCAATACAATGCAGAGATAGATGACATCACCCTGGATCACCTGACCCCGCTCCACGTAGCAGCCCACTGTGGCCATCACAGGGTAGCCAAGGTCCTTTTGGATAAAGGAGCCAAACCAAACTCTAGAGCCCTGGTGAGTGTACAGCTATTGAAGAAGGTGCTAGAGGGAACAAGGGCAGAGGGAGGTGAGGCCAGAGCCTGACCTGAGCAGGACCAGAACAGGTGCTTTGAAAGGATCCTGTGATTCAGAGCCTGTGCAGTGTGGGTGGCTGCTAAAGCCTTGGAGACAAGTGCACTTGGTGTGTGCTCATCCTTCATACTCCACTCCACATCCGGCCGGGTGTTGCCTCCTGCACTTGGTTACCATAGCCCCACTAGCAGGCTGTGGTCCAGGGTGGATTTGTACCCAGGAGACCCGACTCCAGAAGCAGTGTTCATGGTATGCACGTGGGTTGAGGAACCACTTCAGCTCCAACCGGGCCCAGGCTGAGAAGCAGTGAGACTGGCTGGCTTTTCCACCTGCTCTGGGGGAGAATATAATGGCCTGAGCTCAGCGTCCTCCTTCTGCAGAAGGGCTTACTATGGCGCTGCTACAGATGTGAGTTTAGGCCTAAAGCAGATTCCTCCTGTAGCCGTGGTTTCTCTCTCCTTCCCAGGTCAAGGGTTCCCAGGTTGGTCCAGGAATCTGTGGGGTTGTAACCTATAATTTCCTTCTTCCCCTTGTCCATTCCCAGAGGAGAACTGAGTGGGGCAAGACATCTTTCAGGGACAGCAGAGGATGGCTTATTTATTCATTTGAAAATGCTTTCATTGAGCACTGACCTCAGGCCATGCACTTGGGTACTGGAGGCTTCTCAACCTTGGGACTAATGACATTTGGAGTCAATATTTGTTGTCCTGTGCATCATAGTATGTTCAGCATCATCTCTGGCCTCTACCCATTAGGTACCAACAGCTTTCCTCCCCTAGTTGTGACAATCAAAAGTGTCTGCAGACATGGCCACATGTAGAGAGAGAGTGCAAACTCCTCTCCTCTTCCCATCCCTTCCCCTAGTCTGAGATCCACTGCCCTAAGGTGATAAAACACTAAAAGGACAGGCAGACAAAAATGAAAATCCATGCCCTGTGGAAACTTACCTTCTAGTATATTATACTTAAGAACAGAAATCCATTTTACTCACACTGATCCATGGTTTCAGGGCAGAAGGAACATGATTTGCTTCCCCCAAAGTACTCTTTATCATCAATTTACCCTTAAGGAGACTTTACACAGGCTCCTTTAGTGCATCCAGAAATATGATGGAATTTTTTTTAAAAGGTTTCTAAACAACATGTTCGGGAACATGTTTGGTGCATAAACTGAGAGCCTTGTATCTCTTTCATGATTTACTCTAAGATTACTCAATCGATGTGCATTTATTCATTTTTCTGTGGGCATCTGCTGGTGGGCTGGGGTGTGCATGCAGTCCTGCATGCATGCCTTGGCTAGTGTGTAAGCTCCTGAAGTCTGTCTCCCTTTGTGTGGGGCTGCAGAATGGCTTTACTCCCTTACACATCGCCTGCAAGAAGAACCACATCCGTGTTATGGAGCTGCTGCTGAAGACAGGAGCCTCCATTGATGCTGTCACGGAGGTAGGAGAGACTCTGCAGATGGGCCCTGGTTCTGCCCTGATCTTCCTTTACTAACCTTCTCTGAGAGTTAATTGTTCTTTGTGGGTATGGCTGCAGGGTTGCATATGTGTATGCAAGACCTGTTCAAAGGAATGAATCAGGGGTGACTGAGACAAGGGGGCTTGTATCAAGTTCAGAGAACTTTCCAAGATCTAAAGCGGTATTTCAAGTTGTAAAAGTGGGCAGAACTTTCCCTCCAGTGATTTTATTCCTCTGACCATTTTTCTGAAAGTAAACCCACCTCATTTAACTCCTTCTTCTTGGAAAACTGTTCATGGAGGACCTAGTTTCAAGAACACATTAGATACCATCTGGTTCTCTCTTCTCTGTGGAGAAGACAACCACTCAGCTCTCTCCACTCTTGTCTGTCCTAGTCCGGCTTGACACCTCTCCACGTGGCCTCCTTCATGGGGCACCTTCCCATAGTGAAGAACCTCCTGCAGCGGGGGGCATCACCCAATGTCTCCAATGTGGTAAGACCTTGGCCACAGCAAGGGCTCTTTGCTCTGGGTGGAGGGCTCTCAGGGGAGCTTTGTGTGTCCTACCAAAATCTCTGCTCTGGGAATAGAGGTGAAATTCTCAGGGTAGCGAAGGCTAAGATGTGAGAGAGCCTCCCTATCTACTGATACTCTCCCAATTAAATTTGTCCCACATATATAAATCTACAGGATTTTATTTTATTATTCTTTTGGAACTTATGTGTAATCCATAAATCATTCACATTTTTGAACATTCATTAGCTCTGGGTTTTGTTTTTGTTTGTTTGTTTTTTGTACTGGGGATTGAACTCGGGGGCACTCAACCACTGAGCCACATCCCCAGCCCTATTTTGTATTTTATTTAGAGGCAGGGTCTAAGTTTTTTAGCATCTCACTGTTGCTAAGGCTGGCTTTGAACTTGTGATCCTCCTGCCTCAGCCTCCGGAGCCACTGGGATTACAGGAATGCACCACCGTGCTTGGCTGGGGTTTATTTTTAAGTATACCTACAGTACGCATGTGCACACACACACACACACACACACACACACACACACCAGCAGGCCAAAGAGTCTTTTGCTGGGACAATTCCACCTCTTGGATAAAACCCCACCAAGCTACTCCAGGCCAGCACTTGGGAGCTCTGTGTGTGTCCTTTTGCAAACCCAGCATGTATTAACTGTTCTATAATTTTGTTGCTTTACAGAAAGTAGAAACCCCACTACACATGGCAGCCAGAGCAGGACACACGGAAGTGGCCAAATACCTGCTCCAGAATAAAGCCAAAGTCAATGCTAAGGCCAAGGTGAGTTCCAGAGGCAGGAAGGGAAGGAAGGATCCTGGGGTGGAGGCAGCTCAACACAATGAGGGGAATCCATCCTCATTAGAGGCCTGGCAGCAGTGTTTTTGGCTCAGTGATCACTTGTCTTTCCCATTTAGGTCATGCAAAAAGCTCAAATTGCTTTGCAGGGGTTTTAAGAAGGCCAGAGATTTTTTTGTGTGTTAAAGCTGTTACTCTAGAATAATGAAAGTCTGAGGAATGTGGCTGGCCAGCAGTGTTTATTGGGCTAATTGTTAGTCATGGTCTAAAGAGAGAAGCAACTTTTTGAAGACAGTGCCACCAGTGAAAATCAGCCAAGAATCACTTGATCTAAAAGTGGAGGATTTCCAGAGCACACGGATGCACACCTGTAATCCCAACAGCTCTGGAGGCTGAGGCAGGAGGATCACAAGTTCAAGCCCAGCTTGGGCAACTTATTTTGAGACCCTGCTTCAAAATAAAAACTGAAAAGGGCTGGGAATGTAGCTCAGTGATAGAGCACCCCTGAGTTCAATCCCCAGTACCACAAAAATAAGTATATAAAATTAAATAATTAAAAAATAAAAGTGGAGAATTCTCCCTTGTTGTAAACATATTTTTGAAAGGTTGGGTGAGTGACCAATAAGGGTAGCTGCTGAGTCTGCAAGTCTATGGGCAAAGATCATGCTTTCCTATCCTTAGGTGGCAGAAGACTCCCCTGAGTGTTAGGATCTGAGATTTGTGCTTGGGCCACAGCTTCGGATGAGCCCAGTGACACAGAGATCTTGTCCATGGAGCCCTACACCATAGCCATAAACAGAAAGTTGGGCAGGGGTGGGACAAAACATCATCCTTCCCTTTCATCAATTTAACTCTCTCATGACCCCTGATGTCCAGAAACTCAAAGTAAAGTTCAAACAGAAAGACAAGTATATCCACTTGGAAAAGTGTTGGGAGATGGTAATAGCAAGTTTATTGAATGTCTGTTATGTGCTCAACCCTACATGAGACCCTTTAGGTACGTTATCTGCCTACCTTAACCCTATGAAGTCAATATTATTATTCTCATTTTAGAGATGGAAGGACTGAGCCTTTGGACAAGTAAGTGTAAATAACAACTAACTTGACGAGTTATAAAGTTAAATAAGAAAGATCATATCAGTTTCTATAACTCAAAGGTTTGACTTGAATCCCAGCTCTTTTTCTTCTTAGCTGTGTCCTTGAGAAAATCATTTAACCTTTCTGGACCTTACCTTTTTTCTTGTGAAATGAAGAGTTGGATTTGGTAATCTTAACATTTCCTGATCTTTGTTTTCACTTTGGGGTTCAGGATGATCAGACCCCACTTCACTGTGCAGCTCGCATCGGCCACACAAACATGGTGAAGCTCCTCCTAGAAAATAATGCCAATCCCAACCTGGCTACCACTGCCGGGCACACGCCCCTGCACACTGCGGCCCGAGAGGGCCATGTGGATACAGCCCTTGCCCTTCTGGAAAAGGAGGCATCCCAGGCCTGCATGACCAAGGTAGAGCCTTTCTTCTCCTATTTTTAAAAAGTGACAGGCACTTATAGTCTCAGATCCTAGGAAGGTAAGGGCAGGAGGATCACTTGGGCCTAGTTCAAGATCAAGGTCAGCCTGGGCTACATAGCAAAAACCTGTCTCAAAAAAAAGAAATCCTTAAATAACAGACTGGGGCTTCAAGGGGGATTCCTGCCTGATGGTCTTTGAAGTTTTAATGACATTGCAGGCAGCTGGAAGGGTGGACACCCATAGGACTGGCCACCATCTGTGAGCCTGGTGTGTTGTACTTCCCCAGAAAGGGCAGTGAGCCATTCTCTCTTTCATCCACCCTTCATCCATTTATCATAGACCAATTATTTCTCAGGCACCTGCTCTAAACTCATGACAGAGAGGTTTTGGGGATTCAAAAAGGAACAAGGAGCTGAGGATATAGCTCAGTTGATAGAGTACTTACCTAGCATGCACAAGGCCCTGAATTCAATCCCTAACACCACCAAAAAAAAAAAAAAGGAGGAATAAGTCCCTTTGTTTTCCCAATGAGTTAGCAGTCTAATGATAATACCAGGCATGAGAGAAGTGCAGAGGGTGCCTGGTGAAGCAGCCTGGGTTCCTGAGGTGTTGGCATCTCAAAGGGATCAAAACTTTTGTTTCATTGGCATCTTCATGCCAGTTGAGGTGGGAAGCCTCCAATTGCCATGGGACCTTTCTCCAAAGAGGATGGCTCTGGCTTCCTGTGGTCCTGACAGCCTATGTTTCTCCTCAGAAAGGATTTACCCCTCTCCATGTGGCGGCTAAGTATGGGAAGGTGAGGGTGGCAGAGTTGCTGCTGGAACGAGACGCACATCCAAACGCTGCTGGAAAGGTGAGTTTGTCCCTCTCCTTGAGTCAAAAGAAACAAAACAGTTCACTATTTGTGAATTCCATCTCTTGCCTGTTTTGCCCACCTTTTGAGTTGGCAGCCATCTAGGGAGAATGGCCTTTCAAAAGAATGATCTTTTGTGAAAGGCTTAGTGGTGTTGGAAGGATCTGGTGGCCTTCCAACCAGCAAGGATATGATTTCACTGTTTTGTGTCTCAGATTGGCCCCACGGGGATAGTACTTGGCACTGGGTCCTGCTGGGTATATCCTCTAGTGACTCCCAGTCAAGATGGGCTATGAACTCATTTATTCTTTTAACAGTACCTTTATTGTTTTAATTTCTTAATTATTTTGGGGAGATAGGGGTTCTGGGGATTGAACTCAGAGGCACTCAACCACTGAGCCACATCCCCAGCCCTATTTTATATTTATTTGGAGACAGGGTCTCACTGAGTTGCTTAGCACCTTCTGAGGCTGGCTTTGAACTCGTGATCCTCATGCCTTGGCCTCCCGAGCCACTGGGATTAAATGTATGCACCACTGCACCCGGTTATTTTTTGAATTTATTTTGCAATGCTGAGGATCAAACCTTGGGCCTCATGCATGCTGGACAAGTGCTCTACCACCAAGCTACACCCACAACCCATCCTTCAATGAATTTTTAACCAGATTATTAAAGATTTTACAAACAGATTTTTACCTGCTTAAACTAAGTGCTGTGAATCCTGTATGCCTAAAGGGCTCCCAAATGGAAAACCCACTGGAGTAAAACTGTTCTCATCTCTCTGTTTTGTCCCTTTGCAGAATGGCTTGACTCCCCTACACGTGGCTGTTCATCACAATAACCTGGAGATCGTGAAGCTACTGCTGCCCCGAGGTGGCTCCCCACACAGTCCTGCCTGGGTAAGATGCCTCCCTGGGCACACTAGGATGGGCGCCAAGTCTGCACCTGCAGAGGTTTGTTTTGAAAGCAGCCCAGGGGGTCTGGTGTTTTGCTTTTATTTTTACCTCAGACACCTCACCCCACTTTCACAAATGTTACCTGCTATATAACTGCCACTATTTGGAGACCAGGAATGAGGTGGGAAGCCGTGACACTCCTCCACAACAGATTCCTTGGCAGAGATGGAATTTGCTTTACACACCAAATGTATGCCCCAAACAGCCGTGAGTCGGCTGAACTTTGTAAACTGGCTATCAAAGATTCGCTTAGATAAGGATCTTCAGGGAGCCATAGCAGAATCTCAGAGATTCCTACTCAGTAGAACTGTGGGACAGCCCAGGAGTCCAATTTCCCACCTGCTCCCCAGGTGGTCTGGTACTGGGGCAAGATGATGACACTTGTACAAACATCCAAGGCTGCTGGGGGAACTTTCTGGAACCTTGAAGGAGGAAGCCTTTTCTGAATGTGAATGATCAGCCCAAAATTTATTTCTCTCGTGAGTTTAGGCATTTAGATTGTGGCTTTTTTTTTTTAAGTATGGTGTATGTTTGTGTGTGTGTGTGTGTGCGCGCGCATGTGTGTGTGTTTATATATATACATATATATACATATATGCATATATGTATATATATATTCCACATTAGACATATGTCCAGCATGCCAGCCTCTGAAATAAGCTGCTTCTGCTGTTGGGAACAATAGCATCCTTGACCCTCAGGGAAGCAGAGTCAAGGGAACTGTCAGGCTGCTTTGTAAGACTAACCTAGGGGAGAGGTTAACACAAGGACAAAGACACAACAAGGAAGAAGCATTTTGAGGGGATGCCCTCACCTTGTGGAAAGGTGAGGGCTATGTGGGCTTTGTGTCTGTGAAGGCCAGGACTCTGAGGGCTGGTGTCAGGGAAAGTAGAGGGACAGGGCTGGGCATATGAGAGACACATGCAGTCTCTGCGGCCAGAAGTTCATAGTCTAACAGGGCAGCCCAAAGCATGAGAAACACCATCAGATGGCAATTTATGACAGAGCTGTCATGTGGAGGGAGTGTCAGTGCTGCCTGGGAGGGAGCCACAGGATGGTCCCTGTGTGATTCCAGCTGACACCTGCAGACTTTGGAGCAGTGGTAGCCCAGGCAAGAGAAAATCAGTGCAAGGCTTCAGTTGCTTTCCCTGTTCAGCACGGTTGCTTATCTCAACCTTACAGCATCCCTTTCCTGCAGATACAGCATCTCCCAGATGCCCCTGTCTCCTCAGGCTTCTGTCCCTGCTATTGTAGTGAACCTCACGTTACTGTGCAGAGGGAGCTCACAGCCCTGCTGAGATGTCGATTTACTCCTGCTTCTAAAAATAAAAGGCTGGACTCCCCTCCTCCTCCTCCTCCTCACTCTCCTACTTATATAAAAGGAACTAGAGCCAGGTTCATGATATTTAAAGAGAGCTAAATGCAAGTGCAAACGCTGTACAGATGGGTTTTGTTTCCATGGCAAAAAATAGTTTCCAAAGTAGTCTGGCAATTTTGTAGAATTTCACATGCAAATCCCTCTGCACCCAAACCAAACTCTCCCCTTCCTAATTTGATGCTAATGTTGCAACATCTAGGCAGAGTCCTCTCACGCATACAGTCCTCCAGATGAGCTCATTTCCTTGGGAAAGAAGAGCCTTTGCCTGGCACACATCCCTCCCTAACTGTTCCCTGACTCTCTGGCCCAACTGCCTCTTGTCCTTGTCACCTATAGAAGGTCATCATTGCCTTTAGTCCTGGTTTGGAGGAACTTCCAGTGGAACAGCTCATGTTCAGAGATGGTCAGTGGCTCTTGTATCTCTGCTTTTTAACCTAAGGGAACCTGGTAACCTTAGACATCTCCAGAGCAAGCTCTCCTTTGACTAGGAAAGTGTGCTGTTCTTGCCAACATGGACATCCACAATTACCCAAGTGGTCTGGAACTCCTGGTGATATGTCCATGAACATACTTCAAATTGTGTCAGCAACTTTCTTTTGTGCTTTAAAAGAAGTCCTAATAATCCTTAATTTCTTATAGCAAATGCCTTCTCTGGGCCAGCACTGGCTGAGGGTATATCTCATTTCATGGTGACAGTCCTGCTGGGGAGGAGACGTTCTATAAAGCTTGTGTCAGAGATGATGATCTGTATTTAGAGATGGCTCCATGTCTCAGCCTTGACCATAGAACCACATCTCTTTTTTGCTCTATTTTGATACAGAACAAAAAAATTGTTCTGCTTAATTAATTTTATTACAATCAAAATGCTGATCTTATTATATGAACATAACCCCCAAAGAACAATGTCATGTTTTCACATAGTGGAATCCAATTAAAAAGGAGAAATACTTGAAAGAATTATCTTACATAATTTTGCCAAGAGAATGATTTTTAATTCAATTTGAGAAGTAAATTACAAATTTTTAATTTCCCCAGTGAAAGCCACTTTATAGACCAACCTTGCTATGCTGTTTCATGTCCCCTGTGCCATATACCTGGGATTCTACTGTGTTGGTCAGCCCCATCCATTCCCTTCCCTTTTCCTTACCAGTGATCCTGGAAGAGTCAGAAATGTTGATTGCCACAGTAAGACAGTGGCTGGCAGAGGAGAATGCAGTCCTCAAGAACAGCTAGAGGATGCTGGGGTGGGAAGAAGCTCCTTGAAACAAAAGCACATCAGTACCCAGGTGCTCTGGGAAAGTAAGTCCTTGGGCCTGGCATCTCTCTTGGTCATGAGTGCTCAAGGGTCTTGCTACTCAAGTGTGGTCCCTGGACCAGCAACATCAGCATCATCTGGGAGCATCACCTCCTTAGACCTTCTTCATTAGAATCTGCATTTGAACAAGTTCTCGAGTGATTTGCGTGCATATCTGAGTTCAAGAAGTTCTGGCCTCAGCTTATCAGACATTCTATTATGTGACATTAGATAAGGCACTCACTCCTCAGGGAATTGGCTTTTTTATCCACAATATAGGATAGCAATAAAAAAATGCCTGTGTTTAATACCTTACATGGAGTTGATAAAGCCCAAAAGAGATCATCGAGGTAAAAGTGGTTTCTAACCATGATGACCAGGAGCTCATATGTAGACTGTCACTATCCATGATTGGAGAAGAGGTTTGCTCCAGATGTAAACCCATGCACTGCTTCCTTCATGGAGAAAGTTTTGTTAAAAACAAAAACAGCAGAATGAACAGAAGACAGTGGCATAATTAACTTACTAGTCCAAGCTCCCTTGTCTTGCCTTGTACTTATAATGCCTTATGAACCAATGCACCACAAAACCACATTAGCTTTATTTCCTTTTATATCTTCATTTTGGAAAGATTCTTTCTATACATTATCATATTTGATCTACCCAACAGCTTTGAGAAATGAAAAAGGTAGATGTTCTTATCCACTTTTAATGGCTTAAAAGAAATACAAAAGGAAGGAAGTCTAGGAGATAGACTACTTGCCCCAGGTCACACTGTTTGGAGTGGAAGGAGAATCGGCTCCCATTGCCTGGTGCCTGTCCCCTTCCACCACCCTGCCTGATGCCAGAAAGCCCAAAAGGCAGCACTTCACCCAACTGTACAGGGAGAGGAGAAAGGTTGCTTTTTCTTTCTTTTATGAAATGTTGGGTCTTTGGGTTATTCTTATTGAAACGGGAACCTTTAACTTCCTTGCCTACCTAGCCTTCTAGTTGTTCTGTAGGCTGCCTAATTGAATTCCAGCTTTGCTCCTTGACAGAGCATTTCCTGACCAGCAGTTTATCTGAGCAGATTAACACAAAAGAGATGTTGAAAAAAGGGACAGATATTTCCTGGCTATGGCAGCCTGGGCTTTTGTTTGTTTGGTTACTTAAATTGCTCTCTTGGGTGACACCATCCCTGCTCCATGGGTGTTCAGCCGGCCTAGAGCCATGCCCAGCCCTCTCTCATGCACTCATATTGTCAACTCAGCATTCCTGTCACCAACCCCCGGGGGACTTCTTCCATTTCAGAATGGCTACACCCCTTTGCACATCGCTGCCAAGCAGAACCAGATGGAGGTGGCTCGAAGTCTGTTGCAGTATGGGGCGTCAGCGAATGCAGAGTCGGTGCAAGGTGTGACTCCCCTTCACCTGGCTGCCCAAGAAGGTCATGCAGAGATGGTTGCTCTGCTCCTCTCAAAACAAGCCAATGGCAACCTAGGAAATAAGGTAGGTGCAGCACCCTTGGATTTGCCCTGTAGTCTCAGTAGTATGTGTTGGTGTCGGCTCACTAGATATAAATCTACCTTTTGAGCATCTAGCATGGGCTAAGCTTTTGAGTCAGGTGATGTATGTGTGTGGTCCTTACAACAAACAGCCCTGTGTAAATTTTGTCTGAGTTTGTGAATGAATCAACAGAGTCAGAAAGATTGCTTGTTCCCAGGGTTGCAGATCACTGAACCAAAGCTTTGCCTTTTCTCCTACACCACGCTGTCTTTCTCAACAGATGCACAATGTGCAAGAAGTTCAAAGTGAAAATCCAGAGTATACTTTCCCAAATATAGGCCAGTGTGTACATTCAGGAGTATATTCAGTATTTTGGTATTAAATATCCACTTTCTGTGGAGGAAGTTTTTTTAAAATACTGATCTATACATTAGACTAGCAGTTCTTAATTGAGGAGTATAGGTGTATGAGCATGACATCTTCTAAAATTTTACACGCTTTGGATGGATGGGCACATGAGTGCCTTTCTGGGTGAGGTGTTCCTGGATTCCCTCAGCTTCTCAAAGGAAATCATGACCTAAAAGAAACTTAAGGATCAGTTCTTTTTTTAATAAATATTTTATTGAAATATAATTCATGTAAAACTCATTCTTTCAACTGTACACTTCAGTAGTTTTTAGTATATTCATAGAATTAGAAAACTATCCTTATCTAACTTTAGGACATTTTCATCACCCCCAAAAGAAATTTCATCTCTGTTAGTGACCACTTCCAATTCCCCACAAATCCCTGGTCCCTGACTACCACCTGTCTGTCTGTGAATTTGCCTATTCTGGGAATTTCATATAAAGGGAATCAAACAATATGAGAGCCAATTCTTTAGATGATAAATTAACATAACAGTTTCAGAAAGGCAAGCATTTTAAGGATGACTTTGGATTCCCTAAAAACTTCTTGATCCATTGGCTCTTTTCATATAAGTTTGGATAGGTGAATCCCAATGAAGGAACAATTGTGGAACCATTATAGTCCATGGCATTCTGGGTGTCTTCCTTGTCTCATTCAAAGAGAGCTACATAAAAAGACAGTAATAGTGGTGGTGAGTCTTTGTTCTGGAAACACTCCCACCCATGCCGCCCTCCCAAGGCAGATTCTTGGTGTTACTGCAAGAACCGAGCTATTCACCTGCCTGAGGGGCTAGCAGTTAACACAGTGACATTGGCATGGGCACCTGCAGCCAGAGAGGGCCACTGTTCAATACCTTCTGGTCAGCCTTGGGGAATGCAGAAAGCAGAGGAGGGCAAGTAGAATAATTAATGGGGCCACTGCCTGTGACTGCAGAGAAATCAGCTGTTAGTCCTACTGTTAGCAGAGTGTATTGAGGTAAGATACAGGGAGGAGAAGACTTCTGACATTTTTGTGCAAACAAGACCTTTGATACATGACTATCCTCCAGAGAAAGCTGTGATGAAAAGCCCAACAATGTGGATTTTTCACTCCGAGCTCTACAAATCCTCCCCGCTCTTTACAGTGCTGCACTGGCTGTGATCCCATAATAGTACACTATATTTAAAGAGCACGTTGTGCTTTTCAAAGCGATTTTACATGAACTGTGCTTTCTCAAATGCTTCTTCTTCTTCTTTTTTTTTTGTACTGGAGATTGAACTCAGTGGTACTCAACCTCTGAGCCACATCCTCAGCCCTATTTTGTGTTTTATGTAGAGACAGGGTCTCACTGAGTTGCTTAGTGCCTTGCCATTGCTGAGGCTGGCTTTGAACTCGGGATTCTCCTGTCTCAACCTCGCCACCGCGCCAGGCTTCAAATGCTTCTTATGTTGCCTTGAATTAGGTCAGTGATAGAGTCCCTATTTTCTAGATTAGGAAACCAAGGCTCTGAAGTTTACCATGGAAATAGTAAATAGTAAAGTGTTGCAATTGGAAGGTACTATAAAGTTCATTTATGACCTGTGAGCCAAACCCAGTCCACTGCTTGTTTGTGTAAATAAAGCTTTATTGGGACACAGCCATGTCCATTTATTTGTATTTTCGTCAGAGCTGCTTTGTTACCATAAGTAACAAAGTTGGGTACTTACTAAAAAGACACAGATTTAAAATATTGACAGTCTGACCTTGAACAGAAAAAGTTGGCACTTCCTGATTTCATTTAATCATTTCATTTTAAAAAAATTTTTTTTTAGTTGTAGATGAACCACAATACCTTTAGTTTATTTATTTATTCTTATGCAGTGCTAAGGATTGAACCCAGTGCCTCACATGTGCTAAGCAAGTGCTCTACCACTAAGCCACAACCCCAGCCCTTAACTGTCTCATATTTTAGGTAGGGATATTGAGGCTCAGAACAGGAAGAGTTTTACTAAATAGGTGGTCAGATAGCAGTCTGTGACTGTAAATCAGAACAGGCTCCTAGACCTCAGTGCTCTGTCACAGTAGCCTGGCTCAAAGCTGATGAACATCTTTCTCTTTCCAGAGTGGACTCACTCCTCTCCATCTGGTAGCACAAGAAGGCCACGTTCCAGTGGCAGACGTGCTCATCAAACATGGTGTCACAGTGGATGCCACCACCCGGGTAAGGCAGGCAGCCCTGAGCTAGCTTCCATCCTCATGGCTCCCACTCCTGAGCTTGTGTGCTCTGACACAGGCCTGGGACACCTCCCTCACACCTCAGAATCATCTCTTCCCCTAGGAGACAGAATCCTAAGGATCTGGTAGAACTTTCTTCTGTGACACTTTCTGGGGCTGACAGTGGAATTCAAAGATACCATCCTAATGATCTCAATTTCCTTTTGGGAATTTTAAAAAGTTTACTGGAACTTTGAGCTTCTGGAGCAAGAACTTGGGAGGGATGTTTAGTTGTGACCTGTCTCGTTTGAGTTGCAGAGGCAGATCAAAAAGTGGATTTCCTTGATGTTACTCAAAAATGCAGCCCCTTCTATTACAGCTTTTAGTTTAATTCAGTTCAATTTGCTTTAACCTCTTTTGCTGCAAGGAGCTCAGTGAGATGGTGTGAGCGTGGCATATGTGGTTTAGAAGTTGGGCTGCAGGCATTTGCAGTTCAGTGTGGAGATGATTGCGAGAGACAGGAAGGAAGTGGAAATATGATATTGGTGTGAGAAAACAGCTAGGAGCCCAGAGGGGGCCAGGGTGCTTCCAGCTGGTGGGAAGAAAGAGGCTTCCTGGAAGAAGTGCTTTTGCTCCTTTCATCACAAGACAGCTGTAATTAAAAGGAAGGGACAGAGTGATGCCACCCCAGCCCCACTCCTTCCAGAGTTTTCTTGGAGTGCCAGGCAACATGAAGTCACCCTGAGAAAAACCTGGAATCTCTTCTTTGTCTCCACATGCCTGCTTCTTCAACAAGAACCTGTTTAAAAACCTAAGAATGTTCTGGATCTTTGGGGCATGTCTTGTGTCCCCAGTTTGGTCTTTTGGGTTCCTTCCCTGAGAGACCCTATTCTGTGGGTTAGAACTGCCTGAAGGATCCCAAAGCCAGTCCGTTACATGAGGTTCTAGCCTGCAGGGTCTATATTAAGATGGTCTCTGCAGTCTGACATTGGCTCCCTGGGGATGTTTGGGACCAAAGAGTTCAGAGGGCCTTAGCTCAGAGGCAGCACCAAAATATTTGACGGGGGCTGGGATGTAGCTCTGCGGTAGAGCATGTGCTTGGCCTGCGTGAGACACTGGATTCAATCTCCAGCACTAAAAACAAACAAAAAATATTCTTCAGGACAGATCTCTTGAAAATAAGATCCTTCACAGACCACACATGAATAAGTAACCACAGCCCACTATTTCAAGAAAAGACCAGTTCCTATAAATTCCATTACACTAAACTCAGTAACCCCAAGCAGTCTTTGGGGATTTTACAATGGGATTTCACCTTTCTAATGAAATAAGTCTGCTGTCAGCCAGGATTCCATGTGTCCATGTGTCCTGCTCTTAACACTCTTCTTAGCAGAGGGGGGCCCCATTGCTGTTTCTGTCTTCTTAAAATGACCCCTCTTAGATTCTGGAGCACACCTCTCTCCATTGTCCCTCAGGGCTACCTTCCGACTCTCCCTCCAAGTGTTGCCACGGTTCTTAGGCCCTTCTGTGTTCTCTCTGCACTTCATCGTAGATGCACTTATTCATCTCCAAGGCTGTCAACTCTCCCATAGGTTGAGGATGACTCCTAGCCCAGCCCCTGTGGAAGGGGTCAGTGTCCACTCTCCTGTCACCTACTTGACGTCTCTGCTTGGCTCACCTCCAAACATCTCAGCCTTTACTTCCTGACAATGAACCCTGCTCCTTCCCAGGCCAGTGGTATCTGGCTGGCAACAGCAAGACACCTCATAGCAGCTGTTGGCCTTCCAAAGGGTTCCTCATCCATTCTCTCTTTAAATCACCTGCTTTTTTAAGGATTTAATTAAATGCATGATGGCTCAAGGTCTGCCCAAGAGCCCTGCTGGTCATCCATGTTCATGTCTTGCTTTTCAGATGGGTTACACTCCACTCCACGTGGCCAGTCATTATGGAAATATCAAACTGGTGAAGTTTCTGCTACAGCACCAGGCACATGTCAATGCCAAGACCAAGGTACAGGGTGCCTTAGACCCCACTCCTATATAGACACTTCTTAAGTGCCCAATTAGAATGGAGCCAGACCTAGTCTGAGCACACTTGGGGATCTGCCAGTTTTTGACTTGGATCCTGGAGGAGGAAATGGGGAAAATCTTTTTTTTTTTTTTCTTTTTGTCATAAGAGAAGGTGAATGGGTTCTGCGGTGTGTGGGTGGTTCTTTCTCTACTAGCTAACTGATGCTGCCAAAATGTTTACCTCACTTTATAGCTAGGATATAGCCCCTTGCACCAGGCGGCCCAACAAGGACATACCGACATTGTGACTTTGCTACTAAAAAATGGCGCTTCCCCAAACGAGGTCAGCTCGGTGAGTACCCACCCTGGGCCTGATTTCAGAAAACTGCTCTTCCCGGGGCAGCAGCCCTGGGAGACATCCCTTAGCCATAGAGGTTGGTGCACACACCTGGGGCCTGGACAGAGCTGCAGTCCTTTGGGTATCCCAGGGAATGGGATATTGTGATCAGTTTCTCTTTCTGGTGACTGAAAGTTATCCTTTTGAATAGCAGTTACACTCTCCCTTTTATTTTTGATTAAACATTATTGTGGATGCCTCTTCCTAAGTATGTAAAGCTGTATTCAGTATGGTACAATTGAACCAGATTAAATGTCTGGTGGAGTGCCTGATCTTTCAGGGCCTTGGGGTTATCCTCGGCAACCTCAGTGATCAGGGCTCAGTATGAACTTCTCATCTGACAGTGTGAGATTTTATTAGGTTCCCTCCGTGGCTTCTCCTAACTCTGAAAGCATGTGGACCTTTGACTACAGATGTGGGTCCTTAAATTGTAACTGCAGATGGGGCCAAATCTGGATGGATCTTGGGCCATGTCCTGAAACTAGAAAACTTAAAAGAAAAAATAGTCTTAATTGATTTTCACTTAGCTCTTTCTCTTAACATCAAAATATAAAATATGGTCCCTATCCTATTTCTGGTGACTTGTGATTTCTGATTGGTCTGACTAGTTCACTGAAGTATGGGGATTGTTTTAATTGTTGTGAAGCTGTCACTGACACCCTGAGAACAGACTTTGGGGCAGTGAGTGTTAACTCTGTACCCTCCCGTTTCAGAATCGCACATGGTGACTTCTGACACCCCCCTCCCCCAGTGGGTTCCTTCTTGGCAGTCTTGCCTTGCCTGGCAAGACGTCCCTGCTCTCATTTCAAGCCCCCACACAATACTGCAGCATGAGGTGTCAGCGCCCTCCTCTCTCTCTGCCCTAGTCTGAGCGGGCATCCAGGCTCTCCCACTGGTGCAATGATCTTGCTCTTGGCTTCAAGGCAAAGTCTGTCCACTCAAGTCCTTCTAAACAGTCCGAGGTGAACTTGGACTCTGTACAGGTGACAGACTGTCCTCCCTCTCTTGCTCTCTTATCTGATCCCACCCTCTTGCTGCCATTTTTTTCTAGAATGGAACCACACCTCTGGCAATAGCCAAGCGTTTGGGCTACATTTCCGTAACAGACGTCCTCAAAGTTGTCACGGATGAAACCAGTGCAGCGGTATGTGTGCTCCTCCCCTGCCCTGCCCCCCATGAACACAGCCTGACAGCAGGGCAGGGCACCCTGTGGGTGACTCTTCAAAGCCTTCAGTAGGAGCACAGAGCCAAAAGAGGGCAGAGTAGACTCCATCCTCAGTTGAGCAGGGCTATACTGCCACCCAGTGGCCTGAGGAATTAGAGCTGTGACCAGACCTTAGGGAGCAGCGTTGAGGTGGATGGGGCTTGGGAAGGGATGAGGCAGCAGGGTCCCCTGTTATCCTCCCTTGGATGCCACCAGGCCTCAGCTTCTTGGGTCTGGTTTTCTTTTGCGAGGGACAAACTTGCTTGCCCGCCCACTCTCCTGTCTCTTTATAGCAACCAGGTAACTGCTGGGCTGGTGAAAGGGTGGTGCTGCTCTGTTTGGGTTGAATTCTCGCCGCCTTTTCCTTTCAGTTAGTCAGTGACAAGCACCGCATGAGTTACCCTGAGACGGTGGATGAGATCCTGGATGTCTCTGAAGATGAAGGTAAAGTCAGGGAGGGGTCGGTGAGCTCAGACCAATGGGAGCAGGGGCACACTGAGCACCCTGAGTGGCTTCTTGCTCCCTGCCAGGCGGCAAGGCTCCCTTGCAGCCATCCGGGTTCTGCAGATGTACATTGAACCTGAGGAGGCCCATTCTTTACAAATGTTGTCTATTATCAAAGCAACTGCTTTCCTATAGCCTCACTTGGAGGAAAATTGACATCTCAGAAATTAACATTTTAAGTTTTGTGAAGTCTCACAAGTACATGTGTGTTTGCATATATGATGAATGTGTATCAAATCAAGTGTGATTCTACTCAGCCCAACTCTAGGGCTTGAGGAGCTTTCCTGGTGCTTTGAACAAATAAGTGAGTTGTTTAAAAATCTGTGAGAATGCATTTTAATAAGCTGCTCTTCTGATCACATAGTGGGTCAATAGGGTTCAGGTTCTGTCCATGACTGTGAAGTTACTACAGTTTCAACTTTATGAACTACCAAGTGCTTTTACTATTATTCCTTCCCCAAATGAGCCTTGTATTCTCACTTGAGTTTGAGGGAACTCTTATGAAGCAGAATAGTGGGGGGTTGGACTGGGTTCACTCTGGAGTCCCTTCCATCTATAATTCAGTGGTTGTACAAACCTTATCAATTAGACAATTGAATCTTTCCCTGTGTGCCCCTTGATAGCATGCCTCTTGCTTTACTTGACTTCAGTGCTGTCCTTCCTTCAACTTGGCTCTTCTTTGCTTTCCAGGAACTGCTCACATATCTATAATGGGTATGAAACACTTTCTGTTCCCTGTGGTCTTTTCTCACCAGAGTGCATTCCACCCTCAGCAACCCAAGTCCCCACTAATCCATTCCTGCTTTCCATCCTCTGATGGCTCACCGTCTAAGCCCAGAGCTTGACTAAAACAGGACATTTACACCCAGGAGTTCCATCCTCAAGTGGGCACCTCTTGCCTGTCCATCTCTGTGTCTGTGCCCATGCCACCATGTTTGTGGTCATCCCTGCATGAGTGATTCCATCCTGTCAGTTCCAGATCACAAGGCCAGGGCACTCACTGCTAGTGGTAGTCAATGACAGGCAAGGGCAAGGACCCAGGCTCCAACTCCAATCCAGGCAAAGAGAAGGAAGCAAAGAGGTAGTGTGGGGTGTGGGCAGCTAATTCACCAGTTGCTTGAACTTCTTTGTAATGAAGCTGTAGAAATAGTGAGGTTTCAGGGACCATGTTATAAACACACACACACACATCAAAAAAAAAAAAAAAACAACACCTACTGCCCTTCAAAATGAGTTATTTCTATCCCAGTGTAGTTTATTGGTAGAGTGAGAAAGAACAGTGATGGTTCTTTGTTTAGTATCACTGCACACCCCAGAAGGTCTGCTCCGCAGTGGGACTTGTGAAGCTAAGGACGTTCTTTCTGGCTGTGTCGTCTTTCCTACAAAGTCTGGTATAGACTAAGTTAGGAACTGACTGCCCTATACTATACATCAGGGCTGGAGGAAGGGGACTGGGCAAAGTTATGGCTAATGGTCCCCTTGAAGCATCAGAGACCTCCCTGTGCTCCTCAGGAGCACACATTAAGAGATGGACCAGGAAAAGCACTTTTTTCAGGAGGTCTCCAGCCTGTCACTCACTTGAGCTTATGTTCTTTCAGGGGAAGAACTTGTTGGCTCCAAGGCTGAGAAGCCAGATTCCAGGGACTTGGATGAAGAGAAAGAGCTGTTGGATTTTGTGCCGAAGCTAGACCAAGTGTAAGAAAGGGCTCACTGAAGGGGTCACAGCACAGATAGCTGAGGAACAGCCCTGCATCTCAGAGTAGCATTGCAGATTGAGAAGAAGTCACAAGGACAGGCCCTGGGTGTGTTGACAATATAGATGGAAGGCTGGCAGGCCAGGTTGCAGCACCAGCACCTTGACCACCAAGCACACACACAGAGGCCTCCCTCACAGTGCGCTTCTAGCATCCCCGCCATGCAGTTTCCCCCACCTCTACTCACAGCCTCACATTCACACCGCTTCTCCTTTTCAGGCACACCCAGCTTCTCCCCAGAATAATCTTTAGAGACAGGTTCACGTTAGAAACTTGCCAAGCTAATATCAAACACTGACCACATCCCTCAGTCGATGAGGTGCCTTAGAGAAAACCCACAGAGGTTCTGTATCTTCCCGGAACCCATTTCTCAGTGCTGCCTCTGTCTGCTGTGAGTTATGCCACCATAGATCAATTTTTCTATAGAGATGTTTTGCAAATAAATCTACAATCAACCACTTTTTAGAAATACGAGGGTGTTTCCCCTGGCCTATAAAATACCAGGCAACAGGATAGGAGCAAGGGAAAGTGTAAGGAAGTTTAATAAGTTGGTATTTACTACGTATCTGTTAGGAAAAAAATATAGAACTAGGACCCTCGCTGTGAAGGTTCATTTGGCAGGATCAAAACCCACACCAAGTGCAGTATGGATTGATATAGCAGTGAGGACAGAATAAGGGTTCTGCTAGCAGGCACTAGAGAGCTGCAGAAAGGGACAGATGAGTGTGGGCTGGAGAAGGTGGGAGGATTTCATGGAGGAAGAGGGTCCTTCTGAGAGATATAAAGAGCAGCTAGGCTCTGCAGGGGCACAAGGGAGGAGATAACTTCAAGCCTGTTCAATGTGTGGAATCATCTTATTACACATGCAAGGGGGTATTGAGGCTGAGGTGAGGGAGTGGGTTGCTAGTTCATCACAAAGGTACTGAGGCCTTTCACTTAGGTCTCTTGGGAAAGATAGGGGACAACTTCAAAAGATTCGCCCTTTGATTTTCCAATGTTCCTGGTATACAGGGTGGAATCTCCAGCCATCCCAAGGATTCCTTGTGTCACACCTGAGACAGTGGTGATCAGATCTGAAGAGCCAGAACAGGTAAGAAGCACCATTTCTCTTGTATTCCCATTTGCAGAGTAAGAATATGATCCCAGGACAATGCTCATTTTGAGCTGACCTGGAGGACAATAGGAGCTAGCATTGAAAAACTTGTTGTGCTTCCAAAGCACTTTCAGATCTGTGATTCTGTGTGCTCCGTGTAGCTCCATGTTGTCGGCATTCTCATTATCCCAGATGTGAATACCGTGGGGCTCAGGGAGCTCCAGGGTGTAGGAAACACCATCATAATAGTCTAATGATGAGTGAGGTGGAGAACTGACACCAGCAGTTCTCCAAAGCCCGTGTTCATGGCCAAACCTCTGTGCACATTCTCTCTGCACCTTGGGGCAGTGGGCCAGGAACGGAGCCCTCCTGTGGCAGGTGGCGTGCAGCCTGCACATCCCACAAAGGTCTCGGTGAATCACAGAACTCTGTCTTCCTCTCTCACATTCATAAGAGGGAACAGCTTCTATCTCACCTCCTCCAAAGAATACTGGGAGCCAGAGACACTAATACAGACAGAAAGGAGATGCCAGAGAGCTGCTTTGGGTATAGGGTATTATTCATAACGGTCCTATTTTATGACTTCCAAGGTTGCTACCTGAATTTGTCCAGAAAAGCAGGGATGGGAAGTAGGAATAGTTTTAAACAATTTATTCCTCTTAGTTTAATTTTATGTCATTGGCACCTTTTTTCCAGGACATGGGCATGTTCTAGGGAGAAATGAAAGTGGTACACTGTTTAAGGTTGGACATCACTGTCTCAAGGCCTGATAGCTGAGTCACTCATGGCTGTTAGAATCTAGCTAAAGTTGATTTCTTCCTCTGTTCCCTAAGTAGTATCTGTCTCAAAGCAGCAGCCATAGCCCTGGACCAAAAGTGGCTCATAAGGATAAGCCAGCCATGTGGCTGTAGAGCAGCAGGGTGTATCACAGTAATACAACATGGGTATCACTGGGTGGCATTTGAGAGAGATGGCCAAATATGGCCCTGATAACTGCTGTGGCATATTCCCTGAATGCTGCTAAAGATAGCAGGGAGAACCAACAAGTAGACCTAGGTTCTCTTGTTTCCTGACCAGCTCATTCTCTTAAAATCTGTGTGTGTGTGTGTGTGGTACTGTGGTTCAAACCCAGGGCCTACCACTGAGGCACACCCCCAGCATCTTTCTTCACCTCTGCTTAAGTCATAAACTCACCTCAGGGGCAGTTTCCTGCATTCCCACTAAGTGCCCTGTCTAGGGCTCAACATAGCCCGTAGAGGAGGATCATGAACATCTGCCTCCTAGGAGTTGCTGTCCAGCTGGGAAGAGTGGACTTGGACACGTGAGCCCAGGTAGCACAGAGTGCAGGAAGGGTAAATAGTAAAGTGCTTAATGGCGTGATGTGAATAAGCCCTTCCAGAGTGCAGAAAAGGCAGACTAGAGTCAACAGGATGGCTCCATAGAGGAGAAAAGATGAAAAATAGATGACTGGAGTAGGCAAAGTTGGAGATGAGGATGTTCTGGACCAGGGGGAGAGGGTGAATAAAAGCAGAGTTTAGAATCCATCTACAGGCCACTGAGGCCTGCTGCATCTGGCCTCAGTGGCCTCTAGATGGATTCTAGATGGATTCCCTGGAGTTCTTGTGGTATTCAAGGCCCCTTTACAAGGCAGTCCCATGGCCCCTTTAGTTGTAAGGAATGTCCCGCTTCCACACAGGAAAAGACAGGAAGCCCCAAAGGGCCTGATGTGTTCACTTCCTGTACCTCAGATGCATACTGGGCAAGTAGGTAGGAGGGAATCGTGCAGGGTCCAGGGCCAACTCTAGAGGAAAAGCCAGTCTGCCTGGACAGAGCTTCTCCATGGGGGCACTGTGGGAGGGAACAGCAGGCAGGTGGGCAACGTATGCAGCTGGCAGGGGACCTAGAACCAGACTGAAGAGCAAGGACTCACTCCATCTGTTCCCACACTCTGCTTCAGGGTCTGGAGCCAAGGAAAGGCCAGCAAGGTGGGAGAAAGCCAATGCTTCCCTTTAGACCCCAGGAATGCCTTGTCCCAAAAGAGTGAGTGGGTGAGCACGTGAAAGCACTTTCTCCATGTGGCCTCTCCAGAGCTTTCGTGGCCTGGCACAGTGTTCAGGTGGCTCAGGGGAGACAGGGGGCCCTTTTCTCCTCTTTAGGCATCTAAAGAATATGATGAAGACTCACTCATCCCCAGCAGCCCAGCCACAGAGACCTCAGACAACATCAGCCCAGTGGCCAGCCCCGTCCACACAGGGTGAGTGACACAGGATTCTGGGACTCACTCTCCCTGTCTCTGGGGGTGCAAAAGTGCCCAACATGTATCTATCTTTGCCTCCAGGTTTCTGGTGAGCTTCATGGTTGATGCCCGGGGAGGCTCCATGAGAGGAAGTCGTCACAATGGCCTGAGGGTGGTGATCCCTCCACGGACCTGTGCAGCACCCACACGTATCACCTGTCGCCTAGTCAAGCCCCAGAAGCTGAGCACACCACCCCCACTGGCTGAGGAGGAAGGCCTGGCCAGCAGGATCATTGCACTGGGGCCCACAGGGGCCCAATTCCTGAGGTGAGACACGGCTTCGCAGGGTATATGGGCAACATGTATCCCTAACCCATTTCTGTCTTACTCACCCCTCTGCTGCCACCTCAGCAGCAACCACCTAGAACCACCCCTGCCACAGGGCAGAGATGCGGGAACATCGTATTTCTCTGCTGTCATGATAGAGAAGCAGAACTGGGAGCCTCGCTCCCCTTGCCCTGCTTTTTCTCAGGTACTCTAAAGAGTCCATAGCCCTGGTGAAGGGAATGGAGATGGGGCTACTTTGGGGACTTCTAGGGTTTAATTATATATGCACTGAAATGGTGCCCCTACAGCATTGTGCTTCAGGACCAAAAGATGAGTGGACTTCAGGCACCTAGTCCTCACCTTCTCTGAAGCAGACTAAGGTCTGCTTTGAGATTTCTTGTCCTTCAGACAACAACATTCAGGGGTATAACGTTGGGACAAGTCCGGCCTTCCCATCTCCATCCCTTCTCCTGTCACTTGTCATTTGCAAAGCTCTCTTACTGATTTTCATTTTAAATGTAACCCTAAAATTCTACCTCTAAAGGAAATGTCATTATGGCCATTTAATAGATAAGAATGCAAGGGCTCCGAGACCTATCTGGGGGTTTCACATGTTTTTTTGTTTGTCTGGTTTTTGGGTTTTGTTTTTTGAGGTTTTTTTTTTTTTTTAAATACCAGGGATTGAACCCAGGGGTGCTTAACCACTGAGCCACATCTCCAGCCCTTTTTATATTTTATTTAGAGACAGAGTCTAGCTGTGTTGCTTAGGAACTTACTAAGTTGCTGAGACTAGCTTTGAACTCACAATCCCCCTGCCTCAGCCGCCTGAGTGGCTGGAATTACAGGTGTGCACCACCACGCCTGGCGTTGATGTGAGTTTTTATAATCAAGTCTGAGGGTGTGATCATTTGGCTGAGTCTCAGCTATGCATATAGGACAGGAGAGTTTCTGTGCCTGCACCCATGCCTGCCCTGCCTGTCACTGCAGGCTCATGGGAAGCCCCAGGAGCCTGACTCAGTTCTGTTCCACTCCAGAGAACTGCCCAGAGGGGCCCTCAAATGTGGCTGCAGAACCCCCTTTTCCTTCCAGGCAGGAATTAACTGCCCTTTGCACACACCCCCACCCTCGTGTCCTGGGCCACCTGCATGTGTGGGGAGCAACCCGCCCACCATCTGCTCTGTCCCTATCTCAGCCCTGTGATTGTGGAGATCCCCCACTTTGCCTCCCATGGTCGTGGGGACCGTGAGCTCGTGGTACTGAGGAGTGAAAATGGCTCTCTGTGGAAGGAACACAAGAGCCGCTCTGGAGAAAGCTACCTGCAACAGATCCTCAATGGGATGGATGAAGGTAACAGAGCTCCAGGGACACCAGATCCCTCACTTTTGGAACATAGAATTTGAGGCTGCATGATTGGGGTGGGCTATCAGGGCTGCCTGGAGTTTGGGAAGCCACGCGGGGCTAGGAGTTGGCCCTGTGTGGGCAAGCTCTGGGTCCCCAGGTCATGTGATTGGGTGCCCTGCTTTCAGCCACACCTCTTCTGCTGGGCCTCTGGGCCTGGGCGCTTCTCCCTCCAGGCCACCTCTCTGCCCGTCATAGGGAGGGTGTGTAACTGTGTCCTGGAGATGAGGAGGCTCAGGCCACAGTAGTGACTCATCCTGAGCTCAGCATGACAAGTTGGGCCACCTGGGCTGTGTGATTCCAGAGCTGGGGAGCCTGGAGGAGCTGGAGAAGAAGAGGGTCTGCCGCATCATCACCACCGACTTCCCCTTGTACTTCGTGATTATGTCACGACTCTGCCAGGACTATGACACCATTGGCCCTGAAGGGGGCTCTCTGAAGAGCAAGCTGGTGCCCCTGGTGCAGGCAACGTTCCCAGAAAATGCTGTCACCAAGAAAGTAAAGCTGGCTCTGCAGGTGATGCAGACCCTTCCCTGCCAGGTTCTGGAGGGCGGAAGGAGTGCAAGGCCCTGGGAAAACCTCCTCCTTCCCTGAGACATCCCATGCTTTTGGCCAAAACCATAAAATTCTGTAGTAGGTTTTTGACCGAAAAGTCTACAAAGTTGGGCAGGAGGGATAAGGCAAACGCAGTTTGGCAAGTTGCAGAAAGTCCCATATCACACGTTAAACTGCATGGCCACCTATGTTCAGCAGGAGGGAGTCCCTGCAAAGATGTGCCATCCCTGGGAAGGAGAGCTAATCAGTGACATCAGAGCTAGGGCAGGGCCTGTGCTCAGCAAAATGAAGATGGTGGTCCAGCAGTGGTGGGCAACCCTCCCTCACCAGGACTCTTTGCTCCATGCACAGAGGGTGCCATACTGTCTCCTGTCATGCCTGCCCCTCTTCTGCTTGGGGCTGAGTGTCTTGCCTTTGGCACTTCACAGGCCCAGCCTGTCCCAGATGAGCTAGTCACCAAGCTCCTGGGCAACCAGGCCACATTCAGCCCTATTGTCACAGTGGAGCCAAGACGCCGGAAGTTCCATCGTCCCATCGGGCTTCGGATCCCACTCCCTCCTTCTTGGACTGACAATCCAAGGGACAGTGGGGAGGGAGACACCACCAGCCTGCGCCTGCTCTGCAGCGTCATTGGTGAGAGGTTCCCCTTTGCCACTGTCTTACTTTCTCAGCAGCAGCAGCTCCTTCTGGAATACACTGGAGGCAAGAGGGAGATGGGAGAACGCAAAGCCAGCAACCAGCATGGGTTTTGACTTCCCCTGGGTAGTATGCTCTTTCAAGGCTGGGGGATGAGGCATCTGGATTAAAGTCCAATGCCTGATGGAAGAGCCCTCTGAGCCCTAGGAGAAGTGGGTGCTGCAGGTGGCTGGGAAGAGGGGCAGAGTGTGAGAAAATAGTTGTGCTCAGTGCCGCATACCAAGCGTCACCCAGAAGTCCACCTCTGCCCTCGCACACTAGGATCTTAGCAACATGTTCACATCCAAAAGAGTGTCCCCCAGCCCCACTTCTGCTGGTGTTGCAGGCGGAACTGACCAAGCCCAGTGGGAAGACATAACGGGAACAACCAAGCTCGTGTATGCCAACGAGTGTGCCAACTTTACCACCAATGTCTCTGCCAGGTGAGACAAGGCCCAGCCCAGCATCTCAGGCTTGATCTTGAGACTCCTTTACTTCTGTGCCCGCCCCCCCAAAGAAGTTCCCCCGACCACCAGATGTGGCCAGGTCACCACTGTGAGGCTTGCAGGTTGTGCCTGACTGGGTGGAGATGGAGCTTTGTTTTCCTTGTGCATTTAGGAATGCATTCATTACTTGCCCTCTTTTTTAAGGTTTTGGCTGTCAGACTGTCCTCGGACAGCTGAGGCTGTGAACTTTGCCACTCTGTTATACAAAGAGCTGACTGCAGTGCCCTACATGGCCAAGTTTGTCATTTTCGCCAAAATGAATGACCCCCGGGAAGGGCGGCTGCGGTGCTACTGCATGACGGACGACAAAGTGGACAAGACCCTGGAGCAGCATGAGAACTTTGTGGAGGTGGCCCGGAGTAGGGACATAGAGGTATGCCTGGGTCCTCGAAGGCCTTTAACGCTTCTCACAAGAAGATAAAGTTCCTGAGCCAGGGCAGAGCACTCACGGCTACCTTTTGGGAATATGATTGTGTTAGTGAGCTTTTTGTTACTTTGACAAAATACCTGAGAAAAACAACTCCAAGAGGGAAACATTTATATTGGCTCATGGTTTCAGAGGTTTCAATCCTGAGTTACTTGATTCTGTTGCTTTGGATCTTTGGTGAGCTAGAACATCATGGCAGGAAGGAAGGAGTGTAACGGAACTCCTCACCTCAGAGCAGCAGAGAGGCGTGTCCCCTCAAGGACACCCCGCTCAGCCCCAGTGACCTACTTCCTCTGACTAGACCCCATCTCCTTAAGTTTCCACTACTTCCCAATAACGCCATCGTTATGAATCCATCATCCAGTCACTTCCCAAGAGCACCACCTCTGAACACTGCTGTGGTGGGGACCAAGCATGAGCTTTTGGGGGGACATTCCAGATCCAGTCATAATAAGGATGGCCCAGAAAAGTCAGAAAGTCCTCTCTCCATGGAGAAGCGGGGGCTCCTAGACTGTATCTCTTCAGTTCCCCTCTTGAAAAGCATCTTTGATAAGCCACCGCAAATGTGAGGGACACAACCATGTGTATTTTAGGAAGGTAGCGAGTGACTCGCTCAGTGACTTGTGATGGTAAGAGTTGATGTTTATTGATGTTCGTATGAACCTGGTACTATTACAGGTGTTTTACATGTATAATCTTATAACTGGGGGTAATACTCCCAGCTTACCTATTAGGAAACAGCCCTGGAGAGAGAGTTCAAGCAACTAGTAATTTGCCCAAGGTCACACAGCTGAGTAAACAATAGTGGTCAGGTGTGCCCAAGTTGTCTTGACTCCAGAGCCCACACTTCTACCTGCTCTACTAGAGTCTGGTAGCAGATGGGGAAGCAGGGGAGATGGATGCACAAATAATACAAGGTTTTGAGGGATGGCAACTGGATTTAAACGTATAGCTGATCCCAGGTTACCCATTCATTTTAAGATGTTTAATAAGCCTTGAACATCCTAAGGATCTGGCCTCGAATCTGAGCTGAACCCTCTTGGACAAAGCTAAAGACCCTGCGACAAAAGCACAGTCTGAGACTCTGGGGCCTGGTTCAATGCTGTCTCCACCACTGACTGGGCTAAGCAGTTATTCTCTCTGGACCTCAATTTCCACAACTCTCAAAAGGGTTCATGAGAATGGCAGTTGAGAGTTTTATGTACACAGAAAGGATCGTTATAATAGATGAAGTTAAAATATAGCATGGTCTTTCTGGCACTTCTCATGAGCTCAACACCTTTGGACAGATGTAAAAACAGACCCAGGATTTTTTCAGAAGCCGTATTGTGATGTCCTAGTGGAGTTCTGGACTGCTTTAGCAATCCTGATCACCTGCTTAGGGGCATAAGAAAATTCCTGCATAGTATAAAATCTTTCAGGGCAAGGAAACGTGACTCATTCATCATAACCTTGTAAAGAAAGCCTTTTCCAAAATAAACAGTGGGGTTTCTCAAAACTCACTCTTGTGTGGCCTGTTGTCCCCCTGTGCATACACCTCACTTGGGTGGGGTGGAAAAGACCAGAGTTTAAGGGCAGGACATCTGAGCATTTCTACCTGACAAGCTGTATTTGCTTTTCCTTTCCTACAGGTTTTGGAAGGAATGCCCCTTTTCGCAGAACTCTCTGGAAACCTGGTGCCTGTCAAGAAAGCTGCCCAGCAGCGGAGTTTCCACTTCCAGTCATTTCGGGAGAATCGTTTGGCCATACCTGTAAAGGTGCTGGCCTCCTCTTGCTGGCTTCTCCTCTGGATTTAGAAAGCTGGGAGGTGAAGATCTCTAAGCCAGCCTCCTGGTGGCCACCAAAGGGCCTGCTGAATCTTCTTTTGTGTTTGAACTTAGGTGAGGGACAGCAGTCGAGAACCAGGAGGGTTCTTGTCATTTCTGCGCAAGGCGATGAAGTATGAGGACACCCAGCACATCCTCTGCCACTTGAACATCACCATGCCCCCCTGCACCAAGGTGAGCTGCCACCTGGGGAGGACCTTTGGCCAAAGATGGGTTACCCTAAGGAGGTCCCCAAACAGACCCCAGGACAAACATCTCCTTAGGGCTTCTTTCTGTTGAAACTCAGCCTTTGAATTCCCTGAGGTGCAGGAAGGCTCTTTGCTCTCCTCTGGACATTTGTTCTGTGACCTGGCAATGGGGAGCATGCCCTGGCCCTCTCTGCAAAACTCAGTCAGAGCTCTGGTCATGTGACATGAGGAACAAATGTGTCAGATGGTGATAGGCTTATTCACTCTGTGAGCCCTACACCCTCTGGGACATGAAGGTCAAGTGTCCTCAGCTTTTGTGTCTGAGGCTTCCGAGGCTTTGAACTGCACTTTGAATTAGTTGCTCAAGGTTACCCAGCCACTGGAGAGCTGTTCTCCAGCCTCTTTTTCATTTACTCGCTTATCTTCCCCAGGGTGCTAGGCCCTCAAAGAAGGGGATCCTGGTGTCCTCAGCCACTGCAAACACCCAGGGTTTTGAGCTCAACAAAGTAGTCTTCAGCAAGTATGTTCATTTATCCATATCTGTCAGAGCGCCACAGTCACCACCTATGCTAGGGACTTCGGAGTGATCATGTCCTCAGAATGTCTTGTTCTTTGTTGGTGGTGTTGTTGCTGTTGTTGTTGTTTTAATCATTAGCCTTTCATGCTAAACTAGAAAGAAGCAAGGTCACATTCATATGTCCATGAATCAGTTTCTCTTTTCTTTCTGGGGATGAGGGTGAGCCAATACCTCTCTCCAGAGAGAATTCCTACATCTTTGAGCAAACAGGATCTTATTGTTAAGCCTGAGGCCAGTGTCAGAAACTGATTTGTTGAACCTAAAGGAATCTAAAAAGAAAAACTGAGTTTTAAGTTCAAAACTGGATCCATGGCCCATTCGCTGTGCGCCTTGGGAAAATTGCTTAACCTCTCTATGCCTCAGTTTCCTCATGGATGAATTGGGGATAATAATAATACCTATCTCATAGGTGTTTGTGGTTGGTGTGAGCATTAAATAGGGCCTTGTGCATGATAAGGGCTACATAAGTTTGTCATCATTCCTAAAAAACTATTCAAGTTTCATCAACTTCCTTTTACTCCCACCTCTACCTTCCACTCTGTTGACCCTCTAAAGGAATGGAGCTACTTTACTGTTGCCAGGACCACAACCTGTGAGCTCAAATCACCTCCTCAGAGAAGGGGGTATACCCAAAAACCCAAAGCACCCTTTCTTTGACATTTTTCTGCAGGGGAGCGGAACTGAAGATAGGAGAAGGACCTTGACACCCCTGTCCCTGAGGTACAGCATTCTCAGTGAATCAACACCAGGTATGAACCTCTTTGTGATGAGATATTTTTTGCTCCCCCTAACTGTTTTTTTTCCAGTACTGGCAATTGAACCAAGTGGTGCTCTATCACTGAGTAACATCCCCAGCCCTTTTTATTTTTTGACTTTTTTAATTTTGAGACAAGATCTCACTAAGATCCTCCTGCCTTGGCCTCCCAAGTAGCCAGGATTACAGGCACACACCATTGTGTCTGGCTGCTTGCTCCCTTCTAAAGGTTATAAGTGAGCCTGTGACCCCTCTGCCCTCTATGCAGCTTCTTCAGTCTGTTCTGCCAACAGCATGCAAAGCCTTTGACTTGGGTCTCCGCCTGACCCTTACAGATTCAGCACCAGTGCATATGGAGGTTCACCTTGTGACCCAAGCATCCATCAGAGGCTGTGTACACATGCCTGTTAGTTCTGTGTCCTGCTCAGGCTACTAAATGAAATCTAATGCATCTCCTCAGGTTTTCTCAGTGGGACAGACCGAGCAGATATGAAGATGGCTATCATATCAGAGCACCTCGGTCTCAGCTGGGCAGGTGAGTTGGGGAATTGGGGACAGAAAAGGACTTTGTCTCAACACTACATCCCTTCCTCTTTTCTGAGCAATGGGTAAAGCATTTTCAACCCTTGTCTCTGTCACCTGTTGTGCATCTGATTTGTGTGTCTAGGGTAGATCCCTTTGCCAAGCCACACCACTGGGTTCCAGTGGAAAGCAGGCTGCTCTCTTCCTCCTCTTTTTCTGTCTGGCTTTCCTTTGAAAAAAGAAGCGACTCTTGACTTTACAAAAGATCTCACAATGGGGCTGGGATTGTAGATCAGTGGTAGAACACTTGTCTAGCACGTGTGGGGCACTTCAATCGATCCTCAGCATCACAAAATGATAAATAAAAATAAAAGTATTGTGTCTATCTACAACTAAAAAGAAGATATTTTTTAAAAATCTCACAATGCATCTCATACACCTTACTTCACAGATAGGAAAACTGGGATCCAGCTCAATAGAGTGACTTGGTTATATAACTAGTGACAGAGACCAGAAAACCAAATAAACAAACAAACAAACAAAAACTCACAAACAAAACATCTCCCAAAGGCCTGTGCATGGCCTCCTCCACACGATGCATGGCCTTCCATCTGAGGCCAGCTCTGCTGAGGGAAGTGGGGGGAGGCCAGTCTCAGTGTGTCTCATTGATATTCTCTGGCCACAGCTGCAGCTTATGGGACAGCCTGCCAACAGCAGTGACAGATCTGATTTGAAGGGAGGCAGGTGGACCAAAGAAGTCAACAAAATGTGTTTTATGCAGCCATTCGGTCCATAACCTGATTCTCTCTCCCTCTCCTTTTTTTTTTAACTTTTATTTGAATGGACTCCCTAAACTCCCTTCTCACCCTACATGCTTATAAAGTGCTTTAGACAAACCCAGAAACCTCAGCAATAAGTTGCTGAAAGGCAGTGGCATGGACACTCAGAAGTTCAGGGAGTGGTTATTCTTTAAGTCATTCTCCTCCTGGTGCTTTGAGCATGTGTGCATATACTATTGTGTCTCCATGCATTGCACATATATGTGTGTTACATGTGCTTGCATATATTGCAAGCACATGTATATTGCATTGTGCCCATGCATGTATGAGTGCCCTGTATGCGTACATGTGTGCACATTATCACTCTTCCTCTGGTCTTCCTTATCTTTGAAATCAGACTCTGAGGCACTTTTCTCTTGTAAATACCTGTGAGCAAAAACAATAAAAATAATGGGGGGGGGCTACCATTATGCATTCCTACTGTGCATTTAGATGAAAACTTCTGTTTTCATTTTAAATGTAAGTAATGCCTTTCCCAAAGACACTTAACTACAGAGTTGCCTTTCTGCCACCACTGGACCCAGGAGAAAAGTGAGTGGCCTCCTGGTGTGGCCAGTCATCATGCAGTGGAGCCAGCAGCCTCAGCACCCTCCTGGTTCCAGGACTAGCTTGTTCTGTGTGCTGAGAAGCTGCTGACCTTACTGAGAGGCTCATTCTCATCATCTCATATCTGAAGTCATGAAAGACAGGGCATTGTTCATTTACGTGTTTGCTCATTCTTTCAATATTTATTTCTGGAGCACCCTTCCCTAGCTCCATTTCTAGGCATACAAAGCTGCAGGTTCCTGCATGTTATAAGGTCCCTGGTAAGGGGAACCAGCAGATCTAAAGGGAGACTGTGCTCTGACTGCCTGTGCTCACATCTGGTTATTTGCTTGCAGAGTTGGCCCGAGAGTTGCAGTTCAGTGTGGAGGACATCAACAGGATCCGTGTAGAAAACCCTAATTCCTTATTGGAGCAAAGCACAGCCTTGTTGAGTCTCTGGATCATCCGTGAAGGCGAAAACGCAAAGAGTCAGTATCATCAAGCTGAGGAGGCCTCGTTCCATGCCTTGCTAGGACCTACTCCTCACCCAAGTAGCTCTCCCTTCCAGTTCCACACCTGATGTTGGTCTTTGTGATCTTTCTCTCTCTCTCTCTCTCTCTCTCTCTCTCTCACACACACACACACACACACACACACTACTCAGCAAAAAGGTCTTCCAAGCAATCCTGCCAGACCACATTGCCAGCAAATCTTGGCCTCAGTCTTTCTCCCATCCTGATAAAAGAGAAAGATTGCCCCAGCACCCCTGATGACAGCATATATTCAGGCTCATCTTCAGTCTTCGTGTTGGACTTATCCAAATGAGTGTTAGCTCAGGGCAGAATGTGGGTGGGCCAAACCCCAGTCTGAAGTAGTTCTATCCCCAGGCACATCTCTGTCCAACCTGGAAGGAAGATTTGTCTCACTCTCTTTTCAGAGTCTCCTCAACCAAATTCCCAAGAGGAAATTGAATGTTTCCATTTATGTTTCAAATCAACAGGCAAGGACCCAGAATTTCAAAAGGACAGAATCCAATCATTCTTATCTTCATTTTCTTCTTGTACTCCTCTTAGAGCACAAAACAAAAACAAAAAACAAAACACCAGTCTGTGTATGCTTTGCTTTTAAGCTGGCCACTGAGGGGTTGGAGATGTAGTTCAGAGGCAGAACACTTGGCCTAGCAGTCATAAGGTTGTCACCAGCCCTGCAGAAAAAGGGGGTGATGAACACTGTTACTTTTTGGAAAAGATCTGTTGTAGCATTAAAAAAAAAATCCCCAAAGAAATATTTTGGGTTGATTCTGACAAAAGAAATGTCTTTCCACCTTCTGAAAAAAGTGATCATCTCCCTTTTCCCATTGTCCTCCTGGCCCAGTTTTTTAGGCACGTAAAGCATTTCCTGGCTGCTCTAGAATCATTAGAATTCACTCCTCAGGCACCTCTTCTCTTCTTTCTTCCAACAGTGGAGAATCTGTACACAGCTTTGCGGAACATTGACCGCAGTGAGATAGTGAACATGTTGGAGGGCTCAGGCAGACAGAGCCGCAATCTGAAGCCAGACCGCAGGCATGCGGACCGGGACTACTCATTGTCACCCTCCCAGATGAATGGTGAGTTTCATCTGGAATGAGGCAGGGGCTGGCCTGGACCTTCTAGGCACCAGCTCTCAAGGCCCTGTCCCAGGACACTTTATCCCTTGAAACCATTTTCCCTTGCAAGGGAGGTTTGGTTTGTCAACAGCGAACTCCTCCTCCCAGGGAGAACAGAGGCAAGCGAGAGAGACAGGTGGCACACACCTGTGCAGGTGGGTGCACCCCCCCATGCCACCTGCCGCTGGAACCACATGTGGAGTGTCTCCCAGGCCTCACTACCAGCACCAAGGTCCCAGCAAGGCCGGATGTGGTGGGAAAGAGCTTTGAGTCTGGGAAGCACCTGGTTAGACCCTCGCCCCACAGTCCACGAACTTTCTATGTCACTCCTCACAAAGCATGGGCTCTCTCTGGGGCATTGGTGTCACTATTTTAGAACATTCTGTGGTTGGGAAGCAAAGGTTCTGGTTCAAGGTCCAGTGTGCTTTAGCTGGATGGTGTTTAAGAAATCCCACTGTGGCCACTTCGGGAGGCTAAGTGGTTTCCTTTGGTTTGAGTCCTGTCTCTCTCCTTGACTCTCTCTTTCCTGTTTTTATCATTCCATCTGTCTCCCCTCACTCTTTTTTGGTGTGGTTCAGCATGGCAGGGAGCCCCATTGAGACCCAGCCCAAGGAGAAACAGCTGTAGAGGCCCAGCCTTAGCCCCAGTACCCCGCAGCTGCTTCTCCTTGAAGTAGCGGTGGAAGCAGCCTCCAGCATGAAGGCACAGCCTGGGGGCTCCCATGCCTTCCCTTCATCTGCCCTCTCTAGCCAGTGGGCAACGAGTAGAGGCCCCACTTCAACCACAGCCTTGCATGGTGGTTCAGGAGACCTGGGTTCTGTCCCTTCCTTCCTGCCAACTCCCTGTGTGGCCAAGCTGTCTCCTCACCTTTAAAACCAGCCAGTTGAGTTGACCCTAAGATTCTTTACAGATCTTGAAAAAATTTTCAGCTCTGTGAAATATCTTCTTCCAGTGCCTAATATGTCACCCTGGACAGCTGTATGGCAATGTTAACGCTCCCTAAGATCCTAGTTTTAAGGGCAGTTCTCAGCCATGCACATGATGGCAATGTGGGCATTTGTGTCTACAGTCATAGTGCTGTTGGGGCCAGGGCAGTGATGGCCAGGGAGTCTGGGCTGAGCTGGACACAGGGCCTTCTTCTGCCAGGCAGAGCCTGTGCATGCCAAGCCCTTCCCCATCCTCTCTCCCATATTCTGTGTCTGTGAAACATGCCATCTAGTGCCACCAGATGTAGGGCTCATCTTCTGTTAATCATGTCCTGTCACCTTTCTCTTCTGTCTCTGACCTCATCCTGACCTCTGGTTCACTCATTGTCTTGCACTTCCTGTCTCCACTGTCTCCACCTGGGCCAGTTGTATGAGAGCCGTCAACCTCCACAGGTGCATGTCACAAAGGACTCCCAGTGCCCCACCCCCACGCGTCTCATGGCTGTCTCTGGACACATTGTGTGCGTGTGTGCATGGCGTGTTACCTGTGATGCCTCATAGTGGCTGCCAACTGTGTGTGCCCCACTCACTCTTCAGATGCACCATGAAGGACTCCAAGACAATGGTCCACACGCACAGGGTTGCAGCTGGTCCCCACGACAGTAGACTCAGTCAGAATATTGCAGGGCCTCCCAAGCAGGTCAGCTCCCTTCCACAAAGAGATAAATAGCGAGTAATTGAGAAATCTTGCAAATTTCAAAAAATCCAAGTGACAAGGCACTGGTCCCTGAGTGATGTGGGCTCCTTCATAACCCTTGTGCTATTTTAGTCAAGTCAAATCTGCAAGAGTTTGGTTTTCTGTGCCCTAATTAGGTACCGAGAGGACTAATGGGACATTAGAATTCCATAAGTCTGAATAAGGAAAGTCTCCATTGGCTACAGGACTCAGGGATCCAGTCAGGCCTAAAGACCTTAATGCCCAAGCAGCCCTAAATCCTTGTGTGGACTGGGTTTCTGTGTGTCCTGTGTCTGGTGGAAGGGACTCTGTTGCAGTTATTCAGCCCATTTGGCCAATATATTTTCAAGCATCAACTACATACCAGGCCCTGTTCCAGGCAGGGGAGATAAATCAGTTCTCAAATAGATAAGAAAACAAAACTCTGCCTTCATGAAATCCACAATCTTCCATCAGGAGAACCAAATGATGTCATAACGTGAGGGAATTATGTAATGTGCTATCAGGTCACCAGAAGTGATATAGGAAAAAATAAACCAGAATAAAGGGTTGGGGACACTAACTAGCATGGTGAGGGTGGTTGCATTTGAACAAAGACATAAAGGAGATGAGGGAGTGAGCCATGTAAAAATATCAGGAAAAGAGCATTCCAGAAGGGCATCATGCTTGGTGTGTTCACAGAATTGAGGAGTCAGTGGGGTTAGGGACAGAGAGAGCAGGAGAGAAAGAGAAAGACAGAGGATAGGCATGGAGGCCTGAGGGGCAACAGGAGGCCAGCCCTAAAGACTACCATCAGGACATTGGCTATTGTCTAATGGGTTTGAAGCAAAAAAGTGACATGATCTAACACTTTTAAAGGATTTCTTTTCCTGCTTTGTTGATTTTAGATGGTTACAAATCAAAAGCTTCTGTGCTTCCAGGCTTCCCTGTGTGCCCGACAGCCCCTTTGCACCTGCTGCTGCAGCAGGTGCCCTGACAGGCTTGGGCTCTCTGCCCTGCATATGCCCTCCCCTCAGCCCCAGCTCATAAAGAGATGCCTGGCATGGTCCATTCCCCCTTTGTAGGCACGAGAATTGGCTTCTATGTGTTTTTCCTACCCTTGTCCCAGGAAGACTGTTCCCCAGATAGGTGCCCTTCTGGTCTGGAAAAGAAAGCAAGAGGGATCAAAGGTACAGGGTGGGGAAGCAGCGCCCTTCTGTGTGGTTTCTGGCTCTCTCCCAGGGAGGACCATGTGACAGCTTGTTCTGGTACCTGCCCAGCCCTGTGTACTAATGGTCACTATCGTCACCTTGGCACCCTATTTCTCTGCTTGTCTGAGCCTCCTTCTGAGGCCATAAGGACTTAGGGTAGCAACTGGTTGCTTATATTCCTGTGAGTCTGAGAACATCAGGCGATTCAGGAAAGTAGGAAACGTTCTGAGGGGAAATCCCCCTGGCCTAGTGACTCTGCCAGCTATATACACCTGCATTGGCTGGAGCAAAGGGGATGGGTGAAAAGGCCAGTTAGTTTCTTCTACAGAGGAGGGAACTACCCCAGGCCCATGGAATGGACATAGCAAAAAATTACCTATTAAAAAAATAAATAACATGCTCCTGAAAATCAAACAGATTTCTTATATGAAAGGGGAAAAAATAGGCCAGTTCACACCCATGTCAGCTCCATTTAATCTGATGAATTGGACACATATTAATGTCTACTTGGAAATAAAATTTGTTTTATGTATATCAGCTCTTAATGAACACAACTTATGAAGTGTGGCTCCTGTCTGAGACCAGGTTTCCTGTCCACTCCTTTTGTTTGCTACTAATATTAAACTAACAACATAATTATTACATCTAGGTTAGAGAGACCAGGGTAATGTTCTGAGAGGAGTCACCTGATCATACTCTGCCCTGAACAGTATGTATAGTGGCCTTTTACCTGGTATCACCAATATCTAACCCCAAATGAAAAGCCACTAGACCGATGGACTGGTGACCCAAGTGGGTTAGGGGTGCAAGGAAGTCCTAGGGAGACAGACATTTCTAAAACTCAGCTTAGGACACTCAGACTGTGGTCAGGTCCACCCAGACCTGTGAGGTGTTCCTCACAGGATGCATGGGACCATAGTGAGCATTGCTCCAACCTGATAGCCATGCTCACAAGCACCAGTACTGTAGCTACCAAGAGCCTCAAATCTAAGTCTGTGTAGGTGGATGGGGTCCTGTGGAAGCAGAGAGGGAGAGCCAGGTATACACCCTAAACACTAGTCATGGGGGAGAGAAGCTCTGGGGTGCTAGCAAGCAGGGATTCCTAGCGGAGGCTACATGTGCTCTCCTCACCCACACATTTCCATTTGGTGAAATTCCACTTAAGTGAATGTTGTAAAAGTTTCAAGGTGAAAAATTTGGTACTCAAGAAGAGCCTCAGGTGCTCTGTGGCCAGTAAAGCTACATTCTCCTAGCTCTCCTCAAGTTTTTCTGACATTCCTGAGAGTGACAAAATGGTCATCTGGCAGTATCTCAGGGGCTGTTTACACTTCTAGCTAAGATGAAATAAGAGGAACTGGGCATACCCTCCTGCTTAAAGCAACAATAACAAAAAATGGACAAAATATATGAAGTCACCATTTTCAAGGCATTGGATACCAGGCAGCAAAGGACAGAGACCCATGAGACATGGGAAGTAAATAAGGTGAGTCCTCCTGTTGCCTTGAAAGGATCTCCAAGGAAACCCAGGAGACTCCCTGAGCTGAGAAGCCCCTGAAGTCAAGGAGACCATGGCAATAAGAACTCCCAAGACCACGGCAACAAAAATTCTGGATATCTCCAGAAAGTCCCCCAAAAGTTTCATTTGAGCATTAACCAGCTGTTCTCAGCAAACTGATCATTCACAGACATTGGTAGGGAGCAAAGAAAGACTGCCTCAGAAATGGGGAATGATTAACCCTACGTTGAAAAATTTCCACTTAATAAATTCTTTGGTACTAGAGATTGAACCCAGGGCCTCAAGAATGCTAGGCAAGTGTTCTACCTCTGAGCTGCATCTCTAGCCCTCATCTAATAAATCTTGAAAGAAAACACAAAAGGATCAAACTGCTTCCAAATAACTGCATAACAGAACAAAGTTCAAGAATATTTATATGACAACAAAAATATCTAGCACCCAAAAAGGTAAAATTCATAATGTCTGGCATCCAGTTAAAGATTATCAGAAATATAAAGAGACAGGAAAACAATCCATAATGAGGAGAAAAAGCAATCAATTGAAACTGACCCAGAACTGACAGATGTTAAAATGAGCAGACAAGGATGGTAAATATTTATTATAATAAGATTTCTCATGTTCAAAAAGTCAAGGAGAGACACAGAAGATATTTTTAAAAGACTCAAAACTGTCCTTCTGGAGATGAAACTAGAGATAATGTGTATGGTATGAAAGATACACTGGACAGGATTAGGCACTAGACATTGCAGAAGAAAAGATCAGTGAACCTCACAACATAGCAACAGCAACTCTCCAAAATAAAATACATTTAAAAAAAGGAATTTTTAAAAATGCATCATTGAGCTCTGGGGCAATTCCAGGAGACCCAAGATATTAGAGTTCCTAATAGTGAAGAGAACAGGAAGAGTATTTATGGCTGAAATTTTTCCAAATTTGATGAAAATGATAAATACATAGATTCAAGCAGTATAATGAATCCCAGGCACAAAAAACATGCAGGCAACGTTACTGAGGTACATTGTAAACAAACTAGTCAAAGCCAATGATAAAGAGAAAGCCTTAAAAACAGTTAAAGAGAATAAAAAGTGGTTTTGTACAGGAAGCAAAAATAAGGATGACAGCAGATGTCTTACTGGAAACAATACAAACAAAAAGATTTTGTTTTTGTAGACCACATATTTAAAGAAGAAAAGAACAGGTCTGGAGGTGGTAGGTGGTAGCTCAGTAGCAGAGTATTTGCCTAGTATGTGCAAAACCCTGGTTTTGATCCCCAGCAAAACACACACACACACACACACACACACACACACACACACGTGCATGCGTGCACGCACGCACACCAAAAAAAAAAAAAAGGACTTCTATACCCAGCAAAAGTAACTTTTAAAATGAAGGTAAAGACTTTTGTAGACATTTTTTAAAAGCTGAAATAATTAATCACAAGGAGATCTATGCTATCAACAATGTTTTTTTTTTAAAGTCCTTCAGACCAAAGGAAAATGATATCAGGCAGAAATATTGATCTACATGAAGGAATGAACAAATCCAAAAAATGCTAACTACAAGGATCAATACATAAGACTTATTTTACCATTATTTAAATCTCTAAAAGTAACTCACTGAACAAAAAATAATAAAAACAGCACTGGGTTGATAACACATGTAAAAGCAAAATGTTAACAATAATAATACAAAATTTAGGGCAGAAAAATGGAAGGGTACTATAGTAAAGTTTTTATGTTGTATGCCAACTGGTTTAATATTACTCCAGGTTGACTGTGATAGATTTAAGTAATAAAGTTATAGCTAATAGTACATCAAAATAGATAAAATATGTCTCAATGCATCTAAAAGAATGCAAATCAAATACAGTGTTTTTGATCACCATGTAATTAAATTAGAAATCATCAACAGAATTCTACTTGGAAAATCACATTTGGAAACTAAATAATATGATTTATTAAAATTTTTATTAGTGCATTGTACATAATACTGATTTTCATTGTGACATATCATGTATGCACATAACAGTTTGCTCCATTTCACTCCCCAGTACTTCCCTTTTTTTCTCTCTTCCTCCCTCCCCATGGTCCCCTTCCTCTATTCTACTATTCTCCCTTCTATTTTAATGAGATCCCCTTTTTTAAACTCCTAATTTCTCTCTATGTTCTACATATGAGAGAAAACATTCAACCCTTGACTTTCTTAGTCTGGCTCATTTCATTTAGCACAATGTTCTTCAGTTCCACCCATTTATCAGCAAATGACATAATTTCATTCTTCTTAATGGCTGAGTAGAACTTCATTGTATATATACCACATTTTCTTTACCCATTCATCTGTTGATGGCTGTCTAGGCTGGTTCTGTAACTTGGCTACTGTGAATTGAACAGAGGTATCACTATAATATGCTGACTTTAGTACTTTTGAATAAATATCAAGAAATGTAATGGCTGGGTCATGTGGTGCTTCCATTCAGTCTTCTGAGGAATGTACATACTGATTTCCATGGTGATTGTACTAATTTGCAGTCCCAACATTAATGTGTAAAGTGTTCCTTTCTCCCCACGTCTTCCCCAGCATTTATTATCATTTATATTTTTGATTACTGCCATTCCAACTGAGGAGAGATGAAATCTCAGAGTAGTTTGATTTACAGATTCCTGATTGCTAAGAATACTGAATATTTTCTTCATATATTTGTTGTCCATTTGCATTTCTGCTTTTGAGAACTGTTTAGTTCATTTGCCCATTTATTGATTGGGTTATTTGTTTTATTGGTATTGTTTTTTGGGTTTTTGTTTGTTTTGGTACTGGGGATAGAACCCAGGGGCACTTAAACACTGAGCCACATCCTCAGCCCTTTTTTGTATTTTATTTAGAGACAGAGTCACTCCAAGTTGCTTAGGCCCTGAGTTGTTGAGCTTGGCCTTGAACTTGCGATCCTCCTGCCTCAGCTTCCTGAGCCACTGGGATTACAGGCGTGCGCCAGTACACCCAGCTTGATGTTAAGTTTTTTGAGTTCTTTGTGTATTCTGGATATTAATTCTTTGTCAGAAGAGTGGCTGGCAAAGATTTTTCTCCCATTCTGTGGGCTCTCTTTTTATGCTTTTAATTGTAGAAGATGAATAGCATACATCTAAATAATCCATAACTCAAAGAATAAAGCAAAAGGGAAATTAGGAAGTATTTTGAATTGAATGAAAATAAAAACACAAGACATCAAAATGTATGAATGCCACTAAAGTAGTGCTTAGGGAAAAATTTATATAAGTAAATGTCCACGTTAGGAAAGGAAAAAGTTCTCCAATTAACGACCCCACCTCCCACCTTAAGAAATGAAAAAAGAAGAGAAAATTAAACCCAAAGTAAGGAGAAGGCAAGGAATAATTAAGATGTGGAAATCAGTGAAATCCAAAGGAAAACCCCAGAGAAAATCAATGAGACCAAAACCTGTTGTTTTGAAAAGATCAGTAAAATTGATAAACCTCCAGCCACACTGATCAGAAAAAAGAGAAAACAAAAATTTCCAATGCCTATGTTGTGATTCTATACAACTTACAACTAGAGAATTGATATGTTATCCTCTATCTATGTACAATGAATCAAATTGCACTCTGTTATCATGTAAGCCTAAATAGAACAAATAAATAAATTAAATATGAAAAAAAATTTCCAATGCCCAGAATAAGAGAAATGACATTACTTTAGGTTCTATAGATAGCAAAAGGATTAGTAAAGGACTTATGACAGTTTTATGTCAATAAATTTGAAAACCTAGATGAACTGACAAATTCCTTCAAAGATACAGATTATCAAAGCTTACTTGGGAAGAAATGAATCATCTCAGTAGCCTTAAATAAATGAATGAAATGAAATTTACAGTTTAAAACATTTCCATGAAGAAAACTCCAAGCCCATATGGCTTCTCTGGTAAATTTTATCAAACATTTCAGAAAGAAATAACTTAGAAAATTGAAAAGGAGATAGTACTTTACAGCTAATTCTGTGGGGTAAGCATTACCCTGATATTGAAAAAAACAAAAGACATTCCAAGAAAAAGAAACTACAGGCCAATAACCTTTATGAACATTCATGCAAAAATCTAAACTAAGATGAATTTGGATTCATACTTTTCACTGTATATGCAAAAATTAACTCAAAATGGATCATAGATTAAATGTAAAACCTAAAAATTATAAAACTTCCTAAAGAAAACATAAGAAAAAACCTAAGAATCTTGGGTAAGGCAAAGAATTCTTAAAGACATCAGAAGTATAGAAGAAACAACTTGGTAAATTGAACTTCTTCAAGATTAAAATGTGCTCTTCAAAATACAGTTAAGAAAATGAAAAGACAAGATACAGACAGAAAAAATATTGGCAAGTAATTAAATAAGATGTATCCAGAACACATAAAGGATTCTCAAAACTCAATAATAAACCGGGCTTGGTGGGGCACACCTGTTATTCCAGCTCCTCAGGAGACTGAAACAGGAAGATCTTAAGTTGGAGGCCAGTCTTAGCAACTTGGCGAACCCCTCAGAAACTTAGCAAGACCCTGTCTCAAAAATAAAAAATAAAAAGGGCTGGAGATGTAGTTCAATGGTAAAGTGACCCTGTGTTCAATTTCCAGTACCCACCCTCCCCAAAAAATCACATTAATAAGAAAACAACCCAAGTTTTAGAATGGACAAAAGATTTGAATGTATACAGATGGCAAAGGAGCACATGAGAAGATGCTAGATATAATTAATCATTAGGGAAGCAAAGCAAAACTAGAAGGAGGACCAGAGATGTAGCTCAGTGGTAGAATGCTTTCCTAGCTGCCCTGGCTCTACAAAATCTCCAGCACCACCAAGAAATTTCCCAGCACCACAAAAAAAAAAGAAAAGAAAAGAAAAAAAAGAGGCGAGGAGGAGAGAGGAAGGAAGGAATGAATGAGGAGAAATGAAGGAGAAAAGAAAAGAAACTACAAGGAAATGCCATTATGCACGTATAAGAATGGTTACTATAAAAAAATGCATCTATAAGAATGATTACTATAAAAAAGACTGACCATACCAACTGTTAATGAGGATATGGAGAAACCAGAATTCTCTTATACTGGGAATATAAAATAACACAACTACTTTGGAAAACACATTGATCCTTTCTTTAAAAGTTTAAACATATACCTACCTTATAATCCAGCCATTCTACTCTGAGGTATTTATCCAAAAGAAAAGAAAACATATATCCATACAGACTATCGGCTTTATTTGTAATAATCCTAAACTGGAAGTAACCCAAGTGTCCATTAGCAGGATATACAAACTCTGGTAAATCCATCTATCTAATGGGCGATGGCTCAGCAACAAATATTGATGAATTATTGATTCAACAGCATGGATGAAACCCAAATGATTAGACTGAATGAAAAAAAAGACAAAAATAGAGTATGGACTGTTTTGATTCCATTTACATAAAATCCTAGGAAAAGCAAACTAAACAAATAGTGATGGAAAGCAGATTGGCAATTGCCAGGGAATGGATGGGTGGAGTGGGGAAGGGTGAGATTATAGAGATGCATGAGGAAGACTTCTGGGATGGTGGGTCCTCTCTGTTTACTGTGGTGATAGCTTCATGGACATATTCATGTGTTAGAATGTATCCACTTCAAACATATGCATTTATTACATTCAACTATAACCTCAGGAAAGCTATGTTGAAAAGAGATTAATGGCAAAATCTACTAGAAGGATTACGCTTATTAGCTGTGTAACTTTAAACAAGTTGCAGAACCTCTAGTTTCCTCATCTATAAAACAGAAATAATATTACTTCCCTTGTAGAGTTGTTGTGATGATTAAAAATAATGTTAGATATGTTTGTATTAAAGAGATGCACGATGATAGGATTAGAATAATAATGCTAGCAAGAAAGAAAGGGAAAATAGCAATCACACAACTCTAGAATTTTCTGCTCATTTGTGTTTGGAAAGATGTCTGTGGAGTGTCAGAAGGCTGTTGCCCCTGGTTTCCCAATTCCTCAGGTCACAGTTTCACAAACAGTGACTTGGAGTTAATAGCATGGTAAGATTTGACCTGTTTCTCCTACTCTTCTACCAACTTTTAACTCCTGCTAGTTTGACCAGAGCAAGGGATTTCCCTTCATCTCTGCCACTGTGCAACTGACCCCCAGCCACTCCTCATGGTCTTTCCCCTTTCCCCTAGTTTGGAGCTTGAAGCCACCTAGACTCATAGAAATAAGTCAGAAAGAACATTCTCCTGGGAACTTTAAGAGAGTGAAGTCATGTCAAGCACACATGGCCTGGCTCATGTCACACTGGACACACAGGTAAACATGAGCAGTGGTGGTTCACTCTGTGGCAGTCTTTCTGTTCTCGCTGCAGAGTCCCCTCACAAATCCAGAGAGCTCTGTAGTCATCACAGGCCATAGGCTTCGCAACCCTGTTCTGGGAAAGTGGGAGGAAAGGGTAGACACCATCTCTGTCCTCATAGGCTTACAGTTCCTTTGGCCAAGTCAGTGAGGGGCCACAGGATAGAATCAAAGATGGAGGAACCAAGATGAACTATAGCCGTTGGGAAAACATCATTACAACGAATACCTGTCTTAATCGTGTGTGTGTGTTTGTGTTTGTAATCCCCAAACCTCTAGCTTAGTGCCCATGCTGTAATTGGACATCAGCGAATGGCTTGGTTGAGCAAGTGGGTGAAGGGAGATACATGAAGGTAGCACAGTCAGAGTAGAGGTAAGGGGAGAGCAGGCACCATGGCCCAGAGCAGAGAGGGAGCAAATGAATGGAGCCCGTTCGGTTTTAGCATAGATAGGATAGAGGTCTAACCTGGGAGATTGTTGGTTGTGGGCTTGGGAGGAGTGGCTGGCAGATTGAAGAGTCGAGAAGCTTGGCTGGAGTGTCACCTTGAACAACAAGGAAGGTCCCTAGACATTCTGCAAGGTTTACCTCTCCCCACTGCAGGGACCTCCTTTAGTTCTGCTGCATCATCAGTGGTTCTAGGAACACACCTGCTCCCTGGCTTTTTGGAAAAGCTAAGCCAAATGGAGAATCTTGTCTTCTAGTCTCTTCTCCCACTCACACATGGACTGGCAGCTGCTCTGAAGGGGAATCCAGGGCCCTTTTGACTCCTGGGTAGAGGAGTGCTGTGGATGCCCCTGAAAGAGCACTGACCTCCACCTCCACACACAAATCCCCCACACATGTAGGTGTTTGCTTGCTGTGTTTTGTAGTCACTTCTGAACATCAGGAGCCATTACCAAAGCCAGCCAGAATGCTGTCAGACTCATGTCCAGGCCAGGCAGTGAGAAACAGGTGTGTGAAGTAGACATAGTGACTACAGAGCCATGTGCTTGGGGGCCTGAGCTAGCTGGCTACAGTCCCACCAGGTCACTGCTGACCCAGAACTAGAGTGGGCAGCTCAGGGCCTGCAGATGAGGAACTTTGGGGCAGATTCACCTGGTGCCTCATGGTGCCCTCTGACCTTGCCCCCATTTTTGAACCCTTAGAACCCTCACCTGTGCCACTGTAGATCATTCAGAGTTTCTGGAACCAATATGCATCTTGAGGAAAAGTCACTTCATGCCAAACCAGAAGCCTGTTTCCCATTTGACCATCGCACTGAGGTCTGTGGATGTTCAGTGTACCCCTTTTAGACCCCTGCAAGGCAGCCTGGTTCCTGGCCCTGGTCCTGGGTGGGCTGTACCCTCCTTTTAAGGTACATTTCTAACAGGATCCTAAGGACTGTGCTAAAGTGAAGTTTTGAGCAAAGAAAGAGCAATATTTACTCCTGCCCAGCTAAGGAGAAGTGGCATTTTCATCTGATCAGAAACAGATGGGAGCACAAGTCCTTTGGATAAAGCCTTCTTTATCTAGTGCTCTGAATTGGATAAGAAAGAATTCCAATATTTTTTTCTTTGCCATCCGGCAAAGGAGCCTGCTCCGCCTTCTGCCCTCAATCCCTGGCTGCCCCCCACCCAGCTCAGAGCCTTGTTTCTCTTGCCAGTGTGTCCCAAGCATCAGCCACAAGGCCTGAGCGTTGGACTTGGAGCTTGAAAAGCCCCCTGCCCCGAATGCGCATGCATCTCCGTGGCCGTGCTTGTGTGTGCGTGTGCGTGGATTTGCACGTAAGTGAGTGTGACCAAAATCGCTTCTGGAGCATGTTGCCCTCTGTCTGCCCATCCAGGTTACTCCGTGCTGCAGGACGAGCTGCTGTCCCCTGCCTCCCTGCACTACGCGCTCCCCTCTCCGCTGCGTGCAGACCAGTACTGGAACGAGGTGGCCGTCATAGACGCCATCCCCTTGGCGGCCACGGAGCATGACACCATGTTGGAGATGTCTGACATGCAGGTGTGGTCCGCGGGCCTCACACCCTCCCTGGTCACTGCTGAGGACTCCTCTCTGGAGTGCAGCAAGGCCGAGGACTCTGATGCCACAGGCCACGAGTGGAAGTTGGAGGGGGCGCTCTCAGAGGAACCGCGGGGCCCGGAGCTGGGCTCTCTGGACCTTGTGGAGGACGACACAGTGGATTCAGATGCCACAAATGGTCTTATCGATATTCTTGACCAGGAGGAAGGTCAGAGGTCAGAAGAGAAGCTGCCAGGTTATAAGAGGCAGGAGGACTCGACAGGTGCAGGGCAGGATTCAGAGAATGAAGTGTCTCTTGTTTCAGGCCAGCAGAGGGTACAAGCGCGAATCTCAGACTCGCCCCATGTGAGTCAGGTGCTGGAGAGGAGCCAGGACAGGTAAGGGTCACTGTGGGGGCGGAAGTTCCTTTCATCTTTCTGGGCTTCTGGGTAAAGTTGCGCATGGCGGCGAGCCCAGAGGGAATGCTTAAGTGCTGCTGCTACCCTGGACCGTATGTTCAGATGCCCTGGAGCATTAATAGGGCACCAGCTTGCTTCCAGAGCCACTGTCCATGAGAACTGAGCTGTGATCTGCAAAGGTCACTTCCTTGCCAAGACACTCCCTGGGTGTGGCCAGAAGTGGAGACCCTGAAAGGTGTCAGGACAAGGGAGAGTGGGAGGTGGATCCTAAGACTTGGGAAACCCATGACTGTAGGGCACTGCTGGAGCTCAGTGTTCTGGATGCCTCTCACCACTGTGTGTTTACTGTCGAAGGCCATATTTAGACACCTAGAAGCACCAGGGCCCAGGGAAGTTATTTGTGTGCAGTCACACAGCCTGCATGTGATAAAACTGATAATGATGGCCTTTCTGCATATCCCCTCTGAAAGAAAGAGGCTGATGGGTTTATCTAGACAGGACAGAGCTTTCAATGACTACGCAATGGTTGTTCTCCTTGCCAAGCAGCCTGTGCTGAGAAGGCAGGGCACTGTGCCAGTGTCAGGGAGGCAGCACCAGTAGTTCAGGCAACAGAGCTTGTGCCCTCTGCAGACACTGGGAGTTGGTATACTTTTGAACTCTCACTGTCCTAGCAATGGAACCCACCACTTTGCTGAGTGCAGAAAAGAGTTCAGAGGTGAGAGAGTGCCTTGCAGTGGCAGAGAGAGATGAGGCAGGCATGATCTGGGTATCACTTTGTTCTCCCTGGGCTGGCACAGGAAGAAAAGGATAAAGGCCCTTTCCTCCATGTTGCTTTGCTTTGTAAGTTCTCCCTAAAGCAAGATGGTTCATGTGCTTCCAGAAGGCTGTGTCCACCCAGTGAGCTCAGGACTAGCCAGACCATGGGGGAAACTGCTCTCACTTCCTTTTCCTACCACCTTGTTCCTTAGCCCCTCAGAGACTCAGGTAGGCTCAACCACATCCCAAGTGGGAGGGAAAAGAAAGTCATTTAAAAGATGAGACAGCAAAGGATTCATTTTATCTCCTAAACTGATCTTTCCATGAGAGGGGAGAATTGGATAGACTGAGCCCAAGTGTTCAGAGTTCAAAATGCTGGCACTCCTGTGGGAAAGGCCATCTTCCAACACCCACCAAGGGCCATTCTTTCCACACAAATTTATTGAACGCTTCCTGTGTGCTGGCCATTGCCCATCATAACAGCAGGACCACTGAACAGGGAGTCAAAAGACCTGGATTCTAGGCCTTAATATATCACTTCCAGGTTCTGTGACCTTGGTCAGCCATCCACTTCGACAGTTGAATTTCATTCACTAAAACTAACAAAGTTCATTGAGCACCTACTATGTGCCAGGCACCTGTAAAAAGTGCCTAAGTTCTGAGGAGATGGCATTGAACAAATCAGACAAAAGTCTTCACAAGAAGCTCATGTTCTAGTGGGGAAATTGACAAGAAACAAGATAAAAGGAAATAAGAAGTACCATTGGCCTTCATATTCATGGGTTTCAAGTCCATAGTTTAAATCAACCATGGGTCAAATACTTTAGGGGAAAAAAATGCATCTGTACTGAACATGTACAGACATTTTTCTTATAATTATCTCCTAAAAAATATAGCATAGCAACTATTTACATGGCATTTACATTGTATTAGGTCGTATAAGTAATCTTGAGATGATTTAAAATGTGCAACAGACTATGTGTAAGTTCTATTCAAATACTGTGTTATATAAGGTTGAACATCCATGGATTTCTTGGATATCAAGGGGTGACTCTAATGAAAATAGAAATGTTGGATAATGAAAGTGCTAAAAGGAAAAATAAGAGAAGGGAAATAGAAGGTAGGTATATGTATGGAGAGGCACATGGTTAAAATTATAGATAGGGTGGCCAGGGAAGCCTTTGAGGGAAGCCTTTGAGAGCGACATTTAGTTAAGACTTAAAGGAAATAAAGGAGTGTGTCTTGAGAGTATTTGAGGGAAAATGCCCAGAAGAAGGCCCAGCTAGTGCTCATGCTGTGCACTGAAGCATGCCTGGTAGATGCAGGGGACAGTGAAAAGTCATAGTGCCTGGAGCAGAGTGAACAGGGGGATGAGGCCAATCATGTCGGGCCTTGATGTCCTAAGAAAAATGGCATTTCATGGGTCGGATGGGGAGCCACTTGAGGGCTTTGAACAGAGGGAGTGACATGTCCTGCCTACTGCCTTGAAAAGAGCTTGACGTGGTCAGGGTGAGAACAGGGAGGAGAGTTAGGAGGCAGGAGTTGATGGCGACTTGGACCAAGAGGCAGCAGGGGTGATGAGAAGTGGATGGGCTCAGGTTGTATTTCGAGAGTTGAACCCAAGATTTGCTGATTAATATAATGTGGAGTGTGGGAGAAAGAGGAGACAAGGAGGGCAGGTTTCCTCCATCTGGCAACTTCAAAGATGAAGGTGCCTTCGTCCTTCATAACCTCAGGACTGTAGTGAGGAAGACTGGGCGGAGCAGGTGTGGAGGAAGATCCTCAATGCGGATCCCCTCACGTTGTCCTTGAGATGCCTGTTGGAGAGCCAGAGTGGAGATGTGGAGGAGGTCTGTGCAAATGCACATCTGCAGTTCACAAAAGAGTTCCAGGCTGAGAATGATGAGCATCTGGACAGGGTTTAGTGCCATGAGTGGGACAAACTCTCTTAGAGAGTAGATGTGGCTAGACATGAGATCTGTAAATGGAAGCCCAGGCTCTGTAGTGCTCAGAAGTCCAGGAAGTTAGAGGGACCCAGCAAAGGCCAGTGAGAAAGAGTGGCTCCAGAGGGAGGGGGAAACCAGGCAGATGTGATAGTCTGGAAGCCATAAAAGACTATGTTTGAAAGGGAGAGAGTGATCACCCTGTCAGATAAGGACTATGGAGTGACTTAGAGGGTGAGGTGGGCGGCAGCTTGGGGATGCAAGATGATGGTGTGGAGATCCCAGGAACTGAACCATCACTGAGCAAGGTGCTCCAAGAGTCGACAGGAGAGCATTTCACTTGAAAGGAGGGGCCACTGGCTCTAATATCTGTGGCTCTCTCCACCTTACGGCAGGTGTAGGCCATATGTGCCTCCTCCCCAGAGCCATCAGCTCAGGATTTGCTCATGCTCTCCTGATCCTTAGAGGTAGAAGACAGTACAGGCTGTGTCCTGGATGAGCCTTGGGTGGGGATGGGATCATCTGAGAGACCAAAGACCGAAAGATGACCATTGTCCTTTCTCTCTCCCTGGACATCTCTCATCTGGCCTGGACTCCAGACCGCAGGACTGGGAAAGAGAAGGCTCCATAGTCTCATACCTGCAAGATGCTGCACAAGGCTCCCGGCAAGAGGAGGTCACGCAAGGCCCACACTCATTCCAGAGAACCATCACCACTGTCCAAGGGCTGGAGCCCAGCAGGTCTCAGGAGTATGAGCACATGCGGATGGAACAGCCAGAGGCGGGGAGCTCCCAGGCAGACAGTCAACAGAGCCAACAGGGCCACAGGGAGTGGTCACAGGCGGCCAGGAGCATCTTCTCCCAGGTGAGGCAGGTGAGGGCCACTGATGAGCACAATGGTTATGCAGCTTCACCTAAGGCCTCACTGGTCCGGGAGGTGTTGAGTTAGGCTTTTAATGACCCTACTGCCATGGGTTTTGTTTGTTTTCTTTGTCCATCATGTTGTCTATTTAATTGGTCCATAATGATACATAATAGTAGGATTGGCTGTTATGTATTGGTTGCACATGCACATAACAGAATCGGGTTGATGTTTTTCCTCAATACCTCCTCATGTCTTTTGTTGTTGTTGTTGATGGACCTTTATTTAATTTATTTATTTATATGTGGTGCTGAAAATCGAACTCAGTGCCTCACACATGCCAGGCAAGTGCTCTACCACTGAGCCGCAACCTCAGCCCCCTCATATCTTTTTGATTTATATGTTCTTATAAAACTGCATTGCCATTCTGTACATATGCATTTTTAATATGTGTATAGCTGCTATGTGCTGCATGTCTTGGCCACTTTCTCTTTTCAGTCAGCACTACTTCCTCATCCAGGAACTGGTTTTTCAGAGTGTCCTTCCTATTTCTACCCTTTCCTCCTGAACCTACCCCTGGCAGAGAACCTTTGAGGACTCCAGGACTAGGTTGACTCTACAATGGTTGTGAGTGGCTGGCTGTAAAGAACTGCTAGGAATTAAATAGGGTTTTATTTAGAAAGCTTCTCTGCCAAGTATGTGCACTCGGGCAGGACAGACAGCTGTGTTCATTTTTAACCTCAAACCACCCCAGTGCATTCTTTTCCATCAGGCTGTTCCTTGGCATCTACCCCTGCTCCTCCCAGGAAGATGCACTGTCTCAGAGGGCAGGTGATCCTGATTGGGTCTGTTCTGGATCCCCAGGAAAAGAGAAAGATGCCAGGGGTATTATTTTCCCTTGCCCCTCTGCAGTCAGCCCTTAGTGAGAGGAAAACTGGGGAGCAGAGGCAGAAAGCAAGACAGCCCCAGGGAATCACAGACAGAATGCATCTAGGCTGCCCACCCAAGTCCCTGGATTACAGAGGAAGAAACGAGAGTCTAGAGGCCCAGGGCTTTGTTTAGGGTGATATAATGAACCAATGTCAGGGCCAGGAGAGTCCCAATCACTTGCTTCCTAGTTCCACATTCTTATGACCAGAAGGAGTGTTTAGGGCCACCATGCCCAGCCTGAAAATGGAGACCCCCACCATGTCCATAGTCTCAGAATGACTGGATGGATGGACCAAGAGTAGTCAGCTGACAAAATCCTAAGGGAGGATAATTAGGCCCGTTGAAGGCAAAGATTTGTAAAGCTCCCCCACCCCCATTTACTAGTATTTCCATTGAATTTCTGGAAACAGTGTTAAAGAAAGAGATATGCCATGTCATATGGGGCTTGGGAGATGGGCCTGCAGTGAGTATATAACCTGGCTGATTCTTCTGGGTTCTGAGTGGAAATGTCTGAAGTTAGATTCCTTTTTCTGGTGTGTGGTGTTAAGGATGGAACCCAAAGCCTCACACATGCCAGGAAAGTTCTCTACCACATCCCCCCTGCCCCTGGAATTTTCTTGTCCTTGTTAAAACTACATATTGTCCCATGACCATCTCCTTTACATGTGCTAAGGGCTTTTGTTTTTCCTGACATTATCTTATTGAAATGAGGTCATATTGAGATTGCTAGGAGTTTGAAATCTCTTTCATGTACTTACTTTTTCACTTAGGCAAGTTACTTAAACTTTCTTTGACTGTTTCTTTTATATGAAATGGGAAAATTTATAGAACATACCTATAGGATGTTGGCAAGGTTTAACTGAGTTAATGTGTGAAATACACAGAACAATGCCTGCAGAGCCGTGCACACTATAGTATATCTTTGCCACTATTATCCCAAGTGGCAGTATTTATAAACTATGTGGTCTTCACAGCAGTTTTAAGAAGGGGTAGGAAAAGCACTTTAATTCCCAGCATATGGATAAGGAAACAGGCAGTGAGAAGATGCCCCCACTTTCCCAGGACCCCACAGTGAGTGCAGGGCGTCCCAGGTCTTCATTCTTTCTGCTAATGGGCTGCTACTTAAAAGGGGAACAATCTGACCCAGAAAGTGAAATTCCTTCCAGCCTTAGTTGCTGCGGCTTCATTTGTGAATCAGCTCTGTGCACGCAAGTGTAATACGTGTGGTTCCTGCTCAGTGGGCGTCAGTGGCCTAGCACGGGAAGAGTCTTTAAGAACAGGCCCTAAATAGACACAACAGTTCCATGCTGGAGTTTAGGGTTGCCATGCCCTGTAAAGGAGGGAACTGAGGGCTTGTGGGGCTGATAGGAATTACAGATCAGCTTCCAGGTGGCCCCACCACCTGTACTGGACTGCTGCCCTGCTCATTTGGCTAGGCCTGAACTAATCACTCCCCCTTGAGGCTATTTTTAAAATAAAACCTTCACTATCCAGGGTATTAGCTGGTCTCAGTCTCCATCCAGCACAGGCAAACATCATTCTGATTACCGCAGTAGCAGCCCAAGGAGACACATGAGTAACCACATTCTTGGAACATCTTATTTTGTAGAGTATTTGAATGAGAAATTTTCCTAGGGCAGAACTCCCTCTGGTTTCCATAGGCACAGGCAGGCAGGAAAGGCTAGTGGGCGGGCCCCCCTTCCAGGTCTTCAGTGACTTTGACATGTGCTTTCTGTGTCCAGGACACAGCACCTGCCGGATTCCTTCTAGCCCAGTTGGACAGCTCCAGCAGCTGGTTTGGGAAGCTAAAATTATAAAAGCCTGACGTCACCGTGGAGTTAGGGCAGATCCTGGGGCTGCTCACAGGAGGGGCACTCAGGCCGGCTGTTCTAGCTGAGAGGGCCATTAGGGAGAAGGCCCATTCTGTCTCCTGCTTGGAGAGATAGAAAGAGTGAGGGACAGAGAGAAAACAAAAGAGGAGAGAGAGAGGGAATGGAAGGGGTCACTGAGGGACTTGGGAGTCCAAGAGGAGAATGAGAGACTGGATCCCTGCAGCAGTCGGGCTCCTGGTTTCCCTGGTCCCTGGAAGGCCAGGCCGGTGAGAGGAGGTGAGGATGTGGACTTTCATCACCCAACTCCTGGTCACCCTAGTGCTCCTGGGCTTTTTCCTGATCAGCTGTCAGAATGTGATGCACATTGTCAAGGGCTCCCTGTGCTTTGTGCTGAAGCACATCCACCAGGAGCTGGACAAGGAGCTGGGGGAGAGCGAGGGCCTGAGTGACGATGAGGAGACCATCTCTACCAGGGTAGTCCGGCGGCGGGTCCTCCTGAAGGTAATGGCCAGGCAGGCGGCAGGATGGGAGCTTGAGGGGAGCACCAGAGGCCAGGGCTGAAGGGACACTGTTGTGCTGTGCATGTGGTAGAGCTGGGGGAAAGCACCAGGAAATGTGTTGGGAGAGAAAGACCAGGAAGGCCTCTGGGGATCAGATTCTACTGGGAGCCAGAGTTGTGTGCGGCACCACCCAGCACCCAGCACAAGGTGACAGCCCAGAAAACTCTGGGATTTAGGCCTTCTCTCTCTCTCATCCTGTTCTATCACCAACCAGCTTTGGAATTGTGGGCAAGTCACTTTCAGGGTAGCGATCTGTGGCAGGGCTTCTAGACTGTGGAGTGCTGTGAAAAATAGAAAATAGTGCCTTACTTCTTCCCTCAGGGCTTCCTCCATCCAACTTGTGTAATTGTCCCTATTTTGCTGGCTTCCTGGGCTGTTGTAAGGATCAAGCACACCAACCTCTTGCAAGCTGTGGGCCCATCCTGTTTTCAGGCCTTGTGGCCCCATGGGGGCGCCGCCCACACTATGGAAGCCCTCGGTTTGGCTGTGGCTACTTGCTGAGCTGGAGTTTCCTGCCTGAGTGTGGATTTATTAGATGTGGTTTGTTACTACCATGGCTCTTTTATGTCTTCAATGTCCATTTACCAGTCTTATATATTTTCCCTTTCTCTAATTCCAGGGAAATGAGCTTCAGAATATTCCAGGGGAGCAGGTGACAGAGGAACAATTCACAGATGAGCAGGGCAACATTGTCACCAAGAAGGTGGGTGCAGAGAATCCCCTGAGTTGGGGAAAGGTAGGTTGGGGCTGGAAGCTAAATGGCAGTCGAGCATAATGCCAGCCACACAAACAGGGTAGGCATGGCTGTGTCGTCTACCCCAGTGCTCAGGAGGAGCGGTTTAGGTATGTGTTCTTGGTCTTCAGCAGTTTGGATGTGGCTTTTCTCACAGCCTCTGTGCCCAAACCTAGTCCCTTGATGCTTAGTCTGTAAAATAGAGCTGTTAAGGGAACAGTATGACTGTCCCAGCTTACTAGGCATCTCCTCTAATAAAAAGGACATGGAGATTCACTGAGTAGGTAGACTATATTAACTCAGTAGACATGATTTTTGCCTATTGGGTGTCAGGCCTCATGCTAGCTAGGGGAAATAGGGAGAGAAAACAGAAGGAAGGTTTTGCATGTGTATCTTAGGATTGCTGCTTGCACTATGGTGGAGCAAGACCTCTTGCTCCATCTTTCCACCTTCCTTTCGGCAGGGTACTCTTCTATGTTTTCATCTCCGGCTCTGATCTTATAGTAGATGCAGAGTAAATGGTGTTTGAATATTTGGATGGATGAATAGGGACTGGGTGGGTGGAATGGAATTACTGTAGATAAAAAGAAAATGTCCTCCACCCTCGGGCAGTGACAGGAGGATGGGCAGCGTAAGCTTCCATCGATGCCAAGAGGTAGAATGAAGCGCAGTAGGCGTGAGACAGACTTTACATGTGGTCAAACTTTGATCATTAAGCAAAACCTGCCAAAGCTCTCCACAAATTCTAGCCCTTCTGATATTGTCCAAGGTGGGTTTTTCCATGAAGTAATGGCAGCAAGAGGCCAGTCCCTTTTATTATCCTCTCAGGGTAGGGCCCCTTATTCCTCAGATCTCTCTCCTGGAGACTTGCTTTTCTCACACTTTGTCTTCATGGTTTGACCAGCCTTTTCCCTCTTCCCTCTTTTTTCCAGATCGTTCGCAAAGTTGTTCGGCAGATAGACTCATCTGGTGCAGATGACACCCAGGAGCACCAGGAGGTGATTGTTGAAGGGCCCCTGGAGGACCCTAGTGAGCTGGAAGCCGATATTGAGTACTTTATAAAACATGCCAAGGTACTGAGGGGGCTGCGGGCTCCCTCACTTTTTGGAGCAGCCCCAGCGAGTTCCCTTGCTGCCCGCCTCTCAGCACAGCTCAATCTGCACCGTCTGTCCCTCAAATCACCTTCTTCCCTCCAATCACCTTCTTCTTGATGGATGGTGTTTCCACCAGCTCCATACTGTCCCTGTTCATTCTTTAGCCATGTTTTTCCCCCCCTTTCTCTCTCTCTCTCATCGGTCTGTCTGATCTGTCCTGCTTTCTGTCTCTGCCGCTGTCTCCAGGTGGAGCTGAGAGGGAGTGGCCTACACCCGGACCTGATAGAGGGCAGAAAGGGGGCTCAGATAGTGAAGCGGGCCAGCCTGAAAAGGGGCAAACAGTGATCTCCAGTCTCTCCTCGGAGTAGCCTCTCGGGAGGTAACAGCAGCCTTCTCATACTTTCTGCATGGCCTGGCCCTCAGTGGAGTTGCTGCTCACTCCTCGTATGCATCCCTTTTTCCTGGGGTACTCACTCTACCCAGCCTCTCTTGAGGCTCAACCTAGTGACTGTATCTCTGAGCCTCAACTTCCCCTTCAAGGAAACAGAGACACCTATCTCTCAGGACGCGTACAAATGCAGTTTTTGAAATTTGGTTTTGGTTTTGGTGGTGCTGGAAATCAAACTCAGGGCCTCCTGCATGGTAGGCAAGCACCCTACCACTGAGCTACACTCCTAACCCCCATACATTTTCAAAAGGACTCTTTCATGAGTGAAAAGCACTCTGTCGCCCTAAGGTGGTCACACTATTTTAAAAACCAAGCAATGGTGCTCCAGAGGTTGGGGGCAAGAGCAGTGAAGAGTGCAGGAGAATCCCTCTGTGTGGTGATATTTCAACACGGTTACCCAGAAAGAGCTCCAAGACTTGGAGAAGGGCCGTCTCTAGTACCTGGAACCTAACTGAAGTTAGGACCCAGGCTTCAATTCTCCTTCATGTTTCGTGAACCAAGCTACTCCCTTGCTTTCTAGGAAGGGACTGAGTTAACAGACCCAACGGGTGGATGGCGTTCTCCCTGGAAAGTCAGGAGGGTCATGGGGTTGGGACCTGGCTGCCAGTGCATGGCGAGTGTGAGCATGGGGTGGTGGAACTGAGGAGGGGTGTGTGCTGTGCTGTGCTGTGCAGTGAGGGTCTCCAGCAGGCCCATGCAGTGCTGGGAGCTTCGGTGGCCAGCTCTGATGATCTTTGCCCTCCCTGAGGGATCCTGTACTGAGCTGCCCCGAGGCCCTTCATTGTGCCCAGCTCGGGGCAGCTCAGTACAGGATGCATCGGGGTGGGAGTCGGCAGGGAGCGAGGAAGCATTGCGGCCCCAGCACAGCACTAACTGGGTTGTTGCCATCTGAATCCCCAAGGCCTGGCTCTGGGGCCAAGTAGTAAGCAGGCACTGGCTTTCTGCATTCTGCAAAAAGCAGGGCCCGCTGCCTCCTGAGCCACCAGAAATGCTGACTTGGGGCTTCCTGGCATATCTCAGCACTTGGGCAAAAAAGAGGACTGGCGGATCCAGTTAGAGGATAAAATTAGACCTGACTCCTCAGCAGCTTAAGGAGGTCACAGCATTAACCCTAGCACTGCCAGGGGTCCCACCCACTCCTGGCTTCGAAGGCGGAGGTTAGCTGGAATTCAGTCCAGGAACTAATCCTAAGGTGCACAAAATTTTTAAAAGGAAGGTGAGGGGAAAAGTACACTCTTCTGACTTACTTTTCTTATAGTAGCAGCAGTAATGACTTTAAATTTGAGCTTCTGTTTGGCCCAGATTTTACCAATGTTCCTAAACAGGAATCAAGCAACCCAGAAACAGGACTAGGGGGAAGGAGGGAATCTAGTATTATTTTTTATTGTTTAATTTGCTACAGATGATCTGCACAGAGGTTGACCCCCACCACCACCATAGGTGATTAAGGATCAGACTACATGAGTGTGTCAGGAACATGGTGTAGCCTGGCTCCAGGATAGTGCTGGGTCCTCTGCCAATAAAAGGCAGAGGAGATACCTGGGATTGGGGGCGACAGTGTTAAGGATGGGAACTTGGAGACAGGCTCCTGTCTGTGTCCCAAAGGGCCTCGGGGGCAACATAAAATACTGAACCCTTCTAATGAGAACAAAGGCTGCAGAGAAGATGGTAAGGGAGCTGCAGGTGCTCTGATGCTTAATATTTGCTACCACCCACGCACGAGCATGTACAGGAGATCCTTGTTATTCATTTTCAAATTCCCCTACTTGCTAAAATTTACTTGTAACCCAAAGCCAATGCTCACTGTGCTTCTGTGGTCATTCACAGGAAGGCACACGATGGTGAGAAGTTTGAGTAGCCCAACGTGCACATTCCCAGATGAGGTTGAGCAAGGAGGACTCTGCCTTATTCCAGCTCTCACAGTTCAAACAAGCAGCCTTTTAATGGTCCATTTAGTGCCATGTTTTGTGCATTTCTGTGGTTTTTGTTGCCAATTTTACTGTCTAAAATGTTCTTCCAGGGCAGTGCTAAAGGGCTTTCTAGTGTTTCTACATACAGAGGCTGCAATGTCCTTTCCAGAGAGAATACATGTGTTATAGAAGCTCCAGGAGCCTGGTTTAGTGGCACATACCTATAATCCTAGTGACCTGGGAAGCTGAGGCAGGAAAGTCACAAGGTGAAGGCCTACCCGGGCAACTTAGCAAGACCTGATCTCAAAAGAAAAAATAAAAAGGGATGAGGATATAACTCAGTGGTAGAGCACCCCTGGGTTGAATCTCCAATACCAAAGGGAAAAAAAGAAGCTTCATGAAGAGATCAGTTATAGTGCTGTTGGTGGTGACGTCAGTGTGAATGCATCAGCCATATATATTAAATTTAAATCTATCTTTAAATAGATCCCATATAAATAAGGTTATATATTCTTTAGTCAATGAAAATATGACCAGAGGCTCACAGGAACCTAGCCTTGTATTTCCTTTAGGAGCAATGGTTCAGCATTCAATGTTCACAAATACTTTGTAGAACATGACTACTGTGAATAGTAAATCAGCTCTGTTACAGGGAGTGAAAGTTGGGGTTTGGGAGTCTAGATTCAAGGCCTGGCTCCTCCTGTTTACCTTAAACAGGTCATTTAACTGCCTGGAGCTTCAGACTCCTCAAGGGAGGATGAAAATAATCCCTTCTGAAAATGAGTTACACTTCAATAAAAAAAGTTTCCAGGGAGTGGTAGAATGCACTTAGCAGGTCCTGGGTTCGATCCTCAGACTCCCCCCAAAAAACAGAACAATGAAACAACAATAACATACAGATGTTTACAAATAACTGTGAGAGCTATGTAAAGCGTAAATAAGAACATACTCTGGCACTCAATCAATGGCAGATTTTATTTGTAATATGCCTCAGGGCAAGTCGATTGACCTTCCTGAGCCTCAGGTTCTTTATCTATAAAGGAGCAATAATGCCAATATTTTCCTTCCAGGATGGCTATGGTGATCGATGAGTTCATGTTTATGAAAGGGCTTTATAAATTGGCAAGTTCTACTATGCTCTTTCTCAAAGTGCCATCCATCCACATCCCTGTATTACAGTCATCCAAGAATCTTCTTAAAATGTAGATTTCAGGGTTGGGAGTATAGCTCAGTGGTAGAACACTTGCCTGACATGCATGAGGCCCTAGGTACTAAGCCCACAGCAAAAAAAAAGCAGGGGGATTTCTGGGCTCTAACCCACCTGGTATTGGTGAATTATAATTCTAGAACTCAGGATTCTGTCCCTCAAGTTACTGAAGTGATTTTTGACTCATATGAAAGATCAAGGTATTATGACTCTTTTATTCTCCTTGCCAAACCTCCTAGAAGTGGGGTGGACTGTTGTAATTTCATGTGTAAAAGGTGAACTGAGACAAATGATGATTATAGTTCATTTAAAGACGTGGAACCCTCCCCACTCGAAGGGCAGAATTCAATAGACTAAGCCACTCATTCTAATTTCCCCACATCACTCCCAGCCTTGGGAAGGCTTTTGCATCTGAGGCCTAGCAGGGTGAGGGAGTTTCCTGGCAGTATGTAGAAGCTGGAAAATTGCTGTTTAGTCAAGGCATGATTGTTTGGGGCAGATAGTAGCAGATGGTGGATTTTTCTTTGTGCCCAAGTATTGAGGTCCAAGTATTAGGGTTATCCATGCTACTGTAGGGACAGCGTGGAGCTGGACAGCTCCAGCTGGAAGGATTGGGGAACAGAAGCAACCCTCCAGCCCTCTGCATTACCAGGAACCTGAGCAGGACTCTGGTTCTTGGTGCCCCTCTGCATATGCCTGATTCTATGATTCTACTTTGTGGAACTCTCTGAAAAGCTGCAGGAGGAAAAAGGCTACTGTCTTTGTCTGTTTTTCTTTTTAAGGGACAGTTCTTCATGCAATGTGGTTGCAAGACTTGCATTAACTCTGACAGTAGAATAGTTTAATAAGTTTAAAATTAATCAGTAGTCTGGATGGGAGGGTTGGAGAAGGTAAAGTGGAGGTACAAAGAAGGTATGAGTCCACCCTCATACCCAGCCACTGCAGGGACATTAGAGTTAGGGTTTGTGGGAGACAGAAAAGAGCCACAAGTACTGGGTGGGGGTGGGGACAGGTGCTGCAGCACAGAGAGAAAATGAGAGAAAGAACCAACCTGGCACAACCACTCTCAGAATGGAAAGGAGCAGTTTTGAAAGGGTGATTCCTTCCCAAGGGAAGAGGTGCAGAGAGGTAGCTATGTCTTAGATGAAGTTCGTGTCCTCTCCCACCCCTGTGCTGCTGCTTGCTCCAGCTGGCCCTATCTCTGCTTCCCCTGAGTCTCACTGTACCCCAAAATGAAATGGGTAGTTATACCACAATGATCTCCAAGGCTTTAACTGTTTCCTCTGCCTAGGGTCTGGGTCAAAAGTGGATCTCAGCCTGTCTTTCTTGAGCTCCAAATTTCACTTTATCTCTTGTTCAAAGAGTGCTTAGCCTTGGAGAGTGCTTAGGTACCTTAGGGAACACCAGGTAGGGGCTCCTGCCCCTGGAGTGTTTATAATCCAGCCAGGGAAATGACATGAGTGTTTAAAAGAAAAGACAACAGCCAGCCATGGTGGCCTGTAATCCCAATGGTTCAGGAGGCTGAGACAAGAGGATCACAAGTTCGAGGTTAGCCTCAGGAACTTAGTGAAACTCTATGAAACTTAGTGAGACCTAGTGTCAAAATAAAACATAAAAAGGCTGGGGATGTGGCTCAGTGTTTAAGCGCCCCTGGGTTCAATTTCTGGTACCAAACAAACAAACAAACAAACAAAAAACAACAATAACAGTAGCATTTCAGAGAACCCAATAATAGTTTACATGCATGGAATGCTCACTGTCCTAAGGAATTTATTTATTCATTAGCCCTTTCAAACATCACAATGATCTAATAAGGTAGGTCCTATTACTGCCCTCATTTTACAGCAGAAGAAACTGAGTCACCGAGCAGGTAAGTAACTTAACCAAGGTGGGGCAGCAAGTTACTGGGCAGTCTGGCTGAGGAGTTCCTGCTCCTAACCACTACACTCTGTAGACTCTTAAAATAAAAAGTATCAATGGGCAGAGAGAGCTTCCAGAGCTGAGAGCAGCTGCAGTTATCAGAAAGGGTTTGTGGAGGGCAGGTCTAGCAGAGGGAGGCAGAACTTCAACAGAGAGGAGAGTGGATCTATTGAGTGATTTCTCCCCAGGTGGCTGAATAGGCATGGGAGCCTCTTGGCTCCCCTTGGGGATCACGCAGCACAGCACCCTCCCTGCCCCACACAGGTTTCCCAGGAAACTCACCCACTCAGCAATCAACCAGTGGAAGCTTGGGTGCCTTCCTCAGGGAAGGGTGAGCGGTATTCCTGCAAGTATAGAATCCTCAAGCACAACACCTCACTGCTCATCACCTTGCTTTCCGTGTCCTACTCAGGTCCTGCTCAGACCCTGCCTAAGTAGCCAGCACAAAACTCTGTGTTTGGGGTTTTTGCTGGGAGTTGCACCTTCAAATTCTAAGTGACTCCTTCTTTCTTTGTGTCTCTCAGGATCACACCTCAACACCCAACCCCTGAACTCCACACACTCTGCCATGCACACAGGAGGAGAGCTGGACCGGAGGGCTACAGAAGCGCTGCACATGTTCCTCTAGGCTCACAGCACGATCTCTGTAAGGGACTTCCTTTAGTCTCCTATTCGCATGAACGACTGACTGACTGTAGACGCATGACCTACAGTCTTCAATCCTGCCTCTATCGACTATGGATCTCTGTCGGGAATCAGGGCAAAAGCAGCAAGAGGGGAGAGGAGAGAAAGAGAGAGGATAGAAAACAAGTACAAGAGAGAGCATATGGATGCAAAAGTGAATAAGGGCTCTTTTGTGGCTGGGGATGGTTTTTGTTTTTTGTTTTTTAAAAAAATTGTTTTGATTTTGACTTCGTACAGGGTATTTTTTTCCCCCAACCTCATCTATAAGAAATCCATGTAGGCTTCCTGGAAAAGGGAAAAAAAAAGAGAGAGAGAGAGAAAAAAGAAGGAAAAGAAAAAAGAAAACTAGGCATGAAATCAGTTTGGTATCTTCATCCATGGCCTCATCTGCCAGCCATCCTCACCTGCAAACACCACCTCCATTCCATTCGTGACAACCCCTCTACTCCCCAGTGGATTGCTCCTTCCAGAATGCTCTCCATGACATTCAGGACACACACACACACACACACACACACACACACACACCTCCTCTTCACTCTGTCTACACACTGATTTTACTGTGACCTCTGAAGCTGTATAGAATCTCCTGTGGATACACTGGAATTTTTTTTTTTATGTTGTCTCTCTCTTTGCCAGTTTCAGTATTAATCATGTTCCAATGGAAAATCATCACCTTGAGAGTGCATTCAGGGTCCCTTGTGTTAGGGACTTAAGAATTGGAGGCGAGGACCCCCAGGCTTAGCTATAGGGCTCAAAGGGAGCCAGTGCCCCATCTGAAAGGTCTCAGCTGGGGAAAGGCCGGTGGCTGCCCCAGGGTCGCACCAGCATGTCCAATAGAGAAGAGATTTTCTATATCTTCAAGCACTTCTATCATAGTCTGTGTTCAAAGTGTAAACTGTACAGTAATCAGCCTTGTGTATATGAAAAACAATAAATACTATGCAAACCAATAGAAACACTTTAGCAGTATGTACCAAGCACTAATAGCTCAGCTCCTGAGGACTTCTCCAGGCTGCGGGAGAAGGAGCTACAGGCTGTCTTTCAGTGAAAGAGGAAGGAAGGAAGTAGGGCTAGTGAATGTATCTGCCAGTTCTAGATGTCAGGACCACCCTACGGTCTCCCAGAGCCAACTTGGTGCTCGAAGTCCAGGCAGCCCACAGGCTGGGGGTACAGGCTCTATGCTCCAGGGCTGGCCAGCCCCAGTGCCTCTGCCCTTCCGGAGGCTCCTGACCACGTGCCCGGTGGGAGGAGAGCCGGAGGAGGACGGAGCTGCTGACCACCAAGAGACCCCGGGCTGGCCAAGAGGCCCTTCTAAGCCAGGCTCCGGGTCAGGACAGGAAGGAAGTCGACAGCTGGCTGTTCCTCGCCTCGGTGCCATCAGGGAAGAGCCTTAAAGTTACACTAGAGCCTCCGGCAGAGGGAGGCCCGAATCAGCACAATCCGGCCCCGTCCTTGCCCGGGCGGGCGCCCTCTAGGGCCAGGAGAGAGACTCTGGCAGGCTCTTCTCGCTCTCAAAGAGCCACCGTGGCGGATGTCCAGTCAACTTCCTCCCCTGCCTCTGGACACATTTAAACCTTCCAAGTAGCACAGAAGCGCCCTCAACGTCAGAGACCCCAAGGCCCTGGAGACCAGCCGCAAAGGTCTCGGGAGGAACGGGGACAGCCGGGCCTCCGCCGTCTGGCCCGTCGTCTGTTCCCTACCCCGGCCGAGTGCGATCGGCCCGAGGGCCGCGTCCTGGAGGGGCCGAGGCGCTCCGGTCCGTCCAGGGCGGGGTTTGCTTTTGCTCTCCGATGGGGACGGGCAGGGGAAAAGTGCCAACCCCGGCCCCAGTTCTCGCTGAGGGCTGCGTCTGAGCAGCCGCAGGCTCGCAGCCTCTTGCATGGTGCGAGACCAACGCTGCTCGGACAAGGGCACCAGGGCGCAGCGGTGGCCGCCGAACGCCCCGCCCCGCCGCAGCGCCGCGCCGCGAGGCAGAGGCGCCCCGGCTCCCGGCCTGTGGCAGAAGAGGCCGGGCAGCGCGGCTAGGGACCGATTCCGTGAAGGCTCAAGGAAGACAGGCGCAGGGCTCGCCTCCTCCGCCTCGATCCTGTCCCTTCCTCTCCCGGGTCGCCGCTGCAGCCGAACCCAGTAGCCCCTCTTAGCGCCCCGCGTGGGCTCCGCGGCTCCAGGCTCTGCTTTGGCACCTTCCGCTGGCATGGCTGCTTGGCCCGCCGGCCCCAGGCCCTCGGTGGCATGGCTGCACGCTCCCGCTGCTAGTAGGAGCTGTTTAGGGGAGGAGTTTGGGGTCTCCACATGATGCCTAGAGAATGCTGCAGTCTGCACATTAGACGCTTTTTAGAAGTTTTGAAATTACCTTGATTTTTTTTTAATTGTTATGAAAAACAAATCATTTCTTGACTCTCCCATGCTGTTACTGGGAGAGTATGCCCCCACCCCACTCTGATGTATAGACCATTCTCCCTACACCAGCTGAACAAATGTCAAAATTAATAAAGAAATTGACTCCTGGCACAGGGCTCCATCTCTCCTTCCTGGCTCGTCTTTGGGGCTTGTGCTGGGGCAAGAGTAGAGCCTGGGTTGGGGTGTAAAGCGGTCAGTAGGTGGGATCAGGAGAAGCCTGTACCCCAAAAGAGATCCACCAATTCTTCCTGGAAACTTGGATAGCTCCTTACTGTAAACTGCCCACCCAGGTAGAAACCTTCAGAGAAGGGATAGCCCAAAGCCTACCATGAAATGGAGAGAAGTTGGAGGTGGAAAGGACACCACAAACTACCACGGTATGGCCAGCCAGTTCAGGCCCTGGGCTAATATACACTGAGTGGCATCCTAGCTCTCCCTATGAAGGCATATGGTCCTGCAAACCATGGCATTAAACATTCAAGAACCAACCCTTGCTATAGAGAAGATATGGTCCTGTTTCTATCTAGTTTTCAACACTTCATGCAAGGTTGGTCACCACTTTGGCCTCAGTTTCCTCATCGGTCAAATGGAATGAATTCAGCAGTTGCTAAAGTATCTTCTGTTTGTCAACCTGAGATTCTCAGACCTTTAGTGTTAGCATTAAATAAGAATCAAATCATTTGCAGCAGATTTCTTTCTTGATAAGTTCTCATTATTAGGGAATGAACAATTCACAGTCCCAAGGTCCCTGGAGCATCCCCAGCTCTTGCTCCACCCCAAAAGAACTCTTGGAATCTGAAAGGCCACCCAGAACAATAAGCCCAACATTGCTGTGCATTTACATTACCCAGAGGGTTTTTATAAAAGGTTTCAGAATAACAATTGCATGGATAGGATCCTGTGGCATCCCTGGGAATCAGAACTAACTTCCAAAATGATGGCAATGCACGGCCTAGTAGAAAAGCCAACTTAGACAAATAAAAACCTTTCTTTCATGCTGGGCCTGGTTGTATACACCTGTAATCTCAGGGACTCAGGAGATGAGGCAGGAGGATTGCAAGCTTAGGCAACTTAGTAAGACCCTGTCTCAAATAATAAAAGGGGGGAGGGAGTTATACCTACCTATAAAAATAAATAAAGGGCTGGGGATATGATTCAGTGATAAAGTATCCCTGGATTCAACTCTCAGGATCATTAAAAAAAAAATAAAGGAAAAAGAAGAAGGAGGAAAAGAATTATTTTTTCTTGTTTATAATCCAAACTTAAAGAAAAAATCATCTCATACCCGTTGTAAGGTCTTCCTTAAATTAACCTAAATCTATGGTACAGACAGTGGCTCAGAGAGTCTTGCCCTCCCCAGTCCTGGACCCTCTGCCTTCTGCTGGAAACCAAGAGAAGGCCAGCAAAGGGGTACCTCTTGTCTTTCATCAGCAAAGACTACAAATGATAAGAGAGTGAGCTTTGCAGAGCCCGTGGCCTGGTCAGTAAGGGCTTTGGGGCTGCCAGGCAGAAGAAGAGCAGAATTTCATCTGTAAGTCACTAGTTTTTTTGTCGTTTTGCATTTTCAGACAAGTAGCAGGCTGGTTTTCATTCTTAAAGAATAACTTCAGGAAAAAATGTTGTCCAAAACAGAAATAAACGTGTTACCTGGAAAGTGGGCTCTGATTCCTCTGTACCTCAGTTTCCTTGTTTGTAAAATGAGAAATTGCCCTAGTAGAGCCTCATACATTGTAAATACTCATTCAAGAAAGAAAAATCATATGATGCACTGAGATTTAATCCAGTTCCCTGCATCAAATATTTACTGAGCCCCAACCAAGTGTTTGGCACATGGCTCTACCATGGAAGCAAGGGACCTCTCAGCATCACCAATTTCCCAAACCCAGATACCAAGTGAGACAGAATGTGGCCAGTGCTCTAGCAGAGGCACAAATGGGGAAGAGATTCTGGTGGAAGGGATCAGGGAAGGCTGCCCAGAGGTAGAGGTGAGAACACACATGTGCACCACTCCCTTTTCAGCTTCAGTGGGCAGGAAAATGCACATACCCACCACCCTGAGAGCTGCCCACTGCCCACTCCGACCCAGTCTGCCCATAAGGCTCCCACTCCAGGCTCTTAAATTAGTCACAGGGATTTTCTGCCCCCCAAGAAAGCAGCATTTCCCAGCCTCTGCACTTACCCTATCCCAGCATGGAGGATGAAAGGGAAGCAGCGGGTTCTCCTGTATAGCCTGGACATCAGCACATAAAGGGGCAGGAGCAGCTCAGGAAAGTGGCTTCTGAGCCCAGCCTCCTCACCTTCCGGGGAGCAGCTGCAGGAACTGTGACTTCCAGCTGCCTTAGGAACCTCCAGAGACCTCCCAGATACCCACTTTTTCCTAGATGCTAGACTTGGGGGGAGCAGGTAGAGCCTCTGATGATGAACAGAGCTCTTCTAGAGCTAATTCTACCTCTCTCTCTTTCTCTCTCTCTCTCTCTCTCTCTAACACACACACACACACACACACACACACACACACACACACACACACACCCTGGCTGATTTTACAGTCAATCTTTCAAAGTGCAATTTGTCTAGGAAAAGCCAATGTGAGGCCGGTGTTGGCTCCAACCAATGGCGGCACAGCTCTCACAGCTCAGCCAGTCTCCAGTCTGTATTCTAATGGGCCATATCTTTATCAGGGAAATGTCCCTTCTCTGAACTTAAAACTTCTCATGGAGGGTCCTCAGACTCAGAGGCAGAGGAGGGGGCTGTGCTGAGCGTGAGGAGCACCCTTCTCCAACCAGGACGGGCAGAGAGGAAAGGAGCGCCAAGGAAGCCCCCACCTGCCCTAGTGGCACCTGACTTCCAAGCAGCTGACGTGGGTGCCAGTCCCTGGACAAGGGCTGGGCCAGATGCTTTAGGTGGGGGGCAGTCAGAGGCGTGGGGCTGCTTCTGACTCTCCACACCTGCCATGAGATTCTGGGCTGGAATCTGGGGTCTCTGGCTTTAGGGGCCTGGATTTGGGCTTCTCACCTTCCCGCTGCTGGACCCGGAGATCATGGAGTCCAACCTGCAGGGGACATTCCTGTTGAACAACACGCCATTGGCTCAGTTCTCAGAGATGAAGGCCCCGGTATGCCAGTACTCCATGCAGAACTCCTTCTACAAGCTCAGCCCTCCAGGGCTGGGCCCCCAGCTGGCCGCCGGGACCCCGCATGGGATCACAGACATCCTGAGCAGGCCCGTGGCCACACCAAACAGCAGCCTCCTCTCCAGCTACCCCCACGTGGCAGGCTTCAGTGGACTGGGCTCCCAGGGGGTCTACTATGGCCCCCAGGTGGGCAATTTTTCCAAGGCTGGGAACGAGTACCCTACCCGGACCCGGAACTGCTGGGCGGACACAGGACAGGACTGGCGAGGCGGGCGACAATGCAGCAACAGTGAGTAGAAGGCAAACCTTCACCCCCAGCCCAGCCCACCCAGATTCAGGGGAGGAGGAGGAAGAGGTATGAGCCAGGGAACTCACCCTGCCCACCCTACCCACCTCACCTCAGCAGCCATTAGCCCAGCGCAGTCGCCTGGGTCCATTTTCCCAGCTCGGTGCAGGACTGAACTTACCCTCTCTGGCTCCAACTCCAACTTTGCGTGGACACAAGTGTCTGACCCCTACCTTTACCTATTGGTACCTCAGCTTCCCTCCCACGCAACCTGGAACTTCTAGACCCAGAGAAGCCCACACTCCCCACCTCTAACCTCCACAATGTCCGAGTGGCAGCTCATCTTTTTTTCTTTTTTTTGTTGTAGATGGACACAATATGTTTATTTATTTATTTTTATGTGGTGCCGAGGATCGAACCCAGTTCCTCACACATGCTAGGCAAATGCTCTGCCACTGAGCTACAACCCCAGCCTGTGGCAGCTCATCTTGCTTCTGGCCAGAGCCTTACTGATGCTTCTTCACCCCAAAACCAGGCAAACACTACCCCAGTGAAGGAAATTTGCCACTGAGTCACATTCCCAAAGAGCCCGCTCATGCCTGGCATCATTCAGGGACACTGAATGCACTCTGACCCCATCGAGGTCCTTGCCTGTGAGAGGGCTCGTTTCCCACCTTCCTTCTCAAAGTTTGTATCAACAGTAGCAGCAACAGCAGTCCAGCCTTCAGAGCAGTGGCTGAGCCAAGTTGAACTTGCCCTGGTTGCTGGAGGGGCTCTCTTCATCCCACTCATCCCTGAGCCTCAGTTTTTAGAGAACCAGTCCAGGGGGCCCATGATACAAGTCAGAGACTAGAGGACATGTGCAGGTAGGTGAGGCTCACCTGGAGGCAGGCAGAGGGAGCCTCCACTTTTGTCTGCTCTCTAGGCTCCCCCACTGAAATGGAGGTTTGGGATCAACCATGGATACCCCATAAGCAAAGCCTCCCTCTGTCACACTGCTTGGGGCCACACTGCCTGACAGCCTATCCTTCCCTCAAACTGACATTTGGGGAGTTTTATGAGTATAGAGACCTCATCTCTTGAAACCTATTTTATAGCCCAGCTTTTTGGGTACTTGAAGCCTCAAGTTGCCTTTTCCTGACCTCCACCATTTTTTCCACTCCACACCCCTAATCTTCCATCCTTAATGCATGCACACAGGAAAATAGCTAAGAAAATCAGTGACCAAATTAAGTCAAAGGGCGCCAGAACAGAAGATGATAGTGTTTCAGGGGGTCTCTTCCTCTTTCTGTGCCTCAGTCTCCCCACCTATAAGAAGAGGAAATGGGACATGGGTTGTCGGATTGCCCTGACCAAGGCCCAACACCCAGTGATTCTGCTTCTTCTGAACACTGCTGCCCCTGAGCACACTGCCCTGGCCGGGGCTGGGATTTCAGGCCTCCATGCCTCTAGTGTCATTGTAGCCATATGGTTTTTAGGCTTGATGACATGAGGGAGTAGCACACTGGGACTGGAGGCTTTCCCTACTTGCTTTCCAAGAAATCTGGTGAATTGGGGCCCAGAAACAAGAAAGTAGGGAGAAATTCACAAGCTCCTGAGGCCTTGTCTTGGTGATCTGAAGGGATATCCTTGTCCTGGTGTCTTGTGACAGAGAGGAAACTCCTATTATCCTTTGGAAGAAGGCAGAATCATTGAGTAGGGAGGACATTAGACAAAAAGGCAGGAGAGCCTATTCTAAGCCCTGCTGTTCCTAAATAGCTATAACCTGGGGCAACTACACTCAGAGGCTCCTACCCACCAGACATGGTAGAGGTCATAGTCACTGTTAATCTGAAATGTCAGTAATGCGGCTAAAGTGATAGGTATCCTGATGCCCCAGCAACTTCAATGGCTTCTCCATAAGAGGGAGCTGACCCTGTGGGAAAGGTAGGGCAGGGCTGGCATCCTTCAGGCAGTGCATGGTACCAGGTTCCCCTTCTTCCTGCTAATCCCACTTCCCTTCCTCCCACCAGCCCCAGACCCCCTGAGTGACAGCATCCACAAGAAAAAGCATACCCGGCCCACATTCACGGGGCACCAAATCTTTGCCTTGGAGAAAACCTTCGAGCAGACCAAATACTTGGCTGGTCCTGAGAGAGCAAGGCTGGCATACTCACTGGGCATGACTGAGTCACAAGTCAAGGTGAGTCTGTGTGGGTGAAGGCAACTGCCTGGCAGTAAGGGCACCTGCCAGGACAAAATGGCTCTGCATGGGAGGGAGGCAGACACACTTTCCCAGGAACTCCCAGTTCCTCAGAGGGAGGCTCTCCTGGTGTTTGGGAACTGCTTGCCCATTTAACCTTAGAGATTATACTAATGAACAACAAAATAAATGGCTGTCATCTACTGAACCCTATGCTGGATGCCTCATATGTAGTTCCTCATTTAATTATTATTTGTTTGACAGATAAAGAAACAATCTCAATTGAGCCTCTTGTTCAAGGTCTCCTGGTTGGTTAGGGCAGAGCTAGGACTCAAAACCAGATCTGTGGGACTCCAACCTCAGGCTCCCCCTGCCCCTTGATCTCCCAAAGGAGCTAGCCTTGGTTTAATAATATTTCAAAGAATTAAAACATCTTTTTCTACTCATCCATCCAAAAGAAGATAGATGGGATGGGATAACCAGATATAAGAAATATTGCAGTCCAACATGAGACTTAGGGAGGGTAGATACTTCACACCACGGGGAGCCTGGAATAGCCTCCTAAACAGGCCTTGGAAGACCTCCTCAGACTGCTGGGGGCAACTTTTCCAACTGTGACTTAGAGGTCTCCCCAGAGACTTTGGGTGAGGACACCAAAGAAGAAAGCCTTGAGCTTCCCCAGAACTGCCCGGCTGGGGAACAGGAGGCAGAGGCTTCAGAGGGGGAACTGCTCAATGAAGCAGTCATAGGTTAACGCAGGTACCAGAGGCAGGTTGGGACCCTAGGTTAGGGCTTTGCTGGGACCAAATATTCTGTTCAGACAAATATTCACCCTGCTGGAGTGAAAGCTGATGAATGGAAATGGAAGGAAATGATCTAGGCCTCTCTTAGGTATATTTCTGCCTCTTTAGGTACCTGCAGTCTTTATCCCAAACAATGTACATGTTACTTTTCTAATCTGGGAGAAATTATTCATGAAGTCTAAGAAGCTAAAAGAGGAGAATTTTTTCTTTTTTTTCTTTTTCTTCTTTTTCTTTTTTGGTCCTAGGGCGTAGCAATGAATTCTAGGCTCTACACTGAGCCACATCCCAATCCCAAGGACAACTCTTCAGCACCTAGTGATGTGCCCCCACCTGGACTAACCCCTTTTTACCCTGGTATTTCAGCATCTCCCACCAAGTGTTCCAGATGGCAAAAGAGAAGGAAGCTACACTTACAAGGAGGGTTACCCCAAATCTGCAGCGCTGTTATTTTATTTTACGTGACTCACAGTTCATTCCCAAAATCGAGCCATTTATTGTCCTACAAAAATAAGGATTACAATATTTTCTGCAGGGTGGAGCTGTCCTCTTTTTTTTTTTTTTTTTTTTTTTTTTTTTTAAATTTTTTTTTTTATTTTTTAGTTGTAGATGGACACAATGTCTTTATTTTATTTGCTTTGTATGTGGTGCTGAGGATCGAACCGAGGGCCCCACGCATGCGAGGCAAGCGCTCTACCACTGAGCCACAATCCCAGCCCTGGAGCTGTCCTCTTATAAAGCAGCCTGTGTGTGCGGTCGTGTGTGGTCCTCAAAGTCTTTCTCATCCCAGGTGTGGTTCCAGAACCGGAGGACCAAGTGGAGGAAGAAGAGTGCGCTGGAGCCCTCATCCTCCACGCCGCGGGCCCCGGGGAGTGCGGGCGCTGCTGGGGACCGGGCGACCTCGGAGAACGAGGACGACGAGTACAACAAGCCGCTGGACCCCGACTCCGACGATGAGAAGATACGGCTGCTGCTCCGCAAGCACCGCGCCGCCTTCTCGGTGCTCAGCCTGGGCGCGCACAGCGTCTGACGCCTGCCCCAGCCCCGCCGCCAGCCCGCCAGCCCGCCAGTCCCCGCCGCACACGAGGTCCCGGGCAGCCCTCGGGCGGCCAGGCCAGGGCCAGCCTCCCCTTCCCCACGTGGCTGGGGAACAGGAGGCAGAGGCTTCAGAGGGGGATGGAAGAGAAGGGAAGAAAGAGGAGGAGGGAAGGAGGAGAAGAAAGGGAAGGGGCTAAGGAATGGGAGGAAGGGAGGAAGAAGAGGAGGAACGTAGAGAGAAGGAAGCAGAGTTAGGGGGAATGGTCAGCCCAGCTGAGGGAGGAAGGAGACCCACACCTCTAAAAACCGGCAAACCGGGCTGGAGTTGTAGCTCAGTGGTAGGCACTTGCCCGGCACGTGTGAGGCACTGGGTTCAATCCTAGCACCACATAAAAACAAATAAATGCATTGAATCCATACACAACTAAAAAAATATATTTAAAAAAAAAACCTGCAAGCCTCTCCCACGTCTTGCACCTCTCCCATTCTGCGGATTTTTAAATGCACAGTGATATTAAAATGATCAGGCTCTACAGCAGGAAACTGGCTGTGGGACTCCAGGCATGCCACTGTGATTCAGCTTTGGGGGCCCTTCCCCCAGGGAGGTAGATGGCTGAGGAGTGAGAAGGCCAGGGTAGGTCCAGGTCAACTGCTGGCTGACCTCAGAAGAAAACGTGGAGTTGCCATATCTGAATACATTCCTCAGACCTTTGCACAGGAAAAACCCACTTGAGAGACCCAAGCCAATCACTACTCAGGCTGGAGGAAATCCTGAGGGAAAGGAAGTGAGTTGTGCAAAGATAAACACCCCTGACACCCAAACTCAAGGATCACTCACCTAAGCAGTGCAAACCTTTCTGGCCTCTTGTCTCCACTTTACTGTCAAGACAGATCTCTCAGAGATAAGAAGACACTGGCTGGGAAAGAGGTGGTTGCTGGCAGAGGCTGAGAAAAGATGGGAGAATCCTAGTGTAAAGCTGCACCTGAGCGCCGCCCAACTGGGCATTCACACTGTCCAAGGACAGAACCACCTGAGACAAGGGAGCATCTCAGCAGGGGAGGAAAAGAAGGACTGGAGAGGACCTCAGAAACCTCTGCTCCTCCAAAAGGAGCCCCCAGAGCAGGGAAAGGTGCCAGGAGGGGCTGAGCCAAATAGCATGCTGGGAATCCACTGCTTTGTCTTTCTTGGGATCACCCCGCAGCCCCATCCTGGAGCTGCTACCACCAGAGGGCACTGGCCTACAGGGTGGTGTTTTTTCACCCCAGGTAATATTGAACTTCTGGCAGGCAGGAGAGGGTGGGCTAGGGGAGGTGGGGAGGGCTGGCCATGGAGGAGTGCAGCCCAGAAGGGACCAAGAGTTTGTCCATCCTCACTGGCTAAAATAATAAAGAGTATAAATAAAAGTTCCATAAACCTCCCCGTGGCTCATGTGCTTCTGTGAAAATAATGAGTTGCAGGATACTGGTGGTGGGGTCCCAGATAGGCTATGGGGGAGCTAGTGGCTTGGATCCCAGGAGAAGTCAGTACTCTGGGTCTGCCACTGACAGTTTCATGACTGGGGTCAATTTGAAATCTCCATCTCTCTGGTGCATGCCAGGGACTGCCCTGGGTGCTGAGAAACCTTTGACTAATTTAGTGGGGTTCTCTGACCTCCAGGAATTTCTGTTCCTAGTGGGAGAAATTATCTGTGGGAGAATTAGGTACCAGAAGGAATAGACAGTGGGGGAGAGCCTAGAAACACTAACATTAATTGGACACCTACTGATTTCTCCCAGGTAGAATGCCTGGGTTATCTGCCCTTAACCCCACAAGAAACTTGGAAAGTAGATAATATTTTCGATGCATGCATGAGAAAACTGAGGCTCAGAAAGTTCCTAAACCAACTCACATAAGAAGCAACCTCAGAACTGATTCCAAGGCCCTCTGATATCCATAATGGTTGCAGAAATCAAAGGGAACATGATAAGAAAACATAGATTGCTTTTAGTCTCTAAACTAAATCCCTGACAACACCACCTGCTCAGGAATCAGTGTCTCCCTTCATCAAGTGGGAAGGAATGGAGCTCAGAGGGGAGGAGCCCAGCTCGGTATATTCCTGGCCAGAGCAGGCTGGGCCACCACAGACTCCAATGAGGAGCCCTTTGCTGACATGGTCTTCCTGAAAGAGGACTGACTATGGCTGCAGTGGGAGGGATGTCAGCTGGAGAGGACGCTAAGAGACTCACATAAAGAAGAGAAAACTCAGTGGGCTCTGGGATCCATGCAATGCACAACACTGACTGAGGCTAGGAGAGACTATTGACATCCAGGTGTGAAATCATAAAGCAGGTATGGAGGAAGATCAAAGTGACAAAAAACAAAGAAAGTGTTTGCTTGCTTTTCCTTAAGCATATTATCATCTTAACTACTCTATAATAATTATAATGCATGCATGTCTTGATGTCTTTTGGGGTCAGTATTAAAACAAATCTGGGGAAAGATTTTCCCAGGATACATTTGTGTAGCTAAACAAAACCTCCTTCAGTTGCGAAGTTCTGGGACACCTACCACTGGGGCCTTTGGCTAAGAGACGGCAACCTTCCCTGCAGTTCCTTCTGACTCCTTCCCTGAACTGCCTTTTATAGGTGGCCAGAACACAGGGACCAAGCAGAAGGAAGCTCCATTTCACTAATTATTGTGCTTAAATTTATTATGAAGACTAGATCTGAAGCTTAAAGGAGGAGCAGAGTTCAAGGTGAATGACCCAGATTACTGAGGATATTTGGAACATCTTACCCTCGGCGGGTGTGCACATGTGTATGTGTTGCTGGGGAGAACACAGGTTCTCTCACTTTGTCCATCATAAAGAGAGCCCCTGCTTTTATCTCTGATCATAGGAATGACTTATATGTTCTGTGTTAAACAAACAAACAACAAAAAAAGAATTTTTGCAAATTCATACTCCCTATAGCTCCTCCTTTCACACTATGAACATTTCAGAGACAAGGGGAAAGATATTGAATCCTGTGCTCTCAACAGCCATGTAGTCTGCTATGATGGGCATCTCAATAAAGTTCCAATAGGTGGGCACAGATTTTTGTCACAGCTTTCACGTTTGTATCTTCTGATTAGAAACCTCTGGGGCATTTCCTCAGCAGGTCAGGGGTGAGAATAGGTGGATGTCAATATCTTATCAATTCCAGAATGGCCATATCTTTTTTTAAATTTTTTTTTTAGTTGTAGATAGATACAATATCTTTATTTATTTATTTTAATGTGGTGCTGAGGATTGAACCCAGTGCCTCATATATGCGAGGCAAGCACTCTGCCACTGAGCCACAACCCCAGCCCGGAATGGCCATATCTTGACAGCAACAATTAGAAGAGAGATAAAATACTGAATCTCACTTCTGGTAACTCCTCCTCATACTCAGGCCACCCCAGGATTTGACCCCAGAAAACTGCTAACTCTGCAATGTGGCGTACAGCAATGTGGTTTGTTAAAACTGGGATCAGATCACTGATTCACAACTCTCTGTATCATTAGGTTTTAACCTCCGTGCCTCAGTTTGCTCATATGTAATATGGAATAAGTACTCATATCCTGCAAGGTTTCTGTAGGATTCCAATAATGAGTGTGCCTGGCATATACAGACAGGAAACAGTAGCTTTGTATCACTCAAAGAAGATTTTAGAAGCTGCTATGATTTGAATGTTTGTGTCTCCTGCAAAATTCCTATGTTGAAACTTAACTTCCAAGGTGATAATATAAAGAGGTGGGGGCGCTGGGATTGTTGGCTCAGTGGTAGAGCACTTGCCTCACATGTGTGAGGCACTGGGTTCGATCCTCAGCACCACATAAAAATAAATAAAATAAAGATATTGTGTCCATCTACAACTAAAAAATTATAAAATTTAAAAAAAAATAAAGAGGTGGGGCTTTTGGGAGGTGATTAGGCCATGAGAGCTCCACCCTCATGCATGTGATTAGTCACCTCATAAAAAGGCTTGAGGCATGGTGGCACACGTCTGTGATCCCGGCACTTTGGGAGGTTGAGACAGGAGAATCATGAGTTCAAAGTCAGCCTCAGCAACAGCGAGGCACTAAGCAACTCAGTGGGACCCTGTCTCTAAATAAAGCACAAAATAGGATGTGGCTCAGTGGTTGAGTACTCCTAAATTCAATCCCCAGTACCAAAAAGGGGGAGGGGCTCGAGGGAGGTAGTTCGGGCCTTTTGGACTCTTCTGTCCCTCTGCCATGTGAGGGCACAACATTCAAGTTACCATTTTAGAAGCAGAGACTAGGCCCTCACTGGACACTGAGGCTGCCAGCACCTTGACTGTGGACTTCCCAGCCTCCAGAACTATGACAAATAAATTTCTATAATTCATAAATAACCCAGTACAAATGGACTAAAGACAGAGGCTGACAGTACTGGGTTTGAGTCTCAGCTTCACTAAGTAGTAGCTGGTCATTGTGACCAAGACAGATTAACCTCTTTAAATCCATGTTCTCATCTATAAAATCAGGCTGGTAAATGAGTTCTACGACACTGATAAGATCAAATGAAATCATACTCCAAGTATCAGATGGTATGGGAACTTAAATAGGAGTGCGCTCAACTCTCTCCTTCTTCCAACTCACATCACTGGAAAGTGGCAGAGCAGTTCTAAACAGGTCTGTTCAAGAATAGGATAAGTGGGTCCAAAGTCACAGTTCCCTGTCCCTGTCAGTGCTCCAACTCTATCATGTCAATCACTGTTCAGGAGGTTGTGGAAGGATTCCTTGAATGACCAGATTCATCTCCCAGAAAAACCTCTAGGATTTTGAACTCTAGAAAAGCAGCCTACCCAGGAACCCAGGACCAAATTCAGCTTGCAGGTGTGTTTCCTTGGGAGTAGAACAATGCTTCTACAGAAACTGTCGCTTGCCGTTTGACAGGGGGAGCCTGGCCCAGTGAGCTGTTTCTGCCATCTCCCCAGTCCAGTCCCTGTGGCCCACAGTTTCATCACCTGCTTGGCTCCTGAAGGCCTCAAGTTCTGTATACCATGCTCAAGACCTTGCAATGGAAGGAAATGATCCACACACACAGCAGTGGCCTCATGTGAGGATGCATTAGAAATGCAGAATCTTAGGCCCCATCTTAGAATGAGCCTGTATTTTAGCAAGATCCATCTGGTCTGTGTGCACACTGTAGTGTGAGGGGGTCTAGAGTGGACGACTGTGACTGTGTGTGGATAGTACCCCTCTCGGAGCATAAAGCATGGCCCAAATCACAATATTGTTAGCCTGGGACTAGGGATGTAGTTCAGTGGAAGACCGCTTGCCTAGCGTTCAAGAGACCGTGAATTCAATCCCTAACACCAGAAAAAATATTGTTAGACTGATATAGATGGATATAGGTATATGTATAGCATTTATCACCATATAACACACAGTTGGAACCCAACCATAAGGAAAATAAGAAGAATATTCTGAGGCCAGGTGTGGTAGAGCATACCTATGATCCAGCTACTCAGTAGGCCAAGGTAGGAAGATCACAAGTTCAAGGTCAATCTAGGACAGCAAGACCCTGTCTCAAAAGAAATTTTTAAAAGGCCGAGGATGTAGTTCAGTGGTAGTGTGCTTGCCTAGTATGTGTGAGGCCCTGGATATACATTGGTACATATTGATACTGGGGACTGAATCTTCTGAGGATAAGGTATCATAGGGCCCACACACTGCTCTCCCAGGTAAGACCTGGGGCTGTGTCAGAAGACTAGACTCCAAGAGGGCCATGATTGGAGACACTGGACAGTGACCACCAGCAGCAACTGACAAGAAGAAAGGAATTTCAAAACATAGCCTAATCCAGAGAAGGATTTTCATGGGAAAAACGATCTTGCTTTGAACAATTCCTTCCCTGATGATGCTCAGATAAACAAAATGGTACCAAATACATAACAATTCTGCTGTTGGGATCACATCCCTTCAACTTGGCTCCAAGGATGGGTTGAGGGTTCATGGAGGAATCTAACACAAGCGGGCAGTCGAAAGGATTTCCCAGAAGAGGCAGAGGTCATGAGGAGGAGGCTAAGTAACTTATTCTCTGTGTTACCTTGTCCCCTGGACCCAGAGCTTCATGGGACGCGTCAAAGCAGGGTGCCAAAAAGGCATCTGTTCCCTAAAAAGCAGGAGGTCCAGGGTCCAGAGAAGACTCCAGCATCTTTTAAGAGAGAGCTTCTTCCAAATGCTTTGCTCCCTTTCACTGGGTTATCTTCCAACAGTTGTGGGTGATTAGTATCCCTGTTTTCCAAATGAAGAAGTGGAGGCAGAGAAATTGGCTGACACTCTCCAGATCCATGAATAGTCACAGTGATTCTGCTCCTCTCCCAAGAGCATGTTGTGTGGTTCCACCCCACTGCTGTTGCCATTGCAGCAGCCACATCCACTGCCACTCTCGCTATTATGCTCTGTGAAGGTCAATCAGACATTCGTGACATGCCATTCAAGATGCATTGTTCAAGTTGCTTTCCTGATCTTTAATATTCACAAATCCATGTGAAGTAGGCACTGTCATTATACCCACTTCATAACTGCAGACACTAGGTCACAGAGAATTCACCCTAGGTCACCCAGCTAAATCCAGGCAGAATTTGGAGCTCTTAGCCACCATAAAAGCACCAGGATGAAAAGAAAAAATGAAATACAAAAAAATTTTAAATAGCTAGGCATGGTGTTGCACTTCTGTAATCCCAGCGAGATTACAGAAGCCTGAGGCAGGAGGATCAAAAGTTTAAGGTCAGCCTCAGCAACTTAGTGAGGCTGTAAGCAATTTAGAAAGACCCTGTCTCAAAATTAGAATTAAAACTAGAAAAAGGGCTGGGGATGTAGCACAATGGTAGAGTGCTCCTGGACTCAATCCCCAGCACTTAAAAAAAAATTAAATAACAACAAATCAAAAAGATTTAAAACATAGAGCTGGGCTCAGTGGCACACACCTGCAATCCCAGCAATTTGGGAGGCTGAGACAGGAACATCACAAGGTCTAAGTCAGCCTCAGCAACTTAGCAAGGCCCTAATAACTTAGCAAGACCCTGTCTCAAAAATAAATAAATAAATAAATAAAAAGGGTTGGGGATGTGGCTCAGTGGCTAAGCACCCTTGGGTTAAATCCCCAGTACAAAAAACATACACACAAACAAACAAAAACAGATTTAAAAAGTAAAAATAAGGACTTGGGGGTGGTACCCTTTGAAAATCATCTATTGCCCAATTTTAAGTTGGGCTGTTTTCTTGCTATTGAATTGTTTGGGTTCTTTATATATTGTGGATATTAAACCTTTATTCAATGTATGGACTGAAAATATTTTCTCCCAATCTATAGGTTGTCTCTTCACATTGTTTCCTTTGCTGTGCAGAAGCTTTTTAGTTTGATATAGTGCCATTTGTCTGTTTTTGCTGGTTTTTGTTTTGTTTGTTTTGCTTTTGTATCTACACTTTGGGAGTCAAATTAAAAAAAAAAAAATCATTGCCCAGACCAATGTCATATAGTTTTACTCCTATATTTTCTTCTAGTAATTTTACCATTTCTGGTTTTATATTTAAATCTTTAATCCATTTTGAGTTGATTTTTATACATGGTGTGAAATAAGATTTCAATTTCATTCTTGTGCATGTGTATATCCAGTTTCCCCAGCACCATTTGTTGAAAAGACTGTCCCTTTCCTATTGTGTGTTCTTGGTATCTTTGTTGAAAATTGTCTATATGTGCCTGCATGGGCTCATCACTAGGCTTTCTAATCTGTTCCATTGGTCAATGTCTATTTTTATGCAAGTATCATGCTGTTTTAATTACCATAACTTTGTAGTATAGTTTGAAATCAGGAAGTGTGATACCTTCAGTTGTGTCCTTTTTGCTATAATTGCCTTACCTATTTGGTTTGTGTGTGAGGGGGGTTCCATATGAATTTCAGAACTATATTTTCTATTTCTATGAAAAATCATATTAGGTCTGGGATTGTGGCTCAGTGGTTTGATCCTCAGCACATAAAAATAAATAAAATATATTGTGTCCATCTACAACTAAAAAATATTTTTAAAAATCATATTAGAAATCTTGTACATTCTTGCATTTGATTCTCAGACTAGTCATCATATTTTATTCCCAATTTGCAGAAGAAAAAAACTGAGGCTTAAAGTACTGAGGAGAACTGTCCAAGGTCAAAACTCTAGTGGGTGAGACCAGAGCTGATACCTGTGTCTTCCAGCTATAAGCCAGGACTCAATCCATTACCCAGACATGTAGAAGCTCTAAGTCTACAACAGTCACAAGAAAACTAGGTGAAATCTCCTGACCAAATGTGTTTGGTACACTTTTTATAGCAAACATCCTCTTTCTTAATGTTGTTTCTGTGCCTTCATAGTCAGTTACCAGTATCACTGGATAGAGCAGGCAGAGATGTCCATTTAGGCAGTTTTCCAAATTCGCCCAACCACAGGACTTATTACATATTCAGATCCCTGGGGACTTTCCTGGGTATTCAGATGGAGAGGGATTGGGATGGAATGTACCTGGTTAACCAGGTACCAGGGCACCTAGCATGGATAAATTTGGGAAACAGTGATTTAAAAAATCCAACTTAATTTAAATCCATGTTTTGGCTCTCCTTGTCCCCTGTAGAGTTGTTTGCAAATGACCTAAATTGAATTTTATAGTTTTACCTTCTCCAAATGATAAAGATACAAATGGCCCTGGAAGGCAGCAAGATGGAAGCAAAACAGTGAAGGGTCCAGGTATTTTTCCTGAGGAAGGATGGATACCACAGGCTTCCTGCAGCCAGATACCTCAACTGTGGCCATGATACCTGTGGGAAGGTCTAATATAATAAAACCAGTGTTGGTATGTATACATAGATATACATATATATGCATATATAAAAACATATATACACACTTTAGTTTTACATATATATAGGTTTAGTGTGTATGTGTATGTATGTGTATATACATATGTGTATATATATGTGTGTGTGTGTATATATATATATATACTTATATATATATATATATATGTACATATATATATATATATATATTTTTTCCCCCCAGAAAAGGAAATAATACCAGGCTTGCATTTCTAGTACTGCTTTGGCTGGGCAGCTGATGATTTTGGTCTTCAGAGGGTGTATAATTCTAGCTGCCTTCGTAGAGATGTCCTGTACTGTCCCTTACTGGAGTAAGGAAACTCTCAAGAGACCCTGACAACCCATGGATTTGAAAAAGTCCTAGACTGGAATAGCAACACCCGCTGAATCTTTGGGTTTAATCAGCTTTGTTACTATAAAAAAATATCTGAGACAATCAATTTTAAAACAAAAGGCTTATTTTGGTTCATAGTTTTAGAGGTTGCAATGCACGGTCATTTGGGCCTGTGCTAAAGCAGCACATCGTGGCAGGGAGCATGTGGTGAAGCAAAACTGCTCACCTCGTGGTGGCCAGGAAACAAAGGTGTTTTAGTCAGCTTTTTATGCTGCTGTGACTAAATGATCTAATCAACACAACTGTAGAGGAGAAAAGGTTTATTCAGGGCTCACAGTTTCAGAGGTCTTAGTCCATAGAAGGCCATCTCCATTCCTCGGGGTTTGGGTTGAGGCAGAACATCATGACCTGTCAGGTCATTAATTCACTCATTGGGTTAGGATTCTCACAACCCAATCACTTCTCCTCTGAACCTTCTTGCATTGTCTCACACATACACTTTTGGGGGACACCTCACATCCAAACCATAACAGAGAATTGGGGAGGAGGCATGTTTCTATGGTCCTATGTTTCTATGGTCTCTTCAAGGCTCACTCCCAGTATCCTAAAACCTACCACTAGGCCCCACACTTAAGGTTTTTGCCACCTCCCAATAATGTCATAGGCTGAGGACAAAGTCCTTAACACCTGGGCCTTTGGGGGATGTTTAACCCAAATCATAGCATCTTCTTTATGATCTGCCATGTACTATTTGTTTGAGAAGGGTCAAACTGGGGCAGAATAGAATAAAAGAAGTAAAAGGTAGAAAGAAGACAAAAGGAAGGGGAAGAAGACTATAATAGTAATCTAAAAGCCTTGTATTAAAGCTCCACATACCTTTCTTCCCCAGGCCAGTTCTCTCTCCCAGGTCTGTCACTCTCCAAGTCAGTTTTTCCCTAGGTCGTTCTCAAATTTCTAAGAAATCTACAAATCTTCACTCACAACCTTAAAGTTACTAAAAATTCACCCATTATAAAAATTTACATATGCATTGGTAATTATTACACAAATACATGTATTTTTATAAGATCAAGCAAAGGGAGACACAAAACCTATTACATAGGGTACTTTCCCAATGTTGTCTATTAGGCAACATGGAAAAGATGTCTACCTAAGAATTCTGAGAATTGCCAGACCACCCTGTGATCACCAAACTTATGTCATCCCCACAGACCTTCCCACACCTATCTCTCTCCAAATTTCCTTTCAAAGTTTAAGACCCTAAAGGCAAGTCTTCCTCTCAAGACAGCCTGCATTTCCCCTTGAATGGGTACTTGTTGCTTTCCTATATAAATATCCATGCCTCAATATCTGAAGCATGCTGAAATTGTTTTCCAACACGTATGTCAAGAACCCCACATACTGAGTTGAGGTCCCCCTCTCCTAGACCTCCTTGAACTCTCTCTGATGACAAATCTGTAGGCTTCTTCTTGCTCTGTTTAACCTGCACTGAATCTACAAAGTCACAAAACACTCACTGCTCTCACCCTGTTTTGCTACCTCATCACTCAGGCCCCGGAGTCTCCTGCTGTAGGTTAGAGAGGGGCAGCCTTGCTTCTTCTGATGTTCCTCTGCCAGCTGCCCCACCTCAGAAGCCCTGGCCTGTCCTCTCTAATACTATTTCTCACTCTTCTAAGCAATAAATGAAAGGCCAACCCTACATTTGACAATGGCTTTGGGTGCAAATGGAGCAAGGGCACTGTGGCATGGGTAGGAAGGTGACTGGCAGGCTGACCCTCAGACTCAGTTTGCAGGTATGCTGAGAAGGCCTCCTTATAGGTAGTAACCCCACTGGGAATGATACAAGCTCACATTCCTAAACAGGAATTCTTTCCCACTGTTTCTGCATAGGGAAGACACCAGGCCTAAATAGGAAAGGCAATGTTGGAAGTGGTAGACCAAGTCTGGCTTTCCTCGCATGTCCAGCCATTTGCCAGCCTTTTCCCCCACTGCCAACCCAGAAGGTGTGTGTTCAAAAGCCCCTCATTAGGCCTCTCTTAGCAGGCAAACAAACATCATTAATCTTAGTAAAGTGAGTGAAAGCGCATTCACCTGTCCAAGCAAGAGAATTAATGTTGTGTCAATAGGAAATTAGTGTTTACCTCTGGCCTTTACATCTTTCCTTTACTACAAAAAGCCCAGGATAGATGAGCCTAAATGCCAGACCAGAGTCAAAGAGAGAAAAACAAAATCCTGAAATGTAGGAGTAGCCAGGTGAGGTGTGATAGCCAGGCCCTGGGCTCCCAAGAAGACTCCCTCTGCCCTGTGGACAAAGGTGGCCAGCAGCCTCTTTCTTTCTCATCTACATGCTTGGTTCTTTTGTGCCAGGCAGGCAATGTGTACAGCTGCACAAGCTGAATGGGACAACATTATTGACAAAGGAGCTGCTGTTTAGTGAGCACCTACCAAGTGCCAGGCATTTTGTGTGGTCGCTGATAGATAATCTCTAAGAAAATTACAAAGCAGCTGTTCTACCTTTTTCTCAGATAAGGAAGAGACATTACAGAGCAAAAAAAATGCAATCAATTAGCCTCAAGACCATACACAGGGAGGAGGTAGATTTGAACCCAGGTTTGACTCCAAAGCCAGATACCTCCCTCCCGACAAATCGTCTCTCTCTCTCACACACACACCTTTCACACCAAGAAGGATTAGCCATAGCTTGTGAGGTCAAGTGTACAGAAAGCCCTTCTGGGTCATTTCCTAATCCCCCCACGCCCCAGGAATGCCTCTGGGTGGGAGGGTCAGGGAGAGGCAGGGCGGGGCCAGTGAACTAGAGGGTGTTAGGGTGTGTGCGTGCCTGTGTGCCCCAGGAAAAGAAACCAAACAGGACGATAAGATCTCTCGTTTCCAGAGCAAAGCACCAATTAAACACAAGGCAGATGTGAGCAAATAAAGCTGTGGCGTCCAGAGAGAAAATCAATACTAGATTATATGTCCTAGCCCAATCATATACCAATTAATACCGAGTGGGTGGGGTTAGGGGGGAGATAAGTTTGGACAACCAGAATACAAGGCTCACAGTGCCTGCCCCTGGGTGGGCCTCACACCCTCTCCAGCTTTCCCTCATTGAGGACTCACACCCTTACCTTCCCAGAAAGAGGCTGGGGGTGCTCCTTTGTGAACAGAAAGGCATGGAGGAGGGGATAAAATCCTCTACCCATTTGCGCTAGGAACTGGGTGTGCAGGAAGATGCTTTGGAAAGGAGCCAACAGCCCAGACGATGCAGACTGGCTGATGATAGTTAATTTGCCCTCCAGATAAAAGGGGGCTTACCCTTGGAAAGTGATAGAAAATCAGGCGAAAATGGGAAAAACGGAAAACAAATTTCTGCTTGCAAGAAGTGATATTGAAGCCTGAAGTTATTTTGTTTGTATATTCTGTCAGAAAGTACATCCAAGCAATTAATAAATCATTTGCAAGAGGGGTGATAAAAGACAATTGACAAGTGTTTGCGGAACAGGACAGGACAATAGTGAATGTCGGGGTACAATTGCCCAGAACATTCTGAGGAAAGGCTTTAGGCCCATCACTGGGGTGACAGGATGAGGCAGCAGGACACAAAGCTGCTTGCCAACAGATAGAGTTTACCAAATTAAACTGCCCAAGGGGAGGTGACTTTGGCTTTGTCAGAAAGACAAAGGTGCTGATATCCCAAGGAGAGAAAATATGGCTGCAGGGCTTGGCCACAAGGGCAGCTGCAGGCCAGGAAGTCCTGCCCTCCTAGTGTCAGGATGCACGAACCAAAGCAAGCTCTCCCTTCCACAAAAATTCCCAACGCCCTGGCGGAAGAGACCCCAGTTGCTTGAGAAACAGAACAGAAGTGGCAGAAAGGTGGTAAATTGGTACTGAAAAGCATGCCTGCTTCTGGTGTCTCTATAGGAAGCCAGAGTTCCTTCTCTATCCTGAATACTCCCTGACATAGAAGCCCCAGAGGAGGAGGCTCTTTTCAAGTGGGAGTTCCATGGGCCAAGGACTGTTGCATGCCAAAGAAAAACAAAATTTGCTAGCCGAATATTTTTTAGACATTTTGCAAGATGCACGGCCTCCCTGACAATTTTTAATGTACTAACTGCCTGGTCCAGTGAGCTGATTAATTGGTGCTGGAGAAATCAATAAAAAACAGAAAATTAAAACAATTTTAAAGTGATTAAGTAGTTTAACACCTGTCTCCCGTCACGTCAGCGCAGGAAGAAAAATAAAGCAGGTGTCGAAGGGGCCTCCTGAAGCAAGAGAAAACAGCGCTGCCTCGGAGAAATGACAAATCACAGCTGGTGGATCAATCTGCGTGCAGGCAGCCCTTCCCCAGGCCCACTGCTGCTGCAGCAGGCACAGGGACCCTGTGAGGGCTGGGCACCTCCAGGACCGCTCCTACACAGGCCGAGCAAGGCTGCAGCCTCTACTGTCCACCGGCTCTTTATCTAAGAAGGAACAAGGTGCCTGTCCATGCCCTGGAACCAGGCAGCTCTTGGAGCCTAGGAGCAACTTTACCCAAAACTCTAGATGGGATCAGGTAGAAAGGCACTAAGCTACCCTTCCCTGGATCTCAGCTCCAGCCATTCAGAGCAGAGTCAGCAATAAGCGGAGGAGTTCAAACACACTCAAAATGCATTCCAGGGCCTGCGGGGTCAAGGAAAGGAAACAAACTGTCACAGCTGCCCAAGGATTGCCAGACTTTCCTTTCTGGAAGCTTCAGGTCTCCTTCCTTCCTCCTAACCTCTGCCTTCTGACTTTCTACTGTCTGGTGACATCAACAGGTGGTGCAGCACCTGCTGGATGATGGCCCAATGTTCCTGGGAACTCTTTGTCCAAACTTGCTTTCTATCAGCCACTAGAATGGAAACTGCCACACAAGTCACTCCTTTCCCAAAGTCATACATTTGACTCAAATCACTGGAAGTCGACTCATAGAACATAAGAAAGTGAGATGATTCCTTTCCAGCTTCCCACCAAAATCCTCCTAACAAATGGAATAAACCTGAGCAGGGGAAGAATGGTGAGAAACAATCAACAAAACCTAGAGACTGGCCCCAGGTAAAACACTGCAGAAAAATTTCATTTTACCTTAAAAGTAAGCTTGAATCTTGCACATGTAAAATGCAAGACACATTTAATGTCACTCATGTTCTAGAAAGCTGTATTTATGACAGCCTCTGGCTTTCCAGACCTGGATCATCACTGTATGTCCCTGGAGCTGGGGCCTGACTGAGCCATAGGCACAAGCCTTAGAGGTCCCCGGAAGAGAAGCTGGGCTCATTGACCAAACTCCTGCACCGGGGAACAAAATGAGCCCTGCTCCTGAAAAACACAAATAACTCACCTGCTCTCTCCAGCTTCCTATTCACCTTCAGGGTCCCCTGCTGCCAGCAGTTTTCACCCTTGTGAGGATAGAAAAGGAAATCCAAACAACTACAGAGAAAGTTTGCAGCAGGTTTAAAAATATTAAAACTTACTAGTAATTCACCCTTCTCCTGTTACACTAAATGTGAATGGGAACAGGGTCAGGAGAGGGAATTCCAACTATTCATTTTAACAAACACAACTAGTGTGTTAACTTTCTTCTGGGCTGAGAATTCTGAGTCTGTATTCAGTAGTTGGGTTGCTTTCTATAAAACAATTTGTTTGCAGACCCATCTTAATGAAAAGGGTCAAACTTTTTTTTTTGCAGTGCTGGGAATCAAACCCAGGGGTTCCTGTCTTCTAGGCAAGCACTCTGTCACTGAGCTACATTTGAACTCTTCACGACAAATTTTATGCCAATGAAAATCTTCAATCTTCAGTTTTTACTCACTTTTAAAAATAATCCATATAACATACACTGTCTCTTGGTATTTCCTGTCCCAAAATGTGACATTGGTGGAGACTTGGCCAAGGCAGCTAAAAGGTCCTGCAGCCCAGCTTCTCTAGTTGATTTCAAATGTCTACTTGCATAGTCTGTTGGCTGTAGGGTCCACCTTCCTGTTGGGAGAAGGCTGACCTGTGGGCTCTGTGGGACCTCCAACGGCCATTGGTGCTATCCCAGAATGCAGTCAAGCAGGCATCCAGAAGCCCAAGAACCTCACCTCTCTCTCGGAAGCAAACAAAGTTCTTGATAACGGTGGTGCCCTCGGGCCTGTAGGCCTGTGGGCCCAAGGCTGCTCCCTGCAGAGTAAGCCCCACACTGACGGAGATAAAGTTTCCTTGGGCCCAAGTTCCAAACTCGGCTGTTTTGTTTCTGTTAAAATGCAATTGTTTTTCTCTGGAGTGTACGGTGACTGCTTGGCGTCAGGAAGATGTATGAAAACCTCCACTTCAATTCAGCATCCCTTTTCTCCCAGACAAACACGGTCGGATTTTAATAAATCAAAGAGCCACACTGTTTAATAAAAATTTATTGACTTACAAGTGATTATTTATCAAAAGACCATTAATAGCAGGTACTGAAATGATGTGTTACTGGGTGGTGCTGGGAGACTAATAGGAAATCAATGCAGCTGGCCGGCCGGAATGCATATGAGAAGCCCACCCCCCCAACAGCTAGAGAAATTTCACCAGCAAAATACACCAGACGCTACCCCTGGTGCAATGAAAAGTTCCCCCTTTTTATTTATCGTTTACAAATGAAATGATCAATACTTTTAATCTAGAGCAAAATTTATTAACTTTCCCATCGGAGAGAGACATATTGACTGGGGGGAGAAGGGGTGTGAGTGCAGTGGAAGATGGATGGCTGGATGGTCGTCTCTTAACCTGTCCAAGAGTCAGTGTGCATGCAGCTGCCCTTCCAGCCTGAGTGTCCCAGGCCACACAGGATGAGCACACCTGAAGAAATAGTCTGGCCACCCAAGACATGCAGCAGGTAGATGGAGTCTGCAACACTGAAACCTTTCACACATAGTGGAGCAGCAGGAAGCACAGTCCCACAAAATGCATTTTTGGTCAATTTCAGGAAGAAAATGGTAGGGTTTACAGACACATATTTCCACAGGACGGCAGGGTTAGTGCCCACCACTGCTTCTGTCATGAAGGTCTAAAACACAATGGTGCCCAAAGACCCTTGTTGCTGGCCTGATGACCACACTTCACACCATCAAGCCTTTTTTTAGCTAGAGGGTGTCAACAGGGAGTGGGGTCTAATGTAGTAAATAATCAAGCTCCAAGGTTGGTTTTACTGTCATGAGGATGTCATATCAAACTGCTCTATCAAGCTTAGCTTACTGAGTCTGGCCTGGCTGACAGCCTTCTATTGAGTTTTCACTGTCAAGGGAATTTTACTAGCCTTATTACAAAGTTCTTCTAATTGGCTAGATGAAAGTCTCATGCCTGAGTGAAAAAGATCTGTCCCAGATCCACAATCCACCCAGCCCAAAAGAAGTGTGGGCTCAGCTTCAACAATTGCCTATATCAATGGGGACTCAACTCTACACACGGGTACATGCTCCGGTGATTTAGTTTCACTAGCCTGAAATTTATTTAGAGCAAAAGGGTTGAAAATTGACTTTTATTTTAGAACCCAGAATACTTTAGAACTCAAAGCTAAAGTTTGAAATATGGGCTTAAAAATGGCAAATTCCAGAGATAGAAAGGGCCTTAGAGGTCCTAGTCCAAGTCTCTAGTTATGAATCAGGATAGATTCAAGAGAAATAATGGTAACATAGTAAAGGAGCAGTAGTCTTGGAAGTGGGATTGAAGATGGCCAATACTCATTTCCTACTAAAGCCACCTGGTTTTATTCAAAGCCCATCTTTACCCTGGCTGAGATCCTAAGAGCCAGAATAGTTTATATCTTATGTTGCTTTGTATTTCTAGATGTTGTGAAGTTTTAGCACGAGACCAACTCAGAAATCCCAAACCAAATATTCTGACTTATGGACAACTTGGGTCCAGCAGGAGCTCCAGTTAAAAAGAATGAAGCAGTAGGATGGGTCTGAATTCCTGTAATGAGCACTAAATCAGAATGTCACAGACTTCATTTTTGCAGGTAAAATTCACCTCCTTTCTCCTGTTTCCTGCTGTCATCAGGGACAGGTGTATAGAATGTGAGACAAGTGAAAACAAAAACAAAATATATTTTTAAAAAAATCTATGCAAATCATGAAATAAAATACATCATGAATGAAATTTTAGAGGAACTTCTTTAAAGGGATCTTGACCTTCAGGACCAATTTTTAAAGGTCATTCCAATTTAGCATTGAGACACTACAAACATCACCTCCTGTAAAAGCTGAAAGTCACTTTTTATTCTTTAACATTACATAAAACAGTTCATAAGAGGCTCTTCTTAGAGTCGTAATGGTTTTTATTTGAGAGAGAAAAGTTTTCCACTGGATAGTAAAAGGGCAGGTAGGAGGAAACAGGAGGCCATGTGAGGAGGTGACAGAAAGGTGGCAAGGATGAGTGACACCACAGGGTCAAAGGGGACTGGGTCCTTGAGCATGAGAGTGATGTGGGTTCATACTTCAGGAGCCTGGTCTCACTCCAAACACATCCTCAAATCCCAAGCCAGTGGGCAACCTTGGAAATATGACACCACATGCTGGGGCAGAATCCTGAAAGGTGCCATGACTGACACAATGGAGGAGCGAATGGTGGAGGGACGGGCCAATAGATAAATGGTAGGCTGAGGCAACACCATCTTCAGAGGAATTTAAAATCAGTGGACCCCAGAAGCAAGAACCAACAAAAATAGTTGGGCCTTGGATCTGCCTTCACAGTGACTGCAAAGTGGTCGGGTAGGCCCAGGAAACCTGTAGTTTCCCCATCAGCTATATGGAAGCACATGGTGCACCAATATCCCTGCTGATCCTGCCTCGCCTGCCAACTCTCTCCTGGACTTCTGCTCCTCCCTTGTCCCCTTGAATTTACTTCATGCTTCCCACTATCCTCACATTCAAACTATCCCCAACAATGTCCAATCTCCACAACTTCAACAAATCAGTGCCCTCAACACACTTCAAATCCCATGGTACCCAACTGTGGAGAAATCTGTGTCTACACTGGAAATTCTAAATTAACAGAGATGTGTGAACATGTGAGATGTTTACCTCCTGAACAAAACTATCCTCATCCAGAGGCTAAGTAGGTCCTTGAGGTCCCCAGGGTCACAGTCAAGTATGAGAATTGTAACTTTGACAAAAAATATGTTACTCAGGGCTACATGCAGCGGAGGGAGAGTGAAGGGAAAAGTCCCTCAATTCATTCACCATTCAGTTTTATTACTCACAAAAACAAGTCTAACGCCCTGTGCAGCAGCTCTGAGCTCAGTCCTTGTCCTGCCACATCCCGTGAACCTGTACTTGTGACGCTGCACGTTACATGTCCTCCACTCAGCACTTGAATCCCCACAACAACCCTGTGAGGTAGGTATCATCACCCTTCCCCCTTCTGATCCACGTTATGGATGAGGAAATGAGGCACACATTAAACATAGAGCAAGTCACATAGGGAATTCAGGCTCAACCTGGAGTTTGAACAGAAAATAACTCCTGGCTCTCACCAGACTAGTCAGTGGTCCACACTTGGTCTCTTTCCATCCCCTCTGGTGATTTCCCATAAGCAGTAGCACAAATTTAAAACTTCGTTTTGGTGAGTGCAGACAACAATTTTCTTTTCAAGTGTACAGAGCTCCAAGGCTGGGGGATGATGTTTTGGCATTGGCAGTGCCTCTCCTCAAGGGCCGGTGGACCTTCCCCAGCACAGTCCCTGGCATGTAGGCAACAATTACAGACTAACAGCCAATGTCCTAACAGGGAATGTGGCCGATCTTCCCAATTGCTCAGCCCTGCACAACACACGTCAGTGGAGAGCTGACTTTAATGGCATTCCTCCAATGGACTTATTGTAAAAGAACAAGAAGGCATCTTGTCCTGGGTAGCAACACCCAGCAGCATTCACTTCAGACAGCAAAGGGCAGGCCATGCTGCCCCAGAGCCCAGGGATCCCCAAACGGCTCTGAAGCGGCTGGAGTCCTGAGATCCAGAGCGGCCCCAGAGGGCCCCAGAGTCTGGAAGGATGCAGCAGTGGGGGCGGCGGTGGTGCAGCAGTGGCAGCAACAACTCCAGCTGGCTCACGTGTCAGGATTCAGGCATGGTGGCTCCAGCCAGTGTGAGCCACAGACTCAGGAACGGCTCCTGTCCTCATGGTTCCCAACAATCATCTTGCTATATAGCTTCTGCTGCTCCTCTTTGAATGTGTCCTTCACCTTCTCCCTCTTCAGTCCACCATCCCTGATGAGACAAAGACTAATGTAACAGCAGAGAAGGCTCTGTGGCCCACCTGCATCATGGTAGATGCACTGTGCTGCTCAAAGACCAGAAAAGACTGATCAGAAACAAGGGTACTCCATAGTTTTCTCATTAAGATTACAACAGAAACCAGCCCAGACAACTCTCTCTTGCCCGGAGGTTGGCATTCATGATCCTTCTAAAGGCACCGTGTAACTGCTTACACCTACCAAGTAGTTTTTAACATTCTTTCTACTCCGACATTCATCTTCAACTTACAGAGGCTAAGGGGTATTCTGGCATTATGGGAGGAGAGCTAAGCTTCAAGAAATATTGAAACTCAATACATCTGTAAAACTGTCCATCTCTACTGCTTATTTTGTGACTTGGGAAAAAAGTGACTTAACTTTGAGTTTCAGTTTCTCAATTATAAAGAATAAAGATTTTTTATATCCATGGGGTTTTCAAGAGGGTGAAACAAGATCATCACAGCATATCAGAAACACAGTATTTGGTGAATTAAGTGCTCAGTAAACATTCATCTTTTTTAAAAGGCCACCAGGGCCATGCTATTCTACAAGAATTCACAGTTCAGTTTAAAATTTGATTGTCTACACTTTGTTTTCATTATCTAGCCAAATGCCCTCTGTCACTGACCCATGCCCACCATGGCCCTCAGAATGTGGGAAAGATATTCTGAACCAGCATTCATCCAGATCAACCTGTTGTATGAAGCATAAATTATCTGAGACCTAGGATAACAGGTGATAAACACGGGCCATGGGCCAAATCCAGCCCGACATCTGTTCTTGTAAATAAAGTTTTATTGGGACACAGTCATGTTCATTTATTCATGTTCTAACCCTGGCTGCTTTCATACCTATAACGGCCGAAGCAAGCAGCTGTGACAGACATCACAGGCCTAAAATATTTACTAACTTGTTATAAAGAAAGATGTTTGCCTTTCTAAGTATGGTCCAATTCTGTCAAATCCACTGAAATCAAAAGAAGTGCTGTACTCCTGAGGTTTCAGATAAGCCTCAGGTCATCCCTACCTAAAGATGAGAACTCTCTGGGTACCCTGACATACTGGTACAACCCCAAGAAGGTACATGAAATTCACTCCTTCAGTCCAGGCATCCTGGATTCCATGCTCCCAGAGGTCAAGGCACAGGGTACTTCTGAGTCAGGACTAGGGGAAAGAAGTCATATTGCTCTCTCTCCAGAGATGGTGGGTTTCATTCTCAACATCACGAAGGGGAGAAGCCTTTGTACAGGAAGCTGATGACTCAGTATCTGCTTCAAAAACACAAGTTTTCTTGGACTCTACATCACTCTGCACTCACCACAGCAGGTCCACCAGTCCTCCCTGCCTGGCAATGGCAGATTTCACCCTATTGGCAAAGTGGACAGCATCTTCATCTTTCTGTAATAAGAAATGAATAAAGATCATTCAGCCATGGGTCATGGTCACATGTAGCTAAATGAAGACCTCTGACAGCTGGAGACACCTACCTCTCTGGTCATGGGAGGCAAGTACCAAACACTGCAGACAATGGCCCAGCTGGTCATCATTCTCAGCAGGTATGTCACCATCCCGTATTTGCTGCTATTCCAGAAGGCATCACCAAACTGAGGGTCATACTGAAACACAATGGGAAGCTGGACATTAAGAAGTGAGTAGTTCTGAACATGTGGCATAAACAGCAGTGCTTGTGAATGGACCCACTGAGGGAGTATCAGGGTTAGAGAGCTGCTCCCAAACACTAGGCCCCACACAAACACTTATGAAGCAACTCTACACCCAGGTAGTTCTGAACTCTAGCCACACTAATCTCCCCAGACTGCTCTCAGCCTCATCTGGGAAGCTTCTCCTAACAGTCATTATCAAACAAATGTTTTCCCTCCTTGGTTAGCTTCACGTCTCACTCATAGGCACATACACTCTATTAATAAAGTTTTCAAACATATCCAAAACAGAATAAGCTAATGTACCCATTTGTCACATTCAAAAATTGCCAACACATCACCATGCTTGCTTTATCTATCCTCTCCCCCCATATAAGGCCTACCTCTAACAGCATGTCATTCACTCATAAATATATTTAGTGTACATCTCTGAAGTAAAGGGATTTTATTATATAGCCATCAACTTTTTCATATCTTTTTGGTGGCCCAGACCCAAACAATTCCAAAGCTTATAATATGCTTCTGTATTTATAATTCTAACAAATCAAATTATCCATTCAGGCAGGAAGCTTAAATGTTGACTAAAGCATCAGTATTCACCAGCACATGGCCACATACCAAGAGTCTCATGAGGTCTCAACCATGCAGGCACTGTACTTGCCACCAAGAAGTAGGCATATCATATACTTTTTTATTTGTCAATGATTCTAATATAGGTAAATGGCTGTTTAAATGGCATTTTGTGGGAAACGTGGCTGTAGCTGTGGTCCTCATTCTAACCAAAGAGTGATTCATTTCCTAAATCTGGTAGTGGGTGGGTATCTGCTCAGGATACTCCCAGCCCTTTATGATAGGGTTGCAACCCACTGGTATTCTCCTTCAGCTAAGCACTGAACCCATGGTAGCCCAGCATTGCTGTACTGAAGAGAAGCAACCCACTGACTTCAGCTCCAGCCTCCACCTTCTTGTATCCAGCCTTCGTGGCTATGATAAAGACGGCATGCATCCTCAGAGGTTTTGTACCTTGATAGCAACAGGGTAAACTGTGGCTCCAATTTCAAAGCTTCCCTTTTTGAACATCATCACTGATGTATTATTGATGCAGGTTCCTAAAATGGAGGAGAGGGTATAAAACAGTATTTTTTTTCTGATCCTTTACCTGAAATATTAGAAGTTTCTTCAACACTAAATCTAACAATCAGAATTCTTCTATTCATTTCTCAAATAGGAAAAATTTGTCATAACCTTAACTTATAAAATGAACACTTAGAAGAGTTGGGCAAAATGTTGTACTTCTTCCTCTTTACAGGCTACTTTCCCTGATTAACACACACCAGCCTAGAAGAAGGCCAGAGACATTTGGTGTAGTTCACAAGAAGCTGAAAGGCCCATTGTCAGCAGTACCACAGAAGATATCCCTGCACTGAGGAAATTCATACTGTGAATCTCTTAGTCCAAATTCTGAATTTTCCTGAGTTTTTAGTCCTACAACCAATCTAACGGTGACCACAGAGCTGCAATCCTGCACAGCCTTCAACACTGCAGCTCTATGGGGACCAACCCCTTCTTACCTTCTGGGAAGATGAGGATAGGTAACTTGCTTTTATCTTGCACATGCTCAGTCAGTCTTTAGAAGAAAAAAATAAGACAAAGTCGTGGATAACCTCAGACCAATCATCAACAAAGTGCATTAATATATGTCACATTAGTTTAGGCATGTTAACAAACCCCCGTTCTTTATAAACTCATAATCTAACTCATAAAGAAAATCTGTAAGGGCAGAGGACTACTATTTAATTCATATGATCATTCAAATCAGTATTAAAGATTATACACAAAGGATGATGCTCATATTTAGTACCATATGAAGGAGGCAGCTGCCACAGGGGCTCACACACAGTACCCTCAGAAGTCTTTGCTGTCTGACTGCACAACAGCCACGCTGGGTTGGACCCTGCTATGGTTTATCCCTTCAGAAACTTATGGTGAGCCAGGCGCAGTGGTGCATGCCTATAATCCCAGTGACTTGGGAGGCTAAGGCAAGAGGATCACAAGTTCAAAGCAAGCCTCAGCAATTTAGCGAAGCTTTAAGCAACTTGGTGAGACTCTGTTTCAAAATTTAAAAAATAATAATTTAAAAAGGGCTGGGGGTGTGACTCAGTGGTTAAGTTTCCCTGGGCTCAATCCCTGGTACCTGCCTTCCCACAAAAGAAACTTGTGGTGAAATCTGATTGCCTTATGAAAGGGTTGTATGAGGTCCTTAAGAGGTAATTAGGTTATTAAGAGGGATTAATGCAGTTTTCATGGTACTAGATCAGTTACTTTAAGAGTAGGGTATCATAAATCAAGGCAGCCTCTTGTGTTTTGTCTCATTTGCACCCGCCTGTTCCCGCTTCTGCTTTTCTGTTATGTTATGGTGAAGCATGAAGGCCTTGCCAGATGTGGTCACCCAATCTTGGACTTCCCAGTCATGAAGAGCTGTGAATCAAAATAAGCTTTTCTTTATAAATTACGCAATCTCAGGTACTCTGTTACAACTCTGGAAAATAGACAGTCCCCCGTCTCAATATTCTGTCCCTAAGCAAAGGTACAGCAAAGGGAATTTAGTGGGAGGTTCACACATCCCTATGGAAGATAGTCTCAACTGAATCTTTATATCTTCTGGTCTACTGCAAAACTCTTTTCATTACATGTACCAGAAAGGAGAACAGAACAGCAGTTTGTGTGTTTTTTTTTCCTCAGAGCAGTTTTTTATTATCTGTAATAATTAATCTGTTTGGAGACTTCTAATAGTAACAAAAGTTCATATTTTTAATTAATTTATTTTTTATGGTCCTGGGGATTGAATTCAGAGGTGCTCTACCACTGAACTACATCTCCAGTCCTTTTTTCATTCTTTATTGTCAGACAGAGTCTCACTAAGTTGCTGAGGCTGGCCTCTAACTTGTGAACTTCCTGCCTCAGTCTTCCAAGTTGCTGTGATGACAGGTGTACATCCATCACAACCAGCTTGTATTTTGAATATTGTTTTAGGAAAAAATTTACTATAATGAGTATAGTAGAACTACACTCTACAGTGGATGGATAACTACCCTTAAAACGGTTTCTGTTCATGTTAGAACTGGGCAAACAGAACAATAGCATTTTGTCCATTTACCTCTTAGCCACCAGGTGGCGATCTTTCACTTCAGAGCGCTCGAACCAGACATGGGGGCAGGCCTTCACCATGGCTCTCTGAATCACACCCATGAGTCCCCCATGTACTTGACCCACCTAATCTCAGACAAAAGAATAATTAGGAAGCCATCCTCTTACAATACTCCAACTCTGGGGAGAAGCAATAGGTCCCCAAAATAAGTACCCCAACCTTCACTCACAAATATCTGATTGCTAACGGGTTTCTCACTATCAAAAAACCACTCTAAATCCTAAATGTCTCTTTTTAACCAGAGATATACAACTAAAGACATAATTTAAACCCTAAAACAAAATAGTAAAGTTGAACGATCCCTTGTAATCCCTCCCAGGTGTGTGCAGTGGCACAGGCCTATAATCTCAGCTACTTCAGAAGCTGAGGCAGGATGATTGCAAGGTAAAGGCCAGCCTAGGCAATTTCGAGACCCTGTCTCAAAAATATAAAAAGGCTGGGGACATACCTCAGTGGTAGAGTTGCTCATCTAGCATGGGGGGATGAGGGGCCCCGGGTTTGATCCCCAGTATTGCCAATGCATGAATAAATAAAATGCCCCTCTGGCCATTTTCAAATGCCCTTGAACCCAGTCCTCTCAAGTCCCTGTCCTCATCCTGCACCCTTCCTTCCATGGTTTGCCAAAAAAGCCAAAGTACCAGCTTTAGCCACAATCTTATCTCTTCAAAATACTTCCTATTTCGAAGTTCCTAGTCCTAAGGAGTTCCCCAAGGTGACAATCTAGGTCAGGGTCCACCAGTAGCAGCATGCTCACATGTTAATACCCTTAAGTGCTCTGTGAAAGGTCCAGAAGTCAACCAACTCTGACCCACTAAGGAGTCCTGCCTCAAGAAAACAGGAGGAAAAAGCTTACCATAGCATAGTAGCCGTCACTGGCCAAAATGATCACGTCAATAGGAGATGTGTGATTAGCCACACAGATGCCTCCATTTCTTGGTCTGTTTTTCCTAGGTGTAAAAAGTATGCAAAGCAATAAAAATTGTGTGAAACAATTAATTTTAGAACACATCTTTCACCTCACAAACTTCATCAGCTCTAACTAAAAGCTCGGAAGTCTCCAATTGGTTGAGTGCAGGTGGGTCAATTTTGGCCAGCACCACTTCCCTCTGTATCAGTACAAAGTTGCCTCACCTATCGTGATAGGTAATAATGGCTGTTAGGGCTCGCACGCAGATCCGATAACACATTAAGTGAACGTGTTTACTCAAAAACTCCTTAAACCTGCAACGATAGGACAAAGTTTGGGGTTTTATTTTACATATAAGAAGATGGGACAAGTTGTTGACTCCAATTATTTAAGTCTGCAAAGTGCTTTTATAAATATTACTGAGTATTGTAAAATCTGTAAGGTATAAGCATCTTTGTGTTCACGCAAGATGAAACAAGGAAATGGCAACAAGACTTGCTTACATTTCCCTACATTAATGGTTCAGTATTCATAGCCCCACAAGTCCCAACACAGGTGGGCCAGGGTATCTCCTAGAGTCCTTTACCTAAGTCATTCCCAGAGGCAGGACAAGCCCAGAGTTCAACCTCCTCACCAGCCCCAGCAGAAGAGAAGTCTGCTAGCTCTAAAACTTCCCTGAAAGAACAAAGCTTTAAAAAAATAACAAAATTTACTCACATTCCTAATTATTTTTAAAAATCTTACCCTCCTCCTTACCCTGTCAATTTATCAACCTACCAGAATGCTTAAAACTAAGTAATATGCTATAAAAAACTGTTAATGCCTGGGCCCTGGACTCTACATTTCTGTGGTTTCTACCTTTTTGTCTTTAAAATGGGAAGAGTGTGAGGACTGAAGGGCAAAAAGAACAGTCACAGGTCAAGATCAATCACTAAATGAAAGCCTTTACTGTTTCCACAGGGTTACTTTAATCAACTAGGACCTTATGGACTTTATGGGTCTTTATGAAGGAGTGGCCTGGCCTGCAGTATCAGCCCCATTCCCAGGACTAACTGCCCTACACCTGAGCATTTGTGCTCTACTCACCTCCCATTCGGCAGGTATCCCACCATGGTTGTGCCCACCACCAAGAGGCTAATCCCCGTGAAAGCAAGAGCTATCCTGTAAGAAGATGACAAATTAGCACACCCAGTGAATGTATCAAATTGAAAACAGGAATCCCCAAAACCACCCTCAAGATCTGATCGCCTAAGACCAGGCAAGAGTTCCACCCAAAAATACAACCAGACTATCAGAACCAGGGATCACTGTGATTCCAAATGGAGAGCCAACAGTGAATCTGGTTCTCAGCTGACTAGCACCTCAGGCCTCAACCAGTTAGAGTGACAGGAAACCCTAAAGCAAGCTGTTCTGCCCTCAGGCAACTACTGTCCTGCTGTCTTCCCCAGCCCTCTGGCTTTACACCCTGGCTGAAGCAAGCCTCTCTGAAGCAACAGAAGGCAGAACCTAAAGGTACTGGCATCTGGCAAGACATCCTAGAACACATGGCACAGAAAAACAGAAATCGCTAGCGCCTCAGTGTTGAAGAGGTGAGCTTCAGGAAGAAGCCCAGAGAGCAGTGGCCAGAAAGCACATGATATTTCTTGTCCCTGTGTTCAGTCTGTCTAGACAAGCAATCTATCTTCATAAAATCCTACTATTTCCGTCTGATATGCAGAGAATCCAAGGGCCTTTAAAGGATACCCTTCCAAGAGTCAGATGGACCGGAAAGTGAAAGAACCACATTATTCTTTCTAAAATGGGAAAACAAAGCAGAGAGAGATAGGTGGATCATGCATCCATCCGGCTTAGGGACAGCAGGATCCTCAGCAGACCTTGCCCTCACCTGAGTGGTAGAAGGAAGCAATACCGAATCAGCACTCCTAACCCCCACAAGACAGTAAGCCGAAGGCTGATGTACTGGAAATTATAATTGGTTCTGCTCAGCAGGTTCCAGGATTCCAATTCCTCTGCTGAGAATCTCTTTGTCACCTCATCATCCATAATGGTCTCCATTCCTTTCCGGCAAAAGTAGAAAATGTCAGAGAGCTCAAACTCTGGCGTATTATCCAGAGCCTTACTACTACCACTTCGGCGAATCTCTTTGATCTCTTCTTCTAGTGAAGTAGGATCTTTAGCAATAATTCCTACAAAAGAGAATACATTGGTCAAGCAGCATGCTAGGAAGGAGCATGTTAGAAACAGGGTACAAATCCTGCATTTTATATAGTGAAGGGTACCTGTGTGCTGTGGTTTGGAGATGGTTTAAGTGTGTCCCCTTAGAAATTCATAACATTATTGAGAGCTATGCATTTTTAAGAGGTGAGGCCTCATGGAAGGTGATTAGGTCATAGGGTCATGTCCTGGTCAGGGGATATACACTGGTATCTCAGTGGGTTAGATCTGCAGAAGTGGATTAGTTCCTGCAAGATAAGGCTGTTTTTAAAGAGCAAGGCCAGACCCTCCCCATTCCCTTGGGTACTCTCTCATCATGTGACCAACTCCTCCCCTTCCTTCCCTCACACATGCTCTATTGCCATGTGATGCCACCTGCCACATTGTGAAGCAGCCAGGAGGACCTCACCAATGCCATGCTATGCTACCTGGATTTTTCTATCCACTAGAATCAAGAGCCAAATAAACCTTTTCTCTTTATAAACTACCCACTCTCAGGTTATAGGAACAGAAAACAGACTAAGTATGCAATTAAAAGCACTTAGGAACATATTTCAAAGAGCCCTTTTAGGCTAAGAATCAAGCCACAATCTTACCATTGGTATAGGGCTTATAAAGTTGGTGGTTCTTCTCCTTGGCTCCTCTCTCCATTCTCAAGGTAGCCCACTGTTGAGCAAAATATGAGATCAAGAATGAGATCCTTTTTCAATCAGTAACACCTCTCTTTCCATTCTGTGAAAGCCTCAATCTCAATCACTTAGGATTAGACTGTAGCCAAGCAGCATACATTCTAAAAGGGTACTCACACTTCTCCCAGAACAGGACCTGCCTGGATAACCAGGACCCCACTAAGTTACTGACAGGAAAGAGCTGGAAACTCAAGAAACCTGGGCAAGTCACTCAGGCTTCATTTCTCACTGCCTGAACCTCTTTATCTCTGTATACTTAAGGAACTTGCCAGCTGACAGTACCTAACTAGCAAAATCATACTTCTTTCCAAATTATTCCAGAAAGCACCAATTTTAATTTTCAAGGATATAAAGGACTTAAATAATGTGTGTGTCTGGACTGTAACTAGAGTAACCTTTTTGCAGAAGAAATCCACAATACAAAAAGCCCTGGGATTGCTTCATGGAATTAAAAGGAGAAAAAAAAAAAAAGACATTATTTGGAGACTTTAAAAATCCAGGTACAGGCTAAGCATATGGCTCAGTGGGACAGTGCTTGCCTAGCATATGTGAGGCCCTGGGTCCAATCCCCAGCACTGTTAAATAAGTCATCCAGGTTCAATGCCCAACTTTAGCCCTCACTAGCTATCTTCCTCAAGATCTCTCTCTCTTTCTCTCTCTCAGAATCTTGGTCTGTTTATCTGTAAAAGAAGATCAACACCATTGTGACCTCTACTTTGTGGTGTCACTTAGGATCAAACATCATGCATGTGACAGAATATGGAAACACAAAGCGCTCTGTCTCCTTATTACTAAAATCTATGAACTCTAGAAGAGATTGAGAAAGTGGCTTTCCCTGGAGCGCTCTACCTTCATTAAAATACTTTTAACTGAAGTAAAAGAGAGTCAGAGGCTGAGGCTGAGTTCTTCCACTATCATACATGATGAAAGGCAAAAACATGAGCTAGCTCACTCATTCTGTTGGAATATGTTATCACTGAATAACAAGTTATTTCTACATTGAATCAAGAAGATATTTTAAAAAGATGTCTTCAAACTTCTGTGTTCACAGTTATGCAAGGTGGGAGAGAACCCTATCATGCCATACAACAGCAAAATACACCTGGCCCAAGGGAGCTGATGTAGATTCTGCTGGTAGAGCTTCAAGTATCAGACTGCTCTGCATAATCTAGCAAAGCCAAAAGCAGGAAATGAGTATATGCTGTGAACTGACTCCAGGACATTTCTTCAAATGCCACTGTCTAGAAAAAAAAGGTGGCAGAGTCATCCACTCAAAAAAGGTTGAAGGCAAGAAAACTCAACCCATTTTCTATATCTCAGATATTTGGCAGCTGATATCTTTGGCTTTATGCTTATATGGATGATCTCTTCTGGAGAAAAATGTTAAAATAATTCCTAAACTGGAGGAAGGTAAATTCTACCTATTTTCCTGGAACTAGGAAAGAGGTAAAAAAAAGGATGAGACAATTTACAACAAACCTGGGACATAGAGAAATCAGGTCACTCAACCAAAATTTAAGGTTTTACATTTGGGTCAAGACTCTGTATTGCTATAACAATACTCAGTATAGAAAAACTTGATTCTGTACTGACAATACTGATATATTAGAGGAATAGGTGAGTGAGATATGACATCAGTCCTCAGAAGGATAAGAATTGAGGTCTTGAATTTTCACCACGGAAAATTCAAGATGGCTGTGGGTTGCTGCTTTGGAAGGGTACCTTCCAATTGGAAGGGTAACTCTCAGATTTTACACCTCTTACTCTAACTGCTTGGAGGTCTGTGTGTGGGGCTCAAATTCCCAACACTCTAATCACTGGGTCTTTTGGGTGACTAGACCCATCCAGAGGATATTTAGGTGCCCCACCCTAAATCATCCATTAGCATAAACTCAGGTGTGATTAAAGTGAAATGTGAGCCAAGCACAACAGCACTGCCCTGGAATCCCAGCTACTCAGGAGGCTAAGGCAGAAGGATCACAAATTGGGAGGCCAACCTGGGCAACTCAGTGAAACTCCTGTCTCAAAATAAAATAGAGTTAGGGATGTAGTTCAGTGGTCAAACACCCTGGGTTCAATCCCCAGTACTGAAAAAAAAATAAAAAAGTTGGGGGGGGGGGCAGTAGTTCATGGTGAATAATAAAAAGACACTGCTACCACTCAGCAAATTCCTAGGGTTTTAGGAGCTCTGTGACAGGAACTGGGCACAAAGACCAGATACATTTTATACTATTATACCAGAGGACAATGCACAATAGCAATGTCTGGTAACCATGCAATTGGATTCTCTGAGCTGTCACTTTAAGCAGTACAGTTTTGGGGGCTGGGGTAGAGTGCTTACACAGCCATGGATTCCATCCCCAGTACTGCTAAATAAATAAATAAACAAACAACCTAGCTCCAGAGTTCATTTCACCATAAAAATCTCCCTTCTTCTGAACTGAGATGCCAGGCTATTCAATATTTAATTACACATTCCCTTTTCAGCCTAAGACAATTTAAGGACATTAATAATACTGTTTCTTAGGTAACATTAAACTGAATGGAGACATAGGCAGGTAAAATGCAGGTATTTCTTCATGCAGCATTTTTGTTAGTTATTTATTCTATTCAACACTATAACTTGGGAACTAATCACATCAATTAAGAGCTACAGTCTTGGCAAAAGTAATCTCAGCAGAAACCTTCCCCTCCTTTTCAGTCAGTCTCCATTGCATTTTCCTATGAATTAGATAAAACTGAAGAACCTGGCCCTTACAAAAGTGATGCTTTGATCATCTATTCCCTTCTGTTCCCCATGCAAAGACTCCACCTTTAACAGATTTCTTCCTTCCTTCAACTGTAATGTTTTGGTAGCTACTGCCAAGTTTACAACTTTATTCTTAATTTTACAGAAGTGCCAACTTCACGTTCGCAATGAGAAAGTCTAGGCAGCCCTCCCAATACAACAGATTCAGAGGCAGCACACTTGCTCCTGACTCACAATGAGCCTCCTCCAGTGTTACTCCCAATCTTGGTGATGGTATCCTCTCCCTCTACCCACCCAAGCTTTCAGGCTTCCTCTATGTTGCCAAACCCTAGCAGGTCACAGCTTGAACAGCTCTCTCTCACACATTTACCTCGTTTCATGCCACTTCATCATTCACTAACTTATTCTTATTACACTGAGGCAACAGCTATTTAATTGTTTTTTTCCTCCATTTGAACACATGCTGCCAGAGTCTGATCTTGTCATTCACTTGCACAAAAACCCCCAATGACTTCCTAATGACTAAACAAATATTCAGGCCAAACACGGTGACATGTACCTGTAACCCCAGCTATTCAGGAGGCTGTGGCAGGAGGACAAAAGGTTAGAGGCCTGCATTAACACTTTAGTGAAACTCTGTCTCAAAATAAAAAAAAAAAAACAGAAGGGCTGGGAATGCAGCTCAGTGGCAGAGCTCCTGACTGCAATCTCTAATACCACACCAAAGAGAGAAAGAAAAAAATATATTGTAACCTACTTATCTTCATGAACTGGTTGTTTTTGCTCTAGTGAATTATGTATGTGCTGTCTCTAAACAAGACTTTACTTTTCACCTTTATTCACTGCACTTCTATCATGCTCTGTCCTTTTCATTTTTAAGATACAACTCAAATGCCAAATCTAAGATGAAATGTTACATATCCAATTCCTGCAATCAGAATTAACCTTTGCTGAGTTACTAATGAGTGCATATTTGCTTTTCCAACTGGGCTACAAATACCTTGAAAGGAAGGAGCCAAGTACTCATATGTGCGCTCTGGCACAGTCTAGGAGTGCCTTGCCCTATGCAGGTAGTCAATAAAGTCTCCATTCAACTTAATCAATATTTCTCTTCACCAAGCTCTCCACATGAGAAAAGACCTGAATTGACAAAACCTAAAACTTTTATCAACTTCCCTAACATGAATCATCTCATCTCCTTCAGTCTGTCCTTAACCTACTCAAGGTTATAACAATTGCACTGCTCATGGGATAGGAAAAACATATGTAATTAGCAACACTTCTTTCACTACAGCCATGTGAGACAGAAACTACCATACCCACTCTTGAGAGGAAGAAACAGGAAAATTCAATGACCAAGGTCAAGTTTTAGAGCTGGCAGGGAAAACCCAAGTATTCAAGGTAAGGGTTGCCTGACCCAAAAGCAAATGCCCATTTACTACAATCCCACACTCTATGCAGTCTTGCCACCACCACTAGTTTCTGTGACTCTCTACCAACATATTCAACTTTGGAGCCAAACATTGATCAGATTTCAAGGGTCTCATCTGTAACCTGACCTGAACTCAGGTCATTTACTTTCATCTTTCTCCTTTTTATCCAGGCATTCTTTGCTCCCTTTTCCCAAGCCCTTCTCAACCCAGTTGGAAGTCCTCTCCTAGGAATTCCACTCCAAAAAATATCACCACACCAAGACAAGGACTAAACTCTTTAAACAAGATGCGGCTCTCTGCACAAGATGGTCTTCAGTGACTCAGCACAAGGGAGGGGACAGAGAGACATTGATACCATCACCTATATCCTTCTCTATTTCCCCCAGTGGCAGGTATACAAGTCTCTGGGTTTCTATATAGAGAATGAAATACAGAAACTAGCTATTAAGCCAGAGCTACTTAGGTCTGTCAAAACCATAGGTATATACACTGCATGAACTATCATATATTCAGTTTTAATGATCTTTATGAATATTATATAGTAAAATGTGAAAATGGCTGATAAATAACAAAATAAAATATCCTCAAAATATGTCCACACTAACACAGTGAAAATATTAAGTCAAAATATTGCATTGCTATCAAAGAATGAAAGAAAATAAATAATACTGTGAGACATGAATGAATGTTTAAAACTGTCTAATAATAATTTATATGGTTATAATAGATAACCAGAAAAATATATAGCCTCCAGCAATAGGCTATGTAACACAGTATTCCCAAAATTTAATGGCATCATTTATTTTGCTCAAGAATCCACAGACCATGCACAGGTTTGGCATAAACTGGGCAGATGGAAGAATGAGGGCTAGAATCCTTGCAAGGCTTGCTCCTTCTCATGTTGGACATGAGATGCTGGGGCTGTGATTTGAGACACCTACAGGTGGCCTAGCTTTACCACATCTGGTGGGGAGGAAGCCAGATAGAAGGTATATCTCCTTTTCTAAACTGAATCTCACAAGGTGCAACACCTCAAGTTTACCACTACAATATTTTGGAAACAAATCACTAATTAGGCCCACATTTAAGAGAGGGAAATCCAGATCCATCTTCTGATGATGAACAACAGAATAATCTGGGGGGTATTTAGGGAAAAATGCCTACCTAGGGGAATAGGAATATAGTTCAGTAGTAAAGCATCTGTCTAGTATATGAGGCCCCAGATTTGATCCCCAGGACCAATTAAATCACAGCTTGATGCCCCAAAATAAGTTATTTTTTAAAAATATTGCTGGGCATAGTGGCACACACTTGTAATCCCATCAACTCAGGAGGATATCAAATTCAAGGCTAGCCTAGTAATTTACCAAGGCCCTAAGCAACTTAGTGAGTCTCAAAATAAAACATAAAAAGGGCTGAGGATTTAGCTCAGTGGTAAAGCACCCATTAGGTTCAATCTCCAAGACCAAAAAAAAAAACAAGAAACAAAAGAAAAAGCTTCCCCAAATTACAAAAATGTATATATTAGGAGGGAGAGAACCAAGGAAAGACAAAAGAAACAAATATAGGAGACAAAAGAAAAAGGAGACTGTAGCTGTATCACTCCCAAATTCCTGAGAAATCTACTAATGTTAAAGTTACTTTAAATTGAATTATTTATGAAAATTACCTGATTGGATTAATGTTTAGGTAAGAATACAGGATGTATTTTCAAATGAGATAAAACAAAGGGAGATAAATTTAGAACCTATAATACAGGTACATTCTGAATATTATCTATTAGATAGAGGAGATAATGCCAACCTGAAGATGCTGGAGACCAGACCACTATAAATGTTTTGTGATCAATGATCAAAGAAATGAGTTTCCCAGGCTGATTTTGTTCCCATATGCCTTTCCTATGCCCACCCTTTTTCTTTAAAAGAATAGCCTAAGACCCCACAGGTGCACCTGGCTCTCAAGGTATCCCCATTCTCCAGAATGCATATCTCCACCTTTCACTGTCTAATAAAATTTCTTTTTACTAAAATCTTAAATCTTTTTCCGTAATGTGACAAGAGCCTAGAAGGTATGAATAGTCAAGACCTCCTTAAGGTGACAAAACTACATAATTAAGATAATCTCTGAACTGTCTTCTAGTTCTAAAACTGTGTATATCATCCCAATACAGAAAAAAGTGAAGAGGCTAAAAAAGGTAGAAGAAAAATCTCTGCCATGAGATCAAATCTTTATGATGTTCCCTACCCCAAAATTTTATGTTTAAAACCTAATCCCCAATGTGATGTATTTGGAGGTGAGGTCTTCAGAAGATAATAAGATTATAAAGGTGGAGTCCTCATGAATGGGGTTAGAGCCCTCATAAAGGGAACCCGAAGAGCTCCTTCATCCCTTTCTACCACCTGAGGCACAGCAAGACTGATGGATAGAAACCAGGCAGCAGGGTCTCATCAATCACTGAATCTGCCAGTGTCTTGCCCTTGGGCTTCAGAACCTCCAGAACTATGAGAAATAAATTTCTTTTCTTTATAGGTCACCCAGTATATGGCAGTTTGCTATGGTAGTTTGCTTTACAGAGGATTAAAACACTCCTCTATAAAATAACAACAACAAAACATCACCTGTAAATATGGGGGGGGTTCATATTAGACATATATATGGGCGCAAGATACACTCTTTCCAAGGCTTAACATTGGCTTGGCCAAATCCGGTTGGTACCTAATATTACCACTGACAAAAGCAGTGTTCAGTCTGTCTGTTAAAATGAACTCAGAGCAGAAACCAAAGGAGACACACTTACATACTGAATACTTTATTTTTTTGGGTACTGGGGATTGAACCCAGGGGTGCTTAATCACTGGGGCACATCCCCAGCCCTTTTTTGTATTTTGTTTAGAGATAGGGTCTCACTGAGTTGCACAGTGCCTCGCCGTTGCTGAGGCTGGCTTTGAAATCACAATCCTACTGCCTTAACCTCCTGAGCTGCTGGGATCACAGGTGTGTGCCACCCAAACTGGACACTTACAGAACCCACCCTAAGCCCCTGCAGGCATGTACCAGTCCTTTTTAGCTTGCCCCTTATTCTAGCATGTGCCCAACTCGGTCTATGAAGCTCCACAGGACAGGTACTACAGGACACCCTGAATGCTTTAAGTGCCCAGCAAATACCTCTCAGAAGTAAAATCTTTTTTGAAAAAAAATTTTTTTTCTTTTTTGCCATGCTGGAGATTGAACCTAGGACCTCATGCACGCTAGGCAAGTGCTTTAAGACTGAGGTACACCTTCAACACCTAATATTTTAAATGTTTCATCTTGAGTTTACAAATAACACGTTACTTTCATCACTAGTTCTAAACTACTGTGCCCAAATCAGTGATTTTCAAGATGTGGTCTACAGTCTCTGAAGGCTGAAGATGACATGTCCCACAGGTTGGCCCAACACTAAACATCTAATGAATTTCTCACTGTATAATTATAATCTATGTTAAGTCACAAAAATGTACATTTAAAAAGCAGAAATCACAAGCCAGGCACAGTGGTGTACACCTGTAATCCTAGCAATTCAGGAAGCTGAGGCAGGATGATCACATACTTAAGGCTGGCCTTGGCAACTTAGTGAGACCCTGTCTCAAAATAAAAAGTGCTGGAGATTTAGCTCAGTGGTAAAGCGTCCTTGGGATCAATCCCCAATAACCAAAAAAAAGATTCACAAGATGGATTTACTTGGTGTATCTGAACTTTAAAATAATAAATTTGGGAGACATTTTCAAAAAATATGTGGATTTTAGGCCTTTTATCCCATCCACTGCCATTCAACTTAAACAGGAAAACCCTAGGCTCATAACTCTTATTTATGTATTTTTAAATCAACAATTTCACGGGGCTGGAATCGTAGTTCAGTGGATGCAGTGCATGCATAGTGTGTGTGAGGCACTTAATTCAATGCTTAGCATCCCCCAAAATCAACAAACAAAAACTAAAAATGACAATTTCTGTAGGTCCAAGCATTCATTCATCACTTGCCTATAAACTTGAATAAAAGCTAGATATCACCCCTTGTTGTCTCCTAAAAGTTTATCATTCTGCTAATGATGTAGTGGTGTATGTGGTGGTGTCTGTCCTGGTATATGTTTTTCACAGCTAAAGGGCATGAGTATTAAGTTATATTTATATTGTCCACAGGGATCCTATGTTCTGTTAAAGATTTATTTGGCCTAAAATATGTGAAAATAACACTTCCTGATTCATTAAAATACATACTATACGTTAGTAAAACAGCCAAATCAAAGATAAACTAGGTAACTACGTCTGAGATTTTAATGTGCAAAAAAAAAATCATCTGTATCTTGCTTAAAATGCAGATTCTGGGCTGGGGATGTGGCTCAGTGGTATAGTACTTGCCTACCACTGCCAAAAAAAAAAAAAGAAAGAGGCAAGCAGATTCTAATTCAGTAGTCTACAGTAGGCCTGAGATCTTCATTTGTAACCAGCTCCTAGGTAGTAAGCATGTTGCTGATCTCCAGGTCTGCTGAGTAGCAAGGGCTAGGTACCCATAACTTCAGACATTATCATAAGAGGTGCTCAAAAAATCAGTCTTGAAAACTGATACTTCAACAAATGCAGGTATATATATATTCGTAGCAGCAGTATTTGCCAACAGACAGAAGGTGGAAACATACCATCAATGTCCTTTAGTGGATGAATCAAAGTGAATTCAGGTATAGACAAACAATGGAATATTATTTAACCACATATACAAAAAAGCAGCACTGATACATGCTTCCATACATATGAACCTTGAAAATGTTACGCTAAGTGAAAAAAGCCAGATCCAAAAGAGCACATTTGTATGATCCATTTACATGAAATATCCATAATAGGTAAACCCTCAGAGACAAAACACAGGCGTTGCCAGCAGCTGGGTGAAGGGGAAATGGGGACTGACTGCTGAATGAGCAAGAGGTTTCCTTTTGAAATGGTGACAATGTATAGAACCAGATAGAGGTAGTGGTTGTAAAATACTATGAATATTGTGAATGCCACTGAACTGTCTGAAGTGGTGAATTTTATGTTCTGTTAATTTTACCTAAATTGTTAAATAGTTTGAAAAAATCATACTTAATGTCATCATAATGCTACTTATAATATATATAAAAATATTTCCACTGTAAATATAACATTTTGTATACTTCATTTAATCTCTTTCTTTACTGATAAAATGCAGATATTTACCCTATTTACCACAGAATTCTACGGAACCAAAGGAAAGTGAAAAAATTATTCTAAAGACTGTAAGTTAGGGTTGAGGATCCAGCTCAGGGGTAGCGCACTTGCATAGTATGTGAAAGGCCCTGGGTTTGATCTCCAGCATTTCAAAACAAAACTGAAAGATACCATATGAACAAGTAATGCTGCATTATTTTTACCATTAAGGGTGCATTTCTCAAAATTTATACATGGTTTCAGCTGTGGAAAACAATTCCTGAAGATTTGGTGACTACTGACCTTGCAATTAATAAATTAACAAATCTTTGGCTAGATGTTAAAAATCTGGTGGCACAGGGGCTGGGATTGTAGCTCAGCGGCAGAGCGCTTGCCTCGTGTGCATGAGGCCCTGGATTCGATCCTCAGCACCACATACAAACCAATAAAATAAAGACATTGTGTCCATCTACAACTAAAAAAAAAAAAAATTAAAAAAAAAAAAATCTGGTGGCACAGCTGGGGGGTGTGGTACATTCCTGTAATCCCAGTAGTTCAGGAGGCTGAGGCCAGGATGATCTCAAGTTCAAAGCCAGCCTCAGCAACTTAGCAAGACCCTAAACAACTTAGGGAGACACTACCTCAAAATAAAAAATAAAAATGGCTGGAGATGTCACTTAGTGGTTAAGTGTCCCTTAACCACTAAAGGGTTCAAAAAATTAAAGTCTCATCACATGGATCAACTTCAGAAAATATTACTCTTTTGCTTTCATTATAATATGTGACTAGTTCTGTTCAGTGGTATAATTAGATAAGTTCTGACATATGTTCAGAAATTTATTATCTTTCTCTTTCAGGAAACAAAACAATTCAAATGCCCATTTCTGTTCATTCTTTTTGTCTAAAATACAAGAACCTACTTTAGATAAATGTACCAAGGAGAGAAAAAGCTTATCAGTGAGGGGATATGTCAGGTACAGCTGTGTGCTCCTCTATCTGTTATACAAGAAGATGAGAACTCTGGCAGTGATTTTTAAAAATTCTAAACCCCATTCTCTGTGAAATAAACAGGCAAGCTGTGGAGTCACGGAATAGGTACTTTTGCTCAGCATGAATCAAACACACAAACCGTTTAAGCTCACTGAGAAAGACTGTCAAAGACTTTCAAAAGTACACATTTAGTTTTTCTTTTTACACCAGATGCCACTTTCCATTCTCCTGGCTTTCTCCATGTCCAATAAAGAGAGAGCCACAGGCCAGGTAAGAACTCTTTCTGCTAAAAGCATGTTGCCCTCCTCTGTGAAGAAACCTACTGTAACAGTTAAACTTACCGCAAAGATTTTTAACAAAGTTTTCATGTAGAGCTTTCGGATACCAAAAGAGACTCCAAAAATGGCGGGGACTATGATGAAAACAAGCAGGAGGGTGAAGAGAACAGTCAGGGAGATGCCCAGAAGGTTGACAATAAGGCTATCAAAAGGCAGCAACAGGAACATGGTGGAGGATCCAGGCCAGGCCAGTGCCCTCCTCCCCAAATACAAACCACGGCCTTCAGATGGTCCTTTCTGACACCAGCAGCCTATGAAAGGAAGTCAGTCCTCTGAAAGTAACAAACTCCATTCCAAAGTTCACATCATTCAACTGCTTGCATAGAAGGGCTGGGGGCAGAGTGACAGTAGAAATAGGCCACAGGAGGCAGCCCAAGAATGCCAGGTTTCCCCAGAATAGACTTCACAGTGAATGCAGCAGGGTAAGTCTTTCATAAAAACATCCAAGTCCAGGCTGAGTTTCTGTGCAAGTGAGCACTGAGGGAGGGGTCTCTGCTATCCTTATGCTGTTTCCAGAGGTTTTATTTCTTTTCCTGCCCCAGAGCACTCAGCAGATAAATCTGTCCTGCAGATCTGTATTGCCAGAAGTACCAAGAAGAGTTCACTTTGGTGCCAGAAAAGTCCTGATAACTCCCGTGGAGGAGGGTGACTGCTAGTACTTCACCCAGAAGGCTTTTGAACATGAATATGTGGAAATTAAATAATTGTTTTACTTAAAATTCCTTCATAAGCTGAAAATCAAGTTCATTGTAGAGAGTTCGTATCTGGCCCCATTCTCCCTCTGGAGAGGCTCTTGGTGCTTGCTGACCCCAGGACCCTCCTACGTGGAGAGCCCTAACCTTCTCCAGTAGGACACAGATGCTGGCACTGAATGTCTCATGCTGCCTGCAATGAGTGTAATTCCAGATGCGCCTGGCATTGATGTACTCTCGATATTCTTCTCCCTCAAGGCCCCCTTTTCAGAGGTGACCTGAGTTCTTGGCAAAAAGCTGTTTACATGCTGCCAGAGCTAGGGGTGGAAACAGAAACACTGTTAGTCACACAAATCAAGAGGAGAAACGTCAATGTGCTTTGTGTATAGGTGAGGCAGGTTGTTTTACCATGAGCCTATAGTCAGAGCCAGCTTCTCAAGCCACTGAGGACAGAGGAAACAGGCAGGGCAACAGATGGCAGACACTGATATGAAAGGAAAACAAATATTCCATCTAGTTGCAATTCCAATGACAGGAATTGTGGTCACTCAAACTTTCTGAACAGAATGTGCATGTCTAAAAGACATTCAAAAGAGCAAAAGGGTATACTATGAAATGTAAATCTCCTTCCTACCTGTCCTGTTACCCAAAGTTCTTCACAGATGCAACCATAGTCCCAGCTTCACAATCTGCCCTTGACAGTCTCTGCCTACACAAGGAAGTTACAGTTGTTCCCTCTGCCCAGGCCTGGCAGCAACAACAATGGCATACAACACACAATGTTCTTCATCTTGCTTTTTATTTGGTTTTAGCTTAACGTATCCTGGAAATGGTTCCATCAGCACATGCAGAGTTCCTGCACTCTCTGCAGGTATATAGCTTTTAGCTGTAAGAATACACCAGGATTTAGGTTACCAATCTCCTAAAGCTAGAGACAACTATTTCTACTTTTTGTTTTTATAAAAATGTAATGAATAACCATATGCATATGAGATTTAGTACATAGAATGCACATGGTGAATATATTTCCAGGATAAATTCCTAGAAACAGAATTGCAAAAGAAAAGGAAATACACATTTTTAACTTTGCAAAACAGTGTTTTATTTCCTTCATAGAAATTAAACCTCTCCAGCCTATCTCTCTACCCTGGTTACTCATTTTAAAATTCTACTATTTCAAATATCTCACAAAAGCATCACAATTTTATAGTACTCATTCCAAATCACAAGTTACCAAGTCCTGAACCTGGGAGTATCCTATGGAGTCTTTCTGGCAAAACATCTGCTGTACCTCATGGTGTACAGACTGAACTCAGTGTTAGAAAGAAAGCACTCTAACACTCAGCTACAAGACCAGTCCCTGGCAAAAAGATTTTGGCTTCTCACAAATCACCTTCTGGCTCTGTCCTAATATATTTAGAAGTTCAAGAATTGAACAGGTACTGACTTCATTTTAAATTCTGTCCATTGCTTCATAAACTCAAACATGTTACCTCATTTGGTTAACCTTCAACCTGTGAACATGTATTATTCCATTTTCCAAATCAGGAAATGGAAAAAGGTAGACACAGATCCAGTTTTGTACTGCTCCAACATGTTCCCACACAGTGATCAAATACTCAACAGGTACATGACAGTTCAGTGACACTGAGTCATAATTAAGAGTTCCTATTTTTGATCCCCATGTTCCCTCACTTTCTTCCACTTTCACCTTATTATTACTGCTAACATTTACTGAATGCTTAAAAGATGATAGGCACCAAGTAATAAGCACTTTACACAAATTGTTCTCATTTAATTCTCACAGCTCTGCTGGAATTATTATCAATGCCATTTACAAGCAAAGATACTGAGGTTTAGGAGATTAAGTAAATTTATCAGGGTTACATAGCTAGCAAGTGGTAGAATAGGATCAGGACAAGTGCCTTTGTCTCTGAGCCCTTCCTATCTCCCAAACTATGGTGAAATAAATTAATACTTCTTTTATGCCCAGCCTTCTCTACAGAACTTCCTGTGATTAGAAAAAAATCACAAGGCAGATCTGGATTCATTTATCAAGATTTGATGTTCTTCTCAGAATCCAAAGTACAGACATGCTCTTTCATTTTTATAAACTGGCCAAACTAAATGTGTATGCCAGATTTCTAACTATATCCCAAAGCAGCTGAGGAATCTGCGTCACTGTGTTCCTTATACCTGTCAGGTCCCTGCCTAATTCTAGAGCCACATCTCCACTCCAATCTTTCATCTCTAGCCTCCTATTCCCCTGGACAATGTTCCCATGAGAAAGATGCAGCAAGAGACCTGTGTCCCATTGGCCAAGGTTACCCTGAGTTCCAAGGACCCAAGGTGATTGTCACTAGGGCCACTATGACCCCACATGCCAACGTTTTAATGGCTCTTCTTTGGATCACAATCAACTGAGAAGTCCCAAGGTTATTCTGGGTTAATGTTCCCAAAACATTAAACACATGTAGCAACAAACCAATTTCTTCACCAAGTTCAGGGGTTGGCAAATCACAACATGTGGGCCACATCTAGCTATGGCCTGTATTATATGGATCCTGAGGTAGGTATGGTTTTCACATTTTTAAAGAGATTGGGGGGTGGGGATTATAACAGAGACCACAGCCTGCAAAGCCTAAAATATTTACTATCTGCCCCTTTACATAAATTTGCAACCCATAACCCAGCTGATCCTTCTTTCCCCAGAGGTAGTGACCTCTCCCCATGTTGTCCCACTCCACCCCCGAGTTCACATTTGTGAATGCCAGCCTCTCAGAGAAGAGGAAACTAGCCAAACAAGTTATCTGGCCAACATTAATCCTCACATAAATTCTCAGAAGTAGAGGAAACAGCAAGCAAACTGAGAGTGGTTATCAAATAAGTTTCCAAACATCTTGGGGAATTAGTACAAAAATAATTAAAGCTGGAGGTATCTGGTATCTTATGCACCCCTTAATACAGACTTTGATGTCTGGAAATATCAAAACACTGCTCATATCTGAAAAGAATTCAATCAAACTAGAATTTCTGGATAACTGCTCATTTAGGAGAGGATATTACTTTAACTCTAGTAAATGTAACCATGACCTCTTAAAAGCGTGAGGTAGGGGAAAACATTAACTCCTAGAAATATTTATTCATACTTAAGTTCCACATCTGGATTCTAGTCAAACTCACCAAGAATCATTTGGACAAAGTTGCCTCAACAGCTCAAATGTTCCAGACAGAAACATAAGAGCCAATTAACTCTGAATCTTTTAGGAAGTATCTAGATAGCTTCATCATAGGAAGACAACAGAGCCCATCTCCAGGCTAACTAAACTCTTCAACCCACTGAATGGCAAATCTGGGCCTGGAGGCCTCTAAATGGCCTTAGTTCTTGGAGTGACTAGCTCTTCAATTCAACAAATATTCACTGAGCCCACAGCATGTGCCAGATATTTTTTTCAGGGTTAGATATACATTGGTGAACAAATATGCCTAGAGATAACAATCAAGGAAGTAAACATATATAAAGTTATAATTTCAAATTTTCATGATTTTTGTTTCTTTGGATGTTTTTGCAGTACTGGGGGTGAACTCAGGGCTTCACATATCCTAATGAAGTGCTCTACTACTGAACTATATCTCCAGCCCAATTTTCAAGATTTTGAAGAAGGAAAAAAGGGAGGAGAAAATGAGAGAAAACATAAATCAGGGCATCAAAGCTAAGCTTTGGGATGCACCCTCTAATCCTAATGACTCAAGAGGCTGAGGCAGGCCAAGTTTGAGGTCAGCCATCAGCCTCAGAAACTTAGTGAGACCTTGTCACCAAAAAAAAAAAAAAAAAAAGCTGAGAATGTAGCTCCAGTGGTAGTGTGCCCCTGGATTCAATTCCCAGTGGCACATGCATAAATAAATAATTAGGGCCTCTACACCAGTTCTGATGCAGTCATCAAGTATGTGGTAGGAACTGTTAACTCTCCTAATTTGTAGGATCAAATACTTCCCAGCCAACTCTTTGAGACACACTCTAATTCAGGAAACCATGACTGACAGAGTATGTCCAGAGATGCCATATACCAATTCAAAGGTTAAAAAAATATCACTTTATTAAAAATAAATGTTTAGACCACATAGGAATACATATTGTTATGGACTGGATATAAGGTGTCCCTCCAGACCGGCCCCCCCCCCAAAAAAGCTCCTATGTTCAAGCAGAATATTCAGACAAAAAAAGATTAGATTATGAGAGGTCTAACCTTATCCTAGCTTGAATGGACTAACTAGGTGGTAATTGTAGGCAGGTGGGGGTGTGGCTGGAGGAGGCAGGTCACTAAGGGTGTTCCCTGGAAGGGTTCATTTCTCTGCAGTCCCTTCCCCTCCCCCTGCTTCCTAGCAGCCATGAGTGGAACATCACTCTTCTACCATGCTCTTCTGCCACAATGTTCTGCCTCACCTTGGGTCCAGAGATAGGGAGTTGGCCTACCATAGACTAAACCTCTGAAACTATGAGTTAAAAGAAGATTTTCCTCCTCTAAATTGTTCTTGTCAGGTATTTTGGTCACAGGAACAAAAGGCTAACACACATGCATTTTTAAATCATACCAAGTATAATGTCTGTCACATATTAGAACCAAATAAACCATGCATAATATTTCATTAGGATCAGAAGAAACCCAGTGGGCTATCTTCAGTTCTAGGTACCAAACTTTAAGAAGGTTTTAGGGAGAGATTATTTCAAAGAAGGACACAAAACCCATAATCCAAAAAATACTACATGCCTAGAAAGTAGCAAGTGCTCATTTTAAAAAGTTAGCTATAACAGAGAGAAACGTGGCCAAAAAAAATATTTTTTTTAAATTACAGCATTAGTTGTATGTAGTAGTTGGGTTCATTTTGACCAAACCATACATGAATTGGATTTGATTTACTCCATTTTAGTCCCAGTTCTACATCACCCACCCCCATATTCTTCCTCTACTGATCTTCCTTTTGCTCTTTTATTCATTTTTGGTTGCTGTTTTCTACACATACAAAGATAAAATGCCCTGTGGTATATTCCTATTCATGTATAATGTGATTTTGTTAAATTCACTCCACATTTCCTCCCCTTTCCTGTCCCCTCCAGACCTCCTGCTTCCACTCCTTGTATCTTTTTTGACATTCAATCTCCCTATCTTCTTTCCTTTATTTTGCTCTAGCTTCCACATATGAGAAAAAACATTTGATCCCTGATTTTCTGAGTCTGGCTTATTTCACTTAGTATGATGTTTTCCACTTCCATCCATTTACTGGCAAATGCCATAATTCCATTCTTCTTTATGGCTGAACAAAACTCCACTGTGTCTACATACCACATTTTCTTAATCTATTCGTCTATTGACAGGCCTATGGGCTGATTCCATAATTTGGCTACTGTGAATTGTGCTGCTATAAATATTGAAATGGCTGTATTGCTATAGTACACTGATTTTAGTTCTTCTGTATAAATACCAAGGAGTGGGAGAGCTAGGTCATATGGTGGTTCCATTCATAGTATTTTTTAGGAATCTCCATACTGCTTTCCAAAGCGAACTGTACTAATCTGCAGTCCATCAACAATGTGAGTGTACTTCTTTCCTCACACGCTCATCAGCATTTATTATTATTTGTACTCTTGATAATTGCCATTCTGACTGAAGTGAGATGGAATCTTAGTGTAGTTTTGGTTTGCATTTCTCTGATTGCTAGAGATGTTGAAATATTTTTCATATATTTATTGGCCATGGATAAACCACCATACTGGTGAGAATGAGAAAATACCCTTGAATATGACTGGTTGGAGCATAAAGTGGTACAGCCTCTTATGAAGAACAGTTTAGCAACTGCCATAAAAATTCTAAATTCACCTAACCTTAGAACCAGTAATTTCATTTATAGAAATTTATTCCAAGAATAAATCAAAGCAGTGTTCTCAATCAGGTGTTATTTTTGACCCTGATGGAGAAAAAACTGGCAATGTCTGCATCACCACCAATTGTCTGGTTGTTACAACTGGAATGGGATGTCACCAGCTTCCAGAGCATAGAAGGCTGAGAAGATACTAAACATCCTGAAATGCACAGGACAGCTCCTGCAACAAAGATTTGGGCCCAGATGCCAAGGGCTGAAGCTGAAAAACCCCTTTTGCATTTGCGAAAGAAAAGTAGATGCTACGTTACTGACTACAGTATTACACTATCTAAAGAGACATGGAGATCCAGGAATATAAGATACAATGAAATATTATTCATCTGTTAAAAAAAAAAAAAAGAGAGAGAGAGAGAGACAACTAGGGCTGGGGGTATAGTTCAGTGCAGGGGTATAGTTCAGTGGCAAAGTGCTTGCCTGTTCAGCTACACATGAGGCCTTGGGGTTCAATCCTCAGCACCACAAAAAAACACTAGCAGTGGGAACATAAATCAATACAGCCAATATAGAGAACAGTATGTACTATTTGTCTACATACAGACATGGATGCAACAGGAGGTTATCAAGTAAAATAATTCAGATGTAGAAAGACGAATACTACATATTCTTATTCATTTGTGAAAACTAGTACATCAATATTGTAAAAAAAACACATTGAAGTAGCAATCACTAGAGACTAAGGAAAGGGCAGTGGGGAAGGGGGTCGAAAAAAATTCAATTAAGGGGCATCAAAACAATTAGAATGGAAGAATTATTTTTAGCCCATTAAGGTCATTACAGGTTAAGACAATCTATGATATACTTCAAAATGACTAGAAGAGTACAAAAGTCCCAACACAAAAAATGATTAATGTTCTGGGCACAGTGGCTCATGCCTATAATCCCAGCAACTCTGGAGGCTGAAACAGGAGACTCACCAAGTTTGAGGTCAGCCTCAGCAACTTAGTGAGGCCCTAAGCAACCTAGGGAGACCCTGTCTCAAAATAAAAAATTAAAAAAGGGCTGGAGTGTAACACAGTAGTAAAGCATCCTTGGGCTCAATCCCTAGTACTGGTAAAAAAAAAAAAAAATAATAAGGTTTGAAGAGCGCCGACAACATGATTCTTTTCTTAGAGGATCCAAAAAATTCCACCAGAAAACTTCTGAAATAAATGAATTCAGCAAAGTAGCAGGATATAAAATCAACACCCATAAATCAATTGCATTTCTATACATCAGTGATAAATCCTCTGAAAGAGAAATTAGAAAAACTACCCCATTCACCATAGCCCCTCAAAAAATGAAGTACTTGGGAATCAATTTAACAAAAGAGGTAAAAGACCTCTACAATGAAAACTATAGAACACTAAAGAAAGAAAATGAAGACGACCTTAGAAGATGAAAAGATCTCCCATGCTCTTGGGTAGGCAGAATCAATATCATCAAAATGGCCATAATACCCAAAGCACTATACAGATTCAATGCAATTCCAATTCCAATCCCAACATCATTCTTTATAGCAATAGAAAAAGCAATCATGAAATTCATTTAGAAAAATAAGAAACCCAGAATAGCCAAAACAATCCTTAGCAAGAAGACTGAAGCAGGAGGTATCACAATACCAGACTTTAAATTATATTTCAAAACTATAATAACAAAAACAGCATGCTATTGGCACCAAAATAGACATGTAGATCAACGATATAAAATAGAAGATAAAGAGACAAACCCACTTAAATACAGTTATCTCATACTAGACAAAGTTGCCCAAAACATACACTGGAGAAAAGATTGCCTCTTCAACAAATGGTGCTGGGAAAACTGAAAATCCATATGCAGCAAAATGAAACTTAACCCCTATCTCTCACCATGCACAAAATTTAACTCGAAGTGGATCAAAGACCAAGGAATTAGACCAGAGACCCTGCGCTTAATTGAAGAGAAAGTAGGCCCAAATTTTCAACATGTCAGATTAGGCCCTGACTTCCTTAACAAGACTCCTAAAGCACAAGAAATAAAACCAAGAATCAATAAATGGGATGGATTCAAACTAAAAAGCTTATTCTCAGTAAAAGAGGTGAACAGAGTGCCTATATTCTGGGTACAAATTTCTGCCACACGCACATTAGATAGAACACTGATCTCCAGGATATATAAAAAACTTAACACCAAAAACCAAAAAACCCAATCAATAAAGGGGCTAAGGAGCTGAACAGACACTTCTTAGAAGATGATATACAATTGATCAACAGACATATGAAAAAATGTTCAGTATCACTAGCAATTAGAGAAATACAAATCAAAACTAAGATTTCATCTCACGCCAGTCAGAATGACAATTACCAAGAATACAAACTGTAAGTGTTGGCAAGGTTGTGGGGGAAACGGCACACTCATACCATGCTGGTGGGATTGCAAATTGGTACAACCAATATGGAAAGCAGTATGGAGATTCCTTAGAAAACCTGGAATGGAACCACCATTTGACCCAGCTATCCCACTCCTTGGTCTATACCCAAAGGACTTAAAAACAGCATACTACAAAAATGCAGCCACTTCAATGTTTATAGCAGCACAATTCACAATAGCTAAACTGTGGAATCAATCTAGATTCCCTTCAATAGATGAATGGATAAAGAAACTGTGTTATATATACACAATGGAATATTACTCAGCAGTAAAAGAGAATAAAATTATGGCATTTGCAGGTAAATGGATGGAGTTGGAGAACATCATGCTGCTAAGCGAAGCAAACAAACCAAAGGCTGAATGTTCTCTCTGATAAGTGGATGCTGATCCCTAATAGGGGCGGGGTGGGGGGGAGAGGAGAGGGAGGGGGCGGCGGCATGGGAAGAAAGGAGAAACTCTGGTCAAAGGGGAGCGAAAGGAAGGGATGGGACATGGGGGCAGGAAAGATGGTGGAATGTGATGGACAACAATGCCCTAGGCTCATGTATGACTGCACATATGGTGTAACTCTATATTGTGTAAAACCAGAGAAATGAAAAGTTGTGCTCCATTTGTGTACTATGAATCAAAATGCATTCTGCTGTCATGTAAACCTAATTAGAATAAAAAAATAATGTTTGAAGAGATGGAAATGCTTATTACCCTGATTTGACTATTATACATTGTAACATGTACTGAATTACTGTAATGTAACCCACAAAGATATACAAATATATCTCAATATTAAAATTTCCCCCCAAAAAATTATTCGATAATAAACATAAGGTTCTTTTCCAGTACTTAAGCTCTTTTCATAGTAGTAAATGCTCAAAATGTGTGAACTATTATTTTTATTTCTATTCTAAACCCATCACTAGGAAGGAGGAGGGGCATTTGAAAGTGTTTCCCAAGAAGTAATGGCATGACAATGCACAATCTATTTTCCACTATTATTCTTGCCTAAAGGTGTTCTGGATCCCTTCAAGTGGCTGGAGCATGAGGTTCCCAACCAGAAACTGCATGAGGTCTGTCAGGGAGGAAAAACAAAGCTATACCAGTGTCTGCAGAGCACACTAGGGGAACAGAAGACTGCTGCAGAAATCAGGGAAACAACAACACTTGATGCTTAAAGATGGCACACTGGGTGAATGCATAAACAAAGACTAAGACTCTGTCACAGCAATTCTGAAATCAAGAAAGTAAGATACCCAGCCCGCTGTAGTGGTGTAGGCCTATAGTCTCAGCAACTCAGAAGCCTAAGGCAGGAGGACTGCAAATTTGAGGCTGGCCTTGGCAACTTATCAAGACCCTGTCTCAAAATAAAAACTAAAAAGGGATAGGGATGTAGCTTAGAGGCAAAATACCCCAGGGTTCAATTCCCAATAGCCTCCCTCCACACACAAAATAAATAAATATCCATGTACAAATAGCAGTGATGTGAGCAGTGTAGGTCCTGAAAAACCTAGCCAAAATCATTCTAAAACCTAGCCAAAACCAAAACCATCAGTGGCCACAAGTGGGTACAATGATTCTCCACTCAGGATACACATTTGAATCACCTGGTCATCAGCCTAGATGACATAAATCAGAATTTCTGCAGGTGGGAGAATACTAAACATACTAGGCTTTTCAATGATTAATTTCCCAGGGTCACACAACTAGCACATGGCAGAAAAGGATGGGGACTAGTGCCTTGGTCTCCAAGATCATGCATGCTCTTTAATCACTATACCTTTCCTATCTCCTAAACTAGCCTGAAATATATGAACATTTCTCTCATGCCAGGTCTGCTCTACAAAACTTCTAATGATACAGAAAAATCACAAGGAAGATTGGATTCATATATAAGAAACAAATCTGGTTTTGTTTTTAAGAAACTTGATCTTAACATGTAGCTGGAGTTGGGTTAAGGATTAGATAGCAGTTAATTTAGCAAAGAACAAGGGAAAACTAAGGAAGTCAGCCACTATCTTTGATCACAAATACCCATAAGAAAATAAAATGCATCAAGTTTCCTAACTAAAAAAAAAAAAGGGAGGGGGGACATAGGTTGAAGCACATTCATAAGAGCTAATAATAGAATCTAAAAATCTAAAACATCATAGGAGGGCTGGGGTTGTAGCTCAATGGTAGAGTGCTTGACCAGCATGTGTGACACACTGGATTCAATTCTCAGCACTACATATAAATTTTTTTCAAAAAACTCCATTAACAACTAAAAAATAAAACATCAAACCATGATGTTTTACCATGAAAACTGGTAAAAAGTCATTTGGCATTAGGGAATACACAAAAGATCCAATCAAGCTGGCTGTCATACAGAAAAAGAGATTTGCTCTGAATACCTTGAGGCAAGAGAATTGGTGTTACGATTGGCAGTTAGAGAGTGGAAATTCTAGTTGATATTAAGAAGCCAACCCTCAGGATTGGAGGTGTAGCTCAGTGGTAGAGCTTGGCATGTGCAAGGCCCTGGATTCCATCTCCAGCAATTTAAAAAGAAAAAAAAAAGTCCAACCTTCATACGTTGCAGGTGAGAATGTTAGATAGTGCAACTACCTTTGAAAAATGGTTAAAAAGAGTTACTCCATGACCTAGCAATTCCATTCCTATGTGGAATAAAATAAAAACTATCTGCACAAAAAATGTTGTGCTTGAATGCTTAAAGCAGGCTTATTCAAACAGTTCAAAGATGTAAACAATCAAAATGCCCACCAAATGATGAATAGGTAAGCAGTGTGGTATATCCATACAATGGAATGTTATTTGGCCATAAAATGGAATGAAGTTCTGATACACACTGCAACATGGATGAACCTTCTAAACATTATACTACCTGAAAGAAATCAGTAACAAAAGACCACATATTATAGGACTCCATGTATATGCAACAGGCAAACCTAATAGAGAAAAAAAGATTAGTGATTGCTTAGGATGTAGAGAATGGTGAAAGTTAAAGGTGTGGTTTCTAAAGTGTTCTAAAATTGACTGCAGTGATGGTTGTTCATATCTGCGAATATAATAAAAATCACTAAATTGTATGTTCTATTGGGTGAATTGTATAGTAGGTGAATTGTTTCTTAATAAAGCTATTTTTAAAAGAATTTAAGATTGAGTTGTTCAAAAATAATACCCTAGAACTGAGAATATAGCTCAGTGGTGGTATGCTTGCTAAGCATAAGAAGTCCTGGGTTAGAGCTCCAGCAGTGAGGGAAAAAAAGAAAAAGAAAGAAGCAAATAGGTTGTTTAGGCAAACATATCTGGATTCTGCAGGATGGCAGATACATTATAGTGGTCAGACCAGATGTCTTTTAAAATTCCTTCCCAAAACAAGATTTTCGTCTGTGCCTTTATTTAAATTGTGGAAATGTTAAGGAAACAATACACTATGATGGTTTAATATACAGAAAATCAGGCATGTATCCATTACTTTGTAGTTCTGTGGTCCCAGGAAAATAACTTTCTATGCTTCAATTCTCTCACCTGTAAAATGAGAATAATAGTATACTATGGTATCATTGTGAAGACTCAAGAAGATAATGCTGATCAAACTATCAGTATAATGCTCAGCACAAGTGCTCAATAACTGAAGGTACAGTTATTAATCATCATTATAAAACTGAGGCAATAATAAAATGATGATAAACTGCATCATTATTAGTTGATCACTGAGGATTCCTGTCTAATCTCTTCATTTTATGACTCAAATAACTAAGTCTTGGAAGGATTAAATGACTGAGACAAATTATAGAACTGGCTAGGCACAGACAGGCAGAGGTATAACTCAGATGAGTACTGATGATCCTGAGTCTAGTGTTCCTGCTCCCCAGGCTGATCTCTGCTTCGGGGTGGGTTCAAAGAGAGCCATCCATTTTCCGAGGTTACTCTGTTGCCAACACACACCCTTCAAATGCCCCAATCTGATGAGATACAAACATGATGTAAACAAATTATAGAAACATTCAAGCCCAGACACAAAGGAAATGTGTGCTGGGCTGAATTTAAAGTCAAGTTATCAGAAGTAATGAAGTATAACAAATTTGCTTGAATAGAATGCTGCTGCTCAGCAGGAAAAAAATGTATGTTTCCATAAAAACAGCTCAGAATTTTTCCAAAAACTCAGAGCTATTAGGTTGAAGTGAATTGAAGTGCTGAAGAACCATGGATACATATACAGTTGACATTGACCCTATTTAAAAATAAATCATCCAAGACAGAGCCAGGATACAAAAGACCAAAGTATTACTCCACTCACTAGGAAGAAGACAGAATGTAGTCAGTTTCAGGGTCCTGGTCTTATCTAAGGTCATTCTGACCTTATTGGAAAATAAGTAACATGGTACACCAACTTTACTCCAAACAATGTAACAGTCTCTTAAAGCTGGGGGAAAAAAAGATAAAGAATATTTTGATATTCAGCATCCATTTAAGAAAGGATAATCTGATTTGTTGGGGCTTTAAGACCCAAGATGTTTCATTCATTACCCAACCTTACTATTGCACTGATTGCTCCATTTCAAAATCAGTACTTTTACATTTGGGTACTGTATATGTACTTGGAACAACTTTCTGGATTTCTTTTCTTCAAGTTTTTTGGACTGGTTTATTTTATTCAGTTTAATTATTTTGAGAATAATTCATGTTGTTGCATGTGCTGACAGTTCATTCCTTTTTATTGCTGAGTGGTATTCCCTGGTATGAACATCCCACAATTCATCTACTCACCTACTTAATGACATTGGGGATGTTCCAGTTTAGGCATATGACCAAAAAAAAAAGCTATAATTCCAGGTTTTTGTATGAATATATACTTTCATTTCTCTTGGGTAAATACTGAATAGTTAGAATGATGAATTCTAAGGTAGTTGTATGCTTAGTTTTTTATGAAACCCTGTTCTAAACTGGTTGCACCGTCTTGTATTCCCAACATGAGTAAAGTCCCAATGGCTTTACATCCTCCCAACACTTGACATGGCCAGTCCTTTTTCAACAAACTAATGGATGTGAAATGAAATCTAATAATTCTAATTTGCATTCCCCTAATGAATAATAATATGGATCATCTTTTTATGTGTTTATTTGCCATCCAACTTACCATCTTTTGGTAAGTTGTCCAAATTTTGTGCTCATTAATTGTTATTTTATTATTGAGGTTGTTACTGATCATTTTTTAAGTTTTTGCCTAATGACAAAGCATTTTTATTTAAAATGAGAAAGCATTACTACTAAACTGTACACTTAAAATGGTTAAGATAAGCCAGGCATGGTGGCACACACCTGTAATCCCTTGGAGGGGAGGATGAGGCAGGAGGATCACAATTTTGAGGCAAGCCTCAGCAACTTAGTCAGGCCTTAAGCAACTCAGTGAGGCTGCCTTAAAATAAAAAATAAAAAAGGGCTGGGGATGTGATTCAGTGGGTAAGCATCCCTTGGTTCAATCCCCAGTACTCAAAAAAAGACAAAGAAAAAAATGAAACTGACCATCCCTTAAAGGTGGAGGGGGCATTTCATTCCACAGGCACAAAATCTGTGGCATCAAATTTCTTTATTTAACTCCACAAATTCAAAATAATCCTAGTTGTACAAAGAAAATCACTAAAACATGGAAGAAAAAAACCCCCAATGTTCACAACCACAAACTAACCTCAGAGCAGAATGTTACTAAATAAAATAAAACACTTCTTCATCTTTATGGTCCACTGACTTTGATTCCAACAGGGCAGCCCACTAACACACATAACCCTGGAGCACTTGAAATATGCTGTAAATATAAAACGCTCTAGAATTTAATGGCTTAATATGAAAAACTACATGTAGAAGATCTCATTAATAATTTTGATAATGACTACATATTGACATGATATTCTGGATAAGCTGGGTTAAATAAAATACATTAAAGTAATTTTCACCTGTTCTGTTTACATTTTACAAAGTTTTTAAGGACTGGGGGTATAGCTCAGTGGTAGAGCATGCTCAAGGCCCTGGGTTCAATTCCAGACACTCTTGGAAAAAAAAAAGATTTTTAGTTTATTAAATGCTTAATTGGCAAATAATAATTGTATACATGAGATCAATGTGATGCTTCTGATATACATTTCAGAATGATGAAGTCAATTTAATTAGCCTATCACTTGCAGTGCTGGGGATGAAACCCAGTATCTGGAGCATGCTAGGCAAGTGCTTTTTTTTTTTTTTTAAGTAGCTACTACAAAATTTAAAATTACATAACTAAGTGCAGTGGCACACACCTGTAATCCCAGTGACTCAGGAAGCTGAGGCAAGAGAATTATAAATTCACAGCCAGCCCCAGCAACTTAGCAGACTCTATCTCAAAATAAAGAAAAAAAAAAGGACTAAAGATGTGGCTCAGTGGTAAAGAACCCACTGGATCAATTCCCAGTATCAAAAAATAAACTAAGCATGCTTAATTTCTAGGAGTCAGCACTGATCAAAATATTTCAAAGAGAGCTGGGCATGGTGGTGTACACATGTAATCCTTGCTACTTGGGAGGCTGAGGCATGAGGATTGCAAATTTGAAGCCAGCCTGGCCAACTTAATCAGACTGTCTTTAAAAAAAAATTAAAAAGGGTTAGATATTAGCTCAGTGGTAAAAATGCTTGCCTAGCATGTGTGAAGTCTTGGTTCAATACCCTATACCATCCCCCCTCCCCCCAAAAAATCCAACTGCTAAGGGGACAAAACAGGTAGGTAGATAGGTAGAGAGGGAGGAAGCTAATATTTTTTCAATTCCTAATTCCTTTGAGGTGTGAAGAAAATGGTGCAAGAGAAAGGGCTTAGAACTAGAAGCAGAAGTCTTCTTAGATCTGTTAAACTAAGTAAAAAAAGAGTGGATATCTCTAAAAATTTAATGATTTTATTCAAGAATAAGCAGGACACTGCAATCAGGAGTATGCATACTATCAGAGATCACAGGCTTATTCAAGGCAGCAAAAGACCAGTTTTTAAAGGTAAAATGTGAAGATTACATAAATTGTTTTAAAGAAATAATCCTTGGCCATAGCACTCACTAAGGGTGGCATCAGACCATGGCTGAACGGGCAACTGGTTAGTAGACATCCTTGCATTAATATTCTCTGTGCAAAGTTGAGGTTTTCAGAGAGTCCTTCTAATAGTTTTTATCACAGCCTTGTGTGCCCTCTTCTTTATGGTGTTCTTCCTCCATTTTGATGTTGACAACTTTACTGGTTCTAAGCACAGCTGTTATTCTTTAGTCTATATGACCTTAAAAAAGTAATGTGGCGACTGTGATCCTAGCACTTTGGGAGGCTGAGACAGGAGAATCATGAGTTCAAGGCCAACCTCAGCAATAGTGAGGTGCTAAGCAACTCAGTGAGACTCTATCTCTAAATAAAACACAAAATAGGGCTGGGGATGTGGTTCAGTGGTCGAGTACCCTTGAGTTCAATCAGTACCCAAAAAAAAGAAGTAATGTAGCTTCATTGGATTGAAGTTTCCTTACCTTTTTTTTTTTTTTACTTTGCTTTAATTCAGAAAGTCAACAAAGGCTAGAGGTGTAGATCAGTGGTACAGCACATGCTTAACATGCTCAAGGCCCTAGGTTCTATCTCCAGCACTTCCCCAATAAATAAATAAACAAAAATGAAAAATGTATTATGCTACTGCTCGTGACAAAGCATTTTTCTAGTACTGCAGATCTTGAGCTTGCAGTTTAATAGAAAATGTAATCCAAATATAATCCAAATAGGTAAAATAAGGAGTACCCTAAGAAAGGTGAAAAGCCAGTGACTGTCTGGCATGCACATGAGTATATGTTTTCAAGGAGAAAAAGTGCTTTAAAGAAGTTGGGAAAAACTCCAAGCACTTAGAACACTCCTTTTAGCTTTCCAATTCCATTATTTTGACAAGTATTAGTCATGCTATAGAAAGCACTAGTATGTAGCTTAGTGATGTATGGAATGGATAATATTGAGTTGAGACCTCCCCATGAGCATAATGACACAGTGAGAAGTAAGTAAGTACACCTATAATGCACTGATATAAAAGTGTGAGGAGGGAGTAAATAACTTGACAAAATGAGGTTCTATTTTACAGAAACAACTCTGCAGTACAGTCCACACTTAACCAGGCCCAAATAATCTCCAGAATGCAAGAGATTTTCTTTATAAAAGGTAACCTTTTGTGATAAGCAACACAGATGAAAATAGTGGTTTATTTTTTAGCAGTAAACACTTAGGTTAGACTAGAACCCTGACAGACAAGCCACATCACTCTTCCCAATGCTACAAACCCACAAAACAAACAAAACAGACAATCTACTCCATTCTTACCTTTAGGGGTAATGATGTATCATGACAACTAGAGTTATTTCAATGGTACTTCCATAAGTTGGATGTACATGACAAATACTATGGTCACAAACTCACAAGAAAAGTTCTTCTGGAAAGTAAATTTACAATTATGTCAGAACAACATAAATAACCTGAACTTACAAAGTCAAAGAACTCTACATACATGGATTTGCTTGTTCATAGTATTTCTTGGGGGAGAATATCACCACATGAATAAAAAAATTAAGGCACAAGTAAAAGTACAGTCATGCATTGCAATAAGGTCAATGAGCATAATAAGATTAATAATAGACCACTTATACAATGGTGGTCCCATGAAGATATGCCACCTAGTGATATGACACCTTAACCACCTTACTTTGTGCAAGCACACGCTTTTCATGTTCCAACAACAAAATCTCCCCAACAAGGCATTTTGTCCTTATGTGACCCATGACAGTTCTGAATTTATCGGTTTCTTGTTATAAGAAATAGCATAAAGTTTGCAAGGAAATGTATACCATGTTTTTGTAACCAATGGTCCATTCAGCCAAGATTCTTAACAGTTAATGGCATGAACAGATTTATGGCAGGATGTTATTGTTCTTTTAGCTATTAAGAATAAAACAAGGGTGTATTCCCATTCTAGTTTCCTTTCCTTCCTTAGTGAATAGCTTAGTAATAGCTGTGAATGTTATTCAAATCTTTTATAGCTTGTTCTTAGTCTCAATGTTCTTAGTCTCATTTCTAAGGTCAGGATTTTCCCATGTCATCTAAAAACTATGATTAGAAATTCTCATTTGTCCCAAATTCATTTTAAAAATAATTTAAGGCATATTCTCCAGTATTATTATTCCAGAATTTAGTGGAAAACTTCCTTCTTATTACTCATTTGTACCGAACTTATTTTAAGAAATAATTTAAGGCATATTCCCAGGTTTTACTATTCTGGAATTTGGTGAGAAAGTTCATGTTTACCAATCCAAGGCTTTCATGGATATGAGTTTTCAGTCAAAGCCCTTACATTCATTTTTTTTCCCTGAAGGAAAGAAGGTAAAGACAAGCATTATGATAGAGTTGAATGAAGACTCGGTGCAGAACTGGACGCTGTTTCCAGCTTCAGTTCAGCCTTTTACTTACTACCTGTGGGTCTGGACAAGGTGATCTCAAAGTTCTCATCCAGATCAGAAATATTTTTTGTTTTAACCTGTTCTCTAGCAGCTTGATCATTTCAGATACCTTTTTCTGGTCTTTCTCCAACACTTATATATTCCTTAGTTGTATAGTAGACTGTATTACAATAAAAGTACATTATGACTTTATATGAGAGGAAGATTTTTATTTTGAATCTGAAGGTACTTTTGACAAATGAGGGCTCATCTGCCATTGGGAATTTTTCTCTTGGACATATGGGAAGGGAAAGGGATGAGGATGTGTTGAGACTAGATTAACCATAGGTAAGTTGTTAAGGTCAGACAATGGGTACATACTGGTTCACTATTCTGTTTTTGTTATGTCTTAAATTCTCCAAAATACAATTCTGGGATAAAAAATCATTTTCAACAGAGAGACTATCTAACTGGTAGTTTTACAGGATTTTGTCCATATAATCTTTGGCTTAAGCATAATTGCTTTTTTTCACTTGGGTTGAGAGAATCTCCAAGACATCAAACTAAGCAGAGGTTCTCAAAGTTCAGCCAAAATTAAGGAAAATCTAATTGAAACGAAATTCTTCAAATGATTTCAAGGTTATCAATCAGAACGAGGATGTGAGCAGTGAGAGACACTTGTATTTATTTCCATAGTTACACCATGTTTCATATAGTATATTTTCCATAACTTCTGAATTGCAAAAGTTAAAGTCCTATGTGAGATGGAGAGAAGAAATAAGCAAGACTCTTGGGTAGGGGGATGCCCCGGCAGGCATGGACTCAACACGGAAAGGCAAGGGATTTAGGGGGATTAAGAGAGCCTCAAGAAGAAAAAATAGGAACGCTATTTGAGGAAAGAGGAAAAATACACATCCCTGGGAAGTCGAAAAATACAAGCAGAGATTAGAGGTGAAGGCGCTTCCATGTGATCTAATGCCCCTTGCAGCCCTTACCACCCACCCACATCACCCACATTCCCTCCTGCCCGCGGAGGGTTGCGCGACACCGGGGGTTGGGGAAGAGCGCCGGCAACCAGGCGCCCGCGTGGCGAGCGCGACGGGGAGGGCGCGCGGACCGTTCCACTGCGGGCGAGGGGGCGGCACGCTCCACCCGGCCGGGAATCCCTGGCAGCGGCGACGGTGCCTCCTGACGCGGAGCGGCGTCGGCAGGGCGTCTGGCCCGCAGGCCCTCTCAAGGCGCCCGACCCCGAGCCCCACGCTCGGCCCCTCAGAGACCAGTGACCTTCAGCTAGGGGCCGGCTTACCCCTACTCACCGACCGCGAGGCTCCGGGGCTCCCAAATCCTCCGCGGACAGTACCTCCCGCCCTAGCCAGCCGCCGCTGGCCGAGGCGTGCGTAAGGACGTGCGCGCGCCCGCCTTTGTCTACGCCGCCTGACGTGAGCCCGCGCCCCGGCGCTCCCCTCCCACCGCCTGCCCTACGTCCAGCACTCGTGCTCTGTTCGCGGGTGAGCCCGGCGAGGGACTAAGTGGCCCCACCCGGCACTGCCCTGCCGGTGGTGGGCGCGCTCTCCATGTGTCGAGCAGCGCTCCACCGGCGGGCAGGGGCTGAGGGGACTGGTACGGTACGTCCTGGGCCCTGTCGCCTGCCCGTCCCATGCGCGCCCCCGGGATTCCTGATGTGATGAGGAGAGCGCTTCCTGAAGAGGGGCCCTCGTTTCTGCGCTGCATCAGCGCTCTAGTACTGCCTAAGAGAAAGAAGTCAGCCCTGATTACTGAGAAGTGGCTTGAGTCACTCACTAAGTCACCTTATCAGCTTGGGGCTATTTGAATACAAGGAGATGCTGCATTTCGAATTTAGTTCAGTGCCCAGCATGCTCAAGAAATGTTAGCTGCTGCCGCCACCACCACTACCACTACCACCTTCATCCCGGAGTCTCATATGTCGTAATAGTAAAGCCAAGGAATTCAAATGTCAGTGTAGACGACCTTCGCATTCCTTCACAGTGTCTACTTCTATTTGGGACTGAGCTGTTATTAAAGTCAGCTGGTCCTGATGAATTTTGTAGTTGTATTTCTTATTGTGTCTCTGACTTGAAACACCTAATCCAGGTTCTTGTCCCCCCTAAAACTAGTCCTTCTCCAAAAAAAGAAAGAAAGAAAGAAAGAAAAAAGAAAAAGAAACTGCTGCTTACTTATTTTGTGGGGTAGGGGGCACTGGATATGAACCCAGGGCCTCCCTTTGTAGACAGGCGCTACACCGCAGCCCTCTTCAGTCTTTTTTTTCCCCCCTCTGCCTTCAGTACCAGGCCCTCCAGCCTAGTTTATTCTGCACATTGCTGCCAGACCATCAGTCCGTGCTAAATAATCTGATAAAATCCTCAGGGCAAACCCACATTCTTTGACCTCAAAATCTGTTTATAAGAATGATGTTTCTGGGATGGGACACAGGAGAAGGAAAGATGGTGGAATGCAATGGACAACAATGCCCTAGGTTCATGTATGACTGCACATATGGTGTAACTATATTGTGTACAAGCAGAGAAGTGAAAAGTTGTGCTCCATTTGTGTACGATGAATCAAAATACACTCTGCTGTCATGTAAACCTAAGTAGAATTAAAAATTTTAAAAAATGATGTTTCTGCTCCAAAACACTGAACCACTAGTCCCCACTACATGTTATCACACTGCTTTGGGGCTTAACACATATTCATTATGTTATTCATTCAATTACCAAGCCTTTATGGAGCTCTCATTATATGCCCAGCTTTTGGGGATGGGGGCATGCCAATTATGCATAGTTGAATAATGAATGACCATATTTAATGTCTAGCTTTATTAAATTCTATAAGATACTGGACATTGTGCATCCTCCACAGTGTTAGGGATAGGGTTTTTAAGTAACCACCTCCATCTTCATTGATTCTGGTCTGCTTTTCTCCCCCCAGAACCAGTCAAACTTAAAAGTAGCCCCTCCACTATGGTTTGAATATGGCTCATCTACTCAAACTCATGCAGTTTAATCCTCAAAGTCATATGTTAAACTTAATGAGGGTAGAAACTTAATCTGACTATGGTGTTTAGAGGTGAGACTTTTGGAAAATAATAATGTTTAGATTTAAATAATGTCTGGGCAGAGCACCCCCCTCCATAATTAAATTCTGATGGCTTATAAGAGGAGGAACAGAAGCTAGGTGCCGTGGTGCACACCTGTAATCTCAATGACACAAGAGGCTGAGACAGGAGGATCTCAATTTCAAGGCCAGCCTCAGCAACTTAGTGAGATTGTCTCAAAATAAAAAGGATGATGATGTAGCTCAGTGGTAAAGTGCTCCTAGGTTAAATCCCCAGTACTTAAAAAAAAAGGAGGAACAGAGGCTAGACCCACAGACACAGACACATGCGTTCTCTGTCTTTTGCCATATGAAACCTTGGACTCTGCCAGCAAAAAGGCTATTACCAGTACTGAGCTAATATCAGCTTCATGACCTTGAACCTTCAAAATTTCCAGTTAAATAAATATCTTTCATTTACAAAATTAGTATGCCTTGGATATTTTGTTACAGTAATGAAAAGCTGACATATTAAAGTTCTTTGTATATGATAGTTTTGAAATTGAAAAATATTTCACACATATCAGCTTACCAAAAATCATATTGAATGATTTTTTTACTTAACCAAGTAGACTCAGTTGTTGAATATCAACACACGCTTGTGAAAGTATGCATACTCACTGGCAAATTCTCTAAAATTTCTTTACTGCAAAAAGGCACTCAAATTCCCTTCCAAGAGGAACTGGGTTAATATGGTTCCCTTCGGTTCCAGAGATTTGTTTGCAAAGGCCAATGATCTGGGCAGATCTTTGGCACATTCATTGTTAGGTGCAAGAAATACAAATGGGACAGATGTTGTAAAGCTAGACGCAAAGAAGATTTACCTATGGTAAAGTCTTACTGCCCATAGCTCAGGTTTATAAACACACTGAATTTCTTATCAGTGTGAATTTGGACTCTCTTTAGATTATTATTGAAGTTATATTCACATTCTAGAGTAGAAAGACTCTTGTACTTCAGAGACTAAAGAATATTAAAAGCTGGATGAAAGGTGGTCAATTAGAAGAAAGGAATCATAGTGTTTAAGGGCCCAGTGAGAGGTTTAATAATCTCAACTGTATCCTAACTTTGAACTCATTTTCAAACTACACTACTAGAATCCACATATTCTCTATTATATTGTACATAGTGCTATGAACCTGGGAAGAATTTCCCTATCCCAGGAGAGCAATACCATTCATATGCTGTACAACCCCTCTCCCTTCCGTAGTCATCTTCACAAATATAAAGCCTTTGAGGTAAATCCATAGTTGTTACCACACTACTAAAAATATTTACACTCCTTTCCAAGTGCCAAGAGAAAAAGCCAAATAAAAGCACAAGGAATGTTCCTTTTTTTAAAAGATCTTAATTGTGGTAAGCTACATATAACAAGCTTTACCATCTTAACCATTTCTTTTCTTTTTTGGGAGAGCAGGGTAGTACTGGGGAATGAACTCAAGGCCACGTGCATAATAAGCAATCACTCTATTGCTGAATTACACACTCAGCCTCTGTCTTAACCATTTCTAAATGTAGTTTGATAGTATTAAAATATTTTCACACTGTTGTGAATCTTCAGAACTTATCCATTTGGAAATCCCGAAACTCTGTATCCTTTAAATATAAGCTCCTCATCCCCCTCCTCCTGTCCCCGAGTAGCGACCAGTCTGCTTCATATTACTATGAGTTTGACATGCAAGTGAGATCAGTAGTTGTTTTTCGTTTTGTTTCGTTTGGGTACCAGGGATTGAATCCAGGGTTGCTTAACCACTGAACCACATCCCAAGCCCAGTAGTTGCCTTTTTGTGACTAACTTATTTCTCTTAGCATAATGTCCTCAAGATTCATCCATGCAGTAGCATGTGTCAGAATTTCCTTTTTTAAAAAGGCAGAATAACATTCCACTGTATGCATATACCACACCTCATGTATTGATGCACATTTGGGATTGTTTTCAATTATTTTAGACATATATACCCTGAAATAGAATTGTAAAATCACATGCAATTATATTCATTTCCTTTTATTTTATTTATTTTTGGTGCTTGGGATAGAAACCAGGACCCGTGCTCGTTAGGCAAGTGCTCTACCATTGAGCCACACTCTCAGTTTTTGTAAAAAGAAATAAAGGCATGCATGATCCCAACGACTCTGGCAATATGATATACTTTTTTTTTTTCAGTGTTGAGGATTGAACCCAGGCTTTCATACATGGAGGGCAAGCACTCTACTACTGAGCTATACCCTCACCTCTGATGCACCCATAAAATTCTACTTACATAAGACTCTACCTGCCAAGTAGTGATAAAAGTTATCTGAGCTGGGTGTGGTGGCACACACCTGTAATCCGAGCAACTTGGGAGGCTGAGGCAAAGGGATCACAAGTTTGAGGCTAGCCTGGGCACCTTAAGGAGATCCTGTCTCAAAAAATAAAAAGGACTGAGGATGTAACTCAGTGACAAGATGTCCCTGGGTTCAATCCTCAATACTGCAAAACAACAACAAAACAGTTGGCTGAGCAGAACATCCTCTTGGATGAATGTGGTAAATTACTCCTCTTTGTTCAGCTTATCATTTTCTAAAATTCCCTTCCAACTATCATGATCACTTCCATTAAAACAAAGTTTGCCTTCCTGGGATCCTCAAAGCAAGAAAAGAGGAGCCTCTAAATTATTTTAATAATTCAAGAAGTCTAGTTGAAATCACACATATATCTGAAACAAGAAGCCACTCAAGCTGACTAAAATTGAATTTCATATCTTATGGACTAATTTCATCTCTCAACCATAAGAGGAAGTTGAATCTTCTCTAACACTGTCTTGAGTACCTCTAGCATTGTTTAATTTGTTATCTACGTGTATGTTTGGCTCTCCTTTCCATTGGAAGGTTAATTGTATTTTATTCATCTTTCTATCTCTATCTTTATTCATCTTTCTATCCCCAACTGGCTCAATAGATGTTTGTTGAATAAATGAAAACTGCATAATTATTACCAGACACTAGACAAATTAAGCATGTATTTGATTAATAACATAATGAGCCTACTAGTACTTAATGCACAAAGTTTAGTAGACAATACTTGGTGTGTGTCGGGAAAAGAATAAAAGGAGCCCTTAGTAGCAAAAACATGAGAGCTCATTAAATCATAATGTCACCCAGATAAGAAAGTTTGTAATAAACTAATGTGTTAGTTTTCCATCACTATGACAAATATCTGAGATAATCTACATATAAGGCAAAAAGACTTATTGTGCCTCAGCTTCAAAGGTTTCAGGTAATGGTCAGTTCATGGTTGCTTTGGACCTGTGGCTAAAATAGTAAATTATGGCAGCAGGAACCCTTGGCAGAGGAATACTGTTCACCTCATGGCAGCAAGTTAGCAAAAACAAAGAGTGGAGGGGCCAGCGTCTCAATATCCCCTTTAATCAAGGCAGATCCCCAGTGACCCAACTTCCTTCTACCAGGTCACATCTCCAAAATCACCATGAGCTGAAAAACAAGGCTTCAACACATGAGCTTTGAGGGAACAATTAAGATCCAAGCCATACCAAACTATTTATCTTAGTCTGGACTTTTCAGAGGTCGAGAAAAACCTAGACCACTTGTTTTTTGTTTTTTGAGAGTATTACTACATTAAAAAAAGAAAGAAAAAAGCATGGCAGGATTATAAGTGGCATATGGTATACATATATACTTACAAAATTCACAATTTTAGTGGAAAAAAGTCAATAAAACTTGTGCTATTTATAGGATAAGGCTTTACAAAAATGCCAAATATTATTTCAAAGTGCACTTCAGGCACTGGGCATACCAGTAATACCAGTTGTGCACACCAGTAATACCAGCAACTCAGGAGGCTGAGGTGGGAGAATCACAAGTTCAAGACCAGCTTTAGTAACTTAGTGAGACTTTGTCTCAAAATAAAAAAAAAAAAAAAGGCTGGGAATAGAACTCAGTGATAGAGCATCTCTGGATTCAATCCCCCGTATTGCAAAAGTAAAGCCAAGTAAAAGTCAAGTAAGAAGAAAGAAAAAAGAAAAGAAATAATAACAAAACTCACTCCAGGGTTTGGCAATGAGACACAAATGCGAAGTTCAAAGCTGAGCAGTATTGGCTGGAGATGTAGCTCATTAGTAGAGCAGGAAGACCTGAGTTCACAATCACCCATACCACCACCAACAAAAATAAAGCTGAAGCTGGGCACGGTGGGTCACGCCTGTAACCCCAGCACTTTGAGAGGCGGAGACAGGAGGATTGCAAGTTCAAAGCCAGCCTCAGCAAAAAAAAGTGAGCCACTAAGCAATTCAATGAGACCCTATCTCTACATAAAACACAAAATAGGGTTGAGGATGTGGCTCAGTGGTTGAGCACCCCTAAGTTTAATCCTCAGTACCAAATCAATCGATCAATCAATCAATCAATAAATAAAATAAAGCTGAATAGGGAGCAGCATCTTTTTTTTTTCATTCCTGTTAGTTTTCTGTAGCTGTATGTGTAACTTTATTTGAAGATAATATAAAAAATCTAAATCCTGACTTTCTAATGTGACACATGATCCAGCCGGACTTCCAGGACCTCCCCTTCCTAGTGTTAGACCCTCGCCTGATTGTGTTTTCTCTAATGCTCGTGGAGATATAAATTTCACAAATTCTAGTTTTATTAGAAATACATTACCACACCTTCTAGGAGTAAGTCACAGCTGGCAACTCATTTTTTTTCTTGGATTCTTATTTGTACTTTTTGGGATTATTTTGATATTTTTGGTGCTGGGATGGACCCCAAGTCCTCTCTCATACTACGCACACACTCTGCCACTGAGCTATATTCCCACCCCTCGCTAACTTTAATTTGAGAGTGACATCCAATTCTGACAGCATGTCCTATGGATCCTCCTGCCATATTCATGATCATCCCTTAATGAAGTCAGGGCTACTAGAAGGTGTGTGGGGGATTGAGAGAGGGAGGAAGCACTGTGGTTACAACAGCAACCCTTATCAAACAAGGGAGCTGCAGCTGTGTTCATACTGTCCCATGGGTTTGGCTGCTTCTATCTTTACCCTGTTAACCACCTGGCAGGACATTCTGGCTATTTTAAAGAGAGAGAGTCAGCCAGAGTAGGCCCTTTCGGAAAACAATAAACAAAGCAAATGTTGCTTGCTCAACCACTATGACTGCGCTTATATAGCCTGTTATTAGCACAAACAAATATAGCCCAAGAAATCAGAGATTAAGATTTTAAAAAGAAACTTTTATTTAAAACGTGTCATCTATGAATAATAATCTGGGAATGAACAATCTCTGAATAAAGGTCAAAATCTTTCCATGACTGAGCTCTCAGAACATTGTACATTGAAGCTAGAGACATACTTGGCACAAATACTCATGTATTATCTAACGTGTCCTGAGCTCCAAGGGGTTGACCAGCCTGGGGACCAGCAGAGTCCAAGGTAGTCCTGTCCTAGCTTTCCCAAATCCTGAGGGAGGCAAATAGTTGAATAAATACTTTCACTATAGGGCAATAAATACACAACAAGGAATGTGTGGGGGCCAGGGGAGCAAAGTTCTAGGTCAACTGCCCTCTAAAAAAAAAAAAGTATTAAACCACTGAATAGTTTTCTGGTAATCTGAAACAGTCTTGCTTCTTCAGCTTTTCCTAAAAGAAATGTTCATTAAAGCATCTGCTGGGCTTTATGCTGTAAACACTCCTTCCCCTTCTTCCTCACTTAAGAATTGGTAAACTGTCTCTGCCCACCTTAAAACAGGTGACTTTCACACACACACACATACACACACACTTGTCAGTGCCATATGGAGAGGTAAGTATAACTGCACCGTTCAGTGTGGCATTTCTCCTACTTTAGTGTAAGTGATACTTCCCAACCTCTCTAAGAATAGGCTTGCCCATGACCACATGGGTCTGCTTGGCCCCTACAGACATTCTCTGCTAGGTCTTTCAAGTAATTACATATAAAGGCTTTATTTACGTTTCTTCTGTTTCCTGCTTGTTCCAAAGGCTTCCCAGCAAATGGGAAAGGTTGCCCAACAGGGAATCTTCCTACAGGAAAACAGTTCCCTTGAGTCAGGAAGTGAGCCTGCCCATGTGAAAGAAGAATGCAAGGCATTTGAGGCCTTCTGCAGGGGCTATGAGTTGGGTCAATCTTGTCTCCCAGGATGAATGCAGAGTCAAGAAAAGAGTCTGAAAATAGTTTCAGGAGAGAGGAAACAATAAACAAAGCAAAAAAAAAAAAAATTCAGGCTTCATTTAGGCAGAAAAAGCAATCACAGAGAGATCAGCTTCACCTGGACAAGCAGGACTGTGAACCTGGCACTAAATAGTCAGTAGTTTTGCGCTTGATTATTGTCCCCCCAATACTGAGCACATTGTAAAGAGAAGCAAAACTGGATGGTACACGCCCGGTCGGGGGACTTCTTGGAAACATCATTTGGAGGGAAAAGGTATCCATCTCACCTACACCAAAGATGGAACACATAAACAGGTCACTTCTTGGAAGAAGGCCCCAGCATTGAAGGCCATGCGCATCCACATCCACACCACCTCCTGCAAGCCCTGGGGTTGCGCCCATTCGGTGCCCAGCAGGAAGGGCCTTGTGCAGCGCGCTGCTCCAAGCACACTCCCTGAGTCTGCACTTACATTTGGAATCCCGTAGGATCCCTCCACTGGGCACAGAAGTCCAGGGAGCAGGTTAGCGACTCTGGCAACACCAGTGATGGTGGCCTAGGGAAACTGGGCACTGGACTCCAGCCCTGTTCAGGGGCTCTGCCCGCAGCATCCTCAAACGTGTGTACAGATATCAACGAGAGCCCTCTCGTGTCTGCAAACACCACTTGCTTTTTGGGTCTCTGGGGTTCAGAAGGTCCTGCCAGGCATGAGCGGAAGGACAACTGGGGCTGCAACTCCACTCTGCCAAACCTCAGCTGCCGCCGGAGAAATGAACGGTGGTTGAAGTGGAGATGCATGGGGATATACAAAGAGCAGCAAGGAGACCTTTGAGAAAAGGAGATGGAAGTTCAGTTGAGAGAGCAGGACCTGGCATTTCCAACTGCAGTCCATGCCGCCCCTGCCTCCCACCAGCATCACTGTATTATCTCCCACCCCCGTTTGCTACCTCACCCCTAAGGGTCTGATGAAACTGGATAAAAAGGAACCAAGACAAAAAGATACTGTGGGTTGAAAGCCAAATGACAGCCATCAGTTTCTGCAGACTGGAGGACTTACCCCACTCACTCCAGGCAGCAGTGCGTGGCAGGGTCGTGGGCTCCTCTAATCTGAGACCAGTTTGCTCAGCAGGAACTATTTATTTACCCCTGACTCTCAGAGGACCAGCAAGACTGAAGTAGTGGCCCCTTGGAAGCAGCCAATCAGAAGAGCCTTTCACGTCTTAAAACAGTTGGCTGGAGAAAGGAAAAAGATGTGACAAAAACTGTGACTCAGACACTTTGTCCAGGGCTACCTGCACTCCACCCCTGCGGGGGCAGCCTTGGCCCCTCTTCCTCATCTGTGGTGGGGATCTGTGATAAAGAGGAAAGGCACAGTGATGGACAGCTCTCAGCTGTGGACAGGTTTTGAGAAAAGAGAAGTTTCGCAGCATACTGCATGTAGAATTTCCGGGAGATCTCGACACACTTCTCTTTGCTCTGCCTCTTGTTTTTCTGGACTATCACAAACTACCCATTTTGGAGATTTTCTCAAACTCAGAGCTTTTCTTCCTTCACACTTTTGTTCCCTGCCTCCTGTGGAGCCTGTTTCTAGTTGGTGCTCTCTGTATCCCTAAGGTGCATCCAGACACAGGAGGATCACTGAGTGGCACAAATAGAGTCCTTGGGTACTGGGTGCCTGCTTCCGTTTGTTGTGGCCACAGTGACAAGGGTGTAAGATGCCGAAGTACATGGTAAGGAAACCCACCTGGCATGCCTAGGTAACACTGGTGGGCTGCAGCCTGTGCTGGAGCTAGAGATGATTTGATTGTCTCCTCTGATGGCCAAAACTTTCCTGGTGTTCTTTTTTTTTCTTTTTTCTCCTCCTCCTCCTCCTCTTCCTCCCCCTGCTACCATCCTCCTCCTCCTCCTCCTCCTCCTCCTCCTCCTCCTCCTCCTTCTTCTTCTTCTCCTTCTTCTTCTTCTTCTCCTCCTCCTCCTCCTCCTCCTCCTCCTTCCTCTTCTTCCACCTGGGATTGAACCCAAGGGTGCTTAACCACTGAGCCACATCCCCAGTCCTTTTTTATATTTTATTTAGAGACAGGGTCTCACTGAGTTACTAAGGGCTTCACTAAGTTGCTGAGGCTGGCCTTGAACTTATGATCCTTCTGCCTCAGCCTCCTGAATTGCTGCGATTATAGGCGTGCACTACTGCACCTGGCTCCCAGAGTTCTTTAATCTGTATCCTTCTGTTTAGTTTGCAGACCTAGTTTATTCTCTCTATCCCTTAAATCTTTATGTGCCTGGAGTCCTCAGGCCTTTGTATTTGTTTCACATTCTACCTCTTCATTGGAGGTCTTTACCCAGTTTTAACAATTATTTAATGTCTTATGTGAGTAGCACCCAAGTCTTTCTTTAGCCCAGTCCTTTCTCCCAAGCTTCACACTCCTGTATAATGTTTGATTTCTCTGATCTGATTGGTGATAACACCGGTGTTTTTTCCTGAATACTTTTCTGTATGTATGTTATATTTCAATAAAAAAAATCAGGTAGTGCATGTCTGTAATCTCAGCAACCCAAGAGGCTGAGGCAGGAGGGTCAAAAGTTCAAGGCTAGGGGCTGGGGTTGTGGCTCAGTGGTAGAGTGCTTGCCTAGCATGTGTGAGGCACTGGGTTTGATTCTCAGCACCACATATAAATAAAAAAAAATAAAAATCTATCAACAACTATAAAAAAAATTTTAAAAAAAAGTTCAAGGCTAGCCTTAGCAATTTAGTGAGACCTTGCCTCAAAGTAAAAAATTGGAAGGATTGGGGCTGGGGCTGTAGCTCAGTGGTAGAGCGCTTGCCTAGCACATGTGAGGCACTAGGTTTAATTCTCAGCACCACATAAAAGTAAATAAATAAAATAAAAGTATAAAAATACAATAATATTTTAAAAAGGGGGGCTTGGGCATGTAGTTCTGTGGTGGAATATTCCCAGATTCAATCCCCAGTATTTCAAAAAAAAAAAAAAAGAAGAAGAAGAAGAAGAAGAAAAGAAAAGAAAGGAAAAATCAATTAAACACCGGAAAAAACTGGTACCCCACACAGGTACTGCATGGGACATTCCTTATTCTTTCAATTCAGACAGTTTTGTTGAGCATGGTATCAATGCACACATCTGAAGTCCCCATCTCCTTCATGGCAAATCTCTGGATTTCTCTGAGTGCCTGAAGGGCACACTTTTAAAAGTTCACTTATTTCTAAATAGACTCTTATTTGCATTTTGCATTTTCTCTTTGACACAAATAATTTTTAAGAGTGTTAGCTAGGGGGCTGGGGTTATAGCTCAGTGGTAGAGTGCTTGCCTAGCATGTGTAAGGCACTGGGTTCAAGTCTCAACACCGCATAAAATAATATAAATAAATAAAATAAAGGTCCATCAACATCTAAAAAATATTAAAAAAAAAAGAATGCTAGCCAGGCACGATGGCACACACCTGTAATTCCAGTGGCTCTGAAGGCTGGAGCAGGAGGATTGCAAGTACAAGGCCAGCATTAGCAATTTAGCAAGGCCCTAAGCAACTTAGACCTTGTTTCAAAATAAAAAACAAAACAAACTGGGGATGTGACTCAGGGGGTTAAGCACCCCTGGTTTCAATCCCCGGTACCAGAAAGAAAGGAAGGAAGAAATGAAGGAAGGAAGGAAGGAAGGAAGGAAGGAAGGAAGGGAAAAGAAAAAAAGGAAACCCCCTCCAAAACAACAACAAAAAAATTGAGTGTTATTAACATTTCTAAGGGATTACTTTGGAGGAGGATATATTTCTTGTTTTTGAGTTGTACTGTAAGTCATCATTTTTTAAAATTTTAGTTAGATGAACACAACACTTTTATTTTATTTATTTATTTTTATATGGTGCTGAGATCAAACCCAGTGCCTCACACATGCTAAGCAAGTGCTTTACTACTGAGCTACAACTCCAGCCCTGTAGGTCATCATTTTTTACTTTACTCATTTATTTGTATAAGAAATACAGAGAGATCCCTACTATGCACAAAATAACAAATTAGGTGCTGAGGTACAAAGATGAAAAAAACTGTCAAGGCTACTAACCACAGGGGAATTCAGAGAATGTGATCTTTATGAGCTTTATGACCTGTATGACCTGTATTTTGAGGAATTTACTGAGATTTCTTTAGCAGTTAGTATGTGATCAAATTTCTAGAAAAGAAAGTTTTGTTTTGTTTTGTCCTTTGCTGGGTGCAAATGCCTATAATTCCAGCAACTGGGAGGCTGAGACAGAAAGATCGCAAGTTCAAGGCAGCTTGAGCAATTTAGGGAGACCCTTAGCAACTTATCTATTTTGAAATAAAAAATAGAAAGGACTGGAGATGTAGGTTAGCAGTAGAACACCCCTGGGTCCAATCCTCACTACAAAAAAAAAAAAAGAAAAAGAAAAAGGAAAGAAAGAAAAGAAAAGAAAAAAGAAAGGAAGTATTTTTTCAGTTTGATAGAATGAGGTTCTTCTACTGCTCAAATTCTGAAAAAAAGAATGTTCAGTTCTTCTGTGATGATTATGTTTTTCTCTAATCCTTATATATCTAACAACTTAGGCTTTGTAATGCTATCTTGTGTGGTGGTGAAGGTTCAGTACTGTTGTATCTTCTTGGTAATTTTGTCTTACATTAAGGAATAATAAACCTCTTCATTCTACTTAATGCATTTGCCTTTAAGTTTATGTTAATTTTTCTATTGACGTCCCTTTTTGCCTTGGTAATATCAATGTGTCATAGCCCTGTTTATTTCTCTATTGCCCATTTTCCTTTTAAGTGCGTGGTTATTTTGTGGGAACAAAAAGTACTGAATTGTGTTTTCTCTTCTTTTTCCTCTTTGTTTTTGATACTTTATATAACTCTAGGTTTCAACCAACTACCATTGCATCAGGTTTTTTTTTTTTTTTTTTGGTTTATGTTGGCTAATGCCAAGCACCTAGTTGAACATTATCCTGCCATTACTACTAATGCTAATATAGACTAAAAGAGCAGTTTCTCATTTACATAGCTTTTATTTTTCAGGATTATGTTCATATATATGCATACCTAGGTATGTATATGGGAAACATTTAGATTTTAAATCTTCCCCAAAGGCCCATATGTTGAGGTCTTGGGCCCCCCAGCCTGTGGAGCTTCCTAAAAGTGGAACTGTTAAGAAATAGGGCCTAATGGAAGTAAGTTGGGTTATTGAGACATGGGTAAGGGGGATATTGGAATCCCCAACCTCTTCCTCTATTTCCCAGCCACCATGAAGTGAGCAGCTTTGCTTTACCACATACCCCCTGCCATGAGGTTCTGCATCACTACAGGTACACAACAAGGGAACCAAGTGATCATGGACTGAAACCTCTAAAACTGTGAGCCAAAATAAAACCGTCCTCCATATAAGTTAATTATCTCAGGTATTTCACAATAGCAACAGAAAGCTAACAAACCCATCTTCCAAATCTGGTTAAACACACAAAACTACAGGAACAAAAATATGTAAAAATTTCAAAGATTCTAAAAACCTTTTACCTACAAAGAGACCTTGAATCAGAAGAACATTTTCAACTAAGGTTAGAATTGGAAAAGATCTAAGTAAGCAATATGCTACTTAACACAGTTGGAAACCAAACAGGCAGGCACAGCCTTTGTAAGTGCCTTCTGAAGAGCTCAAGGCCAGGACATTTTTGCCTGATAAACAGCCTGGGGTCAGGGAAAGGTAACTGATTTTCTGAATCAGAAGTGCTAGGTTGCAATCTTGGTCACACTGCTTGCCTGTGACCATGAAAAAGCTGAAGATTTTACATCTGCAAATGGAATAGCAATAGCTATCTAGTAAGTAGATGAAGATAATAATGTACTTAGAATTTATAGATGTATATTATTTTAGAGTTCTCAAAAAATCTTTTTATTACCTCATTTCACTTTTTCCTTGCACTAACCTTTGTTATGTTGGTATTATTATTATTATCCCTGTTTTACAGATAAGAAGAAATACTTCAAGACTCCTGAGTTAATAAAAAATGCAAATTCTGGATTTGAACCTAGTTTTCTGACTCCAAATCCCAAGATACTGGGATGCTTATGGAAAAAGTTTAAATTCCTGCATAATGCCATATCCCCCAATAATTTTATTTGGATTAAATACCTAAATATGAAAAAATAAAACATTAAAGTTTTAGAATAAAATATTGAAAAATACATCTATACCCTTTGTATAAGAAAAGACTTCTTATGTAGCACATAAGAAGCACAGACCAAAAGAACACTGCCTGAATCCAGTTGACTACCTATATATATTAAAGGACAGAATTTTAGTTTTAGAAAAAGATATATCTGCAGTGCACATGATCAACAAAGGATTAGTATGCACAATATATAAGATTTTGTGTGTGTATAAAATCCTGCAGATATCTTTGTGAGAAAGAAATGATGTATATACAAGAGTGTTCTATGTAGCAGTGATTGCAGTAGCAGCAGTTTTGAAACAATCTAAGTGATCGTCTTCAGGGTCAAGTAAACTATGACATATACAGACAATGAGATTCTAAACAAAGAAATCCAGGAAACTTTCTTTTTCTTTTTTCTTTCTTTCTCCTTCCTCCACTCCTATGCTGGAGATTGAATCTAGGGCCTCTCACATGCTGGGCAAGAGCTCTACTACTGAGCTATACCACCAGCCCTGTTTGATTTTTTTATTTTGAGACAGGGGCTTGCTAAATTGCCCAGGCTGGCCTTGAACTTGAAATCCTCCTGCCTCAGCCTCCCAAGGAGCTGGAATTACAGGAGTATGTCACCTCACCTAACTTAGGGCACTATCAACATTTGTACCCAGCTGGGAAGATCTGGAAGATGTGCTATTAGGAGAGAGAGAAAAAAAGCTGTTATATATTCTGTGCTTTTCAGTGTCTGAAATATTTTATAATGTTTATAATAACTAAAGATGAAGTTAGATTGATAAGAATTATTAATTTTCTTTGCTTCACTAAAAAAAAGGGAGTCACTAAGTGAAGTCCAGTGAGAACGATATGGCCCAGCATTGATGATCATATGGCCCAGGAAGTGGACAACAACAATAAAGCTTACAAGTTGTTCAACAATAGCAGACTGCTTAGGAATTCTAGTTATTTATTCCCGTAAGTGGTAGGAGTGAGGGGCAAATTTAGTCCCTTGAACTCTTGGGTCACTAGAGAAAACAGATGATAATAACAACAAATTTATTTTTTAAAAAAATAAGTGATTTGATTCTACTGCATCAAATTTATATTAAAAAAATACTAGTGATACTCCTAAGGGTTATAGTGGCCATTGTTTCTATCTGCCCAGCCCTTCTCCATTTGCATTTCTGTGACAGATCTGATCTCCCATGCTGGTTGGGCCAATCTTAGTAATAGTGATTGGTTCAAGAGCTGGGCACAGGTCCTAAACCAGGGCAGTCAACAGGACCTTAAATCAGGAAGGTGGGGCGGAGTTCTGTCTTTCCACACTGAGCTGGTGTGGATCAACTGTGAAGCCTCCTGGAGCTCTATTTCCTGAGACCGCACCTGCAAGGACTTAGACATGGGACTTAAAGAAGAAATCAAGAACAGGAGGCCCACACACCTCTCTCAAGTGTTGGAATCTGTGGATCTATTGGTTCTTAGAGGCCAGCTGCCATTTTCAGATATTGCAACAAATAAATCTTTTGTTTCACAATGCTGGGGAAGGAACCTACAGCTTTTCAACATGCTAGGCAAATGGCTCTACCACTGAGCCACATCCCCAGGCCCCTCCCTTTTTCCTGAAGCTATTTCAGGTTGAGTTTCATCACCTACAATCAGAATCCCTGGTCCACAGAACTCTCTTCACTTTACATTCTGTATTTGTCCTTTGATTATGTTATATTCACAACTGGACCTTCTTCTGAGTTCTAGACATTCAGGCTCTTACAAGAACCTCCACCTTGTCCCACAAACAAAAACTTAAGTGTGTCCATGACAGAACTCATCATTTTGTACATTCCACCTCCACCTTACAAATTGCTTTTCTAACCCAGGCGCAATCGTGCATGCCTGTAATCTCAGCAACTTGAGAGGTTGAAGCAGGAGGATTCCAAGTTTGAGGCCAGCCTCAGCAACTTATCAAGATCCTGTCTCAAAAATAACAATAAAAACTGGGGATGTAGCTCAGTGGTAAAGGTCTCCTGGATGCAATCCTCACTACCAAAACAACAATAACAACAACAATAAAGCTTACAAGATAAAGATTTTTCTATATACCTGTACTCACTAACATTGTTTCTAAATACCCAGATCAGATATCATTCTAGACTTTTCTCTCCCTTACTCTAATTTCCCACCTACCTTCAGTCTAAGTGGTCATCTCTTCCTCTCAGACTTGCCAGTTGCCAATGTTCTTTTTCAAATCAGCAATGTTACTTTTGTGTCTGTTGCAGGGAATTGCAATGTTACTTTTCTTTTTCTTTCTTTTTTTCCTTGTGGTGTTTGGTTGGAACCTAGGACCCTGTGCATTCTAGGAAAAGACTTTTCCACTGAGTTACACCCCCAACCCAAAGTTACTTTTTATTGCTTCTACTTCTTTGCTGAAAATTTTAAGTTCATCTTTTATCTCCAGGAACATGTTTGTTTATAGCCTGTGCTAGCAATTCCACTATCTGGAGTACCTCTTTCTCTTATCTGTTTGCTTTCGTTGGTTCTCCTTCATATTATCTTTTCTCCTTATGTGCCTAGTTATCATGCTAGATGTTGTAGTGGAAAAATTATTTACAGATATCTTTGGAGGCCTAGGATGTTATCTTTCCTCAGAGATGATTTTAGTCTACTTCTGCCAAATGACTGTAGGCAATAGCAATCTGGATAGTTTTAATCCAATTTACAAGTTTAAGGTTTCCATGGCTTTCCACATGATTCAAAATTGGGCTAAAGGCAGCTAATGTAAATTTTTAAATAGTTGAATGATTTTTTTTCTTTTTTACTCCCCAACTTTAACAAATCATTTGCATTTTATTCTAACATAATTCTAAGTAAGAAAAATCTGAGCCAGATATTTGGCTCATGCCTGTAATTGCAGCTACTCCAGAAGCTGGGGCAGGAAGATTGCAGGTCCCAGCCTCAGCAAATTAGAGAGACCCTATCTCATAATAAAATAAAAAAGGCTGAAGATGTATCTTAATGGCAGAATACTCACCTAGCATGTGGGAAGATGCTAGGTCAATCTCCACTATCAGTAAAGGAAAAAAACAAAAGAAAAACATGTAGCTAAATTGTTTCAATAGTATTTAAAGCCAATATGTTTAGGTAAGGTGTTATGAATAACAATGATACTTAAATATATAAAATTTCTTACACTGAAAGAACAAACCTGGGCTGAACTGGGCAAGTGGGCTGGTTTACTTTTTTTTTTTTTTTTTTTCGGTCCTGGTGGTGGTACTGGGAATCAGTGGTTTGCTTCTAATTTACTTTTACTCCTAGGTTCCTGATCCTAAATTCACAGAGGTTTATCAGAACTCTTGCCTTTTTAGGCCCTGAACTCTCAATTACTCCCTCACTCCCTCTAGGCTAGAGGTGCTTTACTTTTTTTATTCCACAGACCCCTTTGGCAGTCAGATGAAGCTGTGAACTCCTTCTCGAAAGAATGCTTTAAAAATTTAATGTCAAATATATAGCAGTATAAAGGAAAACAATTATATTGAAATACAGTTATCAAAACATTGAATAATTTTGTGATGATTGTAATATATGCGCTTCTTTCTCAATGCCTCAAATAACAAGTTCTAGCAGCAGGTCTAACAACTGACTATAATTTAGAAACAGTACTGAATATAAATGACATTTTGAGATATCTGTGACAACCATAAATGTGGTAGGGAGAGATCTGATTTCTGTTGGTGACAGTATCACAAGTACTGATAATATTACTGTGGCTTGTTGCCTAGATTCATAACAGAATGGAAGTCTAAGCTGCATTTAGAGATTAGTACAAAGAAAGATGTAATTCTTTAATTGCTTCCTTTTTTTTCTTCAGGACTGGGGATTCAGCCCAAGTATGTTCTGCCCCTGAGCTACATCTCCAGCTCTTTTTATTATTTTTAAAATATATTTATTTATTTATTTATTTTAACATTTTAAAAGTCTGTTCTTTTTAGATATACATGACAGTAGAATGTATTTTGACATATTATACATACATGGACTCTTTTTATTTTTTGAGACAGGGTCTTGTTAAATTGCTAAGGCTGGCCTTAAACTTGTAATCCTCTTGCCTTAACTTCCCACTTTCTTTCTTTTCTTATTATTTTTTCTTTTCTTTTTTTTCTTTTTTTTTTTCTGAGTTATAAAGAAAGGAGATTTATTTTGGCTCACAGATTTGAAAGTGCAAGATTGAGGATCCATATCTGGTGATGGCCTTCTTGCTGGCAAAGTCCCAAGGTGGTGCAGGACATCACCTGGGAATATTGTGTTCCAGCCTAATTGTTGTTTTTATTATTATTATTTTATTTGTTCTAATTAGTTATACATGATAGTAGAATGCATTTTGACACATCATACATAAGTGGAGTATAACTTCTCATTTTTCTGGTTGTACATGATGTAGAATTATACCGGTCATATAATCACATATGCACATAGGGTCATAATGTCCGGTTCATTCTTTTATCTTTCCTATCCCCTTACTCCCCCCCCTTCACTCTACTCTGTCTAATCCAAAGTACCTCTATTCTTCCCTAGCCCCGCTCCCTTATTGTGAATTAGCATCCAAACATCAGAGAAAACATTAGGCCTTTTGTTCTTTGGGGTTGGCTTATTTCACTTAGCACAATATTCTCTTGTTCCATCCATTTACTGGCAAATGCCATAATTTCATTCTTCTTTAAGGCTGAGTAATATTCCGTTATGTATATATACCACATTTTCTTTATCCATGCACCTAGGTTGGTTCCATAGGTTAACTATTGTGAATTGAGCTGCTATAAACATTGATGTGGCTTGTCACTGCAATATGCTAATTTTAAGTCCCTTGGGTGTAAACCAAGGAGTGGGATAACTGCGTCAAATGGTAGTTCCAATTCCAAGTGTTCTGAGGAATCTCCATACTGCTTTCCAGATTGCACCAATTTGCAGTTCCACCAGCAATGTATGAAAGTAACTTTTCCCTCACATCCTCACCAGCATTTATTGTTGCTTGTATTCTTGATAAGTCCCTTTCTGACTGGAGTGAGATGGAATCTCAGTGTAGTTTTGATTTGTATTTCTCTAATTGCTAGAGATGTTGAACATTTTTTTCACATATTTGTTGATTGATAGTATTTCTTCTTCTATGAAGTGTCTGTTCATTTCCTTAGCCCATTTATTGATTGGGTTATTTTTTCTTTGTTGTTAAGTTTTTTGAGTTCTTTCTATATCCTGGTAATTAGTGCTGTATCTGAGGTGCCTGTGGTAAAGATTTTTTCCCATTCTGTAGGCTCTCTCTTCACATTCTCGAATTGTTTCCTTGGCTATGAAGAGGCGTTTTAGTTTGAATTCATCCCATTTATTGATTCTTGGTTTTACTTCTTGCACTTTAGGAGTCTTGTTAAGGAAGTCAGGTCCCAAGCTGACATGGTGAAGATTTGGGCCCACTGTTTCTTCTGTTAGGCGCAGGGTCTCTGTCCTAGTGCCTAAATCCTTGATCCACTTTGAGTTAAGTTTTGTGCAGGGTGAGAGATAGAGGTTGAATTTCATTTTGCTACATATGGATTTTCAGTTTTTGCAGAGCCATTTGTGGAAGAGGCTATCTTTTCTCCAGTGAATGTTTTTGGTGCTTTTATCTAGTATGATGAGATAACTGTATTTATGTGGGTTTGTCTCTTTGTCTTCTATTCTGTACCATTGGTCTACATGTCTGTTTTGGTACCAATACCATGCTGTCTCTGTTACTATAGCTCTGTAGTAGAGTTTAGGGTCTGGTATTGTGATGCCTCCTGTTTCATTTTTCTTGCTAAGGATTGCTTTGGTTATTCTAGGTCTCTTATTTTTCCAAATGAATTTTATTATTGCCTTTTCTATTTCTATTAAGAATGTCATTGGGATTTTAATAGGAATTGCATTAAATCTGTATAATGCTTTTGTTAGTATGGACATTTAAAAAATACTAATTCTGCTTATACAAGAGCATGGGAGATCTTTCCATCTTCTAAAGTCTTCTTCAGTTTCTTTCTTTAGTGTTCTATAGTTTTCATTATAGAAGTCTCTCACCTCTTTTGGTAGATTAAGTCCCAAGTATTTGATTTTTTTTTTTTTTTTTTTTTTGGGTACTGGGGATTGAACTCAGGGGCACTTGACCACCGAGCCACATCCCCAGCCCTATTTTGTGTTTTATGTAGAAACAGGGTCTCACTGAGTTGCTTAGCGCCTCGCCCTTGCTGAGGCTGGCTTTGAACTCGCAATTCTCCTGTCTCAGCCTCCCTAAGTGCTGGGGTTACAGGCTTGAGCCACCGCGCCCGGCTCCCAAGTATTTGATTTAATATTTTTTGAGGCTATTGTGAATGGGGTAGTTTTACTAATCTCTCTTTCAGTGGATTCATCACTGATGTATAGGAATGTGCTTAATTTATGGATGTTGATTTTACATCATGTTACTTTGCTGAATTCATTTATTAGCTCTAGAAGTTTTCTGGTGGAATTTTTTGGATCTTCTAAATATAGAATCATGTAGTTGGTAACTAGTGATAGTTTGAGTTCTTCTTTTCCTATTTGTATCCCTCTAATTTCTTTCTTCTAATTGCTCTGCCTACAGTTTCAAGGATGATATTGAATAAAAGTGGTGAAAGAGGGCATTTTTGTCTTGTTCCAGTTCTTAGAGGATATGCTTTCAATTTTTCTCCATTTAGAATGATGTTGGTCTTGGGGTTAGCATAGATAGCTTTTACAAAGTTGAGGTATATTCCTACTATCCTTAGTTTTTCTAGTGTTTTGAACATGGAGTGCTGTATTTTGTCAAATTTTTTTTCTGTATTTTTTGAGATAATCAGTTATATGAGTCTTGTCTTTAAGTCTTGTCATCACATCTATTGATGTGATGAATTACATTATTGATTTCTATATGTTGAATCAAACTTGCATCCCTGGCATGAACCCCACTTGATCACAGTGCACCATCTTTTTAATATGTTTTTTATGTGATTTCTCAGAATTTTACTGAGAATTTTTGCATCTATGTTCATGAGGGATATTTGTCTGAAGTTTTCTTTCCTTGATGTGTCTTTGTCTGGTTTTGGTATCAGGGTGATACTAGCTTCATAGAATGAATTTGGAAGGGTTCCCTCCTTTTCTCTTTCATGGAATAATTTGAGGAGTATTGATGTTAATTATTATTTGAAAGTCTTATAGAACTCAGCTGAGAATCCATCTGGTCCTGGGCTTTTCTTAATTGGTAGGCTTTTGGTGGCATCTTCTATTTCATTGCTTGAAATTCATCTGTTTAAATTGCATAAGTCCTCCTGATTCAATCTGGGTAAGTCATATGACTCTAGAAATTTGTCAATGTCTTCAAGATTTTCTATTTCATTGGAGTATAAATTTTCAAAATAGTTTCTGATTATCTTCTGTATTTTAGTGTGTTCATTGTGATGTTTCCTTTTTCATCACAAATTTTAGTAATTTGAGTTTTCTCTCTCTGTTAGCATGGCTAAGGGTTTATCAATTTTTAAATTTTTTTCAAAGAACTAACTGTTTTGTCATTTTTAAAATTGTTTCTCTTGTTTCAATTTCATTTATTTTAGTTCTGATTTTAATTATTTCCTGTCTTCTGCTTTTGGTGTTAATTTGTTCTTCTTTTTCTAGGGCTTTGAGATGTAATGTTAGGTCATTTATTTGTTGACTTTCTATTATTTTAATGAATGAGCTCAATACAATGAACTTTCCTCTTAGCACTGCCTTCATAGTGTCCCAGAGATTTTGATATGTTGTATTGTCATTCTCATTTACCTCTAAATATTTTTTTATTTCATCCCTGATTTCTTCTGCTATCCAAGTGTCATTCAATAGCATATTATTTAGTCTCCAAGTGTTAGAGTAGCTTCTATTTTTTATTTTATCATCAATCTCTAATTTCATTCTATCATGATAGAATGCAAGGTATTATCTCTATTTTTTTGTATTTGCTAAAAGTTGCTTTGTGACATAAGATATGATCTATTTTAGAGAAGGATCCATATGCTTTTGAGAAGATAGTGTATTCAGTCATTGATGGATGAAATATTCTATATATATCTGTCAAGTCTAAATTATTAATTGTAGTTTTTAGTTCTATAGCTTCTTTATTTAGTGTTGTTGGAGAATCTATCCAACTGTGAGAAAGGTCTGTTAAAGTCCCCCAGTATTATTGTGTTGTGGTCTATTTGATTCTTGAAATTGAGAAGGGTTTGTTTGATATATGTAGATGCTTCATTGTTCGGGGCATAAATATTTGCTATTGTTAAGTCTTGTTGATGTATAATTCCTTCAAGCAATATGAAATGTCCTTCTTTGTCCCTCCTGATTAACTTTGGCTTGAAGTCCACTTGATCTGATGTAAGGATAGAAACCCCTGCTTGTTTACATGTTCCATGTAAGTGATGTTTTTTCACAACCTTTCACCTTCAGTCTGTGGATGACCTTGCCTATGAGGTGAGTCTCTTGGAGACAGCATATTGTTGGGTCTTGTTTTTTAATCCAATCTGCCAGCCCATGTCTTGATTGATGAGTTTAGGCCATTAACATTGAAGGTTATTAATGAGATATGATTTGTGTTCCTGGCCATTTTGGTTTACTTTTGGTTTTTAATTTGAATTAGTTTCCCCTTTGATTGAGTGTAATTCCTCCTTCTGTTGGTTTTCACTTCTTTTAAAATTTCATATTCATGGAATATTTTGTTAATAGTATTCTATAATGAAGGCTTTCTAGTTGTGAATTCTTTTTTTTAAAATTTTTTTTAGATGTTGATGGACCTTTATTTTATTCATTTATATGTGGTGCTGAGAATCGAACCCAGTGCCTCACGCATGCCAGGCAAGCGCTCTACCACTGAGCCACAACCCCAGACCCCATCTAGTTGTGAATTCTTTTAACTTTTGTTTATCATGGAAAGTTTTTATTTCATCTTCAAATCTTAAGTTTAATTTTGCTGTATATAGAATTCTTTGTTGGCATCCATTTTCTTTCAGAGCTTGGTATGTATTATTTCATGAGCTCCTAGCTTTGAGGGTCTGGGTTGAGAAACCAGCTGAGATCTGAATAGTCTTCCTCCTATATGTAATCTGATATTTTTCTCTCACAGCCTTTAAAATTCTATCCTTATTCTTTTTTTTTTAACAACTCTTTTTTTCCCATTTATTTTATTTATTACTTTTATGTGGTGCTGAGGATGGAATCCAGTGCCTCACACATGCTAGGCAAGTGCTCTACCACTAAGCCACAACCCCAGCCCTATCCTTATTCTTTTTCTTAAAAAATAATTTTTTAGTTGTTGATGGATCTTTATTTTATTCATTTATTATTTATATGTGGTGCTGAGGATTGAACCCAGTGCCTCATGCATGCTAGGGGGAACTCCTGGAGGTGGGACAAAGGCTTAGGTCTGCCAGTAATTAACTCCCCCAGCTGCTGAGCCAGCACCATGGCTGCAAAATGGTTTCTTCTGTGCACACCTCCAAGAGAGATGGTGGCTCCATGCCACCCCACGCTGAACATAGATAATATGCAGCACAGTTTATTGTTTTTTTGAGCAGTGCCTCTGATCTCTAAGCTCTTCATACTCCAACATGCCTCAGTCTTTCTGAGAATGAGGGTTCCTTTAATTCCTTTTTTGCTTCACTGCATTCACATAGGGACTGTTCTAGTTTGTGCTTCCAGCCTCTATTGTGGTTGTAGGGCTGGGGACCTTTCCAGCAAGATCTCCTGAATCCTCAATCTGTTTTGAGTGTCCAGTATTAAATTCCAGTAAAGTCTCCTTAATTCTTGATCATTCACCCACCTTGTTGAAAAGCTGCCTGTCTGCTTTTCTTGGTTCACGCCACAGAGCCACTAGGGAAGCAACCCCTCCACTCCACCATCTTGCTGCCTCTCTCAGCCTAATTGTTTTCTTAACCAAGTTCATGGATCCTCTAAGTTCATGCAGTCCTCAAAGTTCATGCAATCCCTGAACCCAAGTGTAGAATCTCCATGTTGGGCTGCTGAAAGCACTGCTGAGTCCCTCAGCTACCACTTTGCATGGACAAATGCTATACTTAACCTCTCAATATTTGTCTTTTTCTGGTTTTCCATGCAAAACTTCCTTGCTAGCTCATTAGTCCTTTGATGTTTAAAAAAAATGTCCTTTATATTTCATCTGTTTAAAAATTCTCTTCAGTGTGCCAAATTACTTGGTTCACTAGTACAAGAAGCAGAAGTCCCTGCTTGCCATGTTCTCTCTATCTTTACGTGCTACAAGGATCTGATTGCTTATCATGGGATTGCCAGCACAGCACCTGGCTGCTGACTCTAGTCTGGCCTCCATTCTCCAAAGTCACCAGAAGCATTTTTCTAAATGTAAATCAGATTTCTAAAAATGTAAATCTAATATTATTATACGATCTTAACTCAAAGTCTTTCAGAGGCTCCCAAATGTTTTAGTGAGAATTCCAAACTCTTCAGCATGGTACATGAGACTCCTGTAAGACTCAGTTCTCCTAACCTAAGTCTCCTGTGAGACTTGATAAGAGGGGAAACCACCTCTCCTCCTATACCCTAATCTCATTTATGCTCTTGCCAAACTCAAAAATTCAAGGGGTTCCCAGATTGCTGTCTCTGCCCTGTGACTTCTGTGCCTTTGCATATGGCAGCTTCTGTCCCAAATAGCCATCTTTTGTTCCCTTCTTGGCCTGACTTACTCTGACTCCAGTGTTTCAAGTGTCAGCTCAGACATCACCTCCTTGGGAAGCTTTCATGATTCTTCCAGTTTTTGGAGTACTTCTCTTTCTTTCTTTCTTTTTTTTTTTAATATTTTTTTTGTTGTTGATGGATCTTTATTTATTCATTTATTATTTATATGTAGTGCTGAGAATTGAACCCAGTGCCTCACACATGGTAGGCAAGTGCTCTACCACTGAGCCACAACCCCAGCCCCGGAGCACTTCTTTTTCATAAAGAAGTTTGGAGTACTTTATTTTTCATAAACCCCTGTGTCTATTACTATGTTGATAAATTATTATTATTTTTTTGTACTGGGGACTGAACTCAGAGAACTTTACCACTGAGCTAAATTCCTGGTCATTTTTATTTTTTATTTTGAGACAAGGTCTCCCTAAGTTGCTCAGGACCTCACTAAATTACTTAAGCTGGCCTCAAACATGATCCTCCTGCCTCAGCCTCCCAGGTCCCTGGGATTATAGATGGCTTATTCCTACCTTTGTAAAAGCATATTATACTGTGGTTTGTGTTCTTATATATCTCTCTCAGTAGACTCTTCATCTGCTTTTAAGATAGGGGCTTTCTTCTCTGAATATACATGTTGTGGCTCATATAATGATACCCCTAAAATATGGTGCCTTGGATGCTGACCACTTCACAAAAAAGAAGATTGGAAGTCCTCAGAAGCAAGGTTTCTCTGAACTTCTTCTGCTCTCCTATCTCTTGTCCTTTTTTATCCCCTGAAGCCAAACAGAGAAATCAGAATTACTCTTTCCAAGGTGGGCCATGGAAACTAGAAACTGTCTTTTCTAAGACAAGCCATAAAATCTAGAAAGCTCACTTTCTCCTTTCTCCCTAAAAGACCCTCATTCCAGAGGGGTTTTGCCCCACACTTGGTAGGAAGGAATGTCACAGAAAGAGGCCAAGAAGAATCTGAACCAACAGGCCTTGCTGGGTTTTTCCTCAGTCCATTGTCATTTGATCAAAGCCTTGGTTGTATCACATTTCTACATGGAGATCCGTTCATCAAACTTAAGTATAAAAAGTTTTCCTAGGGTGTTTGGATCTTCATTTCTTGGAGGTTCCTATTTCCTGTAAAATTGATTATATAAATTGGTTATGCTTGCAAGGCTGGGATCAAATCCAGGGTCTCATCATATGAGGCAAGTGCTCTACCACTGAGTACACCCCAACCCACTTTTTCTTATTATTCTATCTTTTGCTATAGGAGTGTAGATTGTGATCCTTGTGATGGGAAAGGAAACCTGTCCTACCTTTTCTACTCCTACACATAGCACATAATATAATGTCTGACCATATATGTTGGTTTACTAAGTTGAATGAAGTTACGCTTAGTATATTGCTTTTTTGTGGAGGATGGGTACTGGGGAATGAACCCAGGGGTGCTTTATCACTGAGCTACCACCACAGCCCTTTTTATTTTTATTTGGAAAGAGTCTTGCCAGGCTGGCCTCAAACTTTTGATCCTCCTTCCTTGGCCTCCTGAGTTGCTAGATTTACAGGCATGCACCACCATGTCTGGCATAATTCCTTTTTATATATTGCCTTTTTTTTTTTTTTTTTGGTACCAGGGATTGAACCCAGGGGTGCTTAAACACTGAGCCACATCACTAACCCTTTTTGTCTTTTATTTTTTGAGACAGGGTCTCACTAAGTTGCTTAGAGCCTTGTAAGTTGTTGAGGCTGGCTTTGAACTCACTATCCTCCTGCCCTAGCCTCCCTGGCCGTGGAGATTGCTATTTTTCTTGTCATTTATCTGACCTATTCACTCTAAGAAAAAAAAATTCTAAAGTGATAGTATGCTAATACTATCACTTACTCTTACCTTTACTGCCATTTTTGCTTAGGTGACTCACATAAGAATTTATACTCTGTAAAATGGTTTATGAGTTACTCATTTCCATATATGTTTTAAGAAGTGAGAACTTCAAAATACTAATGTATATCCAAGTTACTAATATGTACTTACTAATCCCTTATTTAACTCTTCCCTAAATTAGGGGTAGTTTTTTAAAATAAGCCATCACAGAACAGTAAAGCTGTGGGTATAAAGAGAAGAGAGCTGGAGGTGTAACTTAATTGTAGAGTACTTGCCTAGTATGCATGAGACCTTGGGCTAGAGCCCTAGCACCACAAAACAAAATGAAAAAGGAGATCAGAAACTATGGAATGCCACAGGGCCCTGCCAGGAGGAAGCTGGGTGAGGCAGTAAGCACACTAAGTGGCTCAGTGATCCATGGTGGAGAATCCAGAAAGCAGAACTCACAGGACTAATCTCTGATCATATGAATCACAAAATTTGAACAAACAAACTTCCCCCACCCTATAGTGGGAATTGAACTCAGGGGTGCTCTATCACTGAGCTACAACCTCAACCCTTTTTATTTTTTGTTTTGAAACAGGATCTCTCTAAGTTGCCAAGACTGGCTTCAAATCTCCTGCCTCAGCCTCCCAAGTAGCTGGGATTATAGGTGTGTGCCATTGTACCTACCTGAACAAACTTGTACTTTATGAAGTTCTGAGAAAAACTTATTACATGGACCCTTACATAGAAAAGAGTGGATAAAGTAGTCGATAATGTCTTTTTTTTAAATTTTTTTTTTAGTTGTTGATGGATCTTTATTTTATTCATTTATTATTTTATATGTGGTGCTGAGGATCGAATCCAGTGCCTCACGCATGCTAGGCAAGCGCTCTACCACTGTGCTACAGCCCCAGCCCGATAATGTCTTTGACGATAATCTTTTATTTATTTATTTTTTTGGTACTGGCGATTGAACTCAGGGGCACTTGACTACTGATCCACATCCTCAGCCCTATTTTATGTTTTATTTAGAGATAGGGTCTCACTGAATTGCTTAGTGCCTTGCCATTGCTTGAACTTGCGATTCTCCTGTCTCAGCCTCCCAAAGTGCTGGGATTACAGGTGTGTGCCACTGCACCTGGCTTGACTATAATCTTAAAAAAATAGGTGTAATTCACATGGCTGTTTCTTTCCTAAAAGCAAGGAATTACTATATTAATCCAGGATACTGATTTCTGAGTTCAAGTTTGATACAGAAGTAAAACTCAGGAGACTGACAAAATAACCCTTAAGCTCTCTCGTTTCATTTGTTAAACATTGACAAAACTGTGGCTATCTGTCTATTCACATCTGAAGTCACTGAAGAGTTCTGAGCTACTGAAGAATAACATGTTCTGTTGTTGATTGGAGATAAGAAAGTGATAAAAGTCAGAAGACTGGCAAACTTGATGACTCTAGGCCAAACCACTTGTCTGATTAAAGGCAGGCTTGCCCATGAAGAGAGCCCTGAGTGGCTGGAACACATGGTGTGCTTGTTAACAAATGAAGTTAGATGTGACACATGCCATTTTTCATATCCTTATTTTTTGACCTGTTTTGGAATTTAGATTGCAGGCATGCCATTAGGCTGAGTATGTCTAAATCACCTCTTCCTCTCCATTATTACTAATATGAAATTCTGAGTACCTTAATTCTCCAAAGAATGTTGGTGAGATTTTAATAAAAATAGTAAAACTGTAGGTATAAAAAGGAAATTAGAAACTATTGAGGGAAGAGAAAGAACAATTGGACTAGGAAGCTGGGGTACAATGGTGAGAAAAAGCTGACCTCATGGGGGTGTTATGAGGATTAAGGAGGATGACTTGTGCGAAACAGTTTTCTCATTGTTCACTCACAAATGCTGAATGAATATTAATCTCCTTTGCTCCTTCTTTTTCTGTAGGATAACCATTGAAGTATGTATGTATATATGTATGTATGTATTTAGTTATTTGTGGTACTGGGGGTTAAACCCAGGGGCACTCTACCACTGAACTGCATCCTCAGACAGGGGTTCATTAAGCCCTCAAACTTGCAATCCTTCTGACTCAGCCTTCCAAGTCTCTGGGACTGTAGGTATTCACCACTGGGCCTGGCTACTTTGTGTGTATGTGTGTGTGTGTGTGTGTGTGTGTGTGTGTGTGTGTGTGTGTGTGAGATGCCAGGGACCCCACCCAGGGCCTCGGGCATGCAAGGCTAGCACTCTTTCACTGAACTACATCCCCAATCCTGTCACTTACTTTTATTTTCATTCCAGTAGAACCTAATACAACTGGACAAGAGGCAAGACTTACGTAATTGTGTATTGACTTTATTTTGAAGGGTTTTCCTTGTCCTAACAAGTTAGGAAAAATTTATAATATTGTAGTTTGTAGACTATGACCTGCTTAAGGGATAAAATACTTTTATGTTAGGAAAAATGTCACATCCTCTAAAATAATGTGAATAGTAGTGTTACTCCCTCAACTAAGTCTTTTTGGGAAACTAGAACTTATTCCAGTGAAGCTGTCATTGCTCAAAACATTTATGAATCTTCTTTCCTTTCATGAAAAGAAACAGTACTGGCAAGATGACTAAGAGGGTGGATTTAGAAGCTGTGGGCTTATTGTGTTTGATTGAACTTCTACTGCTTAGCAGTTTTGTGGCCTTCAGTAGATGAGTCTGTTTTCTCACCTATAAAGTGGTTATATCTTATTTAATAAGATAGATGGTATCTATCTTATTAAAATATAGCATATAAGAAATTTAAAAATCTGGTATCATCTACATGGCAGGAATTGTTGACACTCATAGAGATACAAAATGAACATGTGCCAAAGATTTTACTTAGAGAATCAACAAAGTGTTAAAACCTCTTCAAATAGGGATTTGCTCTTATTCTCAAGAGGACAAAACTCATTTGCACTGTCATCAATAAGAATCATTGCATAGTGAGCCAGGAAATACACATATTATTTTCAATTTCCAATAAGTCATTTTTTAAATTTTGAGACAGAGTCTTGATAAGTTGGCAAGGCTGGCCTCAAACACACACACACACACACACACACACACAAACATTAATTTGTTGGCCTCGAACTTGTGATCCTTTTGCTTCAGGCTCCCTTGTAGCTATGATTACAGGCATGCACCACCATACCCAGCTCCTATAAGTCAACTTCTACCTCTACAGAGTTGTAAAATGACCTATTGGAAGACATACGTACATATTCTATAGGGAACAAGCACTCTATTGATAGGATATCTAGTGATCTCTTCTGTCCATTCCAAAATCTCAAATCCTCCCATGCAGAGGGTTGTCGAGATTTACAAGTTTATCTACTTAAAGCATAAAGTCTGATTCATAGCAAACACTTAATCAACAGTAATTATTATTATTATTATTATTATTATT
>CM053403.1:108566838-108595140 GCA_028644305.1 Xerus rutilus | reverse complement strand
TATCAGCCTACATGTTGGCTCTTCATTGAGATTCTCTGGTCACTTTCTGGTCACTCTGTTTTAATTCTCTGCAAGGCATTTATTACATGATTTGAGCAGGGACAATGGCAGTCACATTCAGGATTGTAACCCAGTGCCTTGAACTGTGTCTGGCACACTATATGCTCAATATGTGTTTAATGAATAGCTGAAGTGAATAAAAACACTGGAAAACAGAAGGCACTAGAAGAATATCGAATGCTTTTATTCACATAAAAACTTCCTTGCTTTTACCTATTGATTTCTCTTGGAAATAAGAGCAAATTCCACTGATTATTCCCCTAGCCTATATTACATAAGTGAAAACCTGCTGACTTGATTAAGCAGGAGAGACTGGAATGCAGGTTGCTTTTTATTATGTTTCAAGGTCATAATTCATTTGCTGTCTATTATCTCCTTCCTTCAAGTATCACTGTGAGACTCTTTATTCACATTGGGTCATTTCATTCATTTCCATGGAGAAGGGAAAGAGCTTAAAGGACAAAAACTATTGCTAAAGTCACATTATGGGACAGCTGATGTTGCTGTGCTCAAAGACTTGGCCAAGAATGGCCAGATGGCTAAAGGCTGGCCTGGCAGAGCTGTCTGAGGCTCAGGGAGGGCTGCAGGTCAATAGCCAGATCACACTGTATGAGACCACAAGCTGACAGCTGGCCCAAGGCTCCTTCTGCCATGAACCTCAAATGTAATAATGGCTTATTGGTTTAGTTGTGATTTTCAGTTAAGCATGACAGAAATTGGTTTTAAGTTCAATATTGGAGGTTCCAAAGGTTAGTTCACACAATCCAATGACATATTATAGTAGACCACAGCTGTTTTCTTTATTCTATTTAGTTTTCTTACCAGGAAGGTGTAACAAACCTCCTGTTGTCATCAGATTAGGGCTAAATACATCCTTCTGATCATAGGCAGTGATGCCTTTTTATGAACACAGTATGAACAACAACAAAAAAGCCACAAAGAAAAAAGATACATGAAGTGATGGCATATTTATTTGCCTAGTTTGCAGAATAAACAGAGCAATGGCCCCATCTGCTGATACTGGCTAAAATGACAGGAAGTGAGGATGACGTTGCGGCAATATTCAATATTAAGAATCCTGTCTCGACTTCTTTTCAATGCCTAAATGATCCATAGCATTGCTAAGAAAAGTTTGCTATGTGGAGAATTATTACAATATTGTTCTTAGGCACAAAGTAATGAGAGATTTCTAATATTTCCTGTGATTCCATGTTTCCATGCTTATATTTAAATGAGCTGTACTGCTCCAGAAGCAACGAGAGGAGCAATGGTTTTATATCGGATCAAGTGCTGTGAGCCCTCTTCCAGGTCAATCACATAGTCCCTGAAAAAGGAGAGGAAAAAAATTTAGCTGCAGGGCTTAAGCTGGTTCTCCATTAGGAGGAGTATTTTCCACTGAGAAAGACACATATCACTTACCTCTGCTCATCTGTTTCTGGTTCTACCAGAATGTTTTCTTGTCGTTCTTTCACTCTCAGAAATACATATGAATCTAGATCTGGTTTTGGAACTGCCAGGAAAACCATAATGCAATTAGAAAATGTGCACCTAACAAGGGCGACATGGAAAAAGTCACTAGGGTTAATGGTACTGAACACCAAGGGATCCCTGATGGAAAGCATTGTGGAAGGGTGATAAAAGGAGAGATCTGGCTCCTTATAGCCAACACTCACTCAATAAATAAGTACCTACAATGTGTAGGAATTCTATATAGTAGTTCCCCTAATCCAAAACGGATGTATTCCAAGGCCCCCAATGGATGCCTGCAACTGTGGACAGTACCAAACTATATATTTCTATACATAACTATAAAATTTGATTTATAAATAAGCACAGTAAGAGATATAACAATAATATAAAAACAATTATATTGTAATGAAAGTTATGTGAATGGGGTCTCTCTCCTTTAAAATATCTTTTTTTCTTTTTCCTTTTTGGGTGGTACTAGGGATTGAACCCAGTTTTATCACTGAGCTCTATCCCCTACCCTTTTAGTTTATTTTAAGAAGGGTCTTGCTAAGTTGCCTATACTGGCCTCAAACTTAAAATCCTCCTGCCTCAGCCTCGCAAATGAGTAGGATTACAGGGAAGTGCCACCACACCCAGCTTCAAAATCTTATTCTACTGTATTGTTGTGAGGATGTGAGGTGATATAGTGCCTATGTGGTGACATAAAAAGAGAGGAACAAATAGCCAGGCACAGTGGCGCACGCCTGTAATTCCAGTGGAATGAGAGGCTCAGGCACGAGGATCACGAGTTCAAGGCCAGCTTCAGCACAAAAGTGAGGAGCTAAGTAAGTCCGTGAGACCCTGTCTCTAAATAAAATACAAAATAGACCCATATTAACAACTTTATAAATGAGGCCTGAGAGAGAACTGGCAGTGTAGCTCAGAGTAGAGAACTTGCCCAGCATGTGAGGGATTTGATACTCAGTGCTATAAAAAAAAAAAAAAAAGCCTAAGGGAGATTATTTGCTGCTTCCCTTCTAACATGTGAGGACACAGAAGTACCACAATGAGGGACAGGTTCTCACCAGACATTGAATCAACTGGTTTCTTGATTTTGGACTTCCCGGCCTCCAGAACGGTAAGTGGCTCAAACAGACTAAGATGCTGTTCTATTGCCATGAAGATTCCAGTATGGCACCCAGGTCAGGGAAGAGATGAATTTCTAAGGCCTAGCTATACTTGTGGCCACAGTACACCAAGCTTAGCTTGTGAATAAGGTGGATTCCAGTCTCCTAGGGAACTGTTTATTGGGTCTGGAAATTTTGCCTGACACGGTCCTGCTCAAAATATGGCAGATTGGGAAAGACTGCAGAATATGGATTTCCCCTGTGAGCCAGAGGTGCCTAACTGGTTGATTCAAGGTTAGGTGTGCTTAACTCCCTTTCCTCAGCTCAGCAGACTTTAGGGACTAGTGTGAGGAGGGCTTGGACCAGCTTTTTCCCTGACTGATTTCTTTTTCCTCTTTTTTTTTAACCAGAACCCTTCCTTTCCCTTTGTTGCTTATCTACATACTTATTTTTCCAAATTTGTGAGGAAAGAGTGAGGATGAAGACTCTACTCTCAGGCACCTGAAGATTATTTAGGATGTAAACTCGACCTTGGGTGAAAGACAGGACTTTGCTTACCTGCCCTTAAGAGGTCCACCTTCTGTAAGTTGGGAGGCATGTGCTTTAAGGCAACATTTTTAAGATAGGCCTCTGTGTGAGCCATGTACCTGAAATACAAAAGTTCACATTGCTGTGGCACATACAACTGGTAGGAGTCACCCTGGCTATCAGACAGACAACAGCGAATGGGGCTCTAGGATGGGCTCTGTGGGGATAACCACCAAAACTTGTGCTTATAAGCTGAAGACAAAGGCAGTTTTATGCTTCCTGCTTACTCACTCTTTGGCAAAGGCAAATTCCTCTGGAGAAAGACTGGAAGACTCCCCCTCAGGTCGCATTTTCTCCTTTTCAAGGATGTGAGGAAAAAACTTCTCTATCTGTAAGGATAAACAAAAACCATAAAAACATCTGTCAAGATTCAAGTGTCAAATATACCTGCTTGCTGAAAGAAGTTGAGGATAATCTGACAAGGGGCTGCAGATGCAGCTCAGTGGCAGAGTGCTTGCCTGGCGTGCACCAGGTCCTAGGTTCAAACCCCAGCACTGAAAAAGAAAAGGAAAAACTTGACAAAATGGCAAGTCTTCAGGTTAAAACTCCTTTTGTTGTTGTTGTTTTATTAGACATTCTAATCAGTGTACATGATTGTGGTTTTTATTTACATTTCCCTAATAGCTAATGATGCTGAGCATCTTTTCACATAATCATTTGCTACCTGAATGTTTTACTTGATGAAATATATGCTTGAATAATTTGCCATTTTTTCACTGCATGGCTGTTTCCTCAACATTGTAAGAGTTATTTATATGTTCTGGATACATTGTTTTGTTATCTATATGATTTGCAAATATTTTTTTTCCAGTCTATAGCTTGTCTTTTCTTTATCTTATTGGTGTCTTTTGCAGAATAAATGCTTTAAATTTGGATGAAGTCTAAATTATCTTTTTGGTTTTTTTTTGAGATGTGCTTTTGGTGTCATATCTAAAAATTCTTTGCCTACCTCAAAGTAATACAGATTTTTCACCATGCTTTCTTCTTAAAGATTTAAACTTTTACATTTATATCTATGATCCATTTCATGATAACTTTTACATAAGTGTGAAAAATTAGGACTTTTTTGCACATGGACATCCAATTATTCCAACACCATGTTAATAACAGTATTTTTTTTTTTTTGGTACTGAGGATTGAACTCAGGGGTACTCAACTACTGAGCCACATCTCTAGCCCTTTTTTTTTTTTTTTTGGTGCCGGGGATTGAACTAAGGGGTTCTTGACCACTGAGCCACATCCCCAGACCTATTTTGTGTTTTATGTAGAGACAGAGTCTCACTGAATTGCTTAGTGCCTCGCTATTGCTGAGGCTGGCTTTGAACTTGTGATTCTCCTGTCTCAGCCTCCCAAAGTGCTGGGATTACAGGTGTGTGCCACTGTGCCCAGCTTCCAGCCCCATTTTTGTGTTTTATTTAGAGACAGAGTCTCACTGAGTTGGTTAGCACCTGGCTGTTGCTGAAGCGGGCTTTGAACTCGCGATTCTCCAATCTCAGCCTCCCAAAGTGGTGGGATTGCAGGCAAGTGCCACCGTCCCGACTACATTTTCTTTACTGAACTGCCTTTGCATCTTTATCAAAAATCAATTGACTATTTATTTGTGTACTTTTTGGCTCTCTGCTCCATCCATTGATCTGTTGGTCCATAGGTTCACCAATACCAGACTCACAATTACTGTGGTTTTATCATACATCTTAAAATCAAATACTATGCTTCCTTTATTTTCTATGCTTTCTTTATTTTTTCATGGTTTTGGCTATTATAATTTCTTTACTTTTCCATGTAACTTTAGAATCAACTTGTCTATGTCCATAAAGCATCCTGCTTGGCTATTTCTTTGAATTTATTTAAATCTATGTATCAGTTTGGGGATAGCTGATATCCTTTCTGATAAGACCTATGCTCTAGACTTCAAGAAAGGAGCATAAATTCTGAGAAAAGACAATGCCTCTAAAAAGGAAGACAGTTAAAGAGAGATGGGAGGCTTTCATAAAAGAAAACCTGAAAAGATAATTGTAAATGATGTCAAAGAAAAAAAGGGATATCATTTAACATTTTAATGTAACCGCATGTGGTGTTATTCTATGAGCTGAAATACAAACACTGGAAAGATGTATACAGAATACACAAGCAGACATAATAATGACATTTAATTATGTCATTATAAAAAAACCAGAAATGAGGCAAGGCTTGGAAAAAAATGCTAAGAAAAACAAACAACTTACAACCTAACAAACCAAAAAGCCAAAAGCTACAGAATGGTATATATCCAGAACTGGGGAGGGATTGGCCTGTGGTTTGTGCTGTTATTTTTGTCAAAGGAAATGTTCTTTGGAAGTAGGGAATTGACAGTGGTAAGCTGGAAATGAAGGCCAAGAGAAAGTAGCACTTACTGTTTTTAAAGGACAGTAAGTCTTTTGGTTTGGACCAATTATGTTCTGGGATAAATTAAGAAATTAACATCTGTATGGAGCTTATGTTTATAAAGACTTTTCTGTCATATGTAAATTTCTACCACATCACTTAGTGTACTAAAATATGTGTAGTTTCATGATCTTAGATAAATCACTACAATTAGAAGACGCCATGGAAGATTGGAGATAGGAAAATTTCCTGATTTTTCAAAAATGGAAAAGTGGTGCATCTTCAAATATGGACTAGTAGGCTTCTTGTTGATAAATGGCACTATATTAAGATAGATAATTTTAGAGAAATTTGTCTTTGTGACAGTGATTGAACCTAAGGCCTCACATATGCTTACCACTGAGGTACATCACTAGCCTGAGAATGGATAATTAAAAGAAGGCTTATGAAGTCAAAGGGATTTAGTTAACATGAGGAGGATTTACCTGACCAAAATAGGGAGAAAAAGGGGTAAGTGGCCTGGTAGTTGGGGGTGGGGAAGCACATCTGCTTGCCTGCCCATATACCTCCCTATCTATGTCTGTCTATTTATCCATCTATCTATGTAGTACTGGGGATTAAACCCAAGGGCTTACTATAGCAAAGCTAACATCCTCATTCATTTTTATTTTTTATTTTGTGACATGGTCTAAATTGCTGAGGCTGGCCTCACATTTGATCCCCCTGCCTCAGCCTCCCAAGTTGCTGGGATTACAGGTGTGAGCCAACGTGCCTGGCTATGTATGTACTTTTTTTTTTTTTTTTGGTACTGGGGATTGAACTCAGGGGTACTCGACCACTGAGCCACATCCCCAGCCCTATTTTGTGTTTTATGTAGAGACAGGGTCTCACTGAGTTGGTAAGTGCTGTTGCTGAGGCTGGCTCTGAACTCGCGATTCTCCTGTCTCAGCCTCCCTAAGTGCTGGGATTACAGGCTTGAGCCACTGCACCCGGCTTATATATGTACTTTTTAAATGCATCTACTAATGTCTTTGTGATACTCTTACACATGAATTATAAACCTGCGGCTGAGTGATAGTATAAATTGGGAGGTTCACAAATGGTTGAATAAAGAATATTGGTTCACACTATTTGACTCAGTTATCCCACTCCTCAGTTTATACCAAAAGGACTTAAAATCATCATATTACAGTGATATAGCCACATCAATGTTTATAGCAACTCAATTTACAATAGCCAAACCATGGAACCAACCTAGGTGCCTTTCAACAGATGAATGGATAAAGAAAATGTGGTACAGGGGCTGCGGTTATGGCGCAGTGGTAGCGTGCTCGCCTAGCATGCGGGAGGCACTGGGTTCGATCCTCAGCACCACATAAAAGTAAGATAAAGATATTCTGTCCACTTACAACTAAAAAATAAATATTTAAAAAAAAAAAGAAAATGTGGTACATATACACAATGGAATATTACTCAGCCTTAAAGAATGAAGTTGTGGCATTTGCGGGTAAATGGATGGAGTTGGAGAATATCATGCTAAGTGAAATAAGCCAAACCAAAAAACAAAGGCCAAATGTTTTCTCTGATAAGTGGATGCCGATCCATAATGGGGGATGGGGATACAGGTAGGGAAGAATGAAGGAATTCTGGATTCTACAGAATGGAGTGAGGGGAGGGGAGGTATGGGATGGGAAGGATGCTAGAATGAGACAGACATTATTACCCTATATACATGTATGATTATACTACTGGTGGAACTAAACTCTTCCCCTACTCCAGGTTTATTGAGGTATAATTGCAAAATAAAAGTTGTATATATTAAAAAAAAAAGAATATTGGTTCAATGAATAGATGTCAATCTGCAAATCTCTCATGAAATACTCTATCATTGGCTCAGTCCTATTAAGAAATCAGATTTTTTTTATGAATACATATAAAATTGCTGATGACATAAAGTGTTCAGAGACGGCTAATGTATTAGGTGACAAGGTCAGAATCCAGAGACCAGGGAAACTCCCTGAATGAGTGAGGTGACGTTTAAGAAGAATAAGTTTAAAGTCTTACATTTGGGAGTTAAAACCCAAGCTACACAAAGACAGGATGGTGACTATCTGGGGTAATTATAACTTTAACCCCTTCCAGAGGTTAAAGTTGGTGTGGAATGAGCTTTGCATGATGTCTCTGTCAAACATGCTAATGTGACAATGGGTGGTACTACAGTTACTTCAATGTCCAGAGTAACAGAAGTGATCATCCTATTTCACAAAAGTGGCCAAATTTCAACTGAGATATTGTATTTAGTTCCCTATGGGATAATCTGAGAAAAAAAAAAAAGAACCCTTAAGAGGAGACTGGGAGAGTAAATGGATTCAAATGGTTGAACTGGTTAACCAAAAGAGGACTTGGATGAGACCTGTGGGCTGTCCAGATATCTAAAGCACTCACATGTAGATGAGAGAATACATTTGACTTGTAATAACTCGGGAGACAAATGGAAACAAGAAGAAATCTCAAGAAAGTAAGAATTTTCAAGGGTTAAAAAAGACATCATACAAAATGTTTCATAATTCCACTTTTATAAGTTAGATGACTATAGAGCTATAGTAAAATGTCAAGCCTTCATGGTCCATTTCACACTGTCCTTTTGACAGATGCAAAATAATTTTTAAAACTAGTTTTCCCTAGTTAGTATTTCCTATTCAACCAATGCAAACAACTCTACTATTACTACTACCTTATTGTAACCCCATGGGGCATCATCCATATATCACTAAACAGACTAAGAATATGTATGTGTCCCTGGGTTGTACAACCTATGGTTCGGCTGTTTCCCATAACAATCTCTTGTGCCTTCCTTACTCTTTGGCTACTTTGATATTGGGCTCTTAGCAGAATCTTCGGGCCCTGGACACTCCTAGGCCCTGTCCTAATTCTCCCCAGGACATGCAGTCTTTACTATAAACTTTATCACCTTAATGCCTATAGGTATCTCTATGTCAAACCTTCATGAGTCGACACCGCAAGTAGCTGCTGAGGACGTAGCGGATCCTCTCCATCTCCATTCGATGGATACTGACTTTCAGATCCCCCTTTTTGGCTCTTTTGAGATTTTCTTCCTGTTAAAGGAGGAACTAGTTTATTAAAAACACAATGTTTAAAGACTAAGAACCATCAAAACTGGCAAAGCTGAGGACCCAAAGACTGTTTCAGATGAAGTTAAACAAAAAAACCTCTTATACATGAGTTCTCTTTTTCAATTTTTTTGAGAGGTGATAGGGATTGAACCCAGGGCCTCATGCATCATCTTTTAAGTATATAAATAATATATGACTATAGTCTTGGTGTATAAAGTTCAAACAGTATTTAATTACTTTTAGAAAGTAACTATTTGAATAGAATCTGAATATGGCCAGCCACAAAGGCCCTGAACTCCAATATAATCACAAAGGAAATTTACAGCACACGGAAGGAATGTCTAAAGGCTTTATAAAGCAGTATAAACACTAATTGAGAAACCATAGAATAATCACATTTTAAAGCTACTCTGACGTTGATAACACTTAAGGCCAGATCACCTAAGCAGCATAAACTCAAAATGGTTGCAGAGGCCAGGCAGGTAAGAGATATGAAGAAGGAAGGTAGTCAGGGACAGTGGAAAACAGGAGAGCCTGATGAAAGTGGGTGATAGCCTGCTTTAGTCAACTCTTCTTATGAGGAAATGTGGGGTCAGTGATGGCAGATCTTTAGACTTTTCATGGGAAGCTGATAGGAACTCTCATGCTTTGTAAATATAGGAAACCAACTCTAATGTTATTATTATTATTATTTTAAAGTACTGGATTGAGCCAAACAAAACAGGTTTTTTTATTAGACTACAACCTCTCACTATGTTAACCAAATGTTTCAATTTTCTTACCCTTTGTAACCCAGAGACAAGCAACTCTTACCATGTGATCTAGTTGTTCTATGACACACTCTACAATTTCAGACTTGCTTTCTAGAAGTTCAGGGGCAAACTTTTCATTCATCCAAGCCTAAAAAATAACAGAGAAATGTGAGAGTAATTTACAATGGAAAAAAACAACCAGTTCATAGATCATGAAAATCACAGAAAAGAAACACAAAGAAAGCTGTTTGCATATCAGTTGGAAATATTAGGAATGATCTGAAGACAAAGTATGTTTAAGTATGGCTCTTTTACATTTTCTTTTAGTGGGAAGGCTGTGTTTACAACCTTCTATTAAAACAACATTAAAAAAAAAAAATCACTGTTTACTTCAGTTGTCAGTATGATAAATTTTTCTGAGAGTAACGCCACCTGGTGTTCAGCAGTACCCGTCACCAAGTAGCATTAACACATTTCTACTTCTATTTCTACCAGCTACTTCTCCCACTAGGGGGCACTGATTGTCACCTTTTCTATTTTGAGAGACAAAGTACCCATATGTGAATCTACACATCTCTTCATTCCTAAAACTCTGAGTACTTTACAAACACTTTTCACTCATCATTATAATATCTGAGAGGAAACGGATATAATACTAATGCTCCAAAGTATAAAGGATCACAATAGAAATGAATAACTCATCTATTAAGGTTTTGGAGCGCGAGGTTAAGTGTCTAATTTATGACTCAGGCCCAGCTGGTTGGTACATTTTGCAGATTACCAAGGCTTAGGGAACTGAAATTTACATAAGTGACTAAGGAAAGCTATACTTATCTTTCAATTACAGGAAATGAGTTTTAGCATAGCTCAGAATTACATGCCAACCAGACTCAACCTATTTTTTCTGATGTCCTTGAGTCTCTGCTTCCCCAATTATCATCATTATGACCCATTATCAGGGGTACTGCTGGTAGTAATGCTGGGTATTACTACAGTCATAATTTTTTTTTCAAGTGCTTGAGCTTCTGTAATAGTTTTGTAGCTATATAATTTGTATTTGTGTGTGTGTACATGCACACACACTGAGGATTGAACCCAGGGCCTTGTGCATGTGAAGCAAATATATTAATATTGCACTACACTCTCAAGGCCCAAAGCTATATAAATTAATCAGAAAGGCAATTTGCATAAGAATGAAAAAAGATCAAATTTTCTGGAGGACTTAACAAAAAAAGAGTTTTTCTTTTTAATAGGTTTGATTATATATTGACCAGGCAAAAACCATGAAATATTAGCTGGGCATAATGGCACAGGCCTGTAATCCCAGTGGCTCAGGAAGCTGAGGCAGGAGGATTGTGAGTTCAAAGCCAGCCTCAGCAACTTAGTAAGACCCTGTCTCAAAATAAAAAATAAAGAGATCTGAGGAGATGGATCAGTGGTTAAGTACCCCTGAGTTCAATCCCCAGTATCCCCCTCCAAAGAAATATTAAATACAAGGAAACATGATATCAACATTTGTGTGTGTATAACTTTTAAAGAATAGTGTCATTATTTTAAAATTCCTTGTGTGGCATGATTATTTCCTTAAAGGTAATCATTAGCTGACTATTTAGTGTTTAATTTTTTTATAGTTTCACTACATTTATTTGCATCATTACATGTGCTTCCAAGCCTTTTAATAAAAGGACATTTGAAGAAAATGATAATCTTTGTATAGCACATTGGGGTAAAATAAAGTGGATTTGGGGAGATCTTTTATTTATATCGTGAAATTATATATCATCCTTAGAGAAATTTTTCTATTAGTATGAAACTTACAAATAAAATCTAAAATTTGTAGTGAAAAACTTGTGTATAAATTCATGGTCTTTTAAAAAATAATCAGGTTCTATGCTTGAAATGGCTATATCTGGTCCCTGATCTTCCCAACCCCCCAATTTTTTTTCTGGTGATAGGCATCAAACCCCAGGGCCTCATACATGCTAGGCAAGTGCTCTACCACTGAGGTTCACGCTCAGCACTGAGCAGAATTTTTAACAACATTCTGTTTATCATCATGATAAGTTGAACTGTATCCTCCTTCAAAAATCATATGTTGTCTGGAGTGTAGCTCTGTGATACAGTTCCCTAGAACTGGGTTTGATCCCTAGAACTGCAAAAAAATAAAACCATCAGAAATGAAAATCCACACATTGAATTCCTAACTTCTAGTACCTCAGAATGTGACTGTGTTTGGAGATACAGGCTTTTAAAAAGGTAATTAAGTTAAAATGAGGTCATTACGATGGGCTCATTAGGGCCATTAGGATGGGTCATTAGGATTGGTGTCCTTGTAAAAAGAGAAAATTTTATCACAGACACACACAAAAGGGAAGACCACGTGAAGATATGAGAGTCATCTACAAGCCTAGCAGAAAGGCCTCAGAAGAAACCAAACATACTGGTACCTTAATCTCAGCATTCAGAGTTGAGAAGATAGATTTCTGTTGGTTAAGCCACCCAAACTGTGGTACTCTGTTATGCAGTCCTAGCAAACTAATATAATCATTGAAACAAGAAACTCTGCACTGTAGGCAACACTTTTTAATCAACTTTTTATAGGCATTCATCACTCTGCCATGTATGTTCCTAGAGCTGTGTTCATCAGTGGCCCCATCAGGCTGCTCCTGAGACTGTGCTACACAGCAAAAGTGCCTGTATCTGGCTGCAGCTGCTGTTCAGGTGGTGGATCACCTCCTTGGCTGCACTTGGGGCAGTGCAAGAGAACATTAAGTAAAAGATACAACTCATACACACTGCCAAGCTGTGGCTGTACTGTCAGATCCTGCTATCCTCAGGCTGCCTTCCAAGGAGTCCCTAAAGACACCAAAAAGAGCATGCAGCCCAGGGCTTTGGCTGTCCGAAGGTGGAAGGGTCAACAATGTGAGATGCTGGTAACCTATCACTGTACAACTGGCATTACCCAAGATAACAAGCTCTGCCTTGAACAATGGTTTTGCAAGCATGTGAACGCTATATACAAATGGTTTCTTCTGTAACTTTTATTTTCCTCCTTGCTTTCTTTTTCCCCCCAGTGCTGGAGACGGAACCCTGGGCATCATGAACACCAGGCAAGTGCTCTACAACTGGGGTATACTCCAGCCTCTGTAACTTGTATTTTATTGTTGTTATTGTTCTAAGTTATTTTCCTAAGAGTTATCCATACTGTTACAGAAGCTCTTTTTTTTTTTTAAGACTTGCCAGTATCAACTATTTATTTATTTATTGTGGTGCTGGGGATTGAACCCAGGGCCTCTTGCATGCCAGCAAGTGCTATACCACTGAGCTACATGCCCAGCCCTGCAGAAATTCTTTTACTCTTTTTCACTCTTGTTTCTTTTTTCCCCAATGTGTGTACATGCAATTTTCTACCAGTGGTTCTGTTGAAGAATATCTGGGCTATTTTCATTTTTAACCATTGTAAACAATGCTATAAACATACTATGCACATCTCCTAGAGTACACGTGGAAGTTTTCTCTAGGTACATACCTGGAAAAGTAATTGGGTCACAAAGAGTCTGCATCTTAAACTTTACCAGACAGTAACAAATTATTTTCCAAAGTAATTGTACCAGTTTGTACCTCCACTGAAGTACATAGGTTGCAAATTATTCTACATTCTTGCCATATTTTACATTGTACCTTTTTTCATTTTTGCAAATTTGGTATGAAATGATCTCTGATTAATTTTAATTTTCATTTTTCTAATTACTAAAAAGTTTGAACAATTTTTTTCATATGCTTATTGGCTATTCTGATTTCTTATTCTGGGTGATCATCCCCTGAAATATGCAAAATTCTGCACAGGCACATATCTATGCGCGCGCGCGCACACGCACGCGCGCGCGCACACACACACATATATACACAAAAATATAAATAATAACCCTCAAAAGGGTTGGTGACATAAAAACAGATTAAGAATCCCTGCAAAGGGCTGGGGATGTAGCTCAGTGGTAGAGCCCTCACCTAACATGTATGAGGCCCTGGATTTAATCCCCAGAGTCACACTCTTATACACACAGCTTTGTCACTCATGATAGCACATATGGCAGAAAAGAATGAAGAATACTAAAGTTTTAAACATGAGAGTGTTCTGGAAAGGCAGTTAAAGAGTGAGTAAGGCAGCAAGTGCAGTGAATTAACAGGACAGGTTGGGCCACTGGTGTAGCTCACTGGTTGAGCTTGTGCTTAGCATGTACAAGGCCCTGAGTTCAATCCCTACTGTGTTTTGGAGTCAAAGAGATCTGAGTTCACGTCTTAGCTCTGGTCTCACTATGTGACCTTGGGTAAAGTACTTCACATCTCTAAGCTTAAGTGTCCATATCTGTAAAATGGTGATAACAATACTTGCCACACAGGGTAAGGAATACAGTTACTAAGAGCTAACTGTATTCAGTGAAGGATTATCATGTATCAGATAACATGTAAACACTTTACATATACTATCCATTTAATTATTACAATGACTCTATGAAGTAGCCACTATTATCATCTCCATTTTATAGTCAAGGAAAGGGCTTGAAACAAGCTATATAACTTGCTTAAGGTCACATAATTGGCTAACAGCATGAAGGGATTTAAATCCAGATTTTCAGAACTCCTAAACTACCAGAGCCTCATGAGAAGATCACTGTAAAGAACTTAATACAGTTACTAGCACACAGAAAATACTCAATAAATCACTGACATTTAATTAAAAAGAAACAACTCAAATTATTTTAAACAGTGGAACTACAGAGTGCTGACTCAAGAAAATATATGAGAGGAAAAGAATGTGACCATTTTTTTTTCCTTAAAGAAGGTATTTCAGGGGGCTGGAGCGGTGGTTCAGTGGTAGAGCGCTTGCCTCGCATGCGTGAGTCACTGGTTTCGATCCTCAGCACCACATAAAAATAAATAAATAAAGATATTGCGTCCATCTACAACTAAAAAAATATTAAAAAAAAAAAAAAGAAGGTATTTCAGCATTTTATGGCTAACTCAGTCATTCTTCATGGAAAGAAGAGATATTTCAAGCAACTTAGGTATAGAACTTAAAAGCCTAAAGTACCTCTCTATAGTCCCTGTAAATATCAAGTAGATCCTTGCTCTGTGAATTGTTCTAAGAAATATACCCAAAGTTGTCCCCTACTAACCTCACTTGAAGATTTGGTTTGATATTATGAGATTTTTTTACTTTCTTTTTTTTTGACTAGGGATTGAACTCAGGGGTACTCGACCACTGAGCCACATCCCCAGCCCTATTTTGTGTTTTTTTTTAATGTAGAGACAGGGTCTCACTGAGTGCTCAGCTTCTCAATCGCCCTTGCTAAGGTTGACTTTGAACTTGAGATTCTCCTGTCTCAGCCTCCCAAAGTGCTGGGATTACAGGCATGCACCACCGGGTGCCGCCGATATTATGAGATTACTAATAGAGAATGTCCTCTACTTTTTATTTTTGTGTGGATTGTAAAATCCAATCCCTGTTCTCTTGAAATTAAGCCTTGATTCCCATTTCTTCATTTTTCTGATCGTGACACCTGCACAGCTGACCCAATTTAAGAAGCTAAAATTGGAACAAAGAGGTTCTATTTGAAATGCTTACCTGCTCCAGCCTTTCAATGAGCTCTGCAGGAGTCAGGACCACCTCTTCGCTACCATCATCAGAGTCTTGTTCTGTTAGATCCATTTCCTCTGTCATCCTCTCTGAAACCAGGAATCTAATGAGACTAAAAGAACCAATACTCTGAAAGGTGTTTTCCATTTGCAAGAATAGGCTACTAGGTATCTGAAGAAGTTTATTGGATTTGTAGGGGCCCACTGGAGGTGGCTAGCGAACTCAGACTAATTTTTTAGTGTTTTGCCTCTTCTTCAAGTCTTAGGTATCAGTTTTTCAAAAAGGTCTCCCTTATAACTGCTTCCACTATGTATACCTTGAATTAAACTCCTTTCACACTAAATTACTCGTTGGTCTTCCCATTAGTGGTCCTTTGCCTCCGCGGCATATTTTTAGTTCAAATATGAATCCGCACCGGTCCAGTGCCTGACACTTCCAGCACTCAGTATACAGTCACCTGTATATCCTGTGCGCTCAGCACAGTGCTTAACTCACAGCATGCACTTAAAAATGGAGAATTAATCAATGCCTAATTTCCCAGAGGCACAGGCGCAGCGACATTGGACTAGTCAGTGACCTCAAAGCCTCAAGAAAGAGAATGGTGAAACGGAGATAAGACCTTGGCGCCCTAAGGAAACTAAGGGCATATTCCTCCCTCTCCTTTCTCAGTGTCACCAACACAGAACCATCCCCTCCCCCAACACACATACTCAGAGGTCCCACTCGTATATCATTCTGGGACCCAGGAAGCAGAGGCACTCTGGACAAGTAGGAGGTCGGAACATGAAGGTCATGGGGAAGCAGCTAGAGTCTCCCAAGTAGCACCTGGAAACCTAAAGGCAATAGAACGAATTGTTCGAGGCCTTCCCGGGACCTACCCGAGAAACTCCACAGCTCCCGCGCCACCTTCAGAAACTTTCCGCCCAGGCAAAACGTCACTGCGCACGGGCGGCGCTAACCAATCATGGCGCGGAGAAAAGAGAAAGGCAGTCTTTGTCCCCACCCTAAGGAGGCGGGGCGGGGCGGGGACTCGCGCAACCTTCTAAGAGCCCTGACCAAGGCTGACTCTCTGGTATGCTGTCCTGGCTGACACACCCAGGGGTCGCCACGAGGGGGCGCAGCGCTTCGGGCTCCTTCGTCTTTGCGGGGGCTTCAGCTGTGATGACTAGTTTTTCCTAAAACTTTAGGCTAATTGTTCTTGAACCCAGTTCTTTAGGGTAGTGATGCAAGACGGCCAGCAACAGTGTAGTCTGGGAGCCTGTGAGAAACGCAGATTCTCAGGCTCGGCAGACCTAGTGAATCAGAAACTATGGGGCATTTTCCCAGACCCTCCAGGTGATTCGGATCCAGATGAGGTGTGAGAAGCACTGCTTTAGATAATGCTTCCATCTCAGCTGCGTGACTGATTTTTTTGACATGTAGGGGAAAAGCAAGCATAGTACTATATATATTTTTTTCTTTTTCTTGTGGTGCTGGGGATTGAACCCAGGGCCTCACACCTACTAGGCAAGTGCTCCACTACTGAGCTATACCCACTATGCCTTGTTGCCCTGGTTTTGCCTTTTAAATATGAGAAGACCTTTGCAATTGCTTTGACCAGGAGCATTTGGCAGAAGTGATGCTGCGTGGTTTTATATGACTAAGTCATTAAAGGTCATGCAGCTTCCACCTGGCTCCCTTTTTCTTGAGCCACTAGGGAGCTATGAGCTGATGTGTAAGAAGTCTGGATACCCTGGAGCTGCTTTGCTGGAGAGCCCCTGTGGAGAAGTTACAAAGAGAAAAAAAGAAAGCAAGAGCACTATAGCCCAGAGCTCCAGCAACCCCAGCAATACCATTCTCCAGATGTTTGAGTTGACTGAGCCTTCAGATGATTCTACCTTTCAGACTTCAACATATTCCAGCTAACACGGAGGAGTGCAGAGACAAACTATCCCTGCCAAACCCTGCCCAAATTGCAGACTTGAGAGCAAAATAAATGTAGTTTCAAGGTCCCATGTTTTGGAGTAGCTTGTTTTGGAGTAGTATCTTTCAAGACCTAGAACACTGGTCTTTGAGCATAATTCCATTCTTCCATAAATTTCATTAACACAAACATTTTCAATGCTTTTTATTAACATTCCTTAAGTGTTACAGATTTGAGTTTAAGCACAGGTAACTTCCCCCACACAAGTATCAATTTCTCAAACTTCTCTGGGATCAGCAGCATTCTCCAATCTCTCATTGATACTCTATTGGGGAGCTGAAGTCCAGCTTCTGATTCCTTATTTAGAAGTATGACTTAAGTCACTTCTCTGGGCTTTTGTTGCATTATCATTAAAGTGAGAATATAGAGAGCTACTTGAGGGAAATTGCACAAACTTTGGTAAAACTCTTTGTCAAGTGGCACTATGAAGTTCAGGAAGAGTGGGAGAAAAGACATGTCCTTATGTTACATTATGTAGAATTAGGGGGAAAAAATAGAAGTGTCTGGTTGATGGGCACTCAGTGTCAAATTTTTTTAGGCATAAGCAGATAACCATAAAATGGATTGGCAGAATATACCTCAATATTGTAAAAGTTATATATGCTAAACCCAAGGCCAACATCATTCTAAATGGAGAAAAATTGAAAGTATTCCCTCTAAGAACTGGAATAAGAATGCCTTCTTTTACCACTTTTATTCAACATAGTCCTTGAAACTCTAGCCAGAACAATTAGAAGAAAGAAATTAAAGGGATATGAATAGGAAAAGAAGAACTCAAACTATCACTATTTGCTGACTACATGATTCTATATTTAGAAGATCCAAAAAAATTCCACCAGAAAACTTTTAGAACTAATAAATGAATTCAGTAAAGTAGCAGGATATAAAATTAACATCCATAAATCAAATGCATTCCTATATATCAGTGATAATCCACTGAAAGAGAAATTAGGAAAACTATCCCAATCACAATATTTGGGAATCAATCTAACAAAAGAGGTGAAAGACCTCTACAATGAAAACTATAGAACACTAAAGAAAGAAATTGAAGAAGACTTTAGAAGATGGAAAGATCTCCCATGCTTTTGTATAGGCAGAATTGACATTGTCAAAATGGCCATACTAACAAAAACATTATACATATTTAGTGTAATTCCTATTAAAATCTCAATGACATTCTTCATAGAACTAGAAAAAGCAATCAAGAAATTGATTTGGAAAAATAAGAGACCCAGAATAGCCAAAGCAATCCTTAGCAAGAAAAGTGAAGCCGGAGGCATCACAATACCAGACCTTAAATTATACCATAGAGCTATAGTAACCAAAACGGCATGGTAGTGGCACCAAAGCTGATATGTAGACCAATGGTACAAAATAGAAGACACAGAGATAAACCCACATAAATAAAGTAATCTCATACTAGACAAAGACACCAAAAACATCCATTGGAGAAAAGATAGCCTCTTCAACAAATGGTTTTGTGAAAACTGGAAATCCATATATAGCAAAATGAAATTAAACCCCTATCTCTCACCCTGCACAAAACTCAACTCAAAGTGGATCAAGGATTTAGGTACTAGGACAATTTATTGCACCCAACAAAAAGAAAAAGTAGGCCCAAATCTTTACCATGCTGGCTTAGGACCTGACTTCCTTAACAAGACTCCTAAACTGCAAGAAGTAAAACCAAGAATCAATAAATGGGATGAATTCAAACTAAAACTCTTCCTCATAGCCAAGGAAACAATTTAAGAACATGAAGAGAGAGCATACAGAATGGGAGAAAATCTTTACCACACGCACCTCAGAAAGAGCACTAATTACCAGGATATAGAAAGAACTCAAAAAACTTAACAACAAAGAAAAAATAAACCTATCAATAAATGGGCTAAGGAAATGAACAGACACTTCATAGAAGAAGAAATACAGTCAGTCAACAAATATGTGAAAAAATGTTCAACATCTCTAGCAATTAGAGAAATACAAATCAAAACTACACTGAGATTCCATCTTACTCCAGTCAGAAAAGGACTTATGAAGAATACAAGCAACAACAAATGCTGGTGAGGGTGTGAGGGAAAAGGTACACTCATACATTGCTGGTGGGACTGCAAATTGGTGCAACCACTCTGGAAAGCAGTTTGGAGATTCCTCAGAAAACTTGAAATGGATCCACCATTTGACCCAGCTATCCCACTCCTTGATTTATACCCAAAGGACTTAAAATCAGCATAGTACAATGACACAGCCACATCAATGTTTATTTTTTTTTTTTTTATTTTTTTATTTTTGGTACTGGGGATTGAACTCAGGGCACTCGACCACCGAGCCACATCCCCAGCCCTATTTTGTGTTTTATGTAGAGACAGGGTCTCACTGAGTTGCTTAGTGCCTCGCCATTGCTGAGGCTGGCTTTGAACTCACGATTCTCCTGTCTCAGCCTCCCTAAGTGCTGGGATTACAGGCTTGAGCCACCGCGCCCGGCTCACATCAATGTTTATAGTAGCTCAATTCACAATAGCTGAACTATGGAACTTACCTAAGTGCCCTTCAGCTGATGCATGGATAAGGAAAATGTGGTATATATACATAATGGGATTTTACTCAGCCTTAAAGAAGAATAAAATTATGGCATTTGCCAGTAAATGGATGGAGCTGGAGAATATCATGCTAAGTGAAACAAGCCAATCTCAAAGAACCAAAAGACAAATATTTTCTCTGATATTTGGATGCTAATTCACAATGGTGTGTGTGTGTTAGGGAAGAATAGAGGTACTGTGAATTAGACAGAGGAGAGTGAAGGGAGGTATAGGGTATAGGGGTAGAAATGATAGTAGAATGAAACAGACATTATTACCCTATGCGCATATATGATTATACAACCAGTGTAACTCTACATTATGTACAACTAGAAGAATGAGAAATTATACTCCATTTATGTATGATGGGTCAAAATGTATTTTACTATCATGTATAACTAATTAGAACAAATTTTTTAAAGTAATAAAAAATGAATTGCCATTCATTAAAATGACCATGTTTAAGAGAATTACATAGGTTATGAAAGCAGGAGGAGGAAGTCTGATGGTGATAAATATAGCTGCAGGGCAGAATTTGTAGGCAAGCTCCTATGATTGAAAGAGGAAGATGAACACCCTAACAAGAAATCAGATGAAGTTACAAACATGGAAGAAGGAAAAAGCCTCTGTCTAAAGTTGACGTGGAAAGGGAGGATCTTATAAAGTTAAAGAAAGTAACAGGTCAAGCCGGGCACGGTGGCGCAAGCCTGTAATCCCAGCACTTAGGGAGGCTGAGATAGGAGAATCATGAGTTCAAAGCCAGCCTCAGCAACAGCGAGGCGCTAAGCAACTCAGTGAGACCCTTTCTCTACATAAAACACAAAATAGGGCTGGGGATGTGGCTCAGTGGTTAAGTACCCCTGAGTTCAATCTCCAGTACCAAAAAAAAAAAAAAAAAAAAGAAAGTAGCTGGTCAGTACAATATCCAGATCTTTCTCAATGAAGACAGTAACAGAGTTAAGTGGGAAAAAAAGAGTTAGAGTGAGAGAGAGGGGTATAGACAGAGATGCTAGGCAAGAACTTTTAAGGGACAAGTTCCTATGCTTGGGAGGGAGGCGGTTTGCTCCCCTTTGACTACTAACATTCCTTTAATTTTTTTTTTCTGGTACTGGAGATTGAATCCAGGGGTATTCTACCACTGAACTACAAACCCTATCCCCGACCCTTTTTTATTTTTAGGTTTTGAGACAAGGTCTCCTTAAATTGCCCAGGCAGGCCTGGGAACTTGCAATTCCTCTGCCTCAGCCTCCTGAGTAGCTGGGGTTATATGTGTGCTCTAGTTTTTTGGTTTCAGGGAAATCCCTCCAGAGAAAAACACATGAACCAGTCAAAAAAATCTCTGAGTGATGCTGAGTCATTCTTCTAGGTGACTATAGTAAAAATTGCTATTTTAAATCTCATTATAATTCTAGGAATATGCATTAGTTTCCCTGATAAAATTCCATTGCCCATGTAACTGGGGAAACACTTCTTTGGGGATTATCCCTATTATTCTCCTTACTTGTACAAGTGATAAATGCCTCTTCACTCTTATTACTAGTCATTCTTGTTGGCTTTATATTCACCCAAGGGGCAAACCATTGTGTTCAGTTATTTGGGATATTTATTTGGGAAGCAAAGAATTGTAATTTGGGTATACTGAATCAGGATATCCTTGAATAGTATCTTGTAAGGGAAGTGCAGAAGTTTTGTTTTTCTTTTTAATTTTTTTTTAGCTGTTGATGAACGTTTATTTTATATTTTATATGTGGTGCTGAGAATTGAATTCAGTGTCTCACACATGCAACACAAGTGCTCTACCACTGACCTACAACCCCAGTCCCTGCAGAAGTTTTTAATAAGGAATTTCTATAAAAAATTTGGTTTTGGAGGCAGTTCATTTACTGGGCAGAAATTCTAAATTGAAAACCTTTTCTGATGGGTTAGTTAACTAGGATAAACAAACTTCAGTTGTTTATCCAAGCCTATTGGAACAGTCTGTGATTCAACCTTTAGTAGGTATTCATGCAATCCTCCCAGTCACCTGATTCCACTCTAGAAATTCTTAGACTTAATTACTTCATCTTATTTCACAATCTCCATTATTGACACAGCAAACAGGAACAGCCAAGATATTTGTGGGTAGCTATGGAAATATTAATAGGAATGCAACTAATTTTTTAATCACCAAGGTTATACGACAATATGTATATCTCTCTATAGTAATATGAGGTTTTCTAGAGAAAGATGAGTTTCAAATACAAGGTCAGACCTTTGTTATTGTTTTCCTATCTTCGCTGCCATTGTCTGGTGGGTTAACAGCTGTTTCTCATAGCTGAATTCCATCACATTGTTGGTCTCACTACTAAAGCACTAACTTTTGGGAGTGTGTTAGTTGAGCAAAGTTTAATCTGCCAGTTTTTCTGAATGAATGAAGATTTGAACTAAGGATGAAAAGAGGGCAAAAGTATTTAAGGAAGACCAAAAAGTCCTCTTAGAATGTTTCCTTTTAGCCTTATAAAGAAAGCCATTGGTTGGTAAATTTGTAAGTATTTTTCTGGTCAATGGGAAAACCCAGTACCTACTTGTGTGGCTGAGATCCTGGAAAACTTAGGAGGCCAAAATCAGGCTTGCATTTCCCTTACTAATGTGAAATAATTTCTTTCTTCTTCTCAGACTGTAGTCCCTCGAAACAAAACCTATCCTCTCATTTCCTTGTTGTAGAATATACAATGACTATGAATTTTACTTTTTTGAAAAATTTAAGCTGAGCAGGGTGGTGCAAACCTGTAGTCTCAGTTACTTGGGAGGCTAAGTGGGAGGATCATGAGCTCATGAGTTGGAGTCAGTTTGGGCAACATCAGAACCATCTCAAAAAAAAAAAAAGGGGGTAGGGGTGGGGATGTCTATCATTTAAAACACTGTGGCCAACATAGCATTTAGCAGATTGAGTAAAATGATTTTCCTGATGACTTTCTGGATAAGACTCAAGCAAAGACACTATTATGTATAATCATAATGCACCAATTAATTTTAAAAAAGTCAAAGAGAAAAGTGACCTTTCTATGAAGAATTTATTTCATGGTCATCTTTGATGAAAAGCACATATTGTTAAGTTCTAGGCAGGTCTTCATGTTTATTAGTCCATATAACTCACTCCGGGGAATTGTCCTTAGGTCTAAATGAAAACAGGGCAAGTTCAGAATTTCTAAGTGTTTACTGCATAATGCATACACTGCTCTCACTCTGTGCGTGTGTGTGTGTTTCATAAGAAAAGGCAAAAAACCCTGGGAATGTAGCTCAATTGTTAAGCACCCCTGGGTTCAATTCCTAGTGCCAACAACAACAACAATAAAAAGCACTTTGTACAGTGAGGGCTGTAGCTCAGTGGTAATTTAGCATAAGTGAGGCCCTGGGTTCAATCTCAGACATCAACAAATGAACAAAAAGCACTTCATACAAGTTTCTCACTGGTGAAAAGTAAATGTCTTAATTAGCATTCATCCCCTATTTATTAAAAGCTAAAGGACATGATGATTATGTTCCATTATCCAGGTATTTTGCTATTAAATTAGCTCAGAGCAGATAGGGCTATAATACCACCTGCAGAGTATCCCAAAAATTTTTAGAAAAATCTAAAAATTATTAGATTTTTCAGTTATTTTACTTTAGTTATGGAACTACTTTCAACTGAAAATACTGGAATTGGTCATGAAGTTATGTTGTTAGTATTTTTTGAAATAAGAACCAGAAGCCTTGAGCCGTTTGGCCTCTTATTGAGATCTTGCTGTGAACAGCTGTCATTCAAGGCGTTGCTAACTCAGAATCTGTAAGATTTGGACATGACCCATGGAGCTCTGTGAAGGCTGAAATTACTTTGGACTTTTCTCTGTGGAGAAGTGAGATCCTAAGTTTCTCAGCCACCCTCTTTTTGCCTTTGACATGTTTACTTTAAATGAGAAATTTCAGCTTGTACTTGAACTTTACCCTCAGTAATATGCAAGTTCATTTATTTTAGAGGTCTACTCACATACTTGTTAGCAGGAAAAAGCAATTTTTTCATATTTTGTACTTTTTTTTTGTATATTAGGACTAGCTGAGCTCAGAGGATAGTGCCTGTTGATGACTGAGACTAAGACTAATGGGCCTGAGTCTTAGAGGAGACTGAAGCTGGAGGCATGAGTGACATCCCAAGGAGTGGTGGCTACTGCGTCCAAGTGATCAAAGCCCATCATGATACTGCAGATGTTTAACTGGTATGCATGGATATTTACATCGACAAATACAAGTTTTTGTTTCTATTATAAAGTATGGAAAATAAAAAGCCACACATTATAAATTTGGGGGTTGGGAGTATAGCTTAGTGGTAGAGTGCTTGCACGCACAGTGCCCTCAGTTCAATCCCCAGCAGTGCAAAAAAAGACATTATAAATTCAATGTAAGTTCTTTGTGATTCTCTTTCTGATCCCATTCCTCTTTTTAGAGGTAACCACTATCCTCAACTTAGTGTTTATTGTTGCTAGGCATATTTTTATATTTTAACACAAAGATATGTGCACCCAAACAGTAATATAATAAGAGTGGTGTGTAGGGATGTACTCACTACATCAATTAGCATTAACTCATGACATATATAATCATAAAACAACTTTATTTATTTATTTGGGTTAGGGACCAAACCCAGGGCTTCATGCATATTAGGCAACGGCTCTATACTGAACTATAATCCTAGCTCCCTTTTGCATTTATTTTTGGGGGATAGTCCTTCCCCCAATCTTGGATGTAAAAATTACTCCTGTCATTCCTTGGTTCAAAAAAAAGTTCATGATTTAAGTACCGGAACATGGTCTAAACTGATTCAGTAATTAAAACACCCAACTTTGTTATAATCAAAAACCCCTCCTGGAAATGGTGCCATCTGGGCCTCAGCACTGGCCTCCATTGGCAGATTGGGCACTGAGCAGTGGGAGTATCCATATCAGCCACAATGATAAAATCCATGTTGCTGAGCCAGATGTATCCCTCTATTCTTGCTGCCATGATCATTCTACATGGTTCCACCAAGCCAGCATCAGGGAGGCTAGAAAGAAGTTAACTTACATACAGAGGATTTTCCACTTCCTCAATGAGAACCTCTTTGCAGTGGGCATTTACATGGTATACGAGTTCCTTCATATTCTGTGCCCATTCCTAGAGGTCCACCTACATAGGGTTCCTCTCTTCTTCCACCTCTTCACTAGCTTCCATTCTTCTCTTTCTAGGTCCCTAAGCAACTGTCCAACTAGGTAGCCACTCCCATGCATCAGTTTCCATGTTCAGGTTTCTTGCTGGGGTCTCCCATTGGCTAACCCCTATGGAAGCCATAGGGCCAGGTAGTCAGGTGGATACAGTCTGCAGGACCAGTCTTTTGGAACATAAGAACAGAGGAGAAAGGACCCGGGGACAAAAGGAGATGATCCATACCACCATACATGTTTGGTCTGCACCTTGGTCTCTAATTTGTTCCATTTTTTTTTTTTGAGCCTATCCTTGTACCAATGCCATGCTATCTCAATCACTTCATAACATGTCTTGCTAGTTGTAGGGAATGTATCACTCTTTCTAGAATCATCATGTCAGATACCCTATAGAACCCTATTGGGACTTTTACTGCCAGGCAAGTAAGATCCCATCCCGCTTTGTACTAGGGATGTAACCCAGGGCTTGAAGCATGTAAGTTAAGTATTCTACCACAAAGCTACAGCCCCAGTTCAATTTTTAAGTTCCTGATGAAGCTTGTCTGTTAAATGAACTGATCAGACTAAATTTTACCTTGAGACTAAATGTCTTCCTTATATATCAGATTCTTTTATTTTCTATCTGTTGCAGAGTTAATATGCAGCTGCCTATTTTTCTGACACATTTCCTATATAGAAAACTTGTGCTTACTTCAAAATTTACCTAGTACTTCGGAATGAAAAAGCATGTCCACAAGCAAGTTTCCTCAGAATTCTTAGTCTCCATAAAGGGTCTGATTATTTTAAATTTACAACTCTCATTTGGCAAAGGGTTGGTAAACTTTCTACTGTGAATATATATGGCTACTTTTAGGGTTTCTGGTTACTTAAAAGATGATGTTTCCTATCCTAAATCAGCCCATCCATATTCCTATCCATAATCATTCCTATCCATAATCAGATATTAGGTGAAGATTTTTCCTGCAATATTAAAAAATGCCCCAAACATGTGGGTTGGCCTTTCCTTTCTTGTTAACTGAAGCACTTATTTTAAAATTAGACATTGTCCTAGTCCGTTTATTGTTAGAATGCATAAGGATGGGAAATGAAAGAATGGGCAAGTGCTCCAGCCAGCCAAACTCCAGCTGAACTGGGGCTGTAGTTCTGGAAAATAATGGTATTAATCCATTCAGAGGGCAGAGCCCTCATCACCTTCCATTAGGCCCTCTCTCTCACTACTGTTGCATCAGGGTTTAAGTGTCCAACACATGCTTTATGCAGGGACACATTCAAACCATACCACTAATATTTACATTAATGTTGCTTTTCAAGTACTTACTTAAGCATCTACAAAAGTAGGAAATGCACTAAATAAAAACACTGGTACATTGTATGTGGTACATAGATGTGGAAAAGTTATGCATACCAATCCTTTAATTGGAAAGACATCACATCTGTTTTTGATCTTTGCATATCACAGAACCTGAGCTTCTGGGGGTATATTCCTTGCCATTTGGTTGCTCCCAAGAGTAACTGTCAAAACACTTTGAATACAAATTATGCTCATTCTCTGCTAATAAACTGGTCTGTGAAATGAGGTAAGAGAACATATATATGAACAGAAATGTTAACAAAAAGAACCAAAACAAGCAACAACAAAAAACACATCTAGCAGTCAAGGATTAAGTCCCTGCACTCTAAAAAAATTGTAAACTTATCAATTTATAAATCTGAACATTAAAGATTTCACTATCAAGGAAAATAGTGACAGTACAAATTTATTACTATTGTTTACTAGTGCTATTAAAAAAAATAAGTCTGTGGCACACATCAGTAGTTCCAGCTATTTGGTAGGCCGAGGCAGGAGGATCACTTGAGCCCAGGTCAGGGTCAGCCTGGAGAACACAGCAAAATCCTGTTTCTCAAAACAAAACACAAAAGCCCAGAAAATTCCATTAACATAAATGTTTTGACAATGGTGCTTAACTAGAATCTTTGTAGTATCTGATTTATAAAATCACTTTCTGCAAGATGGAGGTTTAAAAATTTAATAGGCATTAAATTCCTATAGGGCTTCCTGGATTTAGCAGAATTTCATAGCATCTCACATCTGCATATAAATGGGCTACTTCAGGGTAGGAAAACTCAATTTTTTAAGGAACCAGAAACCCTAGGGGTAGCCATATTGACAATAGAAAATTTATTAACCCCTTGAAAATGAAAGGTATAAATTTAAAATAATAAGATCCTTTGTGGAGACTCTTGAATTACCCAAAAGAGGGTTATGGATTTTCTAATGTAATTATGTCCACTCATTTTGGAGCAGCCTACACCTAGATTACACTCATAGTATCCTAGAAGTTACTTAGTCCAGAACCTACATTTTGGCATTCCTAATAATTCATGGAAAATAAGATGTTAATTAGGTGTTTGCTATGGTCTACACATTTCCAAGTTTTCAGTACTAGACAGTAACTGGCTATTTATATTAACTATTTGTTTCACTGGATAGGAAAGAAGTTGAACATTTTATGTAGGAAAATAAGCTCACAAATGAATACGGACTATCTTATAAACTCTTACTCTCTACAAATCTACCTCACTAAAAAAAGAGAAAAAAAAACAAAACCGGTGTCATCAGAAGATCCAAGACAGTAAAAGTAACTTTTCTTAATGAACACATTCTTTTTTTTTTTTTTAATTTTTTTTTAGTTGTAGATGGACACAATATCTTTTTTTATTTACTTATTTTTATGTGGTGCTGAGGATCAAACCCAGTGCCTCACGCATGCGAGGCAAGTGCTCTACCACTGAGCCACAATCCCAGCCCTGAACCATTATTTTCTTAATGAACCATTCCAATCTCTGTATACTTCTTTATCTCTTAGGGACTATTTCTTGATTTTCATTAATGCTACTGTACCTGCTCTCAAACATGTAAAAAAGCAAAAGGTGTGACCTACTAATATTCATTTACGGTAGGTGCAGTGACACATGTCTATAATTCCACTGACAGGGGAGCCAAGGCAGGAGGATTGAAAGTTTGAGGCCAGCCTAGGCAACTTAGTGAGACCCTGCCTCAAAACAGAAATACTGTAGCTCAGTGTCACAGTGATCCTGGGTTCAATCCCCAGTAATGCAAAAAACAAAACAAAAACTACATTGTACCAGTGATTCAAACAGCACTATCTTTCTGCCAAATTTAATGCCATATGATTTACTACTTTATCAAATCACACCAAATATGACACAGAGACAATTTGTTTAAGAAAAGTTTTACTAATGTGTTATTTCAGCAAAGTTATTGCAATGGGTTTAAAAGGCAGAGAGACACACTGTAAGAGGCTATAAAGTAACAAAGTTTTATACAGTTAAAATATTACACAGACCTATGGTATTTATTAAATAACTACCACATCCAGGAAAGAAATTACACCTGAAAGGTTAAATCCA
>CM053403.1:108504231-108566338 GCA_028644305.1 Xerus rutilus | reverse complement strand
TTTGTTTAAGAAAAGTTTTACTAATGTGTTATTTCAGCAAAGTTATTGCAATGGGTTTAAAAGGCAGAGAGACACACTGTAAGAGGCTATAAAGTAACAAAGTTTTATACAGTTAAAATATTACACAGACCTATGGTATTTATTAAATAACTACCACATCCAGGAAAGAAATTACACCTGAAAGGTTAAATCCAGTATTAGCACCTACAATATCTCTGAAAGTATCTTTTAACTGCTTCATTCTCTCCTAATATATTTCTTAACTTTCTCCCAAATACAGTGCTCTCACACCCAGAAAAGAATGAAGGGCATAAGAAACCCAAACACTAGGAACATACAGACAAAAGAGCTAGAAATATTGATTCAGACTTGAGAGTTTAACTTTGAAGTCACTTAACTTAACTTGAACCAATCATAAGATTTCTGTGCACTGAATACTGTATGAGGAATCTATAAATCATAAAGTTGCCAGTAGGGTTAAAAATTAGCAATATACAGTATTATGCCTATCAAATTTTTTTCTCATAAGTTATATTTATAACAAAACTATAATTAAAATATTTACTATACTTGCTTATTACACATTCAGGGACACAGCAGGGACATATGTGTTTGATGGTTTAGCATCCACTTTATTGTGCTTACTTATTTGTGTAATGAACAAGCAACACATACCACATCTTTCCAACATTCAAGGTAATGCAATAATAACATAAATGTCTTCAAAGAAAATAACTGGAAATTGCATTCAATACTGTTTTAATTAGGTATAACTGCTATAATAAAACAAATAACATTATACAATATTTTTTTCAATGAACTTAGGTTTGAAAACTGAACAAGAGAAATCAATCTTAAGATTTGAATCATGGCAAAACTGGTAGTTCTTTGAAATCTGGGAAATGCATTAGCATAACCACAGACATAGTCTATTCTTCACCTGGAAAAAAAGACTTTTATTAATTTTAGGGAATAAGACTGAACATCGGCTAATATAAATTCATTGAAGTCTACAGCCACCTGGAAAACTGGCCCAAGGAATAAAGTGAATTCATGGTACTGGTGGCAAGTAAGAAATAAAACTTTGCATTGGGCTGACCAACTGCTTATTTTATTAAATCCTTTTGAATAAAAAACTGTGAAATGCTTCATTGTGTTTTCTCAGAAACGAATCAAAAGATTACAGAGTCCTACACAATTTAGAGACACAAAGTGGATGCTGAGTGACTAGAGGTCACTCTAGGTGTGGAATTTTAGAAAGTTAGTCCTTGGAGTAAATGGCACCGTGGCTCTGGCAGCAGATACAAAGGAATGATGCTCTGGAGAGGAGGTAGGGACACTCTGTGATCAGCCAGTGGGTAGATGAGGGTCCCAGCTGGAGGTGGGATCTATAATCAGAGGAGAAAAGTAAACGTTTTAGAAAGGAATACTAAAAATCACTTCTATTTCTCTTACATCAACTGATAGGAACTTATTCTACATGGGCTACATTCCACCAAGCAAGGGTTCTGTCTAGCAGAATACTTACATCTGTATGACTTGTCTAAAACAGAATACAGCTTAATAGTCTAGAAATCAAGACTTGTATATTTAGATCTCTGGCCAACCATGCCATGAGAGGACTACAGCACAGGGTCAACTGCTGACCACTGAGACAGAGTGCCTCGATTGCTACCTACTAGCTGTTTAACCTTAGACAAGTAATTTCAGTTCTCTGTGCTTCAGTTTCCTCACTTGAAGAATAAGGGTAACAGTGTCCATCTTGTAAAGTTGTGATGATCAATCATTTACAAGAGTGCTGGCACAAAGTAAATGCCAACAAATGTTAGCTAGTTTTATCATCACTAATTTGAACAATCATTTATTTTTTACATAGAGACAACACTCTCAATTCAGAGAGAAAACACTATCAGTGTATCTAATGATAGAGATACATGATACTGAAAAAATTAAAGAGCAAGATGATTTTTTAAAAAGCTCTTCTATAAAATAAAGACCATCCCAATGGTTGGTGTATTCTTTTGTTAAATTTAATTCCCATGTAATACTACAATATGCAGAACCTTGCACTTAAGAAAAATGGTAGAACTGAATAAATTCTTCTAATTTTCCCTCTTCTCTAAGATCTCAGCCCATACCAGATCCTGGAACTAAGGAACACATAGCTCTGTCCACTAAATTGTGCTGAACAAAAATATTTGCATTCATGAAACTATCCAGAAGTTCCTAATGTAAATCTTTCCCATTTCAAAATTTCACAGTTGTCTGAATATTGATAGATTAGCTTCTGGTATGTAATTGCTCAAAACCCCATACCACCTCAGAAAAACATCCTATTAAGCAATAATAGCTGCAAAATGAGTCATGACAAATGGGTTGTGCCAAGTCAACGCAGCTGCAATTGATAAAACAAACTTATTCAAATAGCACATAACAAAAACCACACAGAAAGTTCCTACTTGCTTGTTTGAGAAATATCAGTTTGAAAATCGTACACGAGAAAGTGTATGGACAAGTAACACTACGTATTCCAAAACAAAGCTTTTCAAGAAATAAAACACATGGCAGAGGATGTCATCATTTAAATCTCTGGTTTTCAAGAATTCAGGTGACACATTAGTGCTCAAAGAAGGCAGCTCTAGAATGTTGGATGATTTGTAGAATTCAATAAATGGAACAGGAGCAGAAAAAAATGAACTTTTAAAAAGTCTATTGAAAAAGAAAAGAGAAGAAAGGGATAAACATCTAGAATACTCCAATAAACTCTTTCCTTTCTGTATGTTCCCACTGCTGCAAATACTGCAAAAGTGGTGTGGTATACAAAACTGGCCTTTTATGGCTAGTCAGACTTGGATTCATACTCCAATACTTGTTCAATGTACCTTGATAATTTAATCCATTTGGTATCTCAGTTTGCCCATCTATAAAACGAGGAAAACTTTGCAGGGTTCTTGTGTAGTTTAGAAGTACCATTAGTACAGTACCTGGCACACAGTGGGTGTGCTGTAAATGGGAACTACTATTACTGTTGCCCTAGGAAAGAATATATCTGCTTTGTATTTATTTTCTGAGTCTGTGGTGCCTGTTAATGAGCAATAAACATTTGCAAGTCAATAAGAAAAGTAGCAGCAGAACACTTCTGTAGAGAGCGCACATAACTGAAATTGCCAAGTATTATCTCCTGTCCTTAGAAGGCTGACCAAAAGTACTTATGGGCTGAACATGATTCTGCCTATAAATTCTAATTAGTACTAACTAATTTGTTTCTTACTTATTAAAGGGCATTATCTGGATATACAAGGACATTAACATTCTAAACAGGAATTAATTTTATCTACTAGGTCAAATTTCTTTGGCAGGGCTCTGAAGCCACTTAAATATAATAAAAGAAATACTCAGAATCTTCCCACCTCACTCTGAAATAAATGTTTCTTTCCTTATTAAAACCATTTGTTATATATGCAGGGAAATCTCTGAACTGATTCATATACACAAAACCCAATATTTAAGTGTTTAGGATAGTTCAAAATGTTAAAATAAAAGAAGACAAATAATCCTTATCCTGAAAAACAAAGTAAAAAACAAAACTAACCTAGACACAATATGGGGGAAAACATTAAAATTAAATTCTATTACCAAATTTAACTTGGGTTACATAAAATTTTTAAAAATCAAGTTGCTTGGGTGATCAGCTTAAGCTAATAAAATAAGCTTAAGCTAATAGTAAGCTTAATAAGCTAATACAATAACATTATTTTAACTGCATAATTCAATGACTTATTTACCATGCAGGTAGGAAAAGTCACATATGGATTTTCAAAAGCTGTATATAAACCATGTAGTTTCATATTTACCTTTAATTTTATGGTTTATCTTCCACTGCTCATGCCTCTGTCTTCATAAATGGTAATTTCAATCTAAACAGCATGGCTGTTAAGAAAACACACTATAGAATGCAATATACAAAAGGGGACTATGGCAACATGTATATGGTTTGCAGACTTTGCTTTCTATTTGTTTTGCATATTTTTAAATTATTAAAAAAACTTTGCTACTTTGTTAAACCTGCTTTCTCTGCTGAAAATTTTAACACTAACAATTTATTAACCCAAAAAAAAAAAAAAAAGAAAAGGGGCCTTTTTTTGGTAGAACTAGGAAATTTTTAACTGAGAATCCATGGAGGCAATGAATTCAGTGGTTTAAAAATGCTCTGAAATTATATGAAAACCTTTCCTTGAGAGAGGGTTCATGACCCCTAGAAGTTTAAAAATCACTGCTGCAGAGTATAAATAAAACTGCTGAAATTATCAGATGGAAGGCTTAGGATTTTGTGACCTGGGTTTTAAAAAAAAAAAATTTACTCATTGCTTCAGTTATTAAGCTAAATTAGTTTTTGCAATTTTATTTACCAAATTCACTTAGTGATTTTCAAAGCTTACTGCTTCTAAAAATATGCAAAGTATGTCAAAGGTAATGAAATTATACATCTGGCAGCTGTAATTGATTTCAACTAGTCAGATGACCCCGTGGAACTGCAATTCATTTGGATGACAAGTCTCACCACACATTATGAGTTTATACATTTCAAAGGGGCTTTCGGTTCAGAGTTTCTGCAGCTGAAATGCATTACTCATACGACCTCCATTATTACTACAAGATGCCCTCAGAACCACCAAGAAAGACGGTAACCAGAATACTAAACAATCCAGAGACCTGTACAATGCAAAAGTAGTAAAGACACGCTTTAAGAAAAAATGCTGGAGACAGCATGTTTACGCTAAGTATGTAATTCACATAGAAAATTCCTAAGGCAAATACAAGAGATAGAAAATTAAACTCTCTCTGGTCAATGCACAATGGTATCATCAAAAAAAAATTAAAAAAAAAAATTTAGATCTTATGATCTGGACTAAAAAAAGATACAACTCGAAGTCCTCTCTCAATAGGGTCTGTCAGGAGGAGGCCTTGGGGAGCATATATCTTCTCATTCTGTTCTTGAATATATTTGGAGACCTTCTTCAGAACCTGGCAGAAAGAAACACCGCAGCTTTTTACAAATTTTAGCAGTTTCCTTGTAGCATCAGCTAGATCTCAAAATATTCAGGCAGTGGAATTAGTTTTCAAGGCAAGTCAAATGGATATTGTAAGGTAGAACAAAGCTCTGATTAATTGGCTCACATCAATTGCATTCAATTTATAGCACAGGGTGATAGACTTCAAGTCAAAAGTTTCTTCAATGCAGTGTAAATGCAAATGTATACAAAAGCATGATGAGGACCAATTTCCTTCCTTCTTACCTCCCTGTTGCCTCAATCCTGGATATACAGAAATAAACTGACAATTTATATACAATGGCTTGTTATGCTTCTCTCATTACTCATTAAGTGTTAGTTAATGTAACCTTTTCTAAAATGAAGGATAGTTCTTGGCCTTCTCCTTTAACACTTATGAATGTTTTCCTCTCTTCTTTGTACATTTTCATCCATTTTAAATAATGGTACAAAGTTGGCCTATAACTAAAGGGACCTAGTCATCTTAGAAATGGAAAGTTTATTTCCTTTGTAGAGCATGCAGATGTTAGCTGCCATGGAGTTTCTGATTGTGACAATCTTGGATTTCCATGTTCACATGTAGTGTTATTCCGTAGTTTACTCTTGTTTCCCAGGCAGGAACCTCAATTTATAAGTTTAGTATTAAGCCTGTAAAAGTCAAGGCAAATGAAGACAAAAACCAGATAGAATACAAAGGAACTTCTGGAATAGCCACATCTCCAGCTTTAATAAGGGCAATTCTGAGACAGATAAGCTAGAAGAAAATAAATCTTAATAGCTTTATCCAAAATCAAAGAGTTACATGTTTTATTTCAGGCTCAAAGTTATTCATAACCCTTTTCTGGCTCTAATGTTCAAAGAGGCTTTGATCCAGCTCTTTAAATTACTATATATTTTCTTAAATTCACACTATCAGTAAACGATAAAGTCACAAATGTGACTGCAACATAAAGGGAAAAAAGAACTATATAAAAATAAAGTTGAAAGTTAAGCAATGTTTTAAGTGTGGGTGTATAATGTACCAGGCCAAACTAACAAATTCAGATGTTACAATTTAGATGTTGTGGTATAAATTGATTTAGAATTTAAAATTATAGGTTTGTATAAATAATTTTCTTATTGAAGAAAAACATTTTATTCACTTTGTGGACAGTACAACCTCATGTTTTCTTTTTAAAAAAAGTGTAGCATTATTGATAGAGCAATCTGCATCGTTCTTTAAGTGAATTAAAAATACTATTTCTAGGGCTGGGGTTGTGGCTCAGTGGTAGAGCGCTTGCATCACATATGTGAGGCACTGGGTTCGATTCTCAGCACCACATATATATGTAAATGAATAAAATAAAGGTCCATCAGCAACTAAAAAAATTAAAAAAAAACTATTTCTAAAGAAAATATTTTTTTTCACTTCATTACTTGAAGCAATGTATATATCCCTGTCCCATTTTCAGCTTTCAAAGAATCTGAGCTGTGCTTGGTCATTATGAGCTGAAGGAGTGGGTGGTGGTGGTGGTGGTGGAGGGCAAGCTTCAGGTACTATCTGTGTATCAGAGTTTGTCAATCACCCTAAAATATTGAATAGAAGAAGTAGCCCATAAAGGTGTCCAACTCAGAACTCTTAATCTTCTCATCAATTTCCTTCTCAGCTCAAATGCCAGAATCAGAAACTGGAGACTCAGTTTCTCTTTGCCCCAGTCCATTAATACTGGAGGGAACACTCAGAAAAAGGTTTGCATGGCTGGTTTTGAAGAAAGGATTCCTTCAGAACAGCTTTCCTTTTCTCTTCGGGTACTGGTTACTAGCAAGAAAATAGCATTCCTTTATTTAATTCAAGCATAACTTTGTTGGGCAAGATTTTTATTTAAACTTTAGTAACAAAGTAACATGTGCACATAGGTATTAGTTCAGAAGGAAAACAATTAGTCTTCTTTTTATATAAATTCCAAATCCTCTTATGCTCCTTTGGTATAGGCAATTCTGTCCTAAACAAGATGCTTTTAAACAAGTCTCTTTAGAAACAGAAAATCAATAATAGTGTCAGCAGAAAGCACTATTCTCACCCCAAGAAATGTTACATTGACATGTTATTAACATTTTATTATTTTGGTAAATCATCGTCAAAATAAACCATAATATTTAATGAAATTATCTATTATTCTCAGACCTTTGACACAATTTGTGTATTTACAAAATTAAACATGATCAAACCTCTGGAAGGTTTCCCTAGAAATATTAAAATGGAGACAGCCCACTAGAGCTTCAAGAAAAACAGCCTAAGTCAGGCTTGGTGTGAACACCAATATATTAGCATTTACAGAAAATACCCATGTCTTTCTAACTGTTCTGTTTAGATTGCAGTACACAAGAAAAAGAGATGCTTTCTAGTTGATAAACAAGGCAGACAGTTACTGAGAGGAGAATCTTCCACGAGCTCATCTGTTCCCTAATTATCATCAATAGCAACAATGGAGGAACAACACTGAAGTCTTTATCTTCATTTAAAATCAATACATGGCATAGTATGGGAAACAAAATGCATGAATTGTTCTAGCAAGTTTTAAAGAGCCTATTTATAAATTCAAAAAATTCAACCCACATGACAAAAGTATAATCATCATTATATTTGGCTAACTGTAGACTAAGAATTTGAGTATTTAAAACAAAAGAGACTAAATGACTCAACTCTGTCTTTTCATAAATAAATAAATAAAAGCACAGAAATTACTAGGAGACAGACTGGGAAGAAGAAAGGTCGATTATTCTTACTTTTTTTTTTTTAAATCATTTTATTGAAGATAAAAATATATATTTTAACAGTTTTCTTTTAAAAGTATAGGTATGCAGCTGGGAGTTGTGGCATGTTTGTTACCTCAACAAATTAGGAGACTAAGGTAGTTGGACTACAAATTCCAGGCCAGACTTGGCAATTTAGACTGTCTGAAAATGAAAAAAGGGCTAGGGATGTACTCCAGTGGTAAAGCATTGCTATGTTCCATCCCCAGTGATGCCCCCCTCCCCCAACAAACAAACAGACCCAAAAAAAATCAGAAAAGGAAAACAAAGTATAGGTACATGCTGAGGTGTAGCTTAGTGGTAAATCACTTGTCAAGCATGAGTGAGGCCCTGAATTCCATCACCACCAAAAGATAAAAGTATAGGTACATTATATTTTAATCATTATAGTCACTAACTTTGCATGATCTGGTTTTTGTGTCTAGTTCATACCTCAAACCTTGGTTTCTTGATTAATTTTATTTGGTCTTTACTTATGATACTTGCTCTATAAAAAGAAATCTTGATTAGCATTGGGGTTGTGGCTCACTGGTAGAGCGCTTGCCTAGCATGTGTGTGGCACTGGGTTTGATTCTCAGCATCACATAAAATAAATAAATAAAGGTATTGAGTCTATCTACAACTAAAAAAGAAAAAGAAAAATTTTGATTAGATCTATAAACTAGTACTTTATATACTGTCTATAAATCTATGTTAAAACATACTGGGATGAATTGATTTCCATTGTATTTGATATTGAGAAAAATCATCTTCTAACATTACCAAATGGGTTTTAATTGAGAGCTAAGAGTTTTAGCATCCAGACTAGCAGATAGCTAAAAAATATTATTTATGCTTAGAGTAAAAACACATTTTTGAGTTCACAAATATCCGATCAAACATATAGATATGAACTCCATTTTAAAATTATCTCAGGAAAACACTGCTTATTAAGTATATCCTGAATGTGAGGCAACATATTAATTCTAAAATACATTTTACAGTTGAGAGAACTCAGAAACATGAATGTGTTTGTTCATGATTCCTTTAACTAGTATGACTTGGCTGGCCCCCAATTATTAATTTCTTTTCACAACTGATGTCAGCAGGAGGTGTCTAATATCTTTTTTTTTTTTTTAATATTTTATTTTTTAGTTGTAGGTGGACACAATAGCTTTATTTTATTTTTTTACGTGGTGCTGAGGATCGAACCCAGTGCCTCCCGCATGCTAGGCGAGCACGCTACCACTGCGCCATAACCCCAGCCCGGTGTCTAATATCTTTCAGCAAATACACATGGACAAATAAAAGTTAATTAAAATTTTATAAACAAAATTTAAAAGGTGTAGTGAAATAGTCTCTAATATGCCACCAAACACAGAATATCCCAGAATCCTCTATCTTAATTAGCAATATTATTGTATTACAGTATTTCTATCTTAATTAGCAATATTATGTACTTCTCTTTAAATGACCATTCCTGAATTTTTTTCTCCCTAAGCACTAGGGATTAAACCCAGGGCTTCTTTACCACTGAGCTATATCCTGAGTTATTTTTAATTTTTATTTTGAGATAGGAGCTCAACTAAGTTGCCCAGGCTAGCCTCAAATTTGCGATCCTCCTGCCTCCATCTCCAAAATTGCCGAGATTACAACCGTGCATCACCATGTCAGCTGGCTGCTCATATTTTTTATCCATTTGTGTTTAGCATACCCTCCTCTCTTATACTGAGCTCTTCTCTGAGAGTCTCGGTTCTACTATCAACATACCCATTGTGGTGATCACTTCCTTTCATCTATACCCTTTTGTAGTACAAGCTATTATTGTCTTTTGCATGGACTTCTTTTTTTAATAATTTTTTTTTTAGTTGTAGGTGAACACAATATTTTATTTTTATGTGGTGCTGAGGATCAAACCCAGTGCCTCACGCGTGCCAGGAGGGCACTCTACCACTGAGCCACAAGCCCAGCCCCTTGCATGAACTTTTGTGGAGCTTCCTAAACTTGTTTCCATGCTTCCACTCTTATGCCTTTTTTCCCACAGAGCAAAAAAGATCTCTTTAAAATGAAAATCTGACCATATCACTCTCTTGTTTAAAACCTCCAAGTAACTTCTGGGTGAACCACAAATAAAAGCTATACTTCTTTATAAGGACAACACACTCTTGTGTGTTGCGTGATACAGCTCCTGTGTACCTTCCCAAATCCATCTGTAGCCATTCTCTGCTCCCTCTTCTTGTGCCACACTATCTTCTTTCAGTTCCTGGAAAACATTAAGCTCCCTGGGCCTTTGCATATACTCATCTCTGCCAGAACAGTACCAGGGTTTTCATCTTTCATAGAGCAGCTTAAATGTTATCACCTTGAGGCCTTTTCTGACCATGCAATCTAAATTAGGTTTCTATTATTTTCTATCATAGGCCAATTTATTTCCTTTAAGGCACTTATCCGTTTTGTAATTTTGTTGGTTTTACTTCTTTCCTTGTTATCACCAATTTGTTACCATGATATAATAAACTCCACAAGGTCAGCAATCATGTTTGCCTTGTTCAATTATTTCCCTGGTACCTTGCTTAGCACATTATTTAACACACAGCAGACTTTCAATAGATATTTATCGAATAAATGAATCCCCTGACCTTTCATTCACCAAATTAAATTATTAAAGAAGAGATACTAAAACAAAAAAACAAAAACAGATTGCAAGCTGACACTAATCTTGGGTAACTTTAAAAAAAGGAATAAATATTAGCTACTTCTGAATGTGATATGCAGGATACAATCTGCTAAGTATTTAAATATACCTTTTATATAAGATAGGATTGTAGTTAAGATTGAGAGTACAATGTTAGACATTAAGAGGGATACAAAATTGGTTAAGGTATTGTTTGACATCAACAACAATACATAGTTGCAGATAAGAAAGGAACATAAAAGCCCGGTGTGGTGGCTCAAGCCTGTAATCCCAGTACTTAGGGAGGCTGAGACAGGAGAATCTCAAGTTCAAGGCCAGCCTCAGCAATGGCGAGGTGCTAAGCAACTCAGTGAGACCCTGTCTGTACATAAAACACAAAATAGGGCTGAGGATGTGGCTCAGCAGTTGAGTACCCCTGAGTTCAATCCCCAGTACCAAAAAAAAAAAAAAAAAAAAAAAAAAAAAAGAAAGGAACATAAACTATTATATTCCAAAGTAAAGCACAAGTCCCACAAAATAGAAATCAAATGGTATAGGGATACAGAAGAAAAAAATTTAGAAGAAGAGTAAGGAGAAGTTTGATGGAAGTGGGAAACAAGGGACTGGTGGTATCTGAATATGAAAAGAATGTCATTCTAGATGGATGAAAACTTTGGAGGGCATCTTTTGTGACTGATGAGCATCAAGTTTGGATGACGAAGAAAGTAAAAGGGATGGGAGATATAGCTGAAAAGGTAAGCTGGAGGTCAGCTCAAGGGGAGCTTGAACCTGACCCAGTAGCAGTAACTGAGAAGTTAGGAAAGATCTCTCACCTAGCAGGAGTGGTAGGGGAAGCAGGGTTATTTTACAAAGACAGCAGCAGATAGGCTGTAAAAGTAAAAAGAAAAAAATCAGATAGGTCAGGAGACTGTTTCAATTGGAGAGATAATAGGGGCACAAACTAGGATATGGCAGAGGAAATCAATTAATAAATGGGAAAATGGAAGATATTTCAGTCTTTGACAACTTATTTTTTCCCTTTTCATCCCTCATACTTAAAAATGGTAGTGAAAAGACAGGCGTACTATTAAACAAAATAAAGAGATTTGAATTTTGAACACCTCAAGTTGAGAAGCCAGCAACTCTGGATTTAGCAGTCAGTTGGTAAGAAAAGACAAGAACTCGGACAGCAGGATAAAACCGAAAATAGAAATCTGGGGAAATGAAGTAAAAGGATCCTCAGAAAGTTGGGACAGAATGAAAACATACAGGTTCTCTACATTGATCTTAAGTGTAAGTCAATCTGAACATTGCCAAGTTAACTCCTAGTGGACACGCCAATTCTGCCCTGTTTCTGAAACACTCAGGACTCATTCCTATACACTCTGGACAAAGGAGCAACATCAAAATTTGAATTATCATCTAGATGCCTCTATTAACTTTAAGGCAATTGTCACTATGGAAACACAAATAAATGCACCTTCTTAAAAATTCTTAAGAATTCTTAAATGATTTCAAGACATTTAGTGAAAACAAATCTCTTTTCACTTTACCTTCTCATAATGAGTTTCCATGCATAAGAAGATGGTATATGCTGTTAAACAAGCCAAACAGCCTTCAAGATACGATTGGCCACCAAGCTTCTCTGCTTCTGCATAAAGGTTATTTAGAGTTCGAACTGTCTCTTCAAACTGCTGCCTATCAATCTGCAGGGAAGAATTTAAAAGTAAGTTTCAGAAAAAAGACCAGCAATTCATTCATGCTTTCTATGACCAATTTATACTGCTGTTTTGTCAACACTCAATTTAAAAAAGTCAGCAAATAATTTTTTAGGTGATTTGATCTGGATTGTTACTGAAACTGCTTGGGGTTTAATTTTACCCTTCTTATAGACATTAAAGCTCTATATGGTAGTCCTTCATTCTTTATGCCAAATTTCAAGTAAATAAATTACACAATCTATTCCTCTTTTCATTCACTTACATTCACATTGACTGAGTACCTCCTATCAGATACTATGACTACCCTTAGAGAAAGATGAATAAGACACTCAATCCTCAAGAGTTTAGTTATGTAAAGCATAAAAACTCCATAAACTGGGCATCATAATAAAGGTATATATAAGGTACAGTGGGGTCACAAAAGGAAGAAGTTCCCTTTATTTGGGAATAGTAATCTTAAACTGAGTACCTAAACACTAGAAATTACTAGGAAAAGGAAAGGTTATTTTAAGTATAGTGATTAAAAGCTGCAAAGTTCTATATTCTGCTTGCCTTTTCTCATCTTTTAAAATAACTATTTTATTACTAAAAGCTCACAATGGAACAAGGCAAAAAACTCAAACTAACACAACTCTTCACCCCAAATCATTTCTATTACCTTTCTATTCAATGACATTGTTGCTGTATGTTTACACTAATAGTCATGTATTGTGATGTTTCACTCAATGAGACCACATTTGTGACAGTGGCCCCACAGATTATATCACCCAGCAACGTGACAGCCCTCTTAGTGTGTGACTACGTTCCATGATGATCACAAGGGAGGACATCACCTAATGATACATTTATACGTTCCTGTTCCTGTTCTTGTTAAACAGCACACAACTGTACCACTCTGACATCTACTTTTTTACTCTAATCATTTGCTTTTACTTTATTCTTCCAATATTTACTTCATTTCTTCTAATAGTGCTTTATAGAATTTGAATCTCAATACTTGACCCTAGGACTTTTAAGGCCCATTAGAAGAGTATTTTATCTAAGATTGTCATTCTTGGTAACAAATTACAATTTACTTGTTCTCACTTTAGGCCTTCTCTCACATAATGCCTCCCTAATTCATAAAACTAATAACTACTTACTTATGAATTCTCTTTTATGAAGTTTTTCTTTCAATAGAAACAGATTCAGAAAAAGATATCAAAAAACCTCAAAGTATATTATGAGACAAAACAGTCTCAATAACAGCTTTTGAAAGTATGTAAGCTTCAAAGTGGTGCTGAATTTTCCAAAAGAAGGTATATCAAGACTGGTCATCTGGGAACCTAAATCAGTTTTCCTTCCTTGAAAACAGACTCAGAATAAAAGCTCAGTGAACAAATATCAATGGTACATTATTATATTCACCTAATCATGCCCAAATCATTGCCCTCTGTCCATCAATAAATCAACAATTTAAATAATTTAAATCACATTTGATCTGCCTACAACGTTATGATCTGATAAATTCCTTTGAATTATTTACATTTCTTCATATACATTATGATTCAAAATCATGGGATCCAACCTTATTTCTTTTTTTTAAATATTTATTTATTTTTTTAGTTGTAGGTGGACAGAATATCTTTATTTTATTTTTATGTGGTGCTGAGGATTGAACCCAGTGCCTCATGCGTGCTAGGCGAGCATGCTACCACTGCGCCATAACCCCAGTCCCCCAACCTTATTTCTTTCAGGTTAGAATTCTTGAAATTTCAATGCTTTACAGAATGGGGGCAAAATCATAGGCCAGTTAGGAAAACAAATAAACAACCAACAATAACAACGACAAAAAAAACAAAGTGAAGGCTGTTTTCTGTTAACAGAAAAAGAAAAAAGGAATAATATGTCAAAAAAAGTTTTTGATGGGTTGAGGGTGTAGCTCTATGGCAGAGCACATGTTAGCATTTGCGTGGCCCTGGTTTCAATCTCCAGTACACAGAAAAAGGGCTTTTGAAAGTTTATTGAAAAAAAAAAACAAAACAAAAAACAACAAACCACAAAAGGCACCAGTAAAGGCAAACAACATAACAGTAGTTTACTACATCATGTTTTGGTTGTCAGGCTGCATATATGACAGTGGGCCCATGATATTATAATTGAACCGAAAAATTACTATTACCTAATGACACACATGAAGTAGTAGGGGAATGCATCCTTAACATGTTTGTGGCAGTGCTGGTGTCAACAACCATGTTCCCAATCACAGAGACAGTAATGTATTCAGTTATCAATAGTGTATAAAACTCCATGGTGATAAGTGACCAAGTTATTCATTTATGTATATCTATGCTATACTTTATTCCTACTTACAAACGTAGTATAAAATATGCCAGCAGCAGCCTCATACATTTTGTATTTGTATAAGTATACTCTATGATGTTTGTACAAAAAAATTGCCTAATGATGTATTTGTCAGAATGTATCCTTATTGTTAAGTGACACAACTGTACTTATGATGCAAGAGCTCAAAATAACAAAATCAGGCATTTTTCTCTACTACCTCCAGGCCCTAAGAAGACAGCTCTCCATACTCCTGTAGGTCTTTGAACATGATACAGTAACTATATCAAAATTTGGAGATATATAAAGTTGGAGCAAAATACAAATTTGGACCATTAAACACTGAAACCCAGAATGGAAATCAGACTTTTTCCCAAGATTTTTGTTTTTTGTTCAATTACACGGTGCTAAAGCTTAGAGTGATCACAAATACAAGGTGGCAAGTCAAAGGTAATCTCTACAGACCAAATGTAGACATATTTTAAAAGGTATGTAGGGGAATCAATGCCTTTATTATAGTCCACTCATTTTTCTTCTACCCAGACCAAGGGTGAGTAAGATATCTCTGCATTTTGGCTGAAATGAGAATAAAGCTTCCTTTAAAGAAATATCTGGCATAAAGTTGTCATTTTGTTGAAATACTATACCTATACTTAATCCAAATTTGAGCGGAATATGCTTCAGTGTATTTATAAATGATAAATTCAGTTTCTGAAATTAAACTTTTTATTTGCAATCAATTTTCCATTAAAAAAAAAAAAAACAACCCTCTAGCAACAAAGCAGTAAAGCGTCAAAGCATTCTAACAGGTGGGGAGAGGTAATCTTGTTAACAGAACTTATCCAAATTCTTAAAGGACACAAATATGTGCTTTTTAAAAAACACTTAAAAGTAACACAAAACATTTGTATGTTAGTTTCTTCCTCTATTAAGTTACCAAGTGACACATTGTCACATAAGGAAAATCAGCCCCAGTGGAAGAGCAATCAGTAACATTTCTAGGGTAAGTAGTAGAGAAATAAAGCAAGAAACCTTTCAATTTCCCATCAAACAAGGCAAGATGATTTAAACCTGTAATTTAAATTTTAATCTTGGCACAGGAAAAAACCCGAAGCTTTCCCAAATTGTTTAAAGCATAAGCTAGTATTTTAACCCAAACATTTAAAAAGACAAAAAACAAAAACAAAAAACAAAACAAAAACCACACACACACAAAAATAAAGGCACAACTGGAGATTGAAACCAGGGCCACACAAATGCTAACGTGCTCTGCCATAGAGCTACACCCTCAACCCATCAAAAAAAGGCAACATATAATATTCCAAACAGTGTTTAGTACCACAAGCCTGTTCTGGGCTATATGAAGTCAAAGAAGTAAAAGACCTCCAGAATTTAGCAACACCAATTTCCTGTAATAATCAGTTGGAGTATTATGACTACATTCTGTTTCTGTACTCCACTATTTCAAAAAGGCTCTACCACACACAGTGGAAGGCTAATGTCTGCTTCTGTATACATGTGTCTGTCTCAACTATGAGGTGGAAGTTGAATTTTAAACCTACAATGGAATCTTGCAATATGCAAATGTGTGGAGGAAAAAGTTTACATTGATTTGACCGTATTTAAATTGTGTAAGTCACAGTTTTTAAAAGAAGCTTAAAAATAAAACATTTGAACCATTTTAAGTATTCACATGCAAAACATGTTAACTGTAATGTTAAATTACTTTAGCTCTAAACAATTGTCAACTTGCTCAACTTCTACCTCTCCAAACTTCCGTTGAAATGGCCACTTATTGTCACGCCAAGTTAACTCATAACAACACTGACAACAAAATGTAGCATTTAAATAGCATTGCATGAATACACAAAATTACAAACCACCTTTTTAAATGCTTGATTTTTAAATTTACTGTTAAAGAAACATATTTGGGCCCCTAACCTGCCTGTAGTTATAAATCAAGCTTAAGGAAACTATAAAATGATCATTGCAGATTTCCGTGGCAATCAGGTAGAGCAACCCACCTTGGTACAAAAAAATCTGATTATTTTTGGTGCTTAGGATTAAACCCAGGACCTCACCAGTGCTAAGAATATGATCTAGCACTAAGCTAGAACCCCAGCCTACAAGCTGGCTGTTGTAGACTCTCTCTAGTACACACTTATCTCACCCTCTTGGTCTATGACCAGCATTTCCAAGCTCCATACCTACTTCATACCTAATTACCTCACAGTCCTTCGCTCTCCCTATCAAAGAGGAAATAACCACAAAACTTGCTCCCAGCTAACCAGAAACTGACACGAATAGGAAACAGAATCTAAGTAACAGAGCTCCAGACCAAAATAATTGCCCTTTGGTTGGGTGAACACATGGGGGTACAATAAAACACACACCCACACCCACTCCACTAAACTTTTTCAGTAGCATATAATTTGGAGGGGGGGGGCTTTAAATCTGAAGGAAGGGGAAACAAATCTCATTCTTTCATTTCTGTCTTATATGCTGATGAGAGTTTTGATATGCAAGCCAAACAGGTAGCTACCAGTGATCATAACTGGGAGTGACGAGCTTAAGGTCTTGTTCTGAAGTATTTTCCTGTCCAGGCCCATGTCATACTCTGCGTTTTTCAGGTTCCAAGAAGGCCTGTCTGTCCTGCCTGGCACAGCACTTAACAAACCTTTTTAGCTGAGCAGTGTGACCAGCACAGTGACCACAAATACCAGTCAGGAGAATGATGATGCTTCCTTTTGCGTGGAAAGGTAGGAGGATATAGCTTACAACCAGCTCAGTGAGATGGCCTCAGGAATTAGCCGATCATCACTGTTGTCAAAAACTGGGAGTGGGGATGAGGGACGGAAGGGTACAAAGACTGCTGGGTACAGACTGAGCATCATAAAGTTCTATAATATCATCAAACCTAGAGGCTTGGTCTTTTTTTGTTTTCTCCAAACATCATATCTTGCTGCCTTCATATACCTTTGGCCACAGCCCGCTTCTGGGTCTGCCTCTCCCCGGAACCGTGAAACACTCAGCCGATACCCGCTCTCCGCCCGGACTCCCCTTGCCGTGTTACCCTCCCTCGCCCCAGAGCAGGTGCAAAGAGATACGCTGCGTACCCGGTTCTCCAGCTCCGCGGGGAACTTGGTCTGGAACTGGCAGCGTGTGCCACTGCTGTAATCTCGTTGAATGAATACCTTCCCGGACACCGGCGCCTGCTGCGGCCTCATGGCTAGGACAGGACCGGCAGCGCTGCGAGTTCGGGGAGTGGGGGAGGGGGCACCATGGGTCAGATCCCCGGCCTGGACCCGGGACTCCGGCCCGCCTGCCCCTCAGATCCACCCACCGCCCAAAGAAGCCCAAGGCCTCCCCCTCGCCGCTCCCCTTCACCCATGATGTCGCAGCGGGCCTTCAGCTACCGCCCCAGCCCAGGCCCCGCGCCCCCCACATCCCGGTTCGGCCCGGGAAACACCAACCCGCCTCTTCTGCCCTCCAGCTGCTGTCGCGCCGCCTTCGCCGTCACTTACGTTCTGACGCAAAAAGCTCCTTACCCCGCCCCTCAGTTCAGCTTCCTACCTCAAGTCTTTAGCCTGCCTTCTCCTCCGGTCGTAAAGCGACCCAGCCGAGGCTGCGCGCTGCGGTGCGGGGTGGGAGTAGGCGCGCCGGGGGCGGGGCCATCCCGACCCCGCCTCCTGCTCGGGCGGGCGGAGTCCTTCCGGATGGCAAGGGCGATTCAAAAGGACGATGGGGGCGGGGCGGAGCGGGGCGGGGCATCTGTGGAGACAGAATGCTACAGCCGAGGCCAGGGTTTGAGACTCGGAATTTCCCCTTGTGTCATTTCCCCAGTGGTTGTGGCGAGGTAATTTCTGATCACTGATTGTAAGGGGTTGTTTTCATTCTTGATTGGACATCGCAGCTTCCGCGTGGGTTACGTCAACCAATTCAAACAAAAATATCCTCCCTCAAATGCTAAACAAACTGCTCACACATACTAGAAACAGAAATTAGACTACTGGGAGTGCATTTGAATCTTCGATAAATTTCTGAAACAAGAGTTCGAGGGAGAACAAAGAATCTGCCTGAGCTACATTCTCAAACATCCATCTTCCAACTCTTTCCTGAGGTGTTGTCTTTCTTTACCCCAAAGATTTGCATCCAAAACCTCAACCTACACCCCTCCGGTGACCTCAGCAGACAAGTAGTTCTATGCACCATCGCCCCTGTCCTCATTTCACTTAGCATCTCTTTGCAAGGCCTCCAGAGAAACCCCACCTTACCCTTGTCTGGTGTTTCTTGGCTAATAATATTGTTAACACCACTATTTGATCCTCTCTTTTACACATTAAACATTTTTTCTTATTGAATTTTAAAAAGGGCTTAGTGGAGGCATAAAGGGCATACAGTAAACCACTCATATATAAAGTTGAGAAGTTTTGACATATTTTTATGCCCATATACCAATATCACCATCAAACTACTAAATATTAGTCACACCCAAAAGTTTGCTCATGCTTTGTAATCCTGTTTTTCTGTCCCTCCATAGCCCTCTTTACCCAGGTGCCGATCTGCTTTCTGTCACTGTGCCTTATTTTGCATTTCCTTGAATTTTATATAAATTAAATCACACAGTGTGTACTCTTCTTTTGTTTGGCTTATTTCACCTAAACTATTTTGAGGGTCATTTCTATTTTTTATGTTGGGTAGTTATTCCATTGTATGGATATTCCATGGTTTGTTTTTCCATTCCCTTGTTGATACAAATTTGGGTAGTTCCAGTTTTGGGGTTTTACAAATAAAGCTGCTAAGGACATTCATCTACAAGTCTTTGTAGAGATGTCTATGTTTTAATTTCTCTTGGGTAAATACCTTAGGGTAAAATGGTTGGATCATGGTGTGTTTTACTTTTAGGAAACTGCTAAACCCTTTTCAAAAGTGGTTGTGCCATTTATATTTCTCCCAGCAGTTTATGAGAATTCCAGTTTCTCCACATCTTTGCCAACACAAACGTAGTGATATCTTCTTGTGGTTATAATTTTAATTTCCATGCGTAATGATTTTTTTTGAATGTACTTATTTGCCATCATATATCTTCTTTGGTGAAATTTGACTTCACCTTTTGGTTTGTGTTTGTGTATTAGTCAGCTTTCTATTACTATGCTGAAATACCCAACACAAATTATGAAAAAGATTTATTTTGGCTCATGATTTTGGAAGTTCAGATCCAAAATTGGGTGGTCTTATTGCTTTGGGCTCTGGCAAGGCATCATTTCATGGCAGGACAGCATGTCCAAGTGAGTGCTCACATCTCGAGCTAGGAGCAGAGAGAGACAGAGGATGGATAGAATCTCACAGTCCACTTTGAGGGCACTCCCCAGTGACTTAGAACCTCAAGTAAGGCTCCACCTCTTAAAGGACCACATGCTTTCCAATACTGCTACCTTGGGGATGGAGCCTTTACATAAAGACTTTTGGGGTACACAACTAATATTAAAACCATACCAATATTTTTTTCTGTAATTGAGTTTTGAGGGTTCTTCATATATTCTGGAGAAAAGTCTTTTATAGGATACAAGATTTGCAAACATTTTTCCTAGCCTGTAGTTTATCTTTTTAATATAAATATGTGCATATGTATATATGCGCATATATATGTTTGGGAAATTAGAGTGTGGGCATCTTGGGAAGAACATTATTCTGCCTACTACAGATATAGGTTGAAGCCCCTCCTCATATAATTACTCAATTGTTCTACCACCGTTTATTGAAAAGACTCTTCGTTCTCCACTGAATTGCCTTTGTATCTGTAAAAAATCAGTTTGTGGACTTTGCCTTCTGTTCCATCATCTGATCCTATTTTTCATTAAATATCTATTTGTATTTGTCTCTGAAATAGGTGCTTCCTTGGCAGCTTGGTACAATCTTCTGAGAGCTGTTTTTCTACATACCAGTATTTGTAGTTTAGAACACCCTGAAAAAGGTAAAATAGTTTTTACCCTAAAACTCTTGGTATAATGAAGCATACAAGAAGAAGAAGAAGAGGAGGAGGAGGAGGAGGAGGAGGAGAAGGGAGAAGAAGAAGAAGAGGAAGGAAGAAAAAAACCAACCCAGACAATTTTTCATACATTGTATATTTGAAGCCTTCCCTACAATCTTTGGCCACTAAGAATAGGTGATGAAGTGTCACAAGAGGCATATGTAATTAATAATTACTCGGAGGCGGGTTGTCTTTAAATGCAACTGTATGTTCAATCACAACAATCATCAAATATAATTAATTAATGCAAAAAAGTATTGGGTGTGCTGGAGCACCCCAACTAGCATTTGATGTGCACTAATCAAACACTATAGGTAAGTTACACTATCCTAGGGCAACTAAGCACAACCTTCAATTCACACAGTTCTAGGGCAACTAAACATTACAATTAATTCACACAATCCTAGGGCAACCATGAGCCCCAAAGTATCTCTGATGCCACACGACTTCTCTTAGCCAAAGAGCAGATGTTGTCCTTGTCTGGTGGTTCTCTTCAGCCGACGGCTGGACGTCAGGGAATGGTGGAGCTGATCCAGGGACAGACGCAAGGTGGCCGGTCTCACTGATATCCCTGGAGCAAGCCCAAAAAATGTGGCAGAGCAAGCAGTTTAAAAGCAGTTCCAAGTTGGTGGTGTGGGCTAAGTTGGTGGTGTGGGCTGGTGATTGGTTACACCCAGTAAAAGTCAATGTCCATTGGTTATGTCCAGTGAGATAGTATAATTGCAACTGGGCTTTTCTTTGCACATGTGCATGGGCTGAGCCCCCTATCAATTGTAACCAGTAGGCCTGCTGTTAGGTGCCCCTTACTGCCCCCTTGTTGATTACATGGGCTGAGCTCCCTATCAATTGTAGGCCTACAGTTAGGTGGCTTTTACAGCCTCCATCAATTGCAAGCAGGCATGACTTAGCAAGTCAATGGCTGCTGTTCCTTATGGCCAGCAACCCAGTGAGTCCCCTTCACGTCCAGGCATGTCCATGGCATATGCTCCTTACATGAAGCAAATTATTTTTTCCCCAAGAAATGGGAGGGTAAATACAACTCAAAGAAAACCCTCTTGGAATTTGGGAAGAGGATTTGGGTGAAAGAGGAATCAAAGGATAATAAACCATTTTATGTCATTGTCTAACTCAACCCTAAATACATCCCCAATGTCCATATTCTTTTGGGAAAAAGTTGGTGGGGGAGGGACTGATGAGCAGTAGAGATGTCCAGAATATCAGGGCAGGATAACTTGCTCATTGTTTCTCAAGGTTTAGATCTTAAGTTCCTTTTTGGGAATCAGAGCATCCCACATGCTATCCAGCTCTCTGATGAGAGATAGCCAAGACTGGGCCTGAGATGTTACCTCCAAATGTCCTGTTCTGTGGTCCACCTGTGACTGGGGAAACCAGAAAGTCCTATGTGGAAATGCCAAGAAACCCAGTAAATTAGAAAAAGCCTGGGATAGGAATAAAGAGGCTGCTGAATAAGAAGGCCGTTGGTTGGGGATGCTGACTTCTACATTGTTTTCAGTATGATGCTTACAAGAGTTAGGTGGGACTTGTCACCTGTAATTGAATAAAAACAGGATGCCCAGAGCCTAGGTAGACCAGACTCTAGAGAGTTCCTAATAAGATCTCAGCTTTCCTTCCTACAAATCAGAATGAAGCCAGGCGCGGTGGCGCAAGCCTGTAATCCCAGCAAGTAGGGAGGCTGAGACAGGAGAATCGTGAGTTCATAGTATTTTTTTTTTTTTTTGGTACTGGAGATTGAACTTAGGGGCACTCGACCACTGAGTCACATCCCCAGCCCTATTTTGTGTTTTTAATGTAGAGGCAGGATCTCACTGAGTTGCTTAGTGCCTCGCCGTTGCTGAGGCTGGCTTTGAACTCGCGATTCTCCTGTCTCAGCCTCCCTAAGTGCTGGGATTACAGGCTTGCACCACTGTGCCTGGCTGAGAATCGCGAGTTCAAAGCCAGCCTCAGCAACTAAGCAACTCAGTATGACCCTGTCTCTACATAAAACACAAAATAGGGCTGGGGATGTGGCTCAGTGGTCGAGTGCCCCTGAGTTCAATCTCCAGTACCAAAAACAAACAAACAAACAAAAAAAACAAAACCCAAAAAACCCACAAAAAACTAAAAAACCCCAAAACAAATCAGAGTGATATGTAAACTCCTCTAGGACTTGAATTCCCCCAGGGGAAGAGGGAACTCAGGGTTGACTCAGCTTAAAACCTAAGCCCTTAAAAAAAAACTTGAAAGAGAAACTTTCTTTAAAGGACACATTGAAAGGTCCCCCTGCCTTGTTACCAAGAAGGAATAAGGAGAATAAAGAAAAAATAACATTCTATTTCTTTAGCCCACCTGTCACAGCCTATGCATATCACCTCACATAAGCCACACCTGGAAAGTTATACCAAAAAGGTGAAATGTAATCTTCATATGATTACATTTGGTTGAGTGAACTGTCTCTTCAACTTAGGTTTATTTTGGCGATTGGGGTTGAAGTTCTACCTTCACAGAGAGGTATGTGTGATTACAGAATTGTTTTAATTTAAGCAAAATGGTTAAGACTGGATCAGTGATATACCTTTACCTAGTAGCTCCTAACTTGTTTTTCTGCCTTGAGGCACCTGATAGAGAACAATTACATTTATGACATACTTGGATAGATGCCCCCAGTTCAAAGATTATGTTATAGATAAAACATTTCAATTTCTATAAATCTTCCCCTCTATAGGGTAGGCCTAAGGTGGCTGTAGTTAGATTCCCTTACTAAGGCTTCCAGTGGGCTATACTTTTAGTTTGTAGCAAGGTAATGAACACCCTGATTCAGTGTATGTACTCAAGGTCATAAACACTTCTTGTGAGCATGCTCTCATTTATATAACCTGTTGGCAGTTAGGCCTATGGAAAGACTTGGAGGGTGGGGCTGCTGGCACTTCTGAATAAAGCATGTCTATTATCCCAGCTGTGCCTTGAATCTTCCTTTACCTGCTGGGATCCTGAATCTCTTTCCCAGGGTCTGAGCCTCAGCCTGACACCTTCCTCTACTTTTCATCTTCCTTCTTTTCCTCCTTCTATCCTTTTAATCCTCCTTTATCAGTTGATTTTACTATTAATGGTATTGATGGTTTAGAATGATCCTGCCCTACTCATTTGGGCACTACTAATACATATTCCATATTAGTTATCAAATAAACCTATAGCCATGGCATAAAATGCCTTTGAAATTTTTTCCTAAACAATTCTCTTGTCTCATAGCAGAAATTTCAATCACAGATTGGACTCTCAGAAGGATTTCTAAAGTGTCTTGGTGCTGGAAGGTATAGTTCAGTGGTAGAGTACTTGTCTAGCATGCACAAGGCCCGGGGTTCAATCTACAGTACTAGAAAAAAGGTGGGTGAAGTACTGGGGAATGAGATTGATCCTAAAATAATTTGATCATAGCATAACTTCATGTATAAATATGTTGCAATGAATTTTGCTATTATGTATAATTATGACGTACTAATAAAAACCATAAAAAAGCTTCCTGAAGACTCTTGGAAGAATTTTACAAACTATTCACATAATAACCTTTGATGTATCTAATCTAATTTCCTCACTCTAAACTACTTCCTTGATTCATATTTGGCTGGGAGTGCCAATTGTCTTTTTATTTCTAAAGATTAATTCTTCTACAGTTCTAATCTAGCATTTGTCTCCTGCTTAGAAGGCTAGAACATTTCCCTATCATCTATTGGATTTAACCAACTTCTTTGATGTAATTCACCCACATGACTCTTTTACTTACACAGTCCCTTCATTAGGCTCTTGTGTTTACTAACCTTTCTGTAGCTCTCCCCACCCCCAGTTCCTCTACCACATCTTCGCTTATCCATTCCATTTCTTAGAGTGACCTTTCATATTTTCATGGACTTAAACCAAATCATATTATTTTCATACTTACTTCAACCCTTCATTAGATTATTCATTCAGTTCATTTACTCAACAGATCTTCATTGACACCTATAGCAGAGAAACTCTCCTTAACTAAAATCTTTACCCTATCAAGAACTTCCCTTCCTTTTAATTCTCCTCAGCACTTCTGAACACCATTTATACCACATTATATTGCACTCTCTCAATCCTTTCAAAATGCGTACATTTCTAAGTGTAGGATGGACACAATTATAGAAATAATAGAGTTCTAAATAAGATGGTTGATGTTACCTGTTCACTTCCCATTCTCAACAGAAATTCCCTCTACAATCAATTGAGAACTGACTACCAATTTTAGAGACCAGTAGATTACAATTTTATGACATGGATCCATTTTCTCAGAAGGATAAACTTTTATTGGCTGGAAGTCTACCTTCCTGTAAAATCTGTAACAGAATATTAAGATTGAACTCTTCCTCAGAATTCTGCAAAGGCCCTAAATGCTGAGAACAGTTATTGGGTGCTAGGTACCACATATCTTGAAGCTGGAAGCTTGACTACCTCTGTAGACACATTAAAGAGATTGTAAAACCTGTCCTGTCAACATCAACCCATCACCATCTACCAGCCCTTTGAACCTTCTTTCTTTGAAGGGATTATTGGAATGCTATGGCTTTTCCCCCCAGACTAAGTCAGAAGAACTTCCATTTTTCCCCTGGAGTTTGAAGAACCCATACCTGATATGCTTAAGGCTGAACGTGATGCCTGCTGTTGTGTGCCATTGCCTGCTCCTGGTGAGGAAGATGCAATAGAAGGGAGTTGAGGGCTGAGTTTGTAGGTCAGTGGTAGAGCGCTTGCCTTGCATGTGTGAGGCACTGAGTTGTATCCTCAGTACCACATAAAACAAAATAAAGGTATTGTGTCCATCAAAGGAGAAGGAGAAGGGGAAGGGGAAGGGGAAGGGGAAGGGGAAGGGGAAGGGGAAGGGGAAGGGGAAGGAGAAGGAGAAGGAGAAGGAGAAGGAGAAGGAGAAGGAGAAGAAATTGAATGTTTCCTGATGGTGCAAGGTTTTCCTAGGATCAAGTATCAGTCTGTAGAAGGCAGTTGGTCTCAGTTTTCTCAAAAGGGACAGGAACTCCTAGAAAGGAAAAAGAACTTGAACAGATGAATGAATGGCCAGGGAAAAATTGTAAGTTGCCTATGGGAGGAGAGGCATTGCTTCAGTTGAAGGAGTCCAGCCTGGCTCCTGGAGGAAGCCTCCACATGCTTATGAAAAAAGAGGTCCTTCTATCCCCAAGACAGCATGACCACCAGATTACAACCATATCTACCACTTTGCCCCTTCCTTTAATCTCCTCTCCCTTTGGTCTGACCCCAAAGTATCAGAAATGGTGGTTGACCACTCAGGGAAGGCAATGGAGCAAGAAGAAGAGACTAAGCACCCATGCTCCTTCCCCAAACTGTCCCTCTGTTGTCTCTCTTGGGTGAGGAAAGAAGCCTTAGCCAGGCATGGTGGGGCAAGCATATAATCCCAGTGGCTTGGGAAACTGAGGCAGGAGGATTGTGAGTTCAAAGCTAGCCTCAATAATTTAGCAAGGCCCTAAGCAACTCAGTGAGACTCTGTCTCTTAATAAAATATAAAAAAGGAATGGAGATGTTGCTCAGTGGTTAAGCATCTCTGGGTTCAAACTCTGGTACAAAAATAAATAATAAATAAAAGTCTTAAGTTAAATGTGTTTGGAGTGTTGATGTTACATTGGAAGAAAATTTTAATTACTGAAATGTATCTGTTCAGTTGATTGAGGAGAACAAGAAAAGCTATGGTATTTGTTGGAGATTTCATCAAGGAATTGAAAAGAACTAATCCAGAGAGTAGGCTAGAAGGGACATTGAGAGCAAGTATAAAAACTTCCAATCTCCAATCCCTATGATCTTCCCAGATTATAATAGAATCAATCTATAATTGATCCTATATAGAATCAATCCTCTTCAGCATTTTGACCTGTCTTTATATATTTTAAGGAAGTTCATAGACTCATGCCCATCCCAACTCCAGACAGATTAAATCTCCTTCATTTCTCATGTAACATAAATTTCACGTGACATTGTTATACTCCAGTTTATCAGGGTCCTTCTGAACATACCACATATAGTAGTACTATGACCTTCTGGGGCCTGGACACCAAACTTATTAATGTAGGGCATCCTGTGAGTAATTCTTACTTAGACTTTTTTCTTTAAAAATCTTTGTAATTTTTCATGAGTCTCTTTTAAGTCAAGCATTCCCTACTTTTTGTTTCTGGTTTTTAAAAAATTATTTATTTATGTGGTGCAGGGGACCAAGTGTAGGGTCACTGAGCAACAGTCCCTGTTGGTTAGAAATTTTTAAAACTCAGGTGTAGGACTTTGTATTTTAAAATATCGTATTATTTTATGTTTGTAACTTATATTTGTATCACAAACAGTGAAAGTTTGTCTTATAATAGAGTTTGAGAATATTCTGAATCTTGATTCTGTCATTCTATAGTATTAGTCACCTATTAGTCACTCTTTCTGTCTTGATGTTATTGACTAGTATTACAAGTGATTCTTTGGTGACTTCCTGGAAATGACTGAGAGGCAGGATGCTATAGTGATCAAGAGAATGGACTCTGAAACCAGATTCAATGTAATTAAAGTTTTGGAGCTGTACCTGTGTTAGTCAGCTTTTATTACTCTCATCCAAATACCTGATCAGAACAACTTAAAGGAAGAAAAGTTTATTTCAGCTCACAGCTTTAGAAGTTCAGTCCATGGCTGGCCAACTTCATTGCTCTGGGCCCAAGGTGAGACAGAACATAAATTTGGAAGGACATGGCAGAGGAGTGCTGCTCCGCTCATGGTGGCCAGGAAGCAGAGAGAGAAGGGAAGGTGATGTAGGGAAGATGAAACCTTTCAGGGAACATCCCCAGTGACCTGCTTCCTCTAGCTATAACCCACCTGCCTATAGTTATCACCCAGTTAGTTCATTCAAATTAGAATGGACTTATTAGGTTACAGTTCCCATAATCCAATTATTTTACCTCTGATTATTCCTGCATTAACATAGGAGCTTTTTGGAGACATCTTATATCTACACCATAGTAGCTCCCTTTTTAGCTGTATAACCTTGATGTATTACTAAACCCATCTGTGTCTCAGTTTCTTCATATGTGAAATGGAACACTAATAATAATGAGTTATTCTTAAGGTCACCTCATTTATCTGTGATTATCTGCAGGTTGATGGTAGCTCTGCTTCTGGGGGCAGGCTAGCCATCTACTAAAATGCCTCAATTCTTCTCTAGCAGGCTGTCCTTGGCTTGTTTCATGGTGTGGAGTGGGAAAGTGTGCAGGATTTCTTGAGGCTGAGGCTTGCATCTGGAACATATTTACTCTCACCACTTTATTGGCCAAACTAGTCATAAGGTCAGTTCAGATTAGGGACTGGGGAAAGATGCTCTATTACTTTTTCATGGAAGGAGAGGCAAACCACAATTCAGGGGTCTGGGTATAGAGAAAAATGAAGAATTCACACAATTTTTATAATTGACCTTCATATTGACTCATATAGGGGTTGAGAGATAAATATGTTAACATGCAAAAGGTACTTATAGGGTACTTGGCATATAGTAAGTGCTACATAAATATTAACTGTTACTGACAATATTCAGTGAACAGAATCTGGGACAGGCTCCTTCCTCACTTCTACAAAAATGAATTATCAGAGGACTCTTCAGGTTGACACAATCTATTGATTAGCATTCTTGGATGGCAGAAGGTAAGTCAGCTATAAATCTGTGGATTGGTTTAGATGTTAACAGCATTGAGTCAGATATACTTTGGCTGGAATTTGGATTCTGCCACTTCCTAACTTGGTCCTTATTGTAACTGAATATGACAATACCTACTGTATTAGTTATCTAGGGTTACCATAAAATATTACTGCAAATTCTTAAAACAACAAGAATTTATTCTCTTCCAGTCTGAAGGCTAGAAATCATACTGTTAGCAGGACCACAATCCCTCTGAAGGCCATAGGGAAGCTGGTTTGCCTCTTCCAGCTTCTCATGATTGCCAGTCATCCTCAGCGTTCCTTGGTTTGTGACGGCTTAACTTCAACTTCTCCCTGTTTTCCCAGGCCTTTTCTTTCTTTCTTTTTTTTTTTTAACTCCTGCATCTCCTCCATATCTTCTAATCTCTCTCTCCTTATAAGGAACACCAATTATTGGATTCAGAAAGTCTTGCATGACCATCTTAACTTGATTACATCTTCAAGGACTGTATTTCCAAAACAGGGTCTGAAGTTTCTGAATGACATGGATTTTGGGGGTACTATTCCACTCAGTACACTTGCCTTGTGGGAGTTTGGCAGCAAATAATATATAGTTGAGAAAATTGGCTCATAAAGAGAAAAGATACATTTTGGCTCATGGTTTCAGAGATTTCAGTCTGTGATCAGGTGGACCCCTGGCTTTTAGGTCTCTGTTGGGACTACTAGGTGTTAATGGTGGGGAAGATATGGTAGAACAAAACCATCTTATGGTCAGGAAACAATAAAGGGGAATAGAATGGAGCCAAGGCCCCACTATCCCATTTGTGGACATGTCCTCAATGATCTAAAGACTGCCACTATGCCTCACCTGTTAAAGGTTCCACCACATGCCACTAGCACCACCTTGGGAACTAAGCCTTTAACACATTAGCCTCTGGAGGACATTCAAGACCCAAACTATAGTAATACTTAATAACTATAAATAATTATTGTTGTTGTTGCTGTTATTATTATTATTAGAGATGTGGTCAAATGCTTTGCTAAAATCAGCATAGTAAAATAACTAGTATTCATTGAGCTATTAGTATCAGGAACTAGGCTGAGTTCTTCAGATACACTATATTATATAATTCCTACTATATATATTAATCCGGTAACACTGGCCAATGATGATATAATAATATGATTTATAACCTTTGAATCTGCAGCTTCAAACTGGCATCTTATTCTTTTATGTTTTAAAAATCCTTTAATAAGGGCTGAAGTTGTAGCTGGGGATGTCCTAACATTTTACATTCTGGGACTGTATTGCAGCTCAGTGGTAGAGCGCTTGCCTAGCATGTGTGAGGCACTGGATTCAATCCTTAGCACCACATTTAAAAAAAAAGGTATTATGTCCATCTACAACTAAAAAAATATTTTAAAAAATCCTTTAATAAGCTGGATGTGGTGGCGCATGTCTATAATTCCAGTGACTTTGGGAGGCTGAGTTTGAGGTCAGCATCAGTAACTTAGGGAGGCTATAAGCAACTTAGTGAGACGCTATCTCAAAATGAAAAATAAAAATAAAAAGTGCTGGGATGTGGCTCAGTGATTAAGTCCCTCTGGGTTCAATCCCTGGTACCCCCCAAATTCTTTAATATTTAAGTATTTATTGAGCATTCATCAGAGCTGGAGATGAAAGAATGGGCAAAAGATAGAGCATGTAGATCTCATCAAAGTTCACATTTTGTAGGGGGTCAGGAAGGTGAGAGGAGAGACATTATAACAGGTAGATAAGCTTTGGAGGAAGGAGGAAGTTCTACTGAGGGGGAATTAAACATTCCAATTCCTAGGGTAGGGGACCAGGAAGATTGCTGAGGGGAGTGGAGTCTGGTGTCTGGTTGGTAGAGAAGGGTGAAGGGGCAGGGAAGAGAGATCTTTATAGTGATGAAAGATGGTTATAAAGATTTTACTTCCGTATGTCTCATCTATTGTCTCTTCCTAAAGCTAAATGAAACAGTTTCTTTCATCTTTTATGGTATGATCTCTATTCTGAAATTTCTTTTTGTATGACTCTCAGAACCTTTTGGTGTTTCGAACTAGTTACTCCAATAAGAGCATTAACCTGTGCAAAATATTGTCAGAGAATTCCTTTAGTCCCTTAATTTTAAACTCTATTTTCCCCATGTCAGACAAACCTAGCATTTCTTTTTAGTTGTAGATGGAAATAGTATCTTTTTATTTGTTTATTTTTATGTGGTGCTGAGGATCGAACCCAGTGCCTCACACATGTGAGGCAAGCGCTCTACCACTGAGCTACAATCCCAGCTCCAAAGCTGGCATTTTGATAGGGGATCTCGTTCTGTATTGCTGACTCATGTTCAAGTTTTCACCCTGCTTTACAAACAACTTCCCATTCTGCAGCTTGTTCCTTTTCTTCATCTACTCTCTCTCCTGCACTTTGTTCTGTTCATGTCTAACCACTTCCTCCCAGGCCTTTCATTAAAATTTGAAATGAATTGGAATATGTACTAAAAAAACTTAAACTGTCTTCCTTGTCCATGCTCATGTTGCTGTCTAAAGCTACTTTGTTTCTTCACTGCTTTTCATTGTTTCCTTGTAAAGCATTGTAGCAGAACTGAGTGGGTAGATCAGATCCATTTCTGAGTTTTCATTTTTGGTTTCTAGGGTTTACTTGTACAATAGGCAGAACTCCAAGGATCATTGTCCGTTCTCATGTGCTTGTTGGTAATTTCAATTCAGCTTGTGTTTCAGAAGTTTGGACATCTTTACCACATTTTAAGATAACATTATTAGCATACCTGAGTTGTCAGCATCTGTTCCTTCCCATTTAAATCCCACCATCCAAAACAACATGCATTCCAGTTTCAGGAAATAGGCCGAACAGATGTCTAATAGTTGTACTGAACACTTTCCCATGAAGAAGCTGCTCTTGCTTGCCTTTTTATTTTTATTTTTCTTGTACTGGGGATCAAACCCAGGGCCTTGTATGTGCTAGGCAAGTGCTGTACCATTGTGATACATCCCTAGTGTTTCTTGCATTGTGAGGGAGATAAGTGGCTGAATAGTGTCATTAGTAATAGTACATTGCCTTTTTTATTAAAGTTCAGATAGAAGACCTCTCGTATCTGAAGTGGTTGGTAGTTAAAGGGAGAAGGCTTGGAGATGTCAGACTCTCTTCATCAATACAGTACAGAATCACAGAGCCAGAAGCAAGGCTACATCTTGAATGTGCACTATAGGTTGGATTCTGAATGTCCCCCAAAAGGCCCCTGTGTTGAAAGCTTGGTCCCAAGCCAGTGGTGCTATTGGGAGGTGGGTGGAGACTTAAGGAGGTGTGGCCTAATGGAAGAAAGTTAGGTCATTAGGTATAGGCCCTTGAAGGGAGGACTCTAGCCCCACCTCTTTCTCTTTGCTTCCTGGCAGCCATGAAGTGAACAGTTCTCCTCTGCTAAGTGTTATTGCTGTGATGTACTCTGCTACCACAGGTCCAAAGCAACAGGGCCAAGTGATCATGATCTAAAACCTCTGAAATCAAGAGCCAAAATAAACTCTTTTCCATTTAAGTTGATTATCTCAGGTATTTGGTTACAGTTACTGACAACTGGCTAATATAATGTGCAACCTGTGCAGTTGCATAGGGTCCTCTGCTTTTAGAAGGATTTAGAAGGATCCTCTGCTTGGTTAATGTTCTTCTGTCATCATCTTGAGATTCTTAATGATTTTTGAGCCTGGGGTCTGCATTTTAATTTTATACTGGGCCTCAAAAATTGTGTACCTCATCATGGCTAGAACTTCAAATGATGAGAACACATCATTGTTATCTGGGATAGATGGTTAAACCTCCTCCCTTCTTGTGCAATCTGATTCAATGTGAGTTTTAACAAAACTGAAAGAGAAAAAGAAAAATAGTCTTCCTTAGAATTATATCTTCCTTGGGCTGGAAGGACCTTGCTGAACATGTCCAGGCATCCTTTTTTAAGTAGGATACAATTTAAAGTATTGTAGGAATGAATGCTTCACAATCCCCCAGTGAGTACTTCCATGTTCACTGCAAGCTATGCCTAGCTTTCTCATGAGACCACATACCCTTCAAACACAAAGGATTGATGCCTAGAGTAGCTTTGTAGCAATGCGCATTTCAGGGCATTGGCAAAAAAAAAAAAAAAAAAAAAAAGTCTGTCTATAAATTTAAGATGTTTATCCTTCTGAGAACTTACCATTGTTGAAGAAAAGATGCATTAGATTTTTGCTTTTTTGCTGAGTGAAATTCCTGTCCTTTTGACATTGGTTCTGGATTTTTTTTTCTTTTTTAAAGAGGATAATGGATTGGACAACTCAGGACAAGAAGGGAATCAAGATGGGGAATGATGGAAGTGAAAGTTTCCCCCAAAAAGGATAAAAGAGAAGATGCCTTTATAGAAGATGATCCTTTGAGAAGGGTACATTTGTGGCCATAAACTCAGAACACTTTTGTGCTTGTTTTGGAAGCCTCTTTGCTTTTCAAATATCCATTTGCAAATGCTGTTGAATCCTGCTTTGTATAAAGCACTGCATGTTCATCTTCCCTCTGTACTCCTCTCACCTTTCCTAGCTGAGTGATGCTAAATGGAGTGATCTCCATATCATTCATGGTCATTTTTAATTTTGTAATTTAAGAGTTGTATAATGTGCCTATTACTCCATATTGCCCTTAAAAATCAGTCTAATTTGTGCCTTGCTTAATTTAGTGAATCCCCTGCATTTTACCACGGGACCTCTACTCCATCATTTAAGTCACTGATATGAAGGTATGTGATTAGCAGGGTCATTGCATATTAGAGATTTTAAAAATCATTACATAACTGAAGAATGGACTAAGGGCCCTTCTATCCCAAAATACATCTCCATAATTATATGTGCTGTGTAATCTCAAACATTTTTTATCAGGAAACCACAATTGATGAAATGTGCATTTCTAACCTGAGACCTGTTAATATTCATGAATTAGCTTAGACTGATTTCTCTATTTCCAAAAGTCTGGATGACCTGTGAGGAGATGAATTTGTCTTATTGCTGTGGAGAAGCATGGAAGAGAAGTGCTGCGGCTAGAGGGCAGCACCACGCTGTTCCCAGGGAGATTCCTAAGGGTGCAGAGGTGGCCTAAAGGCACAGGGTGTCTGGGAGAGGTCATGAACATCATGGTAGTGGAGGTTTCTCTGGGCTGTTCACAATTTTGCTATGAGATAACTCAGGATGAGAAGTTAGCACTATATTGTGTCAGATTCACAGCGAAGTTATATTTCTCTATTGTCTGTCAATAGTCAACAGGTAGTACCACAGAGAACAGAAAATAGGTCAGGTGAGACTGGATTAGGCAGATAAAGAAGGAGGATGTCTAAAGCTGGAGGTTTTGGTATGATACTGTCTAACAGGTAAGTGGGAGGTGGACTGGCAAGAACAGAGGTGGGAAGCCTTAAGACAAACTCTTTCCCCTTGGCAGTTTTACTGACATAGTTCTACTACAACTGACAAGGTCCCTTTAAACAGTGATCAGACTGTCAGAACCAGCTGGATTTAATGTAACTGAGGATGGGTGGCTGGATATGCAGGTGTCAGGAACAGGTGTTTGGTATATTCTGTGCCCTGCTGGGTAAAACAGGCCCTTCCTCCAATGATTTCAGGGATGAGGAGAATCCTTTCCACTGGTCTATATCTCTAACTTTACCTATTCTTTGACATCGTTCTTTCATATAAACACACACACATATTAATTCTCAAAAAATACCATGCCTTTAATTTCCTTGAATGAAATGAGAGATCATTAATTGCTGGTTTTACAGGTTGTGACAAAGATGAAATGAGAATCCAGGCAAAGTACTTAACTCACCTTCTGGTAACATATGGTACCCAGTCAGTGGATGGTACTGCCTTTCTAGTATTTCTTTTCTCCTCCCACCCATACTGGGAACCCAGAGCCTCACACATGTCAGGCAAGGATTCTACTACTGAGCCACATCCCCAGCCTGGGCTCCTAACATTTCTTAATCATTCATTCATTTATTCTTTCTTTCACAAGTATTGAATGCCATGCATCAGTTACTATTCTGAATTTCTTGAAAATAATTATTGTCTTGAAAAAAATCTAAAGTACTAGGTTGCTTGAAGAGTAGTAGCTGATATTACGGATTGATGTTAATTATGTAATCAATTATTAATCATATTAATAGTAAAATTGGTAATCACACAAATAATTAAGTGTATTCTTGATAATTATACTGTGGTTCTGAAAAATGGTAACATTTGAATAAGCTTATATAAAAGACATATGATTTTTTAGAAAACAACTTTATTTGTAATTATTTTGCAATGGAAAATTAAAAATTAAAAAAAGTTACTCAGGTCTCTTTGCTAAGTAGCAATCTACATGTATTTATCTCTTTGTCAATAGAGGATGCTGAATAAGGGCATTGTAAATTATCCTAGGTTTATTTTGCTGGTTGGAGATTCAGGGAGACAGATAGTGAGGTGGAAGACCTCGAACTCTGTAAATCCCAAATCGAACTAATTTTCTTCTTCCTTTTCTTGTCTCCCTTCCTGGGTTCCTTAAATTAGTAATTGGCCCTCCCTCTCTAATCAATCGCCGTAATTAGTCCTTATATTTTTGCCGGTCTACTTCCAAAATATCTCTGAAACTATTCTCTCCTTATTCCTTCTGCTACTGTTTATGCTTGGGACTCATCTCTCACTTGAACCTACCTTGGTGCTTTGGTTTGCATCTGAAAATCTCCACCCTCAAGGGTCATGTGTTAAAGGTTTAGCCTCCAACTTGGTGAATATGGACCTCAGCCCCTTCCTCTCTCTCTTTTTTGTCCCAGCCATGAGGTGAGCAGCTTTGCCCTGCCATGTGCTTCCCACTGTGATGTGCTGCCTTGCTTCAGGCTTAAAAATGATGAGGCCCAGAGTCCACTCACCATGGACTGAAAACTCCCCAAACTATGAGCCAAAACAAATATTTTCTCTTCATAAGTTGATTATCTCAGGTATTTGTTATAGGAACAGAAAGTAGACTAACACACTTGTCTTCATTTCTGTCTTAACTTGCATACTTCTTTTTAAATTTTTATTTAATCAGCACATTTATTTTCTTTTTTAAACTTCAAAATTTTAATTTTGTTTTTATTTTTTTCATCTTCCTTGCATTGCATACTTCTATTCCACCTTTCACATCTCTCTACCAGAATAATCTCTAAAATGCACATTAATTGTGTGACACTTTTGCTTAAGGGGTCTCTCTGCCTACAGGATAAATTTCAAAGTCCCTAGATGAGTATTACATGTTGAATTGAGTCCTCCCAAAAGACAGGATGGAATCCCAAATCCCAGTACCTCAGAATATGACTTAATTTGGAGGTAGGATCTTCACAGAGGACATCAAATTAAAATAGGGTTGTTAGAATGGGTTCTAATCTAATATGACTGGCATCTTTTTAAGAAAGGAGAAATTTGGAGATAGAGACGTATATAGAAGGAGAATGTCATGTGAGACAGGAGTTCTGCCACAAGCCACAGAACTACCAAGCTAGGAGATAGCCCTGAAACAGGTCCTTCCTTAGCTCCTTCAGAGGGAGCATGGCCCTGCTGACACCTCGATTTCACACTTTTGGCACCCAGACCTATGAAACAATAAATTTCTATAAGCTACCTAATTTTTGGTATTTTGTTATAGCAGCCATAGTAAACTAATACACTGAGTCTCATCTTTCAGTACTTGCTTCAGTTATTTGTGCAGCAAATGTTTGTTGAGAGTGGATATATGCCAGATATTGTGCTAGATTTTGGGATACAGCTGCAAATAAATCAGGCAGCTCCTGTTTCATGGAATTTATACCCTAGTGAGGGCTAAGAGAAGTAGCCAGCTCATCAGAAGACAGTGAGAAATCTCTGATTACTAGGGTAAAGAGGACACAAATAGCAAGGCACTAAATCAGTACTTGGCTAAAGAAAGCTTCCTGGAAGAAGTGGCATCTAAACTTGGGATTAATAAGCACTCTCCCTTTACTGCAAGATGTTTCACATGAATCAAAAGAATGGGAAGAAGAAAGGTAAGCTATGGTAAATGATACTAATTATTCTGGCCATTCCTTTGAGACTTTTATGTATTCTCTGAAATGAGTTTTTTAGTATTTTGTGAGAAATCTGTTTTAGTACATACTTTCATTTACACCTTGGATATATGTCCTAGACCACATACAATAAATAAGATAGCAGGCTGTACTATGTACTCTTCCCTTTTCTCCTTCCCCTGGCCATCTTCCCTTATTCTATTCAGGAGATAACTTTGTGATTTATTTTCCCCTTTAGGGTTGACCTTGTTCATATTAACCAGATGTTGACTATTTTAAAAACATTATCAAGGGGGATTCAAGATGGTGGACTAGAGGAAGGCTGCATTCCTAGTTGCTCTGTGACTCAGGATTCAAGCCGCGGGAGTACTGCTATTTTGTAAGATGGGTGAAATAGAGATTTCACTAATACTCAATATTGGACAGTCAAATTTCTGAGACTCAGAAATTTGGGTACATTAAACAAAGAAGAAAGATTACATTAGAGCCAAACTGGTTGCAGCAGCAGCAGTGGCAGCAACAGTAGCAGTGCTGGTTTAGCACCCATGGAGGGGGACACACAGAGAAACACAACAGACAGATTTAGCATAGAAAACCCTGAGATCAGAAAAGCAGCTTGCCCTTAGCTGATCCAGAGGCTATACTGTATACTAGTTTTTGAAATGTGCCCTGTATTTCCCAACTGGCCATGGAGAGCTGAGGTGGGAGCTATCAGGAGGGAGCTATGCTGCAACTGTAGTTGCTGCTGTGGGAGCTAGGAGATCTCAGAAAACATGGCTATGCAATTCTGGCAGCACCTTCCACATGACCTAGGTCATACCTAGCAGAACAAGGGTGAAATAGGCACAGACAACATTTCACCCAGTAAGATTCAACTCAGAAAAGTGAAGCCCAACTTGCTTTCCCCTTTGAGTCTGGAAGGTCCTGTGACCAGATGAAGCAGGTCAGGAATCTGAACAGGTGCATGTGAATACACTCAGGGCCTAAGCCTGGGAATCCTGGAAAAACAGAGTAGTCACCACCCAACAAAGTCCCTGAGGCCTGATTAGTCCTGAGTTCCACCTGCTGGAACTCCACTCAGAACTCTGCAGTGGCCCCACCATGGGAATGCATCCATACAATAGGGTATACGCAGACCAAACTCCAGCTGGCAGTACTTTCCATCCCATCCTACCTCATACTGGTGAGAAGGATAGCTGAGAATTTTTGAACCCCAACTGGCTGCTTGGTAAGCAATATAAAAAGGTGAAGTGTTTAATAACTCTTTGCTATTTTATTTATTTATTCTAATTAAGTATACCTGACAGCAGAATGCATTTTGATTCATTGTACACAAGTGGAGCACAACTTTTCATTTCTCTAGTTGTAGATGATGTAGAGTTGCACCATATGTGCAGTCATACATGTACCTAGGGCAATGATGTCTATCTCATTCTGCCATCTTTCCTGCTCCCATGTTCCCTCCCCACCCATCCCTCCCCTTAGACCAAAGTTTCTCCATTCTTCCCATGCTCCTTCCCCCATTATGAGTCAGCATCCACTTATCAGAGAGAACATTCGGCTTTTGTTTTTTGGGATTGGCTTACTTCGCTTAGCATGATGTTCTCCAACTCCATCCATTTACGTGAATATGCCATAATTTTATTCTCTTTTAATGCTGAGTAATAGTCCATTGTGTGTATATATAAGATTTTTTAAAAAAATCCATTTATCTATTGAAGGGCCTCTAGTTTGGTCCCATAGTTTAGCTACTTTGAAATGATCTGTTATAAACATTGAGGTGGCTGTGTCACTGTAGGATGCTGTTTTTAAGTCTTTTGGGTATAGAATGAGGAATGGGATAGCTGGGTGAAATGGTGTTCCATTCCAAGTTTTCCAGAACCTAGGAATTAGAACAGAGGCCCTGTGCCTAATAGAGGAAAAAGTAGGCCCAAACCTTCATCACGTGGAATTAGGCCATGACTTCCTTATTAAGACTCCTAAAGTGCAAAAAATAAAATAAAGAATCAACAAATGGGATGGATTCAAACTAAAATTCTTCTTCTCAGCAAAAGAAATAATCAGTGAGGTGAAGAGAGATCCTACATTTTGGGAGCAAATTTTTGTCACATGCACATCAGATAGAGCACTAATTTCCAGGATATGTAAAGAACTCAAAAAACTTAACACCAACGAAAAAAAAATCAACAAATGGTGTAAGGAGCTGAACAGACACTTCCCAGAAGAAGATATACAATTGATCAAATATATGAAAAAAAATGTTCAACATCTCTAGCCATTGGAGAAATGCAAATGAAAACTACTCTAAGATTTCATCTCATGCCAGTCAGAATAGCATTAACAAGAATACAAACAGTGGGGGAAAAGGCACACTCATACATTGCTGGTGGGACTGCAAATTGGTGCAATCATCCTTTGGTCTTGTGCTCAGTACATAGCTTAAAAAGAAATGGAAAGATAGAAAGTGGGGCATAGATGATAATGGTCTTGGAGATCAGGAACAGGTCCTTCATCCCCCAGTGTTGAAGATTAAACACCCAAGAAATGCGAGGCAAGCATAGAAAGAAAATTTTATTCAAGAAAAGAGATAGCAACAATTTCTCAGAAGAGAAGGAGTCCCAGAGTTGGGAGTCTGTGGGAGTGGATGTGTCTTGTTCTTTTACTATTTTTTAAAAATTTTATTTAAAAAAATTTTATTTGTTCTTTTTAGTTGACAGTAGGATGTATTTTGACATGTTATACATATATAGAGTATAACTTCTCATTCTTGTGGTTGTGCATAATGTGGAGTTACATTGGTCGTGTATTCATATTCAATTCATTCTACTGTCTTTCCTATTCCCATCTCCCCTCCCTTCCCTTCATTTTCCTTTGTCTAATCCAAAGTACTTCTATTCTTCCCTTCGCCTTCCCCTTATTGTGTGTGAGTTAGCATTTGCATATCAGAGAGAACATTCGTTTGGCCTTTGGTTTTTATTTTTAAATATATTTTTAGTTGTAGATGGACAAGATACCTTCATTTTATTTATTTTTATGTTGTTTTGAAGATCCAACCCAGTGCCTCACACCTGCTAGGCAAGTGCTCTACCACTGAGCCACAAATCCAAACCCCAGCCTTTGGTTTTTTGGGATTGGCTTATTTCACTTAGCATGATAGTCTCCAGTTTCATCCATTTACCAGCAAATGCAATAATTTCATTTCTCTTTGTGGCTGAATAATATACCATTGTGTATATATACCACATTTTCTTTATCCATTCATTTGTTGAAGGGTACCTAGGTTGGTTCCATAGCTTAACTATTGTGAATTGAGCTGCTATAAACATGGGTGTGGCCATGTCACAATAGTATCTTGCTTTTTTATAGATCCCAGAATCCCCCACCTTTTTTTCTTTTCTTTTCTCAGTGTAGATGCCTAAGAGCAGGTAGAAGCAGGAACACAGGGGATAATATTTAGCCACTCATTGTGCCCCAGGAAGTGTGATCCCAGAGGTTAACTATTAGCAACTCATTGTCTTTTCTTGGATAACCAGCCTTCATCCTCTCTACTCCCATCATTCATTCCCTACACTGACTGCCTGACCTTTGCCCCCCTGATTCAGTTTGCTGAGGAATGCAACATATCCTGTCCACTCAGACCAGGCGGGGCTGCAGGTAGATTGCTCTTTGGCAAATAAAGCATGTGGAGAATCAATATAGTGGTCTCATTTTATATAATTATTCTCTTAACTTCATGTTCCCACTATCCTTATCTATCTGTTCCCTTACACAGACAGTGACTATCTATTCTCATTGACTATTTTGACTACCTCAGTGGAAATGATTTCTGAACTCTTCATTAAGAATATTTTTTTCAGGGCTGGGGTTGTAGCTCAGTGGTAAAGTACTTGCCTAGCGTGTGTGAGGCACTGGGTTCAATTCTCAGCACTGCATGAGAATAAATAAATAAAATAAAGGTCCACTAACAACTAATAAAAAATGTTAAAAAAAGAATATTTTTTCCTTTTATTTTTAATGTGTGCTTTTGCTATGCTGATTTACATATACATATTTGTTTTTGTCCTCATTTTTAGCATTTAAAAAATGTAGTTATTTTTCCCTTGCCTTGCCTTTTGAGGGTTAGGGTTTTTGATTAGTTATATTTTTGTTTTGTTTTGTACCATTTTTTTTCATTTGTTTCTCTTGTTTCTCTTTCTCTCTTTTCTTCTGCTAACAGCCAAATTCTATTGTTCTCTCTTTCACTCTCCCTGTACATTGTTACTTCTATATTTTTCCTTCTTCCTTATAACATCATATTCTACATCTCTTTCGCATTATCTGTTCACTTTTTGAAATTATAAACTCTTTTCTACCTTTCTATCACATTTTCTTCTTTCTTAATTAACTGTATTCTTGCTGTCTTTTAGCACTAATTGGTTTATATAACTCTTGCCTCCACCACTAATGCTGTTGCAATTATTATTGCTTTGTATGTCATACATGACACCTGTGGTTTGTTTTAATGCTCAATATAGTTTATGGGTACTTGTTGTTTTTTTGCTGGTGGCAATTGCTAACTCTGCCATTTCTGCCCGCCCCCCGGCAATTAACATTATAGATGTCATAGTAGGAACCAAGTATTTATTTTAATGCTGTATATGGTTTGCATTGGTTGTTGCTATTGTTTGTTTCCTCCTATTCTCTGAGGTGCTGGGAAGTTACAGGGACACTATAAGTTCACAGGGTAGAAACTCTGTTGCTGAACTAAACTCAACCAAAAGACAGTTCACCTTACTCCACACACAAATTAATGACACACAATCTTCAGCTATACTTTCATACAAAGTATAGAAGAGAGAAAACTCAAACACTGACCAGACTCCAAGTAGAAATGGCTAGGGGTGGGCCCCCAGGTCCCACTTATGGACGTCCATTGCCATTGAAACAGAAAGAAATAATAAAAGGCTATGGACAACACACTAAGAGGGCATCTCAATCCAGATTACTCTAGGTCACTTTAGCAACTGAAGACTCTCCTCCAAAAGGCCACATATAAGAGTGGAAGAGAAATCCCCTCCAACAGAGACATACAACCCAACACATGAATACAGGAAATATGAAAAAACACCTCCTAAAGGTGCTTTTCACTAGCAAATTCACTAGCAAATGTTGAAGTGGATGAAATATCAGATAAGGAGTGAAAAAGAATCATTAAAATTATCAATGAATTCCAAGAGAACATAGAACAACAACTGAAATAAGAAAGTCAGTACAGAATATGAATGAGAAATTCAACAAGGAGATAGAACAATTGAAAAAGAATGAAACAGAACTCTTGGAAATGAAAGTAACAATAAATAAATTAAAATGTTCAGTTAAAAGTCTTGCTAATAGACTAAGCCATGCTGAAGACAGAATCTCTGAAGACAAAGTTGCCAGCCTTGAACATTCAGATATTACTAAGGAAAAAAAGTAACTAGGATCTGAATATACAAGAGCTCTGGGACAACATGAAGAGACCAAACTGAAGAATTATTGGAATTGAGGAGGGCTGTGAGATGCAGACTAAAGGATTGGATAAACTCTTCAGGGAAATAAAAAAAGAAAAATTTCCCAAACTTCAGAATGAGACAGATATCCACATACAGAATGCATTCAGAAACCCAAATAGACAAGATCTAAAAGAACCTCTCAATGACACATTATAATTAAAATACCTAACATACAAAACAAAGATAGACTTTTAAAAGCCTCAGGAGAAAAACACCAGGTCAAAATTTGAGAGAAGCCAATCAGAATCATTTCTGATTTTTCACCACAAACTTTAAAAACCAGGAGGGTTTGGAACAATGTGTTCCAAGTACTGAAAGAAAATAACTGTCAGCCAAGACTGCTATATCCAGCAAATCTACCATTCAAAATTGAAAATGAAATAAAAACCTTCCAAGATAAGCAGAAACTAAAAGAATTCACAATTACTAAACCAGCACCACACACAGAACTTACTGAAAGAAATACTGCACACAGAAAAAATACAAAACAAGCCTCAGAGCTCACAAAAGAACAAATCTCATTTGAAGAGTAGCTAAGCAAATGAGAAACAGGACCAAGTTAAATACAATAAATAAATCAAATGGCAGGAATTAAAGATCTCTCTACAATAACATTGAAAATAAATGGCCTCAGCTCTCCAATTAAAAGATACAGGCTGGCAGAATAGATTAAAAAACAAGACTCAACTATATGTTTGCAAGAGATGCATCTTATGGGCAAAGACAGTCACAGGCTGAATGTGAAAGGATGAAATTGATATATCATGTGAATGGAGCCCCCAAACAAGCAGGAACAGCTACTCTCATGTCTAAGAAAGCAGATTTTACCCCCCCAATTAAGCAAGAGACAAAGAATGTCACTTCATTTTGGCAAAAGGAATAATCCAATAAGAAGATATAAAAATAATAAATATTTATGCCCCAAATGTGGATGCAACTAATTACAAAAAAGAGACACTACTCAAATTGAAGGCCTAGATAGACCCCACCACAATAATACTGGGTGATTTCAACACACCTATCTCATCCATTAGATAGCTCATACAGACATAAATTCAGGAAAGACTCTTTGGACATAAAAATTTAAATCAAGTGGACCTAACAGACATCTCTAAAATATTTTATCCAAAAATGGCTGAACACATTTGCTTCTCAGCAGCTCAGTTTATTTCTCCAAAATAGACCATATTTTAGGTCACAAAACAACTCTTAGCAAATACAAAAAAATTGATATAATTCTTTGCATTTTATCATCAGGGAATGAAATTAGAAATGAACACCAAAAAATACCCCTACAAAACTATATAAACACATGGAAATTGAACATACTCTTTTGAATGATGAATTGGTGATACAAGAAATCAAGGGAGACATTATGAAAATTTTAAACTCAAATGAGAATAGTAACACAACATACCAGAACCTTGGGGACACTATGAAGGCAGTTCTAAGAGGAAAGTTTATAGCTATGAGTGCCTACATAAGAAAATCAGAAAGATCCTAAATAAAAAACCTAATGATTCATCTCAAGGCCCTAGAAAAAGAAGTACAAGTCAATTCCAAAACCAGTAGAAGGAAGAAAGTAATTAAGATCAGAACTGAAATCAATGAACTTGAGAATAAAAAAAAAATACAAAGGACTGGTGAAACAAAGAATTGTTTTTTAAAAAAGATAAATAAGATTGATAAGCCCTTAGCTGAACTAACCAAAAGAAAAAAGAGAGAAAACCAAATTAATAAAAAAAGATGTAAAAGGAGAAAGTACCACAGACATCTCAGAAATTCAGCAGATTACTAGGGACTATTTTGAAAGCTTATGATCCAATAAATTGAAAAACCTAGAAGAAATGGATACATTTCTGGATAAATACAATCTTCCAAAACTGAACTAAGAGGACATAGAAACAGACAAATAACTCATAACGAGATAGAAGCAGTAGTAAAAAGCCTCTAACAAAGAAAAACCCAGGACCAAATTGTTACCTGAATGTTACCAAATCTTTAAGGAAGAACTAATGTCAATACTCTTCAAATTATTCCATGAAATAGAAAGGATGGAACACTTCCAAATTCATTTTATGAAGCCAGTATCACACTCATACCAAAACCAGATAAGGACACCTCAAGGAAGGAAAACTACAGACCAATATGCCTGATGAAATTAAATAAAAAAATACTTACTAAAATATTAAAAAATAGTGTCCAACAATATATTAAGAAAATAGTCCCCATGACCAAGTTGGTTTTATTCCAGATATTCAAGGATAGCTTAATATTCACAAATTAATAAATATAATCCATCACATTAACAGAATTAAGGACAAAAATCACTTAGTAATCTCAATAGATGCAGAGAAGGTCTTTGTCAAAACTCAGCACCCATTCATGATAACACTGAAGAAACTAATGATAGAGGGAACCTACCTCAATCTCATAAAGGCTATGTATGAAAAGCTCAAATTCAACCTCATAGTAAATGGGGAAAAACTGAAAGCATATTCTTTAAAATCTTGGAATAAAGAAATTATTCTAGTGCTTGCTTTGGCAGCACATATACTAAAAGGACTGATATAGGAAGATTAACATGGGCCCCATGCAAGGATGACATGCAAATTCATGAAGTGTTTCATAGTTTTCAATGAAAACTACAAAACAGTAAAGAAAGAAATGGAAGATCTTAGAAGATGAATGTTCTTGGATAGGTAGAATTAATATTTTCAAAATGTCCATACTACCAAAAGTGCTAAACAGATTTAATTAAATTCTTATTTAAATTCCAATAATGTTCTTCATAGAAATAGAAAAAGCAGGGCTGGGATTGTAGCTCAGTGGTAGAGCGCTTGCCTCGCATGCGTGAGGCCCTGGGTTCGATCCTCAGCACCACATACAAAGCAATAAAATAAAGACATTGTGTCCATCTACAACTAAAAAAATATTAAAAAAAAAAAAGAAATAGAAAAAGCAGTCATAAAATTCAGTTGGGAAAAGTAAGAAGCCCAGAATAGCTAAAGCAATACTTAGTGAGAAAAATGATGCAGGAGGTATCACAGTAGCAGACCTTAAATTGTACTACAGAGCCATAGTAACAAAACAGCATGGTACTGGCACCAAAACAGACATGAAGACCAATGGAACAGAATAGAAGACACAGAGACAAACCCACATAAACACAGTTATCTCATACTAGACAAAGGCTCCATAAACACACAATGGAGAAAAGATATCCTCTTCAATAAATGGTGCTGGGGAAACTAGAAATTCATATGTAGTAGAATGAAATTGAACCCTTATCTCTCACCTTGCACAAAATTCAACTCAAAGTGGATCAAGGACAAAGGCATTAGACCAGAGACCCTGTACTAACTAGAAGAAAAAGTAGGCCCAGCTCTCCATCAGGTTGGCTTAGGAACTGAATTCCTCAACAAGACTCCTAAAGTTCAAGAAGTCAAAAAAAAAAATCAATAAATGGGATGGTATCAAACTAACAAGTTTCTTTAATGGGAACAATCAAGAATGTGAAAAAAGAACCTACAGAATGGGAGAAAATCTATGCCACCTGCACTTTAGATAGAGCATTAATCTCCAAGATATATAAAGAACTCAAAAAACTTAACACCAACAAACAAACAACCCAGTCAATAAATGGGCAAAGGAACTGAACAGGCACTTCACAGAAGAAGAAATATGAATAGTCAACAAATATATGAAAAAATCTTCAATATCTGCAGCAATTAGAGAAATGCAAATTGAAACTACACTGAGATTCTATCTCACTCCAGTCAGAATGGCAATTATCAAGAATACAAGTAACAATGAATGTTGGCAAAGATGTGAGGAATAAGGTACACCCATACATTGCTGGTAAGAATGCTAATTGGTGCAACCACTCTGGAAAGCAGTATGGAGATCCCTCAGAAAAGTTGGAATGGAACCACCATTTGAGCCAGTTTTCCCACTCCTCAGTACATAATCAAAGGACTAAAAAAATCAGCATACTATAGTGAGACAGCCACATCAATGTTTATAGCAGCTCAATTCACAATAGCTAAGCTATGGAACCAACCTAGGTGCCCTTCAAGAGATGAATGGATAAAGAAAATATGGTATATATACACAATGGAATATTACTCAGCCATAAAGAAAAATGAAATTACAGCATATGCCAGTAAATGGATGGAACTAGAGAGTATCATGCTAAATGAAAGAAACCAATCCCCCAAAACCAAAGGCCAAATGTTTTCTCTAATATGCAGATGCTAAGACACAATAAGGGAAGGGGGAGGGAAGAATAGAAGTTCATTGGATTAGACAAAGGGGAATGAAGGGAAGAGAGAGGGGATGGGAATAGGAAAGACAGTAGAATGATTTGGACTTTCTTATTTTCATATATGAATACATGACCAGAATGGGATCCTAATTAGAATATGGTATACTTCATGTATGTATAATATGTCAAAATACTCTCCACTGTCATTTATATCTAAAAAGAACAACATGAAGAACAGCAGCAGCAACAACAAAAGAAATACAAAAGGAAAAAAAAATCATTCCAAGGCAAAGATGTCCATTCTTACTATTGAATAGTTCTACAAATTATAGCCGGATCAATACAGCAAGAGAAGGAAATAAAAGGGATAAAAATAGGAGAAGTCAAATTATCACTGTTTGCAGAGGATATAATCCTATATCTAGAAGATCAAAAAACAAACAAACAAACAAAAAGCTTCCGCCAAAAGACTGCTAGAGCTAATAAACAAATTTGGCAAAGTAGCAGGCTACAAAATAAACATACAAAAATCAATTGCTTTCCAACAACAAATCTGCTGAGAAGGAAATCAGGAAAACCGAGCTGGGTGCGGTGGCGCAAGCCTATAATCCCAGCACTTAGGGAGGCTGAGGCAGGAGAATCGCGTGTTCAAAGTCAGCCTCAGCAATGGCGAGGCGCTAAGCAACTCAGTGAGACCCTGTCTCTATATAAAACACAAAATAGGGCTGAGTATGTGGCTCAGTGGTCGAGTGCCCCTGAGTTCAATCTCCAGTATCCCCCAACTCCTCCCAAAAAAAGAAATCAGGAAAACCATTCCAGTCATGGTAGCCTAAAAAAATTATCTAGGAATAAATCTAACCAAGGAGGAGAAAGACCTCTCTACAATGAAAACTATAGAAACTTCTTTCTTCATTGAAGAAAGAAATTAAAGAACTCAGAAGATGGAAAGACCTCCCATTTTAATGGATAGGCAGAATTAATGTTAAAGTGGTCATACTACCAAAAGCAATATACAAATTCAGTGCAATCTCTACCAAATACCAATGACATTAGTCACAGAGCTAGAAAAAATAGTCCTAAAATTCATTTGGAAGAATAAAAGACCCAGAATAGTCAAAGCAATTTTAAGCCAAAAAAAGTAATGCTGGAGGCATCATAATACCTGATTTGAAATTATGCTACAGAACTATAGCAACAAAAACTGCATCATACAAGCATAAAAACACACAGACGCATGAAGACACACAGACCAATGTACAGAATAAAAGACACAGAGACAAACCCATACAGATACAGTCATCTGATCCTTAACAAAGGTGACAAAAACATAAATTGGAGAATAGACAGTCTTTTTAACAAATGGTACTGGGACAACTGGTTATCCATATGTAGAAAAATGAAACTGTTACCTCTCACCGTGCTCCAAAATCAACACAAAATGGATCAAAGACCTCAGACTTAAACCAAAAACTATGCAACTCCTATAAGAAAACATAGGGTCAACACTCCAGCTTTTAGGCCCAGGCAAAGACTTTATCCATAGGACCCTAAAGCTTAGGAAATAATGCCAAGAGTTAATAAACAAGATGGCATCAAATTACAAACTTCTGCATGGCAAAGGAAATAATTAGAAATGTGAAGCCACAGAATGGGAGAAAATCTTTTCTAGCTACTCATCTGACAGAGGATTAATATTTAGAATACACCAGAATACATAAAGAGCTCAAAAAACTTTACACCAAAAAAATCACCAAATAACCCAATTAACAAATGGGCAAATGAACTAAACAGACATTTCTCAAAAGAAGAAATACAAATGGCCAACAAGTACATAAAAAAAGTTCAACATCATTAGCAATTAGGGAAATACAAATCAAAACTACACTGAGATTTCATCTTACACCAGTTAGAATGACAGTCATCAAGATTGACCTGGTTCAATTCCTGGTATTAAAAAAACAACAATAAAATACCACTATACACATATTACCATAGCCCAAATCCAAAACACTGACAATACCGAATGCTGACAAAGATGAAGAGCAATAGCAACTCTCACTCATTGCTGATGGAATGACAAATGGAACAACCATTTTGGAAGACACTTTGGCAGTTTCTTACAAAACTAAGCATACCCTTTGTCATCTGATCTAGAAGTGATACGCTTTGGTATTTACCCAAATTTTGTCCTGACAAAAGCTTGCACATAGACGTTTATGTTAATGGCAGCTTTGTTCACAATTGTCCAAACTTGGAAGTAATCAAGATGTCCTTCAGCAAGTGAGTGGATAAATAAACCGTGGTACATCTTGACAATGGAGTATTACTCAGTGCTAAAAGGCAATGTGCTGTCAAGCCACGGAAAGATATACAGGAATCTTGAATGCTTATTATTAAGTGGAAGAGGCCAATCTGAAAAGACTGCATACTATACAATTTAAACTGTATGGCATTCTGGAAAAGGCAAAACTATGAAGACAGTAAAAAATTTAGTGGTTTCTAAGGATTAGGGGAGGGAGAGATACATAGGTAGAAACATAAAGAATTTTTAAAGGAGCCAAGGTATTCTGTATGATACTGTAATGGTAGACTCGTGTCATTGTGCATTTTTCAAAACTCACAGAACATACAACATCAAGAGTGAGCCCAAATGTTAAGTATGTGCTTTGGGTGATAATGATTTGTTAATATATGTTTGTTGATTGCAAAAAATGTACCACTTGTTATATGGGAATCCTATGGTTTTCTCTCTTTTGTTCTGAACTGACAACTGTTCTAAAAAAATGAAGACCCAAGCACAGGTATATGTAGAGTTGTAAGACTTGTCATTTGTAGGTTTATCTCCCTCCCACTTCACAATCCTAGGGGTTACATTCCCAATTGTTTGTCCAATTTCACCTCAGGCTTCTGTTTTTTTATTTTCCTTACTTCTTTTTATTCTAAGTCCACAGAATGTCCATTTTCTATATAGAAATTTCTGCCAGCATCCAATTTCCATTAAACCTACTCTCTTACATTTCTGATGCCCAATAAACTTTAACTCTCTCCTCAGATCTTTTAAGATGGGCTCCCTGGTTCTCACCAGTCATTGGTTTAATTATATTTAATTGAGCCTGTCTTTTATACATCACCATATGGCTTCAATATGTATGTTTTCAGTATCTCCTAATATGTTATCTCCTAGAGCATTTATAAAGATGTCACAAATGGAATTTAATTAAAAACAGATGGATTCTCTTTGAAACACTTTCTTATCAATTAACAATGCCCAGCTGCCTCACTAACGCAATCCCAGAGAAGATAGAGACTAACTTCTCTAACTTCCTCTTCTTGCAGATGAAGACACTGAGAGCCAGAGATGTTAATGTGACTTTCAAAGGTCATGTAGCAAGAGAGCTATAAGACTGTACTCTGAGAAGACCCAAGCCCTAGTTACAATTCTGTTTTTCACAGGTTAGGCTGCTCTCCATTTGTGACATGTGTTTTCAGGGATACCATCGTTGAATGCTCCATGTGAAGGGTGCTCTTGCCCCGCCTGTAGCAGCAATGCTTAGATGAAGCCAAGTCCATTAATGTACTGCTGGTTCCCCTAACCCCCTTTATTCTTCTCCTTCTGTCTGCCAGATAAGGCTTAAATATATACTTTTTAAGGATCATACATATAGTTCTTTTAAAGAATAGAAAAGTGGAGGGGGGGAGTTCTGGAGAGGGATAGTGGCCAAATTATATTGTTATATTATGTACATGTACTAATATGTAACAACAAATCCCACCATTATGCACAACTATAATGCACTAATAAAAAATGTGAAGAAAAAAATAATAAAAAGGTCATTGCAAGGACGTAATTGGTCATTGCATCTCACCGTGTATTTTGCACATGAGAAAAATGCAGGACTGGAGTGTTGCATGCATTTACTCTCAATCACATAAGAGGACGGTAAGTCTGAAATGAGAACCTAGCTTTGCACCCTTCTTATGGAATGCTTCCTCCATAGTACCCCAGCGCAGCCTAGTCTTGCACAACCATTTTATTTAGCAAACAGTGGGTGGAAGTAGGGTTGGGAGCAACTGGAGGGAGAACACTTAGGAAAGATCTGAAAATACACTGTTAATTAATTTTGTGTGAAGAGGATCCAATGCTTCTTAAAACACATCCTTGGGTCAGAGATAACACTGTTGCCCTGGACCACTCAGAAGATGAAAAGCAGAAGTTTGTACTGGCACAGTCTTCTTCAGTCTACAAAAAAGGAAAAATGTCCCTTTTCTTTGGTGCAAAGATGGTGTGGCTGTCAATTTCATTATATTTTCTTGGGAATTTGAGATAGTAAGATCATATTCGTCTTTACTCACACATTATTTCTCAGCTTATTTTGCTGATAAAAATATTATCATTTCCAGACCAATTAACCTTTGACCTCCAGCATCCTGCCTTCATAAGATATAAGCAAGGTCAGAGGTTATTTTGTTCAATGAAACATCAGGAAGGTTGTTAGTTTAACTCAGCTGCTCCAAATATTTAGTGTTTTATTGACTTTTTAATATCCACTTTTAGAGGTTTTCTTTTGAAAATCAAAACCCATCTGATTTTTGTAAAAAGGCAATATTAATTATTTGCAGATTAAAGTGTTCTGGGATAATAAATTATGAACACAAGATTTTAATCCCTTATGTCTCAAAAATAGCATTTCTTAGAAAACTTCCTGCAAGAATAACTCAAAGATATTTTGGACATTTTTAATGCCTAATTGATGGTAAAGTCGAAAGTTTAGTTTCTGTCTCATAATCATCTTGATTTTAATCTAAATCTAGTAGCAATTACAGCATTTTGGAGTAGGGAGAGTGTTAAGGCTGAATTGTATCCTTCCCAAATTTATACACTGAAGTTTTAATTCCCAGTACCTTAAAATGTGACTGCATTTAGAGAAAGAGTCTCTAAAGAAATAATTAAGGTAAAATAAGCACTTAGAGTGAGACTCAAAGACTTTCCACTAGGCCCCATCTCTTAAAGTTTCCACCACCTTCCGATAGCACCAAGCTAAAAACCAAGTCTTTAACACATGGGCCTTTGGGAGACATCCCAGATCCAAATTGTAGCAAAAACTGTCTAGCTGTGCCACTTTGTCTAACTCTCTTTGGGCTCTGGTAATTAGTCTCTTGTTCCTCACAGAGAATCCAGTGACATTTTGATATTTAACAAACATTCCAGCAGATTATGATGGGAAACTGTGCTTGGAAACTACTGGATTAGATAATATCCAAGATTTCTATTTGTTCTGGCATTCTGTGCTTTCTATGGAACAAGTTTCAATCTTGAACCTCCTAGAAATAGGCTGGAACCTGGAAGAAAATGAATAATGGGATCTTGTTATCTCTGTTACATACTGATTATGCTCTAGTTTTATTTCCTGTACATTTCCTTGCCAGTTTTCAGACATTCTGAAGCTTGCCAGGACAGCTTGGTCATGAGGGGGCCTGGTTGAAGAGGGTCTTGGACTGTGTGGGAGGCAGAGATAAAACTGTTGGTGCTTTGAGGTTTAGGAAAAGGAATCAGAGACTAGTGACACTAGAAGGAAGCTTCTGTGAGCCCCAGGGCTGTGCTGACACCCAAACTGATGGACTGAATTGTTCTCAATTTTGTAATGTACCAGTGTTGTGGCTTTGACTAGGATAGTTTGAGCCTCAGTTTACTCACTTGAAAAATCCATTTGTTTTTTGCACTATTTCATGGAAATTTTGGGACAATCAACTGAAATGATTATTTAAATGCCTTCAAAAATATAAATCTTTTTCACTAGTTGCTGGTTCTTTAGTTAGAATATAGTCATAATAATGAACCGGGGTTGAAATAGGGCTGAATGCAGGATTGTGGCTGAGGCATGGCACAGGTCTTTGGAAAGCTACTCTGATGAACTGGCTAGTCTTAACCACATTTTCTGATGTGTATTTAATTAAACTATGCACCTTTGGTTAATACTTAGGCAAGACTTGTGATAAAATGAAATGACTCTGACTTTAGCATAAGGAAAATAGATTACTGTGTCACATATTGGTTTAAGGGTGCCAGGCCAAAAATTATGGCAGAATTAGAATTTGCATCCAGGTTTCCTGACCCTATAATTTGGTGCTCACTTCCTACATGGCACTGCCTCTCCCTGTGTGCAAATGTCATGCCACGAGCTGGGTCTCACTCCCTAGTCATTCCTTTGTAATTTTCAAAGAGAAGCTCATATGACGTTAACAGAGCCACCAAGGCAGACTTTTATTAAATTCTTTTAACACCAACCTGCAGATTTGCAGAAGATCCATTCTAGCTTCTCCATATACCTCAGGCATGTGTTGATATTTGCACATCTGATTTTCATAATGATTTTCAACCTCAAATATTTACAGATGTTAACTAGTGAATCTTCAGAGAGTTCCCCTGGTAGACAGGCAATTATAATTTCAATTTTATGAAAAGGGAAATGAAGGTATCAAGAAATAATGGGACTTTCTCCAAGTTCCTGTCAGTAGGGAGGCCAGATTCTAGAAAACTGATTTTTTTTTTTTTTTTTTTTGTAGCTCAAGCTATACAAACTCATCACTCCCTGGCATATCATCAAGTCCCTTAATTGCCTGTCCGGTGATTTTGGATCAGCTGAAGGGAAGGAGCAAGTTGTTGCTTTATCTGTTTAATTTTCTCTCTGTGGTGTGTCTATACCTACCTACACTTACATAACATATAAACAAAAATTTACATACATATATTTTCCCCCAATCATCTCAACATCTTTTTAAAAAAAATTTTTAAAAATATTTTTTAGTTGATGATGGACCTTTATTTCATTTATTTATTTATATGTGGTGCTGAGAATCGAACCCAGGGCCTCACACATGCAAGGCAAGTGCTCTGCCACTGAGCCACAATCCTAGCCCTTAAAAATTTTTTTTAAAGATGGACACAATATCTTTTTTTTGTTTATTTATTTTTTTATGTGGTGCTGAGGATCGAACCCAGTGCCTTACATGTGTGACGCAAGTGCTCTACCACTGAGCCACAATCTCAGCCCCTCAACAACATCTTTTATCAATTGTTTTTGAACCAGGATTTAATTGAGATTTACATTGCTTTTTTGTTTGTTTGTTTGTTTTGGTACCAGGGATTGAACCCAAGGACGTTCAACCCCTGAGCCACATTCCCAGCCCTTTTTAATATTTTATTTAGAGACAGGGTCTTGCTGAGTTGCTTAGAGCCTTGCTAAGTTTCTGAGGCTGACTTTGAACTTGTGATCCTCCTGCCTCAACCTCCCGAGCCGCTGGAATGACAGGTGTGAGCCATCATGCCCGGCTGCTTTTTTCAAAAAAATTATTTTGTAGTTGTAGATGGACAGCATACTTCTATTTTATTTGTTTCATTTTTATGTGGTGCTAAGGATTAAACCTAGTGCCTTGCCCATGCTGGGCAAGTGCTCTGCTGCTGAGCCTCAGCCCCAGCCCATGCTTTTGGTTTTTATGTTTCCTTAGTTTTGGTTAATGTAGCATAGTGCCATCATTTACTCTTTTTCAAAAATGACATTGACTTTTTTTTTTTTTTTGGTACTGGAGATTGAACTCAGGGGCACTCGACCACTGAGCCACATCCCCAGCCCTATTTTGTGTTTTATGTAGAGACAGGGTCTCACCGAGTTGCTTAGAGCCTCGTCGTTGCTGAGGCTGGCTTTGAACTCGTGATTCTCCTGTCTCAGCTTCCCAAAGTGCTGGGATTACAGGCGTGTGCCACCGTGCGCGGCTATGACATTGACTTTTGAGGAGTCCAGTCCAGGTGTTTTCCAGAATAGCCAACACTTTGGATTTATCTCTTTTTTCATGATGTTTTTAAACCTATTCCTCTATATTTTGCACGAAAATTAGGACTAAAGCTTGACTAGATTCAGGTGACATTTTTGCAAGAAGTGATAGGTGATGCTGTGTTCCTCATACTGCACTGTATCAGGAGGCATGCAGTAGCGGATTGTATCCCGTTAGTGATGTTTTGTGTGATCACTTGGTTAAAGGTGGTACCTGACAGATGTTGTAATTGTAAGATGCATTTCCACTCTCCTAGGCTGGAGAGTGATACTGTGGCATCCTGCAAATCTGTACCAAATGACATCTCACTGAATGGTTTTGATATCCTTTGTTGATCTTTACCTGACTCTTTGGTGACTTTGGAGGTTGCAAAGTGGTGATTTTTTAAGCATAGTCAACCTTCCCTGTCTATGGGTTTCACATCTATGAACTTACAGATTAGAAAAATTCAGATATTCCCCATCTTTGTAAAAAACTTTATATTTTATTGGCAGGGGGAAATTTGTCTTTTGTGGTTTTTGAAACTTATAACATTTGGGGGAGTGTGTACTCTATGAAATTATGAAAATGAAATTTTGGAGTGTTTTCAGAAGGGACATACACAAATGATGAACCTTGAAGCTCAACTTCATTAGCTTCCCTATAAACGGGGAGTCCTTGAATGCTTTTGAACTATATCTCAGGGCTGCCATTCTTGGCATGAACTGTTTGGTTCGGGGATGATTATAGGTGTAATTTTTTGCATTGCTCAGGTTAGTACCAAATGAATTGGCAAGTTTAATGAAGTCTGTATTAGTTTCCTTGGGCTGGTATAACAAATAATCACAAACTGGGTGGATTAAAACAGTAGCAATTTATTGTATTTAGCAGTTCAGGAGGCCAGAAATCTGAAAGAAACCTGTCACTAGGTTAGTTCTTCCTAGAGATTCTGAGAAAAACACTGTTCTATGCCTTTCTCCTGGGTCTTGGTGGTGGCCAGCAATTACTGGCATTTATAGACACATTGTTCCAATCTTTGCTTCCATCTTTACATTACTGTCTTCTCGGTGTCCTCTCATTTTTCTTTTCTTTTCTTTTCTTCTCTTTTCTTTTACGAGGGATTGAACCCAGGAGCACTTCACCATTGAGGCACATTCTCAGCCCTTTTTATTTTTAATTTGAGATGGGTCTCACTCAGTTGCTTAGGGCCTTGCTAAATTGCTTAAGCTGACCTTGAACTAGTGATTCTCCTGCCTTAGCCTCCATCTCTTTTTCTTATAAGGAAATCAGTCATTGGATGTAGGGCCTACCTTAAATTCAGGATGATCTCATCTTGAGATCCATTGGCAAAAATAACCTTAACTACAAATAAGATCATATTAACAGATACCAGCAAGGTAGGAATTAATGATATCCTTTTGGGGAACACTATTCAATTGCTACAAAGTTTAACTAAAATATCACATGATTTAACACTTGCATCTCGACCATGGGGACTTAATATGTCTCATTGTCATGGTATTATGTCAGATTTTAGTCTTGACTATGGGTTCTTGGACTGGGTGGGTCTTAGGCATAATTAGTTTTGATTTTTTGTTTTTGTAGCGCTAGATATGAAACCCAAGACCTTGTGAGTGTCAGGCAAGCACTCTACCACTGAGCTATACACATAGACCCAGCATTATTATTATTATTATTATTATTTTTAAAAAACTCTTCAGGTGATTCCAATGCACACTGAATTTGAGACAACTGCTTCTTTATTTTATTTTATTATTTTATTTTTGTTACCAGAGACTGAACTCAGGGGGACTAAACCACTGAGCAACACCCTCAGCTCTATTTGTATTTTATTTAGACACAGGGTCTCTCTAAGTTGCTAAGGCTGGCTTTGAATTCACGATCCTCCTACCTCAGCCTCCTGAGCTGCTGGGATTATATACCCCACTCTTAATTTTAAATGTGCATGTTGATGCATGTGAAAATGCAGATTCCAATCCAGCAGGTCTAGGTTGGGACCTGAGACTGCATATCTAACAATCTCCAGGTGATGTTGATGTTGTTGGTCTTAAGATCACACTGAATATTGAGGGTCTAGATGATCTCACAACAGCCTCCCAGACTCTTCCATTATCCGATTTACTGTCAAACTGTGGCAAATTTCCAGTCTGTAATGGAGTGAGGTGGAAAAATCATCTGTAACAGGAAATAGCTTTTTCTGAGAGATAGTTCAGTTTGGAGATGGTTTATACATTGGGAAAATCCATATGCTTCAGATAAATGAACTTTGAATCTAATGACATTATTTAGAAACAGTTTAACTAAATGAAAATGAGCAGCCAGCCCTGTGTGTGCTTCTTCCTGGGTCCCGGAATGCCTCTGTTTAGTATAACAAGTGTTAATAGGCCTACAGCCTCTGAAAAGGGACAGTGCCCTTTCAGCAAATGAAAACATCAGAAAAACAGCAGGAAGGATGTAAACACTCCAACTTCAGATTTCAATCTGTCAAGTGTTGGTACTATAAAAACAAACCTCTCCCAAGCCTGGCTCTGGGGCCTGGCCTGTGTCAAGTTTGTCACTGAACATTTTCCCGTGTCATATAGAGTGGTAGGGATGGAAGGAGAGGTGAGTTCAAGGTCCAGTGCTTTCTGTTCTCAATTCACTTGACCAAATGTGAGATGCTTATCTGCTAGAGACTGATCTTAGATTCTCAGCAGTGATACTTTTTTTTTCTTCATGTTTTTTAGTGAGTGCATTATAATTGCACATAATATAGGATTTGTTACATATTTGTACACACACATAATATAACAATATAATTGAGACAATATTACTCCCCAGTAGTTCCCCTTTCATTCTCCTCCTCCCATTACCTGGTCCCTTTCCTCTACTCTATGGATCTCCCTTTGATTTTTCATGAGATTTCCTCTCCTCACCTTTCTTTTCCTTTTTCCTCTCTTTCTTCCTTGACCTTCTGAGTTTGGCTTATTTCACTTAACATAATGTTCTCATGTTCCACCCATTTTCCCAAAAATAACATAAGTTTTATTCTTCTTTGGAAATAAAACTCCATTGTGTATGTATACCACATTTTCTTTACGCATTCATTCATTGATAGATACCTAGGCTGGTTTCATAGTTTGGCTATTGTGAGTTGTGCTGCTATAAACCTAGGTATGCATGCACCCTTAAAGCAAAAAACAAGTTAAACGAGTATTTTATAATGAAGTTCTTTGTAATCCAGACCTATCCATTTCCTCTTCCTTACTGCTTATCTTTCCCATATCTACTTTAGGTTTTGATGGCTCAGGGTAGCTTTGCTCATGTTTTTCTGAATCTACCTTCTTCTCCCTTGTCCTCCTTTTCCTCAATCTCACTTATATTTCTACATACAGCTTGGGTCTCCCTCTACAGAGTGTGAGACAAATGAATTCAGGCTCATTGTTTTCTCCTTAAAGTTAGTAAGTTATATTAAATCTTTTTTCAGTTTGGAATTTCAGCTTTACATACAAATCAGGATTTTAGTGTTGAAAGGGACCTTGGCGTTCAGTAGGTTCATCACTTGAGTCACAGCAGCCCAAGTCATAGTCATCAACTGGCTGAATGTTCATTTCCCTATGAGGTAACTGGCTTATTGATGGATAATTCAAGTTGTTACAAGGACAGCAAGTCTACCTCCCTTAGAGGATAAAAATTATGAAATATCTCAAACATACAAAAAAAATGCAGGGAGTAAACAACGCCTGTTATGGTTTGGATCTTGAATGTCCCCCAAGGTCTGTATTTAAAGGCCTGGTTGCCAGCCTGTGGCACTATTGGGAGGTGGTGGAACCATTAGGAGGTGGGGTCTAGTGTAAGGCAGTTAGGTCACTGGGGTGTGCCTTTGAAGGGGATATTGGTACATTGGTTCCTCCTCTTTCTCTTTTTGCTTACCAGCAGCCATGAGGTGAGCAGCTTTGTTTCACCACATGCTTGTACCATGAGATTCTGCCTAGCCGCAGCCCAAAAACAATGGAGCCAACTGACCAAGAAGTGAAATTTCTGAAGTCATGAGCCAAAATTAAATTTTCTTCCTTCTAAGTTGCTATCTCAGTTATTTTGTCACGGCAATGGAAAGCCGATTAACACAATATCCATGTTCCTACAACTTGCATTTGCTAAATGCTAATAATATTTTACTGTCTTTACTTTAGCATTCTCTTAAAAAAAAAAGAGTTCTAAATGCTGCTAATACAGCTGTTCTCCTTCAAGGTTGTCTTAACTATTCTAGATCCTTTGTATTTCCATATAAATTACAGAATAAAATTACCCTATGAATTTATTATTTTTTTAAATATCTTTATTTTATTTATTTATTTTTTTAATGTGGTGCTGAGGATTGAACCCAGTGACTCACACATGCGAGACAAGCGCTCTACCACTGAGCCACAACCCCAGCCCAAATTACCCTATGAATTTAAAAGCTAATCTCCTTTAAAACATGTTACTATTTTTAAAATTTTACAAGGATGAATCATTCTATAACTGTTTTGTACATGAATATTTATGCATATTTTTGGTGTGCTGGGAATACTAAGCACAACTGCATCACTGAGCTACAATCCAGTCCCTTTATGCCCATTCTTAATTTCTTTCTTAGTATAAATTCTTGGGAATTGATTGTTGAGTCAAGGATTAAATGTATTTTTAAAGACTTTTTCTACAAATGGTCAAATCATCCACCTGAAATGTATGAGAATATCCCTTTCTTAGTATTCTTGCTGACATGGCTATTATCTTTAAATTATTTGCTACAATAGACCTAAAATACTATCCTACTACAGTTATAATTTTCATTTTATTGATTACCAAAGAAGTTAAAAATTTACTCATGTTTATAGTCCTTTAAAGTGTTTTGTTAACTGTCAGCATGTATCCTTTGCTTATTTTGTACCAGAATGTTAATGTTTTGTTGTTGATTCATAAGGCTCTATATTTGTTATAAATGTTGCAAGAAATTGCATTTATTTATCTTTTAATTTAATTTTTTCCTTTTTTAAAATAAGAAGTGTAAACATTATATGTAGTCAAATCCATTGGTCTTTTCTTTTGCTTTTTACATTTGATGTTAAGCTCAGAAAAACTATACTTTTATAAATCTTTTCTTGTATTTTCTTCAGTCATTTTTTGCATGTAACTTTTTTTAGTTCCTTTTTTAAATGTATGTCTGAGTGTGGTAATGAGGATTGAACCCAGGGGTGCTCCACCACTGAACTTCATTCTTTTTTTTCCCCCATGTGGTTATTATTAGTAGCAGAACTGAAGATTGAACCCAGTAGTGTTCTACCACTCAACTATATCCCCAGACCTTGTTATTTTTTTAAATTTTGAGACAGAGTCTTGCTAAATTGCTGAGGCTGGTCTAGAACTTGAGATCCTTTTGCCTCAGCCACCTAATTCACTGGAATTACAGGCCTATGCCACAATGCTTGGCTCATGTTTTATTTCGAGACAGAGTCTTCGCTAAGTAGCCCAGGCTGTCCTTAAACTTGAGATCTTCCTGCCTCAGCCTTGTGAGTTGCTGGGATAACTACCATGCCTGGCTACGTGTAAACTGTCAATCAACTTGGAATTTTGGATAAGTCATGAACAAGAGCTCTAACTCTGTTATTTTCTCTGTCAATCTTTATTCAGCTACCTTTTTATTTACCTACCTTAATGTTATCAGTCATCTGTTATTTTCCCAGGGACCTCAGATACTATTTATATCTTATACCAGATACATATATTTGGATTTCTCTTTTAATCCCTAGTCTGTAACAGTGATTTGTCCACTTGCAGCCCATCATTTTAATGAGTTAATTATTATAACTTTTTAATTATCTCAACTTAATTATATATTTTAATCATTGATGATATGCCATTGTTTTAATTTTTATGAAATGTTATTATATAATTTAAGTAGTTCTTTTCTATAAACCAATACTTATATATTTCATAGTGAAAAAGTAAAAGCAATACGTATTCATGGTTAATAGTTTGACTAGTGAAGAAGGTTTTAAAATAAAAGGTGGAATTTGGTAGCTACTCAGGAGGTTGAGGCAGAGTAAACACTTGAATTCAGGAGAGTGAGACCTGTTTGGGCAATGTAACAAGACTCCAGTCTCAAAGAATGGGGAGCAAAACAAAATAAAACACCCCCCCCAAAAAAAACCCAGAAAAACAAAAACAGTCAAAGCCCTCTACCTCTTCCCCCCAGCTTTTCAGTTAATGCTGTTAATATTAATATAGTTAATAGTTTCTTCTGCTTTAAAAAGCACATTATTGCATGCCTGTAATCCTATTGGCTTTTGGGAAGCTGAGGCAGGAGGATTGCTAATTCAAAGCCAGCTTCAGCAAAAGCAAGGTGCTAAGCAACTTAGTGAGACCCTGTCTCTAAATAAAATATAAAATAGGGCTGGGGATGTGGCTCAATGGTTGAGTATCACTGAGTTCAATCCCTGGTACCCGCCTCAAATATACATATATATTTGAATTTTTTCCCCATATCAATCCATGGAGTTCTAACTCATTCATTTTAACTACTTTATAATTGTTCATTGATTGGGTACAATTGGTTTAGCTGTTCCTGACTGAAGGCTATTTAGGTAATTTTAGACTCCATTTCTTTGAATTGTTTTTGTGTTCTTCAGTACAGTTTTACAGTTCTTTTTGCACAGAATCTTCACATTTTAAAAAGTTTATTTTGGGGGATTTAATTTTATCTCCGCTGCCCCCAGTACTGAGGATTGAACCCAGAGTCTCATGCATGCTAGGCAAGCACTCTAACACTGAGCTATATCCCCAGCTCTTTTTAGTTTATTTTAGTTTTATTTTGCTAAGTTGTCCAGGTGGGTCTTGAACTTGTAATATTTCTACCTCAGCCTCCCCAACCTCCTAAGTACCTGGAATTATAGGCATGTTCTACTGCATCTGGCTAAATATTTTCTTTTATTACATTGATAATATTACATGGCATTATTTCCTCTTACATTTTTTAACAAGTTATCTCTGGCAAGTGGGTAAACCACTGCTTTTTCATGTATTTATTTTATGATTTCTGTCTCAATCTACTGACCTTCCCATTCCCACAACCCCACCCCTCTTCTCACTCCCCTCTACACAAACCAAAATTCCATTATTCTTCCCTATCCCCCTTCCCTACTATGGATCAGCAGCCGCTTATCAGGGAAAACATTGGCTTTTGGTTTTCTGGGATTGGCTTATTTCACTTAGTAGGATATTCTCTAGTTCCATCCATTTACCTGCAAATGTCATAATTTTATTCTTATTTAAGGCTGAGTAATATTCCATTTTGTATATGTACCACATTTTCTTTATCCATTCATCTGTTGAAGGGCATCTAGGTTGGTTCCATAGTTTAGCTATTGTGAATTGAGCTGCTATAAACATTGATGTGGCATGTCACTGTAGTATGCTGATTTTAAGTCCTTTGGGTATAAATTGAGGAGTGAGATAGCTAGGTCAAATGGTGGATCCATTTCAAGTTTTCTGAGGAATCTCCATAGTGCTTTCCAGAATGGTTGCAACAATTTGTGGTCCCACCTGCAATGTATGAGTGTACCTTTTCCACACATCCTCGCTAACACTTGTTATTACTTGTATTCTTGATAATTGTCATTATGTTTTGACTGAGATGAAATCTTAGAGTGGATTTGATTTGCATTTCTCTAATTGCTAGATATGATGAACATTTTTCATATGTTTGTTTATTGATTACATTTCTTCTTCTATGAAGTATCTATTCAGTTCCTTAGCCCATTTATTGATTGGGTTATTTGTTTTTTGGTGTTAAGTTTTTTGAGTTCTTTATATATCCTGGAAATTAGTGCTCTTTCTGAGATGTGTGTGGTAAAGATTTTTTCCCATTCTCTAGGCTCTCTCATCATGTTAGTGATTATTTCCTTTGCTGAGTAGAAGCTTTTTGATATGAATCCATCCCATTTATTGATTCTTTTTTTTTTTTTTTTATTTAAATGCATTTCAAGTCATAGTACATAACCAGATCTCTGTTTTTCCATTTCTCTGATTGCAAACCAAATAAAGTCTCAACATTAGAGTCTTCATAGATGTGTCAGGGGTAG
>CM053403.1:108469468-108503731 GCA_028644305.1 Xerus rutilus | reverse complement strand
CTAAAGTTAAATTTTCTGTGCTGATGGCTGTAATCCACTGCCGAAAAGTTGGTTGGAAGAAGTTTGTGAAGCAAAATTTTGGTCTGTAGTTTAGCGAGACTGGAAGGTGCCTCTCTCTACGCCGCCATCTTGCCTCTCCCCTATTGATTCTTGATTATACTTTAGAAGCTTGGTTTAGGAGTTTGGTTCAGGAAGTCAGGCCCTAAGCCAATATGATGATTTGGGCCTGCTTTTTCTTCTATTAGGCTCAGGGTCTCTATTCTAGTGTCTAAGTCTTTGATCCACTTTGAGTTAATTTTTGTGCATGGTGAGAGAAGTTTAATTTCATTTTGCTACATGTGGATTTCTAGTTTTCCTATCACCATTTGTTGAATAGGCTATCTTTTCTCCAACATATGTTTTTAGCACCTTTGTCTAGTATGACTAACCATATTTATGTGGGTTTGTCTCTGCGTCTGTTTTGTACCCTTGATCTACATGTCTATTTTGGTACCAATATCATGCTGTTTTTGTTACTATTGTTCTGTATTATAGTTTAAGGTCTGGTATTGTGATGCCTCCTGCTTCACTGTTCTTGCTAAGGACTGCCTTGGCTATTCTGGATCTCTTATTTTTCCAAATGAATTATATGATTGCTTTTTCCAGTTCTATGAAGAATATCATTGGGATTTTAATACAAATTGCATTAAATTTGTATAGCAGTTTTGGTAGTATGGCCATTTTTTAAAATATATTTTTTTGTTATAGATGGACACAATACCTTTTATTTTTATTTTTATGTGGTGCTGAGGATTGAACCCAGTGCCTCATGCATGCTAGGCAAGCACTCTACCACTGAGCCACAACCCCAGCCCCAAATCTTCATTTTGACTGTATTAATTCTGCTTATCCAAGAGGATGGGAGATTTTTTCATTGTCTGAGGTTTTCTTTAATTTCTTTCTTCAGTGTTCTATAGTTTTGATTGTAGAGGTCTTTTACTTCTTTTGTTAGGTTGATTCCCAAGTATTTTATTTTATTTTATTTTTGAGGCTATTGTGAATGGGGTAATTTCTAATTTCTCTTGCAGTGGATTCTTTGCTTACATACAGAAATGCATTTGATTTATGGGTATTGATTTTATATCCTGATACTTTGCTAAATTCACTTATTAGTTCTAGATGTTTTCTGATGGAAGGATCTTCTAAATATAGAAATATGTCATCAGCAAACAGTGATAGCTCAAGTTGTTCTTTTCCTATGCATATTCGTTTAATTTCTTTCATCTAATTACTCTGACTAGAGTTTCAAGGACTATGTGGAATAGAAATGGTGAAAGAGGACATTTCTGTCTTGTTCCTGCTTTTAGGGGAAATACTTTCAATTTTTCTGCATTTAGAATAATGTTGGCCTTGGGCTTAGCATAGATAGCTTTTATAATGTTAATTTATGTTCCTATTATCCCTAGTTTTTTTTAGTGTTTTGAACATGAAGAGGTGCTATATTTTATCAAATGCTTTCTCAGCATCTATTGAGATAATCATGATTCTTGTCTTTAAGTCTGTTGATGTGATGTATTGTTTACTGATTTCCATATATTGAAACAAGCTTGCATCCCTGGGATGAACCCTACTTGATTGTGGTGAACTATATTTTTAATATGTTTTTGTATGTGATTTGCCAAAAGTTTATTGAGAATGTTTGCATCTATGTTCATGGAGGATATCTGTCCAAAGTTTTCTTTCCTTGATGTGTCTTTGTCTGGTTTTGGTACTAGGGTGATACTAGCTTCATAGAATAAGTTTGAAAGGGTTCCCTTCTTTCCTATTTCGTGGAATAATTTGAGGTATATTGGTATTAATTCTTCTCTGAGGATCTTGTAGAACCTAGCTGAGATTCCATCTGGTCCCAGGCTTTTCTTGGTTGGTAGGCTTTTGATGCCGTCTTCTATTTCCTTGCTTGAAATTGATCTGTTTAAATTGTGTATGTCCTCCTGATTCAGTTTGAGCAGATCATATGCCTCTAGAAATCTGTCAGTGTCTTTGGATTTTCTGTTTTATTGGAGTTTAAATTTTCAAAATAGTTTCTAATTATCTTCTGTATTTCAATAGTATCTGTTGAGAATTTCCTTTTTCATCACAAATTTTACTAATTTGTATTCCTAGTCATTTTGGTTTACTTTTGTTTTTATCTTGACTTGTTTCTCCTTTGATTGTCTTTTTGTTTAGTGTAGTTCCTCCTTTTTCTGATTTTCATTGTTGTTTTTCATTTCCTCCTCATGGAATATTTGGCCAAGAATGTTCTGTGGCTTCTTTTAATTTTTGTTTATCATGGAAAATTTTTATTTCATTATCAATCTGAAGCTTATTTTTGCTGGATATAAGATTCTTGGTTGACATCCATTTTCTTTCCAAGCTTGGTATATGTTGTTCTAGCTTTGAAGGTCTGAGTTGAGAAATCTGCTGATATCTGAATTGGTTTCCCCTTGTATGTGATCTGAAACTTTTCTCTTATGGCTTTTAAAATACTATCCTTATTCTGTATGCGAGGCATTTTCATTATGATGTGCCTTGGTGTAGATCTGTTGCAGTTTTGTACATTTGTTGTCCTGTAAGCCTCTTGTGTTTGATTTTCCAATTCATTCTTCATGTTTGGGAAATTTTCTGATATTATTTTATTGAAGAGATTGTGCGTTCCTTTGGTTTGTATCTCTATGCCTTCCTCTAAGATAATGCTTAGATTTGGTCTTATCGTGTTATCCCATAATTCTTGGATGTTCTGTTCGTGATTTCTTACCATTTTCATTGTGCGGTCAACTTTATTTTCAAGATTATATATTTTGTCTTCATTACCTGAGGTTCTGTCTTCCAAGTGATCTAATTAGTTGATGATGCTTTCTATTGAGTTTTTAATTTGGTTTATTGCTTCCTTCATTTCAAGGATTTCTGTTTTTTTTTTTTCTTCAGAATCTCTGAAAAATACAGGTATCAAAATCAATCTTTTGATACCTGTATTTACTTTCTTATCTCTTTGTTGGAATAATCAATTATTGCCTGTATTTGCTGTCTTATATCATTCTTCACAGATCTTTTAATTATGTACCTTCTGAACTCCTTTCCTGACATCTCATCTTCTGTGCTGTGAATGGTTTCTATTATTGTAGCATCTTGGTTTGTTTGGGGCACTTTCTTTCCTTGGTTTTTCATGTGTTTTCCTCTCTAGCAGATCTTAGGTATTACAGTTTCTACCCTATAATCATGTAGTGTCCCTGCAGGTTATGAATACCTTGCCTTTAAGGGGAAGATCAATATTTACAGCATCTGGTGCAAACAATATGTAGCCTTAAACAAAATAACTCTTATTTAGACAATTACAGTTTTGTTGCAATAAACAAAAATGATGTGTTCAATTAGAATCCACACTAGAAATAGTAGATTTGCATATGGGTCTACAGACTCTAATAGTGAACAAAGGGTGTGTGTGTAGGGTGTGGTGTTTATGAGGTAGGAAGTGAGAATATAGAGATCATAGAATGAGTGAGAGAGGAATCAAGAGAATTAGACTAGTAGGGATAACTCTGGTATAACCAGGCCTTCAGGGATCTTGGTGATGGTCTTCCAGGTCCTGACAGGATGGTCTTCCATCCTGACAGATGGAAGCAGGCAGGGAAAGCCACATGTTGGTAGATGGGGGGGCCACAGCTCTGTCTCCTCCTCTGTGTGACTTGCTGGGTCAGTCTGCTCTGCCTCCTCTGTGTGTCATCGGGCAGGGGTTGGTCTCTTGTTTTTCTTTTCTAATAGCTATTTTTATTTTATTTATATGAAGGAAAGTACAAGTCATAATATAACAATAAATCATGTACCTTCTATGCAGAAATAACAATTGTGGTTTTATTACTTATTTGTTTTTCCTATGTTGTTGCAAATGTAAAAACCACTGGAATAATATGAATTAAAAGTGGTTAAATGGGCATATTTATTTTCATATTTATATTTATTTTGGCAAGGGACATATAAAGATACTGGATTATTCCACAGGGCTGTGATTTCTTAAAAATAATATTTTATTTTGGAATATTTTTAGATGTACCAAAGAGTTGCAAAAGTAGTATAAAGATTTCTTATCTGCCCTACACCCAATTTCCCACTGATAACATTGTATATAACCATCATAACTAAGAAAATCACATTGATATATTACTACTAACTGACTTTATTTGAATTTCACTTTTTTTCCTACTAATATCTCTTTTGTATTTCAGCATCTTGTCCAGGATACCACATCATATTTAGTTGTCAACTCTAAAAAGGTCTTCTCTTCTCTGTGACATTTTTTCAGTCTTTTTGTTTTTGAAGAGGTATTAGTCAAAGATTTTGTAGAATGCCCCTCAATTTGGATTTTTCTACTAGTTTCTCATCATTAGACTGTGGTTGTCCATTTGGGAGACTACAGTGGTGAAATTTCTATCTCTTTATATCATATCAAGAGCCCATACCATCAACATGATTTATCACTGGCCGTGTCAACCTTGATCACCTGGCCAAGGTAATATTTATCGGGTTTCTACCCTTTAAAGGTACTTGACCCTCCTTAGCATTCTCTCTCTCTCTCTCTTTCTCTTTTTTCAGTGCTGGGATTTAGACCCAGTGCTTGTGCATGCTAGGCAAGTGCTCTACCACTAAGCTACACCCCAGTCCTACTCTTGGACTAAGTTCACTAAGTCCTGCATAAACTGGGGTAGGGGTTGATCCTAATGAAATTAATGAGAATCTTTCTGGTGTTTTGCTCTTATGACATCAACTCTTGATTTGTTATAGTTTTTTTGTCATGATAGAGAAATATCTAAAGGTATGTATTTTTATATGAAACATCAACTACTTAGATTATAAATTAGGAAAGAGACCAAAAAACAGAGTACAAGGAGCGTAACTCAGTGGTAGAGCACATGATGATCATGTGTGAGACTATGAGTTTAATCTCTGGGGGTGAGGGGGAAGGTCTTTGAAGAAATTAAAACAATAATAGATAAAAACTTTACTATTTGAATTAATTTAGAGGAAGCTCATCTGAATTAGTGAAAAGCCTGATATACAGATATTGAAAGTAGTTAAGTTTAATTCAAACAAGGAAAACAAGTAATTGTCTCATAGAAATTTATACTCATTCAGTGCAGAATGCATGACTTATTGCTTCTTTATGTTCCTAAAACCTGAAAGACTGTATGTTAAGGGAGTCCAGCAAGTGTTTGGAGAACAGCATTGCATAAACAAGTAAGTTTATTATTCATCTCCAGAATACTCTCCTGATTTTCATGCCACTTAAAATATAGTTAAACTAGAAACATATTTTCTGCTACTTCTAAATCTTCTCTGAAAAGGAAGCTGGACCCAAAGGATCTCAATACATAGTTTTCTATGAAGAAGATACACACATGGCCAATAAGTACATGAGAAAATGTTCATCATTAGCTATTAGGGAAATATAAGTCAAAATCACAGTGAAATACCACTTCATTAGGACAGCTAGAGTAAAAAAACTAGATAATAACAAGTGTTGATGAGAATGTGTAGAAATCAGCATTTTTCTGTTGATGGGATGTAAGAGCATCAGCCACTTTGGAAGAGTCTAGCAGTTCCTCAAAAAGTTAAATATAAGCTGGGCGTGGTGGCACAAACCTGTAATCCCAGCACGAAGGGAGGCCAAGACAGGAGAATTGTGAGTTCAAAGCCAGCCCCAGGAACGGAAAGGTGCTAAGCAACTCAGTGAGACCCTGTCTCTACATAAAACACAAAATAGGGCTGGGGATGTGGCTCAGTGGTTGAGTGCCCCTGAGTTCAATCTCCAGTACCAAAAAAAAAGTTAAATATAGGAGTTACTACATGACCCAGAAAATCTTCTCTTAAGTATATACCCAAGAGAAAATGAAAACATATGTGCACACAAAAAGCTGCACAAGAATGTTCATAGCAGCTTTATTTATAATAGCCAAAAAGGGAATACAACCCAGAAGTTCATCAACTGAAAAGAAGATAAATGAAATGTGTCACAATCATACAATGGAACATTATTATACAATAAAAAGAAATTAAGTACTGATAGATGCTAAAACATGAATTAATCTTGTAAATGGTATGTTAAATGAAAGAAGCCAGTAATAAAGGACCACATATTGTATGATTCTATTATATAAAATGCTCAGAATAAGCAAATCCACAGAGACAGAAAGTTGATTGGTGGTTGCCTAGCACAGAGGAGGTTGAGGAACATGAAGAATGATGGCTAATGGGTTTAGGGCTTTTTTGCGGGTAATAAAAATGTTCTAAAGCTGATTGTGGTGATGGTTGCACAACTGCAAATACACCGAAAACTATTGAATTGTTTAGTTTAAATGGGTAAATTGTATGGTATGTGGAATATATCTGAGTAAGGCTATTATTAAAAAGATCTTGGAATATGGCTCCAATTTAGACAGACACTAAGGGCAGAAATTCAAGCCATAATTTAAGTGAAAAATATAGGAGGATGCATTAGTTCATTTTTCATTGATATAGTGAAATACCAGAGGCTGCATACTTTATAAAGAAAATAGGTTTGTTTTCTCTCGTGGTTTTGGAAGTCCAAGGTTGAGGGGCCACATCTAGTAATGGTCTTGCTGGCAGAATCCCAAAGTAGTGTTATCACATGAGTCTTCTGATCTCTCTCTCTCTCCTTATAAAACCAGGAGTATTCAACCATGGAGGCAACACCCTAAAGAGCTTATTTAATCCTAATCATTTCCCAAAGGCTCTACCTCTAAACACCATTGTCTGATCAAATTTCTACCCTTTGGGATATGTTACTAAAAAGTTTGAGACCACTGCAAAAAAAAAAAAAAATCCACCTTTTTATGACCTCATGATCATTATTAAGTTTCAATACTGAAACCTTGGGGTACACCCTTAAATCATGTCCAAAACATAACAAGGAGTGTGGAAAGTGGTTACAAATACACGTGGCATCACAATTTCTCTGACCTAGGATCTATCTTCAAAGTGGGTAGAGAAAATGTCCTCCTATATCATTATTTGAGAGGTGCCTAGGAAAGCCTAGTATTTTGGGCTGATATTCCAGTATTGTGTGTATTATGAGATACCAGTATTAGAAATTTATTTCTTTAAATTAAAAACTTTAAATGCAAGTAATCTAATAAACATTTTAGTGTAGATATGTCCATGAGCTCTTTCTGATGAATAGTGAGATCAAGTAGGTTAAGTTCTAGGGAGAAGACAAGCCTCAGAAAGCCTGTTGTGACAGATGGCAACCTGCAGTTTTTCAGAGAATGAAGAAGAGGGCAGGTGAAAATATAAGCCCTAAGAATTCTCACAATTGAACTAAGGGTTGATCCTAAGGAAAATCTCCATGTTCAGCCTCTGTTCTCTATTTCTTGGCTTTTGAAATAAAGTCTTCTGGTTCAGTCCATCTTGAGCATCTCCTATAAACTAGTAATCAGGACTCAAGTTTTTCATGTCTATTGTCTACTTTTGAACTCTAGAATGTTTATAGTCTTCTTGGAGGGATTAACTTGCTTTCATTTTTATTGCCTTATTCTTTTAGCCAGTCTTTGGCACCATGTTGCTGTTTGAACAGAACTGCTTCCTGCCTTGATTGTGCTCTTTGGAATTACTCATGAGATAAAGCTTTTGCATGGTCTAGTCTCTTCAGCTCAGACTCTTCTGTTATATCTTCAATGTTCTATCCAGCTGGTATTATTATAATGGTATGTTGAAAAAATGCAGGTTATATCCATGCCATGTTGCATGGCCCTCTTCGGCTCAATGTACTATCTAGCAGGGATTGTTATAATTTATATGTTGCAAAAACACATTTTAAATGTTGATCAAAAATTGCTTGCTATTTGTATTGCTTGCTATTTGCACCATAGTATGCTGACCCAGAACTACTGCAAAACACTCCCATGCTCTCTTTAGAGGCAGCTATTCATTTAGGATCTCATCTGTTTTATCTGAAACTTGTATTTTTTTCACATAAGCAAAGTTGGACTTGAATTTCTCAGCAAGTCTCTTCCCCTTTTGAAATTCAGATTTTTTACCTAAAACAAAAGAACTGAATCTCTACCTTCCATGACTATTTATAGGATGAGAAAACTTAGTGTCTCTAATCAGAGTGTAAGCTTAAGGCTAGGAGAGCTAAATTATTTTTAAAAGTTTTCCCCTTCTGCAACTCCTAACAGTAGCTGTCTATTGTAAATTGGGTATGAGAGGAATGAAGAGTGTGTTTTCAAGTTATCTTCTTTCCAGAATTAAAAACAAATTGTTCCTCTTGTTTGAGAACCACTAATCTAACTCTTCAAAGGAAATGCTCAGTAATGTAGCCATTGATTAATTGATGACTAATATTTTGATCCTGTGTACTCACATTATTTTGTACTTTGTGTGTTTCCAAAACTTTCTTTGGTAACTTTTTGCTGTAATCTTTGTTTTTTTTAATTATCTAGATTCCATCAGACAAATGGTGATCACCCCAACATATGTCCACTCCCATTCTTCATTCTTTTCTCTTGGTCATAAGACAGCTAAGATACTGGCAGTTACCTCCTTTTGGCAGCTGAGAATCTGGGACTCACTTAGGGCCCATGAGTGCACTGGCAGAAGAAAGTGGAAAGCAGTCTAGCTTGTTGGCCACAACTATGTCTGTTTAATTGCATAGGAATAAGAGAGATCATGCCTTCTCTGGTAATTGCTGTGAGAGGGGTCAGTGAGGCAGAAACATGCTTCTCCTTGGGCTCCCTCCCCCCACCCCCTAAATTCCCTTTTGACCAAGGTAAGTCAGCCAATCTTGTGACACCCCATCTGTCTGACTTACTACAGCTCATCCTCCCTCCCTGATCCCACTCTACCACCCCCATCCAGAGGGCATGGACTCAATCAATCTCTCCCAACACCAGGGCCAGGCAGAGAGCAGAAAATGGGACTAATAGCTTAGTTTCCCTAAGCACCTGGACAGCATCCAGGGCTCTGGACACATTCCATGGTGGGGCCATTTATCTCTTTCAGAGGTGCCTTTGCTAACTCAAACATCTAAGCAAGGAGATCCATCTTACCTTACTTATAAATACATGGACAAGAGAGAGCATTATTTTCACAGTGACATCTATTAAGAGCCATCTGGGAGCTAATTGCTAAGGAAGACCTGGGCAGGCATGTAGGAGTAGAGAGAGAGTGATGGAGTCTAATTTTAATGGAAATTCATACTGTGTGTTGCCTAAGACACCCTGACAAATCAGTCAAAACACTTTTCAAAAATCTACATTAGACCTCAGAGCTGTCTCTGCAACTCCTAATGTCCAAAGTTTGTGTCAAGCTCATTAAATACATGTAGATGCTGGGAAGTATGAAAGGATGCAGATGGAGTTTGATAGAATAATGGGAACGTATGGTTCTTTCCCATATCTCTCACCTGCAAGACACTGACTGGGTATGTTTTCTACTTGGAAGCCCATAGTGAGAAGGATCATATGGAGCCACAAAGTGTGTCCAGGGAGTCTGAGCTTCTTAGTGATGCCTATCTTTCCTTCCTCTTCTTCAAAAGCTTACTCTTTGGACTTCTGGTTTTTGATCTGGCATGTAAGATCAAAGTCATCATTCTGACTAAGTAAGTGAAAAGCTAAAAAAACTGAAAAATTGACACTATTGTTAAATGTGTAAGAGAAGTGATATCACAGGCTAAACTTCGATTTCCCCAATGAGAGAGATGGATAGGTGAATACAAAGAATTACAACTTACTGGAGCAAAAACCACAAGCAGGAACCTCTGTATGATCAAGTACTGAAATAGAAAAATCTGAAATGGAGAACTAGTAATTAACAAATTGCTAGAAACTCAGTGAGAACAACTCTGAAAGTTGACTCCAGGTGGACTCAGTCACAGAGGGGCCTCTACACTTTTGTGAATTTTACCTCCAGGAACTTGACGTGGTTCTCACAGTGAATATTAGAGAAAAATTCCATCATTTTCTGATAGATATAAAGAAAAAGAAATTATTTTGAAATATATCAAAACATTCTATTCTTAACAAGTCCTGACCTAGAAGAAACTAGTTAACTATAGCTTAACTTTCTGAAGTTTTATCAGAGCCTAACTGACCTAGGGGAAGGAAAATACCCAATTGCAGTCCACTGTAGCTCTTCCACATAAGCTGAGGAGGCACTGAGAAACACATGTGAAATTCATTGTCCAGAGACATTAGCTCAGTAAAAGATTATGACCTATTTACAGGACTTCTGACACCTTACCACCATCACATTACTTAATGTCTAATTACTTTTATTCAGTACATCATGTCTGGTTATCAAGGAAACACTACAAGACACACTAAAATATGAAGCAAACAAAAACAAACAAAAAACACAGTTTGAAGAGACAGAGCAAACATCAGAATCAGATTCATATATGGCAGGGATGTTGAAATTACCAGACTGGGAATTGAAACATCTAATCTAATGGAGAAAGTTGACAGAATGCAAGAACATATGAGCAATGTCAGCAGAGATATGGAAATTCTAAGAAGAGAGCAAAGAAATTGCTAGAGACAAAAAACAACTATTACCAAAATGAAAATGCCTTTGATAGACTCATTGGTGGACTGGACACAGATGACCAAAAAAATCTCTGAACTTAAGGATATCTCCATAAAAATATATAAAACTTTGCAATGGAAGTGGGAAAAAAACCTACAATAGAGCATCCAAGAACTGTGGGTCAACTATAAAAGCTATAACATATGCATAATAGGAATACCAGGAGAAGGAAAAAGAGAAAAGAAGAGAAGAAATTTTGAAGCAAAAATGACTGAAAATTTTTCCAAATTAATGTCAGATACCAATCTACAGACCTAGAAATCTCAAGAGAACACCAAGCAGGATAAATGTCAAAAATCTGTACTTAGGTATATTGTATTGAAACTACAGAAAATCAAAGGTCAAAAGAAAAATCCACAAAAAAGTCAGAAACTGAAATTCTTCAAACTCCAAAACTTTTTTTAAGTATTGCATATGCTTAAATTGCAGATTTCAGAGCATTTCAGATTTTTAGATTTTTTGATTAGACATGTTCAGTCTGTATTGTTTTTCTTACATTGCTTCTCATCCTCTAATATTTAGTTGAGGAGAAAACACACAAAGCTCATAAGTGGTAGAGCTTTTCAGATACTCAAGTATTTTATTCCAAAGCCCATAGTTTTTCCACTAGCTGGGTTCATTTTCTTTCTTTTTAGAATGTTTCTAAAGTGTAGGGTGTATATTGTTTGTTCTGCACCCTAGAGTCAAGCTTTTTATTTTTTATTTTTACTTTCTTGTACTCATTTTTTGATGCTCTTCTTTTATGTAGATCCAAGTTTCTGACCTTATGCCACCTTCTTTCGAAAGAACTTCTTTTAATATTTCTTGCATGGCAGGTCCACGGCAATGAATTCCCTCAATTTTTGTCTGAGTCTTTATTTTGGCTTCACTTTTAAAGGATAATTTTGTAGGATACAGAATCATATGTTGCTGTGTTCTTTTTCTCTGCACTTTAAATATTTCACTACACTCTCTTCTTGCTTATGTGGTTTCTAGGGGTTTCCTTTCAATTCTTCAGTTGTTTAATTCTTCAGTTGTTTAAGTAAGTCAATATCTGTGATTTTTTTGGAGAGCCTACTGTGTGCCAGGCATTGAAACTGATATTTTACATTTATGATTTCATTTAATCCATTCAATAGTGTCCTTAAGAAGAGACTATTGTCTTTGTTCTCGGATGACAAAAATGACATTTAAGGCATAGTTAAACTTGTGCCTGAAGTCACACAGCAACTTGACTGTATTCTAAAGCTTGAGGACAGGTTTTAGTTTTTAGGCATTCTGGTAGTTACTCTGATGGCTACTTTTGTGTTTTTTTCTTTTCTTTCTTTCTTTCTTTTTTTAACCAAAGCATCAAGGGGGCAGGTTGCTCTTGGAATATCCTTGGGTCCACCAATATGTTTTGTGTACTTGGCTAAATTCTAATCTTTTTAATTGAAAAAATTTAAAGCAAGACTTTACACTGATGAGGAGAATGGGAGTCCAAAGCAGGAAACCAGGTCAAGTTTTTTGTTGTATGTATTCTGGGAGGTTTAAGAAAAGGTTTTGTACTTGAGGGGAGCACAGGTTCCTAGAACTCATAATGTTGCATCCAACCCGCACCTCTCCCCAAGAAGTGCAGCCCAGACAACTTTGCAGAAGCAGCAAAGTTTATTGAGGAAATAGGCACACAGACCAATCGATTGGGGTCAGCTCTCCTTTCCTTCAGAGAGTGACCCTGAAGTGAGTGTTTCAGAGGTTATTATAGGGTGGGCTAGCTACATGACTCAGGATAACATGATTTTGCAGATATTCAATCTATAGTTATTTACAGTTCAACCATGACAGCACCTCCTATGTCCCCTTTCCGATGTCCCCCTATGTGACCTAAAGTTCCAGGCCAGGGCATCTGGCAGCCTGTGGTTCCCCCCCACCCCCCCATCCGTGAGAAGCGAGCATAGCAAAGCATTAATCACAAAGAGCAGGTTAGCTGATACGTGCAGGCCTGAGTCAGAGTGACTCCATTTTGAGTTTGAATTTTACAATACCAAGACCAGGCACCAGGGACCAAGACTACCGAGACTGGTCCTTGCTGCCTGTGTGCCTTTGTTGCAATAAAATTGGTGACTGAGTAAGGTCAAGCCTCCAGTTCGAAGGTCCTGGGAACCTGTACTGAGCAAGGATGGAGAGGACAGATCCTGATATCTGGGGATTTTCACAATTCTGCCTTCAAATAATGTATGGCCAGGAGTTGGATCCTTGGGACACCAAACACAAGGTCAAGCCCAGCCTTCTCCCTCCAGATAGCAGAATTTGATTCAACCAGATTCAAGGACACTGAGAAAATGTGGCCCATCTCCTGAGGTTTCTTGTAATAATGAGTTCTTATGCTTGTTCAGAACTTAATAATTCTCAAAGAACTTCCATAATCCTATCACTGAGTCCTCACTGAGTTACAGGCCTTGACTTTTAGGTGAGAGCAGGGCAGAGGCAACATGATGATGTAGAAATTAGCCCATGGATGGACATTGGATGGATGTGGGTTTGAATCTTCCTTTGGACTGAATTGTTGTGTCTTGGGTAAGATATCACTTATTCTAAGTCTCAGTTTCCTTATAAATACAGTGATGATTATCCCCAGGCAGGGATTAAATGACCCAATGTACCAAATGCCCACACAGTGGCTCACAAAATGCAAAGACTCAACCAGAGCCAGCCTTCCTCCCTTTTTTGTGCTTTCTTCATTACTACTGTCTGCTCTTTCCATTTCATAGCACATGGTAGCTCTGTCTGAGCTGGAGATGACCCTTTGGTAAGATGACCAAGACAGAGTGTCTGCTTATTTCCCTTGTAAACTCTGGAACTCTGGGCATGGTAATTGCAGAAGCTGTGATTGTAAGGGTCCCAGGTGAGCTTAGATGGGACCAGTCTCTGCTGCTGTGTGTCCCTCTCTGGCACAGTGAAAGGGCACCTATAATGTCCTGTGGTGTGAGGACATGTTGGGGGGCTACAGAGAGAAGCTGGGATCACCGTCAGCTGTGAACAAGAAGCTGGATGTTACTCAGCATGTCTGTTTGTGATGGGGCTTTAAAAATCGATTCTCTCTTTCCTTATACTTATTTCATTGAATAACTTTTCTTCCTAAATCAAACATATCAAAAAGAGAGTATTTGATACTCATTATTTGACAAATAGTGTTCTATAAAGTCATAGTGAATAATGAATTAGAGAATTCTGAAACTTTGCTCCTGGGAAAAATATAGAGATAAGTGCCTGCAAACTTCTGGTTACAATGTTTTCATCAATTAATGAGTTGCTGTTTAAAGATGCCTTATTAAATATATATTGATAGGTCTGAACAAAGCTTATCTAACACATTTTATCTATAAAGCAAATTATTGCTTTTTTAGTCTTAGAAACACAGATGGCACTTTCAGCCCTACATTTGGGGGCCACAGTGAAATCAAAACACAAGAATGCAAACATGTTCCAATAAATCAGTCACAAAAGAATATTTGTTTGCAGTATAAGAGCTGAAATAAGAAGGAAGAGCACCATCTTGTTCATCCTCATCTAGCAATGTGGGCATTGGGTAACTCAAATTTTTTACCATAGCTCATTTGTCCATGAATGACCATGGAAGCAATATGAGTATCAATTTGGGGTTACAAATACATTTTAGTGAGTAGGAGAATTCATAAATAAAGGATGTGTGAATAATGAGGACTGATTATACCTTTCTTTGCTGTATCTTTCTTATGTCTCCCCTACAACTCCTAATGCTTTTTGACAGAACCAGAATTTTAAGGAAGACAAGTATAGGAAAGACTGGATTCTTTTACCTTGGGACTTGGCTGGTAACTTAGCCTTTATCTAACTCAACTTTATTTTAAAATTTAATTAATTTTTCCATATTTTTATTGGTGCATTGTAGTTGTACATAATGATGGGATTTTTGTTACTAATTTTAATTTTAAATTGATGAATAATTTAAACCATTTTCTTTCCTCAGATTTAGGTAAGCAATGGGTGCTACCTAGCTATCTCTTTAGAAGGCATCCAAGGTCCTTCAAGATCTGATACTTTCTTGCCTTCTCTTCTTCCATGTCCTTTGTAATACTGGGCTTCCTGTTAAGCACGTGTATTTGCACATTCTGATCTGTGTTCAAGCTCTTCCCTGCTTGCATTGGCTCCTCAAGCATTACTGTCTTTGAAGATTTGACAGTGTGACACTTCTCTCTCCTCTTCTTGGAACCCTACACATACAAATCTATTTATCCCATTTTATCTTATTACTTGCTTATCTAATTGCTTGTTTCACCCATAAGAATGTGAGTACTTGAGGGGAAGGATCCTCACTGATCTTTATTTACCAGTGCTTGGCGAACAGCTTCCTGAGAGGGAGGAAGGAAGGATGGATGGATGCAAGATGGAGTAATCATTCTGAGAAGTTGAAGAGATGGATTGCCCAGAGTGGTTGAAAACAGAGGTAAATCTGATTAGAAAGCATCAGAGGAAGAAAGCAAGAAAGATTGATTTCCTGTATACTATATAACTGTGTCCATGCAGTAATTTTCCAATCTTAGTCATAGAGTTTTAAAAAATTGAGGAGTAATTTATTGAAATTCACTGTGTCCAGCCAAATGTGGAATAAACTACAGACCTCTCATTTTAACATTCACATTTCTATGAAATATATCTGACTGATTAGAAGGAGCAATGGTGTGGAAGGAGGAAGAGCCATGGACAGTCTTAACTCATGCATTAGTAGTAGTTGCTGCATACTGTCTTGTTATGTTTGGGATCTGGAATGTCCCCATATGTTGAAGGCTTGGTCCCTAGTGTGGTGATGTTTGGAGGCAGGGCTTTTGGAAAATGATTGGATTATAATGTCTGTGACCTCATCAGTGAATTAATCCATCAATGAATTCATAGCTGAATGGACTATTGGAGGGTGGTGGAAACTGTAGGAGGTAGATCTTAGTTGATGGAAATAGGTTCTTTGGGGTGTGCCCTTGGGAATATATCTTGTCTTGGCTTCTTCCTTTTTCTCTTTCCCTTCCTCTCTCTGCTTCCTGGCTGCCATAAAGTGAATAGCTTTCCTTTGCCATGCCCTTTCACCATGATGTTTCTGCTTTGGAACCAGCTGATCATGGACTGAAATCTCTGAACTGGGAGCCAAAATAAACCTTTCCTCCTTCAAGTTGTTTTTCTCAGGTATTTTGTCACAGTGATGAAAAGGTGGTTAATACATCACGGCAAGTCATTTCACCTCTTAGGACCTCAGCTTCTGCACCTGAAGATTAAGAGATTCTATTAGAAAACTAGAGTTCTATTCTTATTGAAATTTATTTTGTGCACATAATGGATTTTGTTGTTTCTCTCTGCCTAGCATTCTTATTTCCTCTCTCTGTAGGATCAGTTCTTGCCATAAGAACTGAACTGAAAAATTGGTGTATTTCTTCTATCTGGCCAGAGAAATTGGATTAAGGTGGCACATGACTAAAGTTTTACCTATAAACCTTAATTCTGGAATTTTTGTTGAAATTGTTGGTTTCAACTACGCAGATGTTTTTAGTTTTCCTTCAATGTCCATTTTCTCTTTTTGGTTGTAGAACTCTTGATTTTTTAGCTGGGCTTGCATGTACCAGAAATAAAGATTATATTTCCAGCATCCCTTAAAGGTAGGAGTAGGCATATGATTAAATTTGGCTAATTGGATGTAAGAGGAAGTGTCATATATTACTTCTGCAAATATATGGAGAAGCTTAAAGCTAGATAGGTAAGCTCTTTTTCTTCTTTTCTCTTTTATTCTGGTTGGAATACAGACAAAATGGCTGGGTTTCAAGGAGCTATGTTTCATGATGAATTAGAAGTCACCTGTAGCAGATAAGAAAGGAACAAAAGAGGAAGCCTGAACAAAGCTAACCTGCAAGGAGACAGAGTAGGAAATAGTGCCTCAGTCCTACTGACATCATTTAAGCCCCTGTATCCATCTATGTTGAAATCCATAGCCTTTAAATATTCATATTTTTTTGTATAAATAAATTTTTGTTTAAACCATAGTCTCTGTATTTTGCAACTAAAGGAGTACTATCTGATATAAGCAGCAAAACCATTTGTCCAAAATAAATTCTTACTCAGAACCCCAATCGTATTCAATAGATACAAGTGGAGTTGCTTCAGTTAAAGCAGGGAAGTGGGTATAATATGAGATCTCTAAGGAATTCCTGTTCTAGAAACCATGCAACTAGGTGAGTCCATGATTCTGTGGAAGAACTTAGTAATTTCTAGGCATTTATTTTTAAAACAAATGCATGCTCCTTTTCTAGAATCACTGCAAACTCAGTTATTGTATCATTGCTATTTTGCACATCTTATGTCTTCTTGGCTAGTGTTTTAGTCAAATTTTTCACTTCTGTGACCAAAAGACATGACAAGAACAATTTTAGAGGAGGAAAAGTTCATTTAGTGCTTATGGTGTCAGAGGTCTCAGTCCATAGATGGCTGACTCTGTTGCTCTGGGCCCAAGATGAGGCAGAACACCGTGGTGGAAAGATGTGGAGGAGGAAAGTAGCTCAGAACACAGCAATCAAGAAGCAGGGAGAAAACTCTGCTCACCAGAAACAAAATATAAACCCCAAAGTCATGTCCCCAGTGACCTATCTCCTCCAACCACACTTTACCCACCTAATCAGTGGCTTAATCCACTGGTTAGTCCATAACTCATAATCTAATCATTCTATCTCTGCAAATTCTCCCATTGTCTCACACATGAACTTTTGCAGGACATTTTATATCTAAACCATAGCAGCTAGTAATGTTAATAAAACAAGTGGATGCCTTAGTTGAAACAAACAAGCCAGTCCTCCTTTAGCCATTTCAACACATTCAGTATCCTAGTCTTGTGTGGTCATTCTTAATTAAGATTTGGCAATAAGAATATTTTTTTAGATCAATTGCAGTATAGTGAATATAACTAATAATAGTATTTTGTACATTTCAAAATTGCCAAGAGTAAATATCAAATATTTGCATCACACACACACACACACAAATAGGCATCTGTATTAGTCCATTTTGCATTACTGAAATGAAAAATTCGAGGCTGGTAACTTTATAAGAAAACAGGCTTTCTTATTCTGACTGATAGTTCTGGCAGTCCAACATCAAGGGGCTGCATCTTGTGATGTCCTTCTTGCTGACAGAGTCTTCAGGTGGTACAGGGCATCACATGGCCAGAGACAGGGAGCATATATCTTGGTCTCTCTTGGTTCTACTCTCATGACCTTATCTAATCCTATTCACTTCCCAAAAGCTTGTCCTATAAACACCATAGTCAGATTAAGTTTCCACCCTCTTAATACCTCACAATGGGGATTATAGTTCAACACATGAATCCTTGGGGACACACTCTAACTATATCTAAAACATAGTAGTATTTGAGGTGATGGATATATTAATTAGCTTATTTTTTTTAAAGTTTTGTTTTAGTTGTTGATTGACCTTTATTTATTCATTTATTTATATGTGGTGCTGAGGATCAAACCCAGTGCCTCCCACATGTGAGGCAAGCACGCTACCACTGAGCCACAATCCCAGCCCCTAATTAGCTTAATTTACTTATTGTATTTTGTATTAATAAATCATAACATCACTTTATACAATTAATATACATTATACAATAATTGAAAATATATATAATTGACATACAATTAATTATAAATATATGCAATTAGCTATAATTTTAAAACTTACAATAAAAATGTTAAAAATGGTAATTGGGTACTTTAACTCTAATTAATTCATTTATATTTTAACTTGTGAATCTTGGGTTTAGAGTTAGCCAAACTTGAAGGAACATTAGCCCTTCTTAGTTAATTCTATCCTCATTTGGATGTTTGGGTTTGGGATCTGTCCAGTTGGATGCCCCTCGAGATAAAGTTTAATTTGCAAGTGACTGGTAAGATCTTGGGAGGCAGTTGGATTTGAAACCTGGATCCCAAGAATCTATTTCTTCAGGAGAGGCTTGAATTGTGGGAACAAGACTTCTCTAAGAGATCAAAGAATCCTCATGGGAGATGAAGGATACCACCTGCCTCGGCTTCCGCTGAGTTCTGCTTTTATGGAGCTGGCACATTTACTAACCACACTGGACCTTTCTACTAACCAAATCTTTCTCTTTTATCTGGGAAAGATATGGTGTTCTCTCCCTTTGTCAGTGAAGGATGCCTCAAACCACTATTGATCTGTTGCAGGGATAGATGCTGTGTTTGTCATCTTTCCATTACCATAACAAATATCTAACACAATCAACTTAAAAGGAGGAAAGTTTCATTTTGGCTCATTATTTTGGAGGCAGCACATCATGGCAGCAGCATACAGAAAAACCACTCACGTTCATGTGCAGCTCAAAAGAGGAAATGGAAGTAGGTGAGGTGCCCCTTCAAAGGCATTCTCTTAGTGACATAAAGACCTCCCATGAGGCCCCGCTTCTTAAAGTTTACACCGCCTCCCAATAACACCAGGCTGGGGATCAAGTTTTTAACACATGAATCTTTGGGGGATGTTTAAAGATCCAAAGTATAGCAGACACCCTTTGCCAGTGGAAGGAATTTTTTCTTGATTTGAGCAGCACTGACATTCTTTTCATTAGCAGCTGAGGTCCAAGAAGGCCCATCTTGGCAAGAGAAGGGGTGAACTTTTACTTATGCACTTGCTCCAGGTGATCACTCTGGGCTCAAGGACTGAATCTTCCCCAGAGGCACAGAAGCACTGAAATCAAGAGCCATCATTCTCTCTAGCTTCCTAGAAGAAAGGCACAGCCGTCATAATCCATTCTTTCCTTTTCCCAGGGCTTATGAATGCTTTTGCTGATGACTCAGGGAGTTTTTAGAACTGGACTCCAGTATCAGATCATAGGCTTGATAAAGTTTCTGGCCCTTCATGTGAACAAAATGTCAGCAATATAACCATTTTAGGTGCTGCCTTGGAGTCTGGTCTAACACTGTCAAATTGTGGTTGCTTTTCAGGAATTAATATTATACAAGATGGCAAGTCTGGAAGGGAAGTGACTTATATCAGCATGAATATGCCTGTCTTCAAAGGCAGAAGATAAAATTTTCATTTACAACAATCCTCAAATATTCTTTTTATTGTTTGTATAGTTCTTAACTCTATCAATAACTACACAAGTATTTATGGGGCATCTATTTTGGCCTAGCACTGTGCTTCATTTAAAGGAAGTCTTGAGAAGGTTTGAGGATGGTGTCTTTGTCACTGACCCATGGTTCAGTGGAATGGCAAGTCTCTGCAATCTGGAATGAAGATGTGGAGTTCTTAAGAACTCTAGACCACCGTGGATGTGGGAAAGAGGGTAGGGGATTAGTTTGCAGGCCATAAAGGGAGGTTCCTTATATCTCAACATTGGGCACACCCTAGACTTTGCCACATTTCTGAATGAAGGTTTGCCAGATTTTCTAGCAGGAATTTCAACTTCATGAGAACAGAACAGTGTCTTTATCATGCACAGTTGTGTCTTCTGTGTCAGTGACATGTCTGAAAAGTAGACAGCACTAGTTAAATATTTTCCTAAATGAAAGAATTTACAGGAGACTGAGTAGTTAGTGGTATATACCTCTCCCTCTACTTTTCCAGGGATTGTCTTTGCATTTATTTCCAAATAAGTTTTGTGAAGAAGAGGGTCTCTTTTTTTGCAGTGTCTCTAGGAACTCAGGGATGAATAAAATGTGCCCCAGCATCTTGGAATATATTTCCAGACACTCTTTCCTTGGTTGCTCCTCAGTGGGGCCTTCTGAGAGTTTTCCAGAAAGCTTATGTGAGAAGTCCAGCATCTGCTTATCTTTGGAAGGCATATACATTTCCCTTTGCTGTCTCTGGTGGCTCTTATCTGAAAACTGTCTAGACTTTAGATTCCAACTGGGCTAAAGAGAATGAGAATGAAATATTCTTCACTTGGGGATGGGGGTGGACACTGTGAAATATTCTCATTGCTGACCTCTGGGGCTGACTCCCTGTACAGTCAGCTAGAGGCCCCACAAATTGGGGAATGGGATTTGTCATTGTCTAAGTGATGTCCCATTGCAAGAAAACTATATACTGCTTGGCTTGTATAAAGTTTTTGCAATAAGCTTTTCCATTTGGGTGAAAAGGGAGCAGGAAAAGCCTTTAATCTTGCCTTTTACATGCTATCTGTGATGGGGTTAGGGTGATTACTCCCAAATGCTTAGAGAGCATTTTGGTGGGATGGTGGGAGGTGGATTCCTGCCTCTTTTTGGATTCATGTCTAACATTTTTTTTTAAAGAAAAAAAAACTCCTTTTATCCCGAAGCTCATCATTCTAGCATCCAGCCAAAAGTACATTTTTTTGCAGTTTATTAAACATGTTGGTTCTTAGATCTTATATTGAAATCTATTTCCTTTCTGTAAGGGACAAGTTGAAACCAGCAAAAGTGCCTTGTAATTTTTCCAGTTCTTCAGTTGCAGTAGGGAGTTACTTCTTAGGGCAGAAGGGAGTTAACACTTGATTTGCTGCCCATTTGGGGCTGGGGAAGAACAGATGGCTTCCTCCATTGCTTGAGTGGGGAATGTCCATCCTCATTGCACAGCTTTGACTTGGGGGCATACAGGCTATGAAGAAGATTCAGTCAACTCACTCTTCCTTAATCTATTCCATAATTGTATAGAAATTATTAACTGATATTTTAGACACAGAAGGGATTCTCTTGGCTGTGTGGGATCTTCCTTAAGCTCTCCAATGATGTCTCCTGGAGCACTGTCTTATAGCTATGGACAGTTCCAGGACTTTAATGCCCTAGTAATCTCTACTGGGAAAAGAACTCACATTCTCCCAAGGCAGGCCATCCATTACAGACCTCTCTAATTGTTAAGACTTTATTCCTCATGTTGAGTGGCAGTTGTCTGGGTCTCATGCATTGGCCTCTGCTCTGACAGCTGGTGGCATCCAATTTAATTCAAATTATTCTCTGATGGGGGATGAGCAGGACACTGGTCTGAGACTCCCAAGACAGAAGCTATGAGCTCAAATGCTCTTATGTGCCTGGGAGGAACCTTAAATTTTGGAGCGAGTAAGGTGGATGGTTAAGTGGTTTCTGACAGCCTTAGTGTTGGTGAAACATAGAGGTGATATGCTTCATTTCCAAAAGGGAGTGTCACTTCTGCTAATTATTTCGGTGTGTGAACATGGGCCAGGTGTGTCCATATCTTGCAATTTTTCAAGACATGCTCTATATTTGCATTTTTAATGTGAAATCCCCTACATTTTAAGGATGGCAACTCATAGGAGAGCAAAACCAAACAAATCACAGAGTCAGGCCAGAAACAATCCTTGGGTCTTTACTTTATGATAGAAAAATGATCAGTGACTGCAGGCTGAGGACCATGTGCAGTTCTGAAGACTTTAGAAACCTCTCTACCTTGTTACTTTTGATCTCTTCTGTCTTTCAGGAATGATTAACATGAGGTCCTTAAAGTGTTTATATTCAAGGATGACAAGGGTGGTAGAGAGGTTGTGTCCATCCACATGCTAGTGGCAGGGACAGCAACCTCAAGAGACTGGGTGGGTGGCCAAAGAAGAAGAAGGCAGGCAGAGAACTTGTGAATGTAGCAAGGGAGAAAAGAGCACAGAGGCCATCCTGGTTGTAGAAGAGTCCTAGGTTCTTTTGAAGTCTTATGAAAAATAGCTCTTTCCTTAAATTTTTGGGAACCCTGGGCAGGAGACAAAGGAGCAAGTGTCTTGGGCAAATGGTAGAGGTATAGTGGGCTGAAAGGTGAGGTGAGAGGGCACTGAAAATGGACCTTACTGAATTCAGAGCTAAAAGAGCAGCTATATTGTCGGAGCTCAGGGACTTGGGAGGGTTATTTTCTGTTTCCTGGCTTGCCTTGGTTAGGATCCCTCACTGTCTCAGTCCCTTTCTACACGGGTGTGTGGGCATTTTCACTTTGTATCATGTGTATACCTAGCACGTAGTAAGCCTTTAATGAAGGTTTGATGAATGGATAAACATGCATATGTGTACACTGTGTGTGTGAAACATACAGCATTTTTTGTAGGGGAGGTCTGCAGATCCTCACCAGTAAACCTGGGATGTCAGCTCAAGCTCCCAGGACCTGAGTCTTTATGAAAGCCCATGGATCTCCTAGAGAGAGTCCAGCCCTGGTAGTCTGGCCATAGGGTTACTGATCTTATGCTTCTAAACAGACAGGGAAATATGGCATTGCTGGGTTTTTGTGGGGAGAAAGTAAAAAGGTAGGAAAAAGTTACTGAAAAGTCATGGAACAGAGAGAGCAGGAAAACATAGTGAACACTTGCTGGCTGTGGTGGGCACAGGTGGATTAGGCCAATCCCTGGAAGGTTTTCTTAAGTCCAGAAGGGAATGGAGAAGGAAAGAGGAAGGCCTGACTCTGTGTGTGGAAAGACATGTTATCACTTGGAAAAGTTCTGTGTGACCTAAGAGCAGTAGACAGAGAGGCAGGCAGCAGGAGAAGGGGTGGGAATGAAAGCTGTTGGGAGCATAAGACCAGCTGTCCAGGCAGCAGCTTGAAAGTTCCTATGTTCTCTTGCTGGAAACTGAGCCTGAAGTCTCAGATGGTTCCCATGGCTCTTATGAGTGAGGAAAATGTATGTATCTGGCACCTGTGAATCAATAAATCAATCTACCTATCTATCTATCTATTATCCATCAATTTATGTATACATATATTATGTGTACATATTTGTTATATGTATAAAAAGAATATATCCAAAATTCAAAGTGGTTGTGTCTATTTACATATCTGTACTTAGAAATAATTTGAACACATTCCAGAAAATACTTAATTGATGAGGGCTAAATAGAAAAACCTAGAGTTTTTCCATGGACTTCCGGGTACTCTGTGGATTTCCTCAAATTCTGCTTCCCATGCTATAATCAGTCTCTTTCTTTCTGAGATAAGAGGTTACTAAATTTTCCGTACATTCTTAAATTGTTTTAACTTAAAAGAAGATGGTATTTAGAAAAAAAAAAGAAGGAAGAACGTTCCTTCACAATTCTCTCTTTTGATAGTATTTGAAATTTCAAGTACTGATGATGAACTGTGGCTTCTAATTCACATAGTTGCAGAGAGAAAAGTCTTCAGCCCTGCTGGCCTGATCTAGTTGAGTCAGTGCTTCAATTTGTGTTGATCTTCTTTCAGTGCCTGCCCACCTGGGGCATGGAGCAGACAGCTGCCTGGCCAGGGCCATGACCTTGAAAGAAGTCCTTCTGTTTTGTCTTCCTCAGGAAAGCTGGCTGTGATCCTGTCAAATCAACCAAGTCTGCTTTCTAAGAAAGCAAAAAGGAACTTCCCTTGGGAAGAAGTCATAGAGGTGTTGTAAAAGAATCTCCGAACACAGAGATTCTTACTGGATAGAATTCAGTAACAAATGTGGATCTGCAAAACAAAACCAAAACAAAAAATAAGAAATCCTCCAAAAAATGTAGTTTTAACAAAGTTATTTACCATAACCCTGGAAATTCTATAACCATGTCTTTTCCCTAAGATAGAAAATAGAAACCTTGAGGTGGAGGGAGCAATTTGCAGTCTTCTTGGACAAACTGACACCCACTACTCTCCCTTTTCCTGATAGCAGACAGCAGTTTTCAGCACCATGTACTGAATTATACTCTGTTTTAAATTATTCTCTAGTTGTTTTATGTCTGGATGTCTTGTCTTCTCAAGTAATCTGGTATCAGTTCTTTTTCTTTCAGCATTGTGGCTTTGGGTTTCTTTCTATACACTTGCCCCATTTTGTCCTGGGTCCAAGGAGAACCCAAGTCTATGGCTTTTCAATTGGTGTTTGGGGAGCTTCAGGGGCCTGGGAGGCCAGGTGAACTCCATGACTGTGTCTTGGCTCTGGGGTTCAGCCACTGGGTTAGGCTGGCCTTGTGTCTAGCCTGGCCATAAGCTCACTACTGCTAGCTCCTTGCAGCACTTGGGTCCTCCTTCTGGCCCCTTGGCTCTGACTCCACAGGCCCTCCCTTACAAGATTCTGATTCTTGCCTAGAGCTGAGAAGCTGCTGATTTGGAGATGCTGCCATATCTCTCTGCTCTGCTTTCTGGATATCAACTTGATTCAGATCTAACTCGAGTTGATAATGCTTTGTGGATTTGGTGATTCTGCCTGTAGCCCTGCCTGGCAAGGGTTAGACCTCCTATTCTGATTAATTCTCTCCTCCATCTCTACCTCACACTCATCCTGGTTCTTCTCTGTCCTTCTTGGAGCTCTGAGTTTATTGGCCCAACTGTCATCTCTACGTAGGCAGCATCAACCTTCTTGTTATTATTCCTAATGGTCCCTAGCCTATTGTTGAAAACTCAGTAATGTTTCTGAAATTGAACTGATGTCACCCCAAATGTGATTGCTTTTAGAGTTAGATGACAGTGGGTATAAGAGAGGGAAATGGCCACAAATAAAAAAGCCCCAGCTAAGTCATAAAGGCTGGAAATGTGATGAATGGAAAGTTGTATGTCCCAAGAGAAAGATCTGGCAGTTTAACAGCCCCCAACACTTACAGAGAAAGAAGGTATCTCACCTAAAGAACACTGACTAAATGGCAACCAATGCTAGCACATGTTTTGATCATTTGCAGCTAGAAATCATTTAGGGGTTGTATTATTCAGGATTATCCAGAGAAGTAGAACAATAGGAAACATAAGATAGGAATTGACTCATATGATTGTGGAGGCCAAGAACTTCCACAAACTGCCATCTGCAACCTAGAAAACCAAGAAAGCCTATGTAACTGTGCTCCAGTCTGAGGCCTGAGAATCAGCCAAGCTGATAATGTAAGCCCTAGTTCAAGTCCAGCTGAGTCATAAAGTCCAAAACCAGGAGCATCAATGTCTGAGGGCAGACCAAGGTAGATGTTCTAGTTGAGAGAGAGAGAGAGAGAGAGAGAGAGAGAGAGAGAGAGAGAGAGAGAGAGAGAGAGAGAGAGATTGAGAGAGAGAGAGAGAGAGAGAGAGAGAGAGAGACTCATCCTTTATTTGGATCTTTTTGTTCTATTCAGGCCCTCAATGGATTGGATGGTGCCTATCCATGACAAGAACAAAATTACCTCTACCCAGTTCATCAGTTGAAATGCTAATCTCTTCCAGAAACACCCTCACAGACACACAGGATATAATATTTCATCAGCTATCTGGGTGTCCCTTAACCCAACAAGTTAATACATAAAATTAACCATTGATGTCTACCCCTTGTCAACTTGGTGCCTGTATGATCCCCTTAAGCCATACTTAGTCTCAAATGAAGACAATAGCAAGGTCTATTAAGTTAATAATTACATGCTGAAATAAAGTTAATCTGTCTTGTTACATTATAATAGAATAAAAGAGGAAAAAACACAAAGGAATTTGTTTAACATGTGAATATAAATACAAACATCACAAAATAAGGAGGAAATACCTAATGACAATTATAGTCTTTGTTTCTATAACTGGTCATATGGTCACAGCTGGTATTTATAATTACCTTATTGTAGTGTCCATTCAATATTCTTTTTGCCTTCAGCAAGCGTGATTGTTTTTACCTGTTGGGCGTGCCTCACATCTTCATTTCTGAAGTTTTGGGCCATTAGTAGTCCTGCTTGGATTGAGATGCCGTAGTTTTCCATTGACCTTAACTATATGGTGTGGTAATACTAAGAGATGTCCTAAAGGATATCCTATATACCTGGCATGTTCTTCCTAACCTCCATTGTGGAGTGGTAATCCAATTTCCTCTTGGTACTCTAGATCAAGCATCAGAGCCCACGCCATGAAATACTTCTTGGCCTGTTGATTTAGAGGCATAAGGAGCCCACAATGAGTGATGACAGAATTAAACTTCCAATTCAATGGGATCATTGTTGTGTCTCCTGGTAAAAAAATTTCTGCCTCTGGAACTAAGACCACGAGGCCAGAAGACCACAAAGTTTTGGGAAAGGGAAGATCTGAAAAGCACTAATATGACTTGCCCTGCTTCTTCCTTAAGCCAGGGAAAATCTCCTCTCTTAGGTGAGAATTTCCATGTCCACACTGAATTTAGTATATCAAAAAGATTTGGAAGAGTCAATGTCAAAAGAGCTTTTTCCTGTTTTCTTTAGTTATGGTTTGGATATTACATATCCTCCAAAAGCTCCTGTGTTAGTGCAGGAATATTCAGAGGTAAAATGATGAGATCATGAGGGCTCTAAACTGATCAGTCCATCTAGTTTGAATGGACGAAGTGGGTGGTAACTGTAGGAAGATGGGGCATGATTGTAGGAGATGAGTCACTGGGGGTGTGCCCTAGAAGAGTTCATCTTCCCTGTGGTCCCTTCCCCTTTCTCTCTCCACTTCCTGACCTCCACAACTGGAGCAGCATTCTTTCACTATGCCCTTCTGCCATGATGTTCTTCTTCACTTTGGGCCTAGAGCAATGGAGTCAGTCTACCATGGATTAAGCCTCTGAAACTGAGTCAAAATGAACTTTTCCTCCTCAAAGGTATTCTACTCAGGTATTTTGTTCAAGCAATGAAAAGCTTACTAAAACTTCTTTTAATTGAAAACTAGATTGATGTTGGTGAATAGCACACCCAGAACTGCTATTCTGCTGCTATTCTGCAGGAGGTGTGGGTGGCACTTAGCTCTCTGTTTCTGAGTTGGCTGAGACTCTTCTCACTTCCTGTCCACTAACAGGAGGCTAGGGGCTTGGGACACCTAGCATGAAGACAAAGCAGGTTTTATATGTATATTTGGACATGAATATGATTATTGTACTTTTAATTATTATTATTGTACTTTTAATTTTGGTGAAGTGCTTCCCACTTTTTCTTTCACTTGGCTCCCTTCTCCATCCCCAAACTCCCATCACATCAGTTCTCCCTAGTCCCAAAGTAATCTTTATTAACAATGTAGTATGTGTCCTTTCATATTTTCCTCCCTAGTCATTTAATTATATATAAACACACAAATATTTGTATAAATTTTTTTGATCATTACTTTATAATTGGAATCATATAGAGTTTTGTTATATGTACTTTTTCCCTGTATCTTGTTTTTCTTACCTAAAAATCTTTGTAAAAATATAAATCAATGTACTGGTGTTTGCATCTTCTATAAGAATGATGGTACTCTTAAGTGGGTGAAAATTGGGTCTCAAAGGGTGTGTGAAAAAATAGTACCCTTTTTATGAATAAAGCAGATACACATATAGTACATAAACAGATATACTGTGTATCTGTGGCATTAAGATTTTGTGGAGGAGCAATTAGGGAAAAATGTCTTAGAAGGTTTCTGGGACAGGGAGTGATACATGAAAAAAGATCCTGGGATTGGGGGTGATAGATGAACAAAAAAAAAATTTGAGAAACACCAGTGTCATCCTTTACTTTCTTATCAGAGGGTGCATATTGTTCTCTGGTGAATATGTGCCATCCCCTTATTGAAGGGTGGTCACTTCATTTCAATTTTTTTCCCCATCATAAACATGCTGAATTCACATTCTTCACATTAGAGAGTATATTTTTATAGGATCTATCATCTTAAGCAAAACTGCTGGGTTAAAAAAATAAGTATTTAAAACTCCAAAACAGAAAACTTTTTAATTGTCAAATCTCTTTTAAAAAAGACTATAATACTTCACATCACATACAGCAATATATGAAAGTACCCTTTAACTTTTGCTCAAGTTTTTAAATTGAGTTATTTGTCTTACTCTTGTCAATTTGTAAGAGTTCTTTATCTAGGATATACATTAAAATTTTATCTGTCATATATATAATAAATATTTTTAAAGAGCTATCACTTTTCTATTGACTATGATATTATTTACAATATAAAAGTTTAAAATTTTTATGTAATTAAATGTGGCTTTTCCTTCTCTTGCAGCTTCTGGGTTATGAAGGTTGTCCCTTCACTTATACTACCCTGAAAATAAGATTTTATTGTAAGGATTTATTTTATTTTAAAATAAATAGTTTTTGAATTGGACATATGTAAATGTACAAAGTGAACACATGTAACTCAGATCAAGAAGAGCCCTCCAAGATTCATCTCATGCTCCTTCCTGATCACTGCCTTTCCTCTAAGGAAGCCTTTATTCAGGACTTCTAATACATTAAACTAGTTTTACACAATAACTTTTATTTATTTATTTATTTTTAAATTAAAACATTTAATCCATTTGGCATTTTTGAATAAGGCTGCAGATAGGAATTCTATTCTCCCACGTGTATAGCCAATTTTGCCATCACAAGTTATTAAATAACTTACCCTTTTCCAGTGAATTCCAATAAAAATGAAAACTACTATGATCTCTTTCTGGATTCTCTATTCCTTTTTTATTCCATTTCTCTTCTTCACCAAGACATTACTGATTTAAATACAGTGACTAATCTATTCTCCTGATTATTCCTCAACATTCCTCAACACTTTGCCTTCCTGCCCCATCTCTTGCCTTCTTTTCTACTTCTGATATACTATCAGGAAGGCATCTCAGTGTTTGAGGTTTGATGTTCTATTTCAAAAATATAAACAAAAAAATAAACCCTTACACACTCCAACATCAATTTCCTGATAGGTTCTGTTGGAAATTGCACTCAGTTTTTGCATTAAATGGAGAGAAATAACTTTTTATATTTTGTATTCCCATGAAAAAACATTGTTTACTTTTCTAATAATTTTGATCTATTTATGTCCAAGAATAAGATTTTATAGTCTTAATATATAAATCCTGTGTCTTTCCTGATAAGATTATTCTGAGTATTTTATTGTTCCTACATGTACTTAGGAATAATTTTATAGTTTTTGTGGTTATTGTAAATGTAATCTTTTGTCTTATTTCTTCTTTTAGTGTGTATTTCTAGAGTACATTAAAAGTATAAAAATATATTTGTTATATTTTGCCCCTGTTTATTCTGTTCAGATTACCATAGCAAAATTCCACACACTAAAAACAATAAAAAGTTAAGTATAGGAGTCTGTGTAAATGAAGACTTTGACATGTCATAAGAGCCATAGTGAATCCATCTGATTAATTCCTTTGTTTTTTTCATACTTCACTTTCAATATGAGAGTATTTCAGATTTTTTCCATTGCCTTTCCTTTTCCCTTCCCCCTCCTGTCCCTTCATTCCCTTGGTCTACTCCATTTAACTTTTATCTCCCAAACCCCATTATTGTGGGCTAATCACCATCATGTACATCTACAAGAAAATAATTACTTAGGGAGGCTGAGACAGGAGAATTGCGAGTTCAAAGCCAGCCTCAGCAATGGCGAGGCGCTAAGCAACTCAGTGAGACCCTGTCTCTACATAAAACACAAAATAGGGCTAGGGATGTGGCTCAGTGGCCGAGTACCCCTGAGTTCAATCTCCAGTACCAAAAAAAAAAAAAAAAAAATTAAAGAAGAAAACAAAAACTATGAGTAAATGGCAGAAAGATCAATAGAGGGAAGGGAACAGTGGATAGGGAGGGAAGGGGAAAGAGAAGCACTGGGGACAGAATTAGAACAAGATATATTCCATGCATTTATAATCATGTCAAAATGGAATCTTCTGTCATGCATAACTAAAAAGAATCATTAAAAATTAAAAAAAAATTTAAAAAATGAGAGTATTTAAGATTATACATTTCTGACTTTTGCGTGTGACCCATAAATTTTGGAAAGAAGATGGTGCAAGAACTTGCATAAGCCATTGAGAGAAAGGCTTTTCAAGCAAGAATTCCACACCTAGCTAAGATATCATTTACCTGCAAGGAAAAAAGATATTTATTTATAGACAGGAATTCATAGTATATTGCCCATATACCCTGTTTGAGAGAAATACTGAGAAAAAATCCAAATAAAATGATGGAGAAATCTCAAGGTGGAGAGAAGTGAGAAAAAATTTTAGATGTTTATATAATTTAAGATAAGTGAGCTGGGTGTGGGGCACACACCTGTAATCCCAGCACTTTGGGAGTCTGAGACAGGAGAATCATGAGTTCAAAGCCAGTCTCAGCAATGGTGAGGCATTAAGCAACTCAGTGAGATCGTGTCTCTAAATAAAACACAAAATAGGGCTGGGGATGTGGTTCAGTGGTCGAGTACCCCTGAGTTCAATCCATACTACCAAAAAATAAATAAATAAGTAAATAAAATAAAATGAAATAAAACAAGTGAATAAGGACAAATACATTGTCTGAAAGTGTTTAGTATAATTATAAGGTAAAGAATCTTGACCTAGTTCTGCACCAGAGTTCCTGCTGACCTGCAGGAGCACAGGCCAAAGCCCAGGATTACCTTCAGGGATTGCTGAAAGTTTCCAGCAGGAGCCCAGCCAAGGGCAGATCTGAGAATGCTAGCCGCCAGTCACAGAGGAAACCAGACCCAGGGGAAGGACTGCCTCCTAAACCACTATGGAAGACCTGGCCCTAAGTGAGGCCCAGAACTGCCTAGGGTTCATGGCAGAGTTCCTGCTGACTGGCAGGAGCACAGGCCAAGGCCTGCAACTACCTTCAAGGACAGCCAGGGGAGCCCAGTCAAGGCCACTCTGACTGCCATCTTGAGTTACCTCCACTATCATCACCACCATCTTTAGTGGCAGTAGTGTACATCTGGGGACACCTACTGGGGACTGGAAGTGAACTCCAAGGTGAGATACAAGTAACCTGTAGTGTCACTACAAGATTACAGGATAGAAAACGCAATACCTCAGATTGGCATTGCAAGAAAGGAAGATACATAATCAATATGAAAAAACAAGGGAAGAAAATGCCCCAAATAAACCTAGATACTACAATAATAGACTCCATTGACAGCAAAGTTGATGAAATGTCAGAGAAAGAATTCAGAATGTAAGTAAATAAATGATCTGAGAACTAAAGAATGACTTAAGCAAGAAAATACAGGCAAAAATTGATCACTCCAACGAAGAAATAAGAGAGTAAATAAAGACAACCATCAATCACACCAACAAAGAGATAAGGGAGCAAATACAGGCAGCAAAAGCTTGCTTTAACAAAGAGCTAGAGACTGTGAAAAAAACACAATCAGAAATTCTGGAAATGAAGGAAACAATAAACCAAATTAAAAACTCAATAGAAAGTATTACCAGCAGACTAGATCACTTGGAAGACAGAACCTTGGATAATGAAGACAAAATATATAATCTTGAAAATAAAGTTGACCATACAGTGAAGATGGTAAGAAATCATGAACAGAACATCCAAGAATTATGGGGTAGCATCAAAAGACCAAATATTAGATTTATCAGGATAGAAGAAGGCACTGAATTTCAAAACAAAGGAATGCACATTCTCTTCAATAAAATAACATCAGAAAATTTCACAAAGGATCGGGTCAGCAAGATGGCGGCTTAGATGGACGCAGCGGTCAGTCTCGCCAGAACTGAAGATTGAAAATGTGGTAATACCATCTTCCAGCCAACTTTTGGGTATCACCCTACAGCTACCCCCACAGGAAATTTCACTTGTGCATGTAAGCAGGGCCAGCAGACAGCAGCCATTGCCACAGTGTGACTTAAGCAGCGGCGGCAGAGAGCAGCTGTGGGCAGCTCGGAGCCCCAGCCCAGGGCTTGCCCCGGGCGGGGACTGCTTCTACACGAGATATCTGGCTCCAGTGCCTACCCAACCACATAGGGCCCACAGCAGCGGCTCTCGTGGACCCATGGCCCCAGACGCTAGCCACTGGGGAGCACAAATTCAGGGTAGGAGACGCTCCAGAGATGCCAGTGGAGACAGCTCAGCCCAAAGGCTGCCTGGGCCCACCCCAGTTCTGCTCTAGAGTTCCTGAGGACGGGCAGGAGCTGCAGAGGGCCCAGATCTGCTCAAAGGAACCTCCATGGGTGTCCAGCCAACAGGAGACCAGGGACTGCTACCTCGAGCCTCTGGGGAGCCCAGTTTCAGGGGGGCATTGGACAGCAACTCGGTGCAAACTTTGGCGGCAACGCAGCCATGAATCAGCGTCTTCACCGGCGGCCCAGAGTTTCACCGTTGTGAAAACCACAGCCAGGACACCAGTGGAGAAAGTCCAGCAAGCAACGAACAACACCACCTACTGGAGGTGAAAGGAACCATACCTGTTTATTTACATTGAGACTTTTTATTTTCTTCTATTCTTATTTTTATTTTATCCTTCAACTTTTTCTCCTAATATTCCTATTGTTTAATCTTTTTGTTTTATTTCTGTGCTCTTTCCTTTCTTTCTCTTTCCTTCCCTCTTTTCTCTCTCACTCTTTTCCTATCCTCTAATACCCAACAGTTGTGAAACCAAATATTTGTTATACAGTGGGATATAGTAGATTGGGATTTCTGAACTGAATACTAGAGTGGTACTATATAGTCTTGTATCTCCCACTTGCATATGTTTTATTTTTCATGCTATCATCTCTCCTCGCTGTACCCTTCTTTTCTTCCTCCTTACCGGTCTTCCCAAACTCTCTGTTCCTCTTTCTAGTAATAGCCAACTTCTCTTGGATTCCTTTTTCATGCTTTCTAAGATCTAATAACCATATCCTCACTTCCTACTACCCCAATATTCTATCCTACACCCCATCCTCCAGTGTCCCTAGCCCACCAATAGGAACTATAGACACTTGTGCAAACTTATTGGTTACATAATAGATTGTAAAAGAGCTCATAATTGGTTTATATCATGACTAAACTGTAAATGTATTTGGGAGCTGTTAGGAGCTACTTGGTTTGAAACTATATATTGCTTGTATTGTGATCAACCAATAATGGTCTCCCCTTTAAAAGAGTGGTATTGAAACCCTGCAGGGAAACTATACCCATATAGGAGTAAAAACTGTAACAACTTGGATCAACAGAGCTAGAAGGAAAGACACACAAACATCATGAAAAAACAAGAGAAGAAAATGACTCAAACAAACCAAGATTCTTCAGTATTAGAATCCACGGTCAGTACAGCAGAAGAAATGACAGAACATGAACATAATTAAAATGTTGGATGTACATAATTAAAATGTTCTGTGACTTAAAGAACGATATAAGAGAGCAAACCCAGTCAGCAAAAGATCATTTTGATAAAGAGATACATAGGCAAATACAGGAAGCAAAAGGTCATTTCAATAAGGAGATAGAGATTCTGAAAAGGAACCAAACATAAATCCTTGAAATGAAAGAAACAATAAACCTAATCAAAAACTCAATAGAAAGTATCACCAACAGATTAGACCACTTGGAAGACAGAACCTCAGACAATGAAGATAAATTATTTAACCTTGAGAACAGAGTTGGCCAAACAGTGAAGATGGTAAGAAACCATGAACAAAACATCCAAGATCTATGGGATCACATTAAAAGACCAAACTTAAGAATTTGTGGAATAGAGGAAAGCATAGAATTCCAAACCAAAGGAATGAACAACCTATTCAATGGAATAATATCAGAAAACTTTCCAAATATGAAGAATGAATTGGATAATCAAATTCAAGAGGCATACAGGACACCAAATATTCAAAATGACAACAGACCTACACCAAGGGACATCATAATGAAAATGCCTAACATTCAGATCAGGGAGAGAATCCTAAAAGCTACAAGAGAAAGGAAACAGATTACATATAGGGGGAAGCCAATTAGGATCACTGCAGACTTCTCAACCCAGACCCTGAGAGCAAGAAGATCATGGCAAAGCATATACCAA
>CM053403.1:108423216-108468968 GCA_028644305.1 Xerus rutilus | reverse complement strand
GCAGTAAAATGAAACTAAACCCCTATCTCTCACCATGCACAAAACTCAACTGAAAGTGGGTCAAAGACCTAGGAATTAGACCAGAAACCCTGCATCTAATTGAGGAGAAAGTAGGCCCAACTCTTCATCACATTGGATTAGGCCCAGAATTCCTTAACAAAACTCGTATAACACAAGAAATAAAAGCAAGAATCAATAAATGAGATGGACTTAAACTAAAAAGCTTCTTCTCAGCAAGAGAAACTATTAATGAGGTGAACAGAGAGCCTACATTCTGGGAGCAAATTTTTGCCACACGCACATCAGATAGAGCACTGATCTCCAGGATATATAAAGAACTCAAAAAACTTAACACCAAAAAAACAAACAACCCAATCAATAAATGGGCTAAGGAGCTGAATAGAAATATCTCAGAAGAAGATATACAATCAATAAATATATATATGAAGAAATTTTCATCATTTCTAGCCATTAGAGAAATGCAAATCAAAACTACACTCAAATTTCATCTCATACCAGTCAGAATGGCAGCTATCCAAAATGCCAGCAACAATAAGTGCTGGCGAAGATGTGGTGAAAAAGGTACACTCAAACATTGCTGATGGGACTGCAAATTGGTGCAACCAATCTGGAAAGCATTTTGGAGATTTCTTAAAAAACTTGGAATGGAACCACCATTCGATCCAGCTATCCCACTCCTTGGCCTATACCCTAAAGATTTAAAAAACAGCACCCTACAATAAAGCAGTCACTTCAATGTTTATAGCAGCACAATTCACAATTGCAAAACTGTGGAAGCAACCCAGATGTCCTTCAATAGATGAATGGATAAAGAAACTGTGGTACATATACACAATGGAATATTATTCAGCAATAAAAGAGAATAAAATGATGGCATTTGCAGGCAAATGGATGGAATTGGAGAACATTATGCTTAGTGAAGTAAGCCAATCCCAAAAAACCAAATGCCAAATGTTCTGTCTGATTAGTGGATGATGATACATAAGGGGGGTGGGAGTGGGGAACATAGGAAAAATGAAGGAACTCTGGATGCGGCAGTGGGGATGTGGGATGAAGGAAAGGGGAATGGGTATAGTAATGATGGTTAATTGAGATCATCATCACTACCCTTGGTGCATGTATGAAGACACAAATGGTGTGACTCTATCTGGTTTGCAACCAAAGAAATGGAAAAATTGAGCTCTATCTATGTACTATGACTTGAAATGCATTTAAATAAAAATAATTAAATTAAAAAAAAAGAAATAAAAAAAAGAAAATTTCACAAACATGAAAATTGAATTGGAAAATCAAATGCAAGAGGCTTACAGGACACCAAATGTACAAAATTACAACAGATCTACACCAAGGCACATTATGATGAAAATGCCCAGCATACAGAACAAGGATAGAATTTTAAAGGCTACAAGAGAGAGGAATCAGATTATGTATAGGGGGAGTCCAATTCGGATCTCAGCAGATTTTTCAACCCAGACCCTAAAAGCCAGGAGATCAAGGAACAACATATACCAAGCTCTGTAAGAAAATGGATGCCAACCAAGAATCTTATATCCAGCAAAATTGAGCTTCAGATTTGATGATGAAATGAAAACTTTCCATGATAAACAAAAGTTAAAAGATTTTACAACAAGAAAGCCTGCACTACACAGCATTCTCAGCAAAATATTCAATGAGGAGGAAATGATAACAAACAATGAAAATATACAATGACAGGAACTACACCAAAAAAAAGAGACCAATCAAAGGAGAAACCAAGTCAAGGTAAAAACCAAAAATAAACCAAAATGACTGGGATTATAAATCATATTTTAATAATAACCCTGAATGTGAAAGGTCTAAACTCACCAATTAAAAGACATAGACTGACAGGCTGGATTTAAAAAATAAAGACCCCAAAATATGCTGCCTTCAAGAGACTCATCTCACAGGTAAAGACATCCATGGACTGAAAGTGAAAGGGTGGGAAAAAATGTACCACATGAACTGCGTAAACAAGCAGTTTTCATCCTCATATTATATAGAGTGGACTTCAAACCAAAGTTAGTGAAAAGGGATAAAGAAGGACATTTCATATTTCTTAAGGGAATCATACATCAACAAGACATAACAGTCATAAATATCTGTGCCCCAAACAATGGGGCATCTACGTATACCAAAAAAATCCTTCTCAAATACAAGAATCAAACAGACCACAATACAATAATACTTGGTGACTTTAACACAGCTCTCTCACCACTGGATAGATCTTCCAAACAAAAGCTAAACAGAGAAACCATAGAACTCAACAAAACAATCAATAATTTAGACTTAACAGACATATACAGAGTATTCCATCCATCAACAAGCAAATACACTTTTTTCTCAGCAGCATATGGATCCTTCTCCAAAATAGATCATATGTTATGTCACAAAGCAAGTCTTAGAAAATACAACAAAGTAGAGATACTACCCTGCATCCTATCTGACCATATGGAATAAAATTAGAAATCAATGACATATTATAAAATAGAAAATACTCCAACACCTGGAAACTAAATAATATGCTTTTGAATGATGCGTGGATAACAGAAGATATCAGGGAAGAGATTAAAAAATTCATAGAGGTAAATAAAAACTCCAATGTAACATATCAAAATCTCTGGAACACCATGAAGGCAGTGCTAAGAGGAAAGTTCATTGCATTAAGCTCATTCATTGAAAGAAAAAGCCAACAAATAAATGACTTGACTCTACATCTCAAAGCCCTAGAAAAAGAAGGAGAAACCAACACCAAAAGAAGTAGAAGATAGCAAATAATTAAAATCAGGGGTAAAATCAATGAAACTAAAACCAAAGAAACAATTCAAAAAATTGACAAAATTAAAAGCTGGTTCTTCAAAAAACTAAACAAAATTCACAAACCCTTAGCCACCCTAATGAAAAGAAAGAGAGAGAAAACCCAAATTACTAAAATTCATGATGAAAAAGAAACTATCACAACAGACACTACTGAAATACAGAGGATAATTAGAAACTATTTTGAAAATTTATACTCCAGTAAAATAGAAAACCTTGAAGACACCAACAAATTTCTAGAGGCATATGACCTACCCAAACTGAACCAGGAGGTCATACACACCTAAAACCGATCAATTTCAAGCAAGGAAATAGAAGATGCCATCAAAGGCCTGCCAATCAAGAAAAGTCCAGAACTAGATGAATTCTTGGCCAAGTTCTACAAGACATACAAAGAAGAATTAATGCCAATATTCCTCAAACTACTTCATGAAATAGAAAAGGAGGGAACCCTTCCTGACTCATTCTATGAGGCAAGTATCACCCTGACATCAAAACCAGACAGAGATGCATCAAAGAAAGAAAATTTCAGACCAATATCTTGATGAACATAGATGCAAAAATTCTCAATAAAATTCTGGCAAACTGCATACAAAAACATATTAAAAATAGTGCACTATCATCAAATGGGGTTTCATCCCAGGGATGCAAAATTGGTTCAACATACAGAAATCAATTAATGTAATCCATCACATCAATAGACTTGAAGATAAGAATCACATGATTCTATCAATTGATGCAGAGAAAGCATTTGACAAAACACAACACCCTTTTATGTTCAAAACACTAGAAAAACTAGGGATAGTAGGAACATACCTCAACTTTGTGAAAGCTATCTATGCTAAACCCAAGGCCAACACCATCCTAAATGGAGAAAAATTGGAAGCATTCCCTCTAAAAATGGGAACAAGACAGGGATGCCCTCCTTCACCACTTCACATAGTCCTTGAAACATTAGCCAGAACAGATACACAGATGAAAGAAATTAGAGTGATATGAATAAGAAAAGAAGAAGTTAAACTATCATTATTTGCCAACAACATGATTCTATACTTAGAGGATCCAAAAAATTCCACCAGAAAACTTCTAGAATTAATAAATGAATTTAGCAAGTAGTAGGATATAAAATCAACACCCATAAATCAATTTGCATTTCTATACATCCGTGATGAATCCTCTGAAAGAGAAATTTAAAAAACTACCCCATTCACAATAGCCTCAAAAAAATTACTTGGGAATCAATTTAACAAAAGAAATGAAAGACCTCCACCATGACAACTATAGGACACTAAAGAAAGTAATTGTATAAGACCTTAGAAGATGGAAAAATCTCCCACACTCTTGGATAGGCAGAATCAATATTGTCAAAATGGCCATACTATCCAAAGTGCTATTTAGATTCAATATGATTCCAATTAAAATCCCAAAGGCATTCCTTATAGAAATAGAAAAGGCAATCATAAAATTTATTTGGAAGAATAAGAGATCCAGAATAGCCAAAAGAATCCTTAACAAGAAGACCAAAGCAGGAGACATCACAATACAAGACCTTAAACAATACTACAAAAATATACTAACAAAAATGGCATGGTACTTGCACCAAAATAGACATGCAGACCAATGGTACAGAATAGAAGACACAGAGACAAACCCACTTAAATAGAGTTATCTTATACTAGACAAAGGTGCCAAACACGTACCTTGGAGAAAAGATAGTGTCTTCAACAAAAAGTGGTGGGAAAACTGGAAATCCACATGCAGCAAAATTAAATTAAACCCCTATCTCTCACTATGCACAAAACTCAACTCAAAGTGGATCAAGGACCTAGGAATTAGACCAGAGACCTTACATCTAATAGAAGAAAAAGTAGGCCCAAATCTTCATCATGTCTGATTAGAATGTTAGTTCCTTCACCAAACTCCTATAGTGCAAGAAATAAAATCAAGAATCAATAAATGGAATGAATTCAAACTAAAAAGATTTTTCTCAGCAAAAGAAACAATCAGTGAAGTAAACAGATAGCCAACATCCTGGGTACAAATCTTTGCCACATGTACATCTGATAGAGCACTGATCTCCAGGATACATAAAGAACTCAAAAAACTTAAAACCAAAAAAACAAACAACCCAATCAATAAATGGGCCAAGGAGCTGAATAGACACTTCTCAGAAGAAGATGTACAATCGATCAACAGACATATGAAAAAATATTTAAGATCTCTAGCCATTAGAGAAATGCAAATCAAAACTAAGATTTTATCTCACACCAGTAAGAATGGCATTTATCAAGAATACAAACAATAATAATTGTTGGCGAGGTTGTGGGGGAAAGGCATGTTCATACATTGCTGGTAGGACTGCAAATTGGTGCAACCAATCTGGAAAGCAGTATGGCTATTCCTTAAAAACTTGGAATGGAACCACCATTTGACCCAGCTATCCCACTACTCAGTCTATACCCAAAGGGCTTAAAAACAGCATACTACAGTGACGCAGCCACTTCAATGTTTATAGCAGCACAATTCACAATAGCTAAACTGTGGAACCAACCTAGATGCCCTTTAATTTTTTTTTTAATTGTAGATGGACACAATATCTTTATTTATTTACTTTTATGTGGTGCTGAGGATCGAACCCAGTGCCTCACGCATGCAAGGCAAGCGCTTTTACCACTGAGCCACTATCCCAGCCCCTAGATGCCCTTTAATAGATGAATGGATAAAGAAACTGTGGTGTATATACACAATGGAATATTACTCAGAAATAAAAGACAATAAAATTATGGCATTTGCAGGTAAATGGATGGAGTTAGAGAATATCATGCTAAGTGAAGTAAGCCAATCCCCAAAACCCAAATGCCAAATGTTCTCTCTGATAAGTGGATGCTGATCCCTAACGGGGGAGGGTGCACTGGGCATGGGAAGAATGGAGAAAGTTTGGTCAAAGGGAAGGGAGGGGAGGAGAGGAGACTAGGGGGCTGGAAAGATGGTGGAATGAGATGGACAGCAATACCCTGGGTACATGTATGACTACACATACCTAATTAGAATAAATTTAAAAAATAAAAATTAAAAAAGCTTATATACCAAATACAAAAGCTTTATTAACCACAAACATGCTGCTACCACATTTATTTTAATATACATATTTATATCCATTCATTTTATTTTAATTTTTTAATATATATTTTTTATTCTAATTGAGTTTACAAAACAGCAGAATGCATTTTGATTCATTGTACACAAATGGAGCACAACTTTTCATTTCTCTAGTTGTACACAATACTGAGTTACACCATATGTGCAGTCATACATGAACCTAGGGCATTGTTGTCCATCGCATTCCACCATCTTTCCTTTCCCCATGTCCCATCCCTTCCCTCCTCTCCTGTTTAACCAAAGTTTCTCCATTCTTCCCATGCCCCCTCCCACATTAGGAATCAGCATCCACTTATCAGAGGGAACATTTGGCCTTTGGTTTTTTGGGATTGGCTTACTTCACTTAGCATAATATTCACCAACTCCATCCATTTTCCTGGAAATGCCATAATTTTATTCTCTTTTATTGCTGAGTAATATTCCATTGTGTATATACACCACAGTTTCTTTATCCATTCATCTGTTGAAAGGCTAGTTCCATAGTTTAGCTATTGTGAATTGTGCTGTTATAAACATTGAAGTTTCTCCATTACTGAGGTATGCTGTTTTTAAGTCCTTTGGGTATAGATCAAGGAGTGGGATAGCTGGGTCAAATGGTGGTTCCATTCCAAGTTTTTAAGGAATAGCCATAGTGCTTTCCAGATTGGTTGTACCAATTTGCAGTCCCACCAACAATGTATGAGTGTGCCTTTTCCTCCACTTCCTCGCCAACACTTGTTGTTGTTTGTATTCTTGATAAATGCCATTCTGATTGGTGTGAGATAAAATCTTAAAGTAGTTTTGATTTGCATTTCTCAAATGGCTAGAGATGTTGAACATTTTTTTAAAATTTTTTTTTTAGTTGTTGATAGATCTTTATTTTGTTCATGTATTATTTATATGTGGTGCTGAGGATTGAACCCAGTGCCTCACGCATGCTAGGCAAGTGCTCTACCACTGAGCCACAGCCCTAGCCCTTGAACATTTTTTCATATATTTGTTGATTGATTTTATATCTTCTTCTGAGAAGTGTTTTTTCAGCTCCTTAGCCCATTTATTGACTGGGTTTTTTTTTTTTTTTTTTTTGGTTTTAAGTTTTTTTTCTTTATATGTCCTGGAGATCAATGCTATATCTAATGGGCATGTGGCAGAATTTGTTCCCAGAATGTAGGCTCTCTCTTCACCTCATTGATTGATTCTTTTGCTGAGAAGCAGCTTTTTAGTTTGAATTCATCCCATTTATTGATTATTGCTTTTATTTCTTGTGCTTTAGGAGTCTTGTTAAGGAAGTTGGGGCCTAATCTGATGTGATGAAGATTTGGGCCTACTTTCTCCTCAATTAGGCACAGGGTCTTTGGTCTAATTCCTAGATCCTTGATCCACTTTGAGTTGAATTTTGTGCATGGTGAGAGATAGGGGTTTAGTTTCATTTTCCTGCATGTGGATTTCCAGTTTTCCCAGCACCACTTGTTGAAGACACTATCTTTTCTCCCTTGTCTGTTTTTGGCCCCTTTGTCTAGTATGAGATAATTGTATTTATGTGCATTTGTCTCTGTGTCTTCTATTCTATACCATTGGTCTACATGTCTATTTTGGTGCCAATATCATGCTGTTTTTGTTATTATAGCTTTGTAATATAATATAAAGTCTGGAATTGTGATACCTCCTTCTTCGCTCTTCTTGTTAAGGATTGTTTTGGCTATTCTGGGTCTCTTATTTTTACAAATGAATTTCATGATTGCTTTTTCTATTTCTATAAGGAATGATGTTGGGATTTTAATTGGAATCACATCGAATCTGTATAGTGCTTTGGGTAGTATGGCCATCTTGATGATATTGATTCTGCCTATCCAAGAGCATGGGAGATTTTTCCATCTTCTAAGGTCTTCTTCAATTTCTTTCTTTAGTGTTGTGTAGTTTTCATTGTAGAGGTCTCTCACCTCTTTTGTTAAATTGATTCCCAAGCAGTTTATTTTTGGGAGGGCTACTGTGAATGGTGTACTCTGAATTCTCTTTCAGAAGATTTACCACTGATGTATAGAAATGCATTTGATTAATGGGTATTGATTTTATATTTTGCTACTTTGCTGAATTCATTTATTAATTCTAGAAGTTTTCTGGTGGAATTTTTTGGATCCTCTGAGTAAATAATCATGTTGTTTGCAAATAATGATAGTTTAACTTCTTCTTTTCCTATTCTTATCCCTTTAATTTCTTCTGTCTGTCTAACTGCTCTGGCTAGAGTTTCAAGGACTATGTTGAATAGAAGTGATGAAAGAGGACATCCCTGTCTTGTTCCCATTTTTAGGGGGAATTTTTCCAATTTTTAGGGGGAATTTTTCCAATTTTTCCCCATTGAGGATGCCCTCGGTTTTGCATAGATGGCTTTTACAATGTTGAGGTATGTTCTTACTATCCCTAGTTTCTATCTGTTCATTTTAAAATACAATAAAGACATCAGGATGCTTCCCCCTTACATATATCAACATGCATATTACTAAGTTGAATTCAATTTTTATTGTTTTTCTCTAAATATAAACTTTAGATACAATAAAATGAATGAATCATCAAGTTTTCATTTTGACAAATGCAGTCCCCTTTGTAGTGTAAACCCCCATTAAGAGATAGCAGTCAGTCCCTCTGGCTCCTTCTGTATCTCTTTTATGCACTACATGGTAGGTGTGGGAGGAGGTGGAAACCAGAGATGGGGAGGGTCCAGCAAAAAAAAAAAGAAAAAAGAAAAAAAAAAGGAGATAGTATATCACTGTAACCTCAGAAAGTTTCTTTCCTTTTTTTTTTTTTTTTCTGGTACTGGGGATTGAACTCAGGGGCACTTGACCACTGACCCACATCCCCAGCCCTATTTTGTGTTTTATGTAGAGACAGGGTCTCACTGAGTTGCTTAGTGCCTCGCCGTTGCTGAGGCTGGCTTTGAACTCGGGATTCTCCTGTCTCAACCTCTCTAAGTGCTGGGATTACAGGCTTGCGCCACTGCGCCGGGCTAGAAAGTTTCTTAATGCTCTTCTCCAGTTAGTTCTTGATTTTACTCTCCCAGAGGTAACAACTACTCTCATTTCTTCCTTGAAGATTAGGTTTGTCTGTTGTAGAATTTATATACATGGAATCATGCGGTATCTACTGTTGTGAACAAGGTTTCTTTCACTTTGCAGAATAGATTTGATTCATCCATACTGTAGCATATATCAGTAGGTCATTTCTTTTTAGTGTTGGATAGTTTTGTAAGAAAAAAAAAACCAACATAGTTTCAGCACCATTATGAAAATACAAATAACCTGGACAGAAGCAGACCTCAAAGGGATTAGCAAGCTTTCCATTCTTCCACAGTGGAGTCATTCAATCTGACACTGGAGGGGCTCGTTTTCTGGGTATGAAAATGGCTGTCAGTTAAACAGGGGCTCTACGTTTTATAGTTTACTAGGAGAGTGGTTTAATTATTGGAGACTGAAGTAGGACGTGTTGGTTTGGACAGTCAGGAAAGAAATTGTAAAAAGCCTGGGAACTCATTGTCACTGGGAAAAGCTGAGAACTTGGTGTTCACTTCTTGTCTTCTTCTGGGACACATTGTTACCCAGAGTGTCACTATTTGCTTTTCTCCTTCCAGGACTCATCTGCAACAGGAAAGGGTAAGTGTCCAGGGCCCAGCATTTCAATACCCAACTCCTACATTTAGCACCTGTTGTGGTTGGGAAGGAATGAATGTTTGCTTTTGGTGGAGATTCTGGGGATGACCCGTGCAAGGGAAAGTTTCCTTTTTCCCTTAATGTCCATTGTTAGTGGGAAAGGATTTACTGGGAGAGGTTTAATATTGGCTAATTTCCTTCCCTCCTCCCGAGCCACACGAAGCCATGCCATCTTTCTGTTTTTCCTTGGGGCTGTCTTGTAGGAATATTATTTTCCATAACCCTTCAAGTTTTATATCAGTTAAATAAAGCACATTTTAAAAATTCATTCTCCTATTAACAGATACCTGAGCTATTTCCAGGGTTTGACTGTGAAGAACCCTGCTGTGACATTCTTATATTTTATGTGTTTGCATGAACATGTTTTTATTTCTCATTGCTGAGTCACAATGTAGGTGCATGTTTAGTTTTATGAGAAATCACCATGCATTTTTTTTCAAGTGGTTTTACCGTTTTACATTCCCACTGCCTATGTAAGAATTCTAGTTGCTCCATATTGTCTCCAACCTTTAGTGTTGTCAGTCTTTAAAATTTTAACATTTAATTTTAGCATGGAGTGGGATCTCACTGTGATTTTATTTTGCTTTTGCCAAATGACTGATGACATTGAACTTCAGGTCAGAGAGCTAGGTCTTACTGGATAGGGCATAGCTGTGGCTCCCTGGAAGGCAGAAAAGTTGCTGAGGCTCAGAACTTGCTAAAAATCCACTCTCTGAGGTGCCAAAGAAACTGTTGAGGTGTCTCATTGGTACTACAAAACTGCCAAGGATCTTGAAGAAGCTGTGAGTCCAGCTAGAGGCATTGTGCTGTGAAATTATCAGGAGCAGAGTGAGGTGGAATGCCAGAGGACGCTGCTGGCTACCTGTGTTGAAAGAGGAAAGCACTAGAAAAGCTGCCAGAGCCTCAGGAGCCTGGGCCTGGGAAGATGCCCAGCAAGCTTGCTGGAACCAGGAAGCAAAACTTTCCACAATATCTGTCTAGCATTCTTTTCCAGAAAATAATATTTGAAATGCTCTGATCTATTTTCACAAAGGATAATAAAGGATGAATTTAGAGCTAAAAGGCAATAGATTTATTGATGACAGCACACTCTAATATTACTAAAATTACTTACTTCTTTTAGTAGTTTTTCTTTTGTATATTTCTAAGGATTTCCCTCCCTCCCTTCCTCCTTCCTTCCCTCCCTTTGTTTTCTTCTCTCTCTTCTTGGCTGATTATACTGGCTAGGACCTTGAGTACAATGGCATGTAGAGGTGGTAAGAATGGGCATCCTTTCTGATCTACCACTGAATGCTCTATCATTAACTATAATGTTAGCTGTGGGACTTTTGTGCATGTCCTTGATGAATCTGAGGAAGTCCCCTTCTGTTCCTAGTTTAATGGTGGTTGGGTTATTTTCCCTACTTGGTGGTACTGGGAAGTACTAATATTTGGGGTTCTTGCTTTATCTGAAGGTCTCATGTTTGACTTACCATCTAGTACATGCTTTAATTTCTACTTTTCTGTGAGATCTAGTACACCGGGACTTCCAAGGTACCAAGGATTGGCAGGTGCTTCCAGAAGGTCATGAGCTTGGGGGCTTTTTGTGGGTTCTTTGGATTTGTGCTTGGGGGTCCTTTTTATATCTCTGAGAAATTTTCTTATGCTCTTGCCAGCTCAGCAATAGTTTTTAAAAAGCTACTTCATTTTTTGCAGCATTTTTATATATTTTGCATTGGGAGATGTTTTGGTTTATGTAGTCTGCCCCGTGGCTAGAAACAAGCCACTGTGGAGTTTTTAGGGTAGAAAGGGATTTTAAGATTAATCTAAAGCATTTATTTTATAAATCACTAAACTAAGACCCTAAGAGTCACATTTATCTGACTTGCCTCATGCTTCACATTGTATAGTAAACACAGGAGTTCTCCAGCCTAGACATGTGACTCTAAATTCAGTATTCTCTCCTATATCAAAAGTTAACAAATGAAGGCCAGGAGGCTGATTTGATTTGCTGCATATCTTTACATGGTCTTTGAGAAAAAAATGGGGTTTTCATATATGAACAGGTAGAAAAGATCAAAAGAATGGTAGTTTTTCATTTTATGTAAAAATTATATGAAATTTTTATTTCATATAATTAAATATAAAACAGCATTCACAAATAAATCCTAATTGGAACAAATTCACACTCATTCATTTATGTGCTATGGGTAATTTTGTACTAAAATGGAAGAGATAAGTAGTTATTACAGAAATTCTATGGCCCACAATTCCTATAATGTTTACAATTTGGCTTATTATGGGAAAATTGACGGTTCCTGTATCACATGCTGCCTTTTCTCTCAATGAAGTCAAAACATCAAATTCTTCATTTGGCCTCTAGGGGGCAGACTTTGTGGTGGCTGCTCAGTTCAAGTTTGGTTTGACTTGAGTCCCAACAGATATGATAATAGTTCTAAAATTTCTACATGCAGTTGCATATACAAATTCACATGTATTTTAAAATGCTGAACTATATCCAAAGGTTTTATAATTCAATATGCAATATGTATGGGAGACATGAAAGAGCTAAGTATAGCACAATGGAAACAAATCCACTAAGAAAATTGAAATCAGTGTACTGCTGGACAACAAATGAAGAGGAGGGGTGGGTGTGGTTTGTCATTGAGGGTGATATGTAGAATGTCATCATCAGACTTTAAAGGTTAAAAACTTGAAGGCCTATGAGAATGTTTCCATGGATTGAGTTAAGCTGACCTGTGTTCTACTCCTGCCTCTGCCTGTTTGATATCTTACAGTATTAAACACTCACACAACTTCTTTGAGCCTGATTTTTTTTTTACATCAGTTATACTCTACCTGCTTAAATACATAGGCTATACAGAATGTGGGGCGATTTTCTTGTTTTACTAATAAAAATATTTCTAAAAACAGACACATTTTAAAAGAAAGTAGTGCAATTGTTAAATGCCTACCTGTAATAGTTTATTGATTTAGTGGTTGTTATGGTTTGGATTGAGGTGTCCCCCCAAAGCTCCTGTGTTTATGCAGGAATATTTGGAGGTTAAATGATTGAATTATGACAGATGTAACCTAATCAGTCCATTCTAGTTTGAATGGACTGAGTGGTAACTGTAGGCAAGTGTGGCCGAGCTGGAGGAGGTAGGACACTGGAAGTGTGCCCGGAAGGGTTTCTCTCTCTTGTGGTCCCTTCCCCTTTCCCTTTCTCTGCTTTTTGGCCTCCATAAATGGAGCTGTGCTCCTTTACCATGCACTTCTACCATGATGTTCTGCCTCATCTTGGGCTCAGAGCAGTGGAGCTGGCCCACCATGAACCCAAAATATACTTTTTCTTCTCTAGGTTGTTCTGGTCAGGCACTTTGGTCCCAGTGATGAGAGGCTGACTAACAATGTTACACATTTTAAATCTCATATATTCAGATAACATGTAATTCAGAAATAGTACTTTGATTCTCACATTTTAAGAAAAGTTTTTACAAATTTTTTAATTTAATGGCATTTTCATCAGTCATTTTTTGAGTTACTAACACAATTTTGGGGAGCACATAATCCTCATTTTTATTATATTGTGTGAGACACAGCATCTTTTGAATTCAAGTGCGATACTACTGGAAATTTTATCCAGGCTATGGATTTCCATTCACATGACAGTACGGGAGATACTGTTTATACTTGTAAGTGTTCTCCCTACTACCTAACTACCTGTTATATTGTTTATTATTTAAAGATTTAAGATTTTGAAACAATTGTACAGTCACATGCTGTTTTAAGAAATGATAGAAAGGATCCTGGTTTCCTCCAATGGTATCATTTTGCAAAACTGTAGTACAACATTACAACTAGAAAATTGATCTTATCCAACTTCTCCCAGTTTTTTACATGTACTCATTTGTGTGTGCATGTGTATGCTTGAGTTCTTGAAGGTTTATCACATATTTGTGTCCACAAAGTCAAGAGACAGACAATTCTATCATCACAAGGATCCTCATTTGATCTTTCATAATCACACCTACCTCCCTAACTCATGTCCACTGATCCTAATCCCTGGGTGACCATTGCTTTGTTCTCTACTTCCTTGTCATTTCAAGAATGTAATGTAAATGGAATCACACAATATGTAACCTTTTGGAATTGTTCTTTTCACTCAGCATGATTCCTGAGAGAATCCAAATCATGTGAACCAGTAGTTCATTCTTTTTTACCATCAAATAATATTCTGTGGAATGAAGGTAGCAGTTTGCATAACTTTACCCACTGAAGGACATCTTGGTTGTTTCCACTTTTTAGCTATAATGAAAAAGAGTTGCTACAAACTTACAGGTTTTTGAAGATAAGTTCATTTCTCTGAGAAAAATGCCCATACTAATTTTGGTGGCGGGAGGGGGGAGGTTGTACCAGGGATTGAACTTAGGGGCATTCGACCACTGAGCCATATCCCCAGCCCTATTTTGTATTTTATTTAGAAACAGGGTCTCACTGAGTTGCTTAGGGCCTCGCTAAGATGATGAGGCTGGCTTTGAACTCATGATCCTCCTGCCTCACTCTCCCAAGCTGCTGGGATTACAGGTGTGTGCCACCATGCCCGGCTCCACACTATTTTAAAGTAATCTTTAGGAGCTCATCAGTTTGCAACTATGAATTCATATATTTGTTCATTTAGCAAATATTTATTATTTTCTATGTGTTAGGCACCATTCTAGGCAGAGGAACATAAAGGTGAGTAAAGTCATTTACTCTTGGAATTCACATCCTGGTGAAGAATGGCAGGTCAAATACATCCATTTATATAACTATTAAATATAATAAATACTAAAAAGTTGCTACTTTTGGGGGGGCTTTCTCTTAAACTGATCATATCAAGTGACATCTAGGCATATAAAACCAGCATTAATTAGTTTACTTCTGGTTCATTTGTCTTCTCCAAGCAGTGCTTAGTTATTTAAAAATAAAGAAATTGAGGGAACACCTCATAATCTGGGAGACATTGTAAGGAGTTGAATATAAGGAAATTTTCTCCTTCTGAGGGATACTTGAGGATAAAATGTTGCCACGTATTTAGGTTCATTCATCAGTGCTCTGCAACATTACTGACAGTAACTAGGAGAGTTAATGACACTTTGGGTGATAGTAATGTGTATGTGTTGCTACTGTTCCTAAGGCAAATTGTTTCTGATATTTCTTGCTGTTGGGGTTTAAAAATTGCATTTGCTAAGCCAAGTGCCAGAGGTTGTGTTAATTTTTTCCAGTGAAGATACCACACCAGCAGTTTTAAATGAGTTTACTACTTGGTTAAGTTTATAGCAGTGTATTTGCCATGATTCATCTGATTTCTTTGGGGACCATGTAAGTAAATTAAATAGGCACATGATGACAACACTTTGTATCTGTTAACACTTTGATGTAATGCCCATCTCTGAAATTCCTCCTATGTGAAGTTCTGCCTCTTGCGAGTGGGGACAGTTTGAAGATATTTTAATTGGTCCTTCTTACCACAATGACTGTTATTTCACTGGACAGGGAAGCAATGTGAATGTTTTTGCCAATTTTTAATATATCCTTCACATTTATGTACTCAGTGCCCAGGAGACTAACCATGAATTAGGGAACTGAGATGGTCTGGGTTAGGACTCCATTTATTACCTGACATGCATATGCCCCCCATTCTGAAAGGCTGGTCACAGTGGTATTTTGGGTCCTCTGGTATGTTGGCTTACATCCTGTATTTAGCAGCCTTCTAAAGATTTGGCTGTTCTCCTTTCTTCACTCTTCAGATACTTTAATAAGTGGTCACAGGTCTTTTGACCACTAATTGCAGTGCCATGGCAGGGCATTTCCTTAATTAAATATTCTGTGTTAACTAACTGACTTCCATATAAAAACTGGCATGGGATGCAATTTTAGACTGTAGTTGTGGTGTTAGCTCCTGATTTTTCTCTGGTCATACAAGTCAAGTAACACTTGAGTTTCCTGTTTCAGTTAGCTTTTTTGCTCCTGCAACCAGAAGACCTGACAAGAACAATTTTTTTTTTTTTTTTTTTGGTACTGGAGATTGAACTCAGGGGTACTCAACCACTGAGCCACATCCCCAGCCTTATTTTGTGTTTTATGCAGAGACAGGTGAGTTGCTTAGCACCTCACCATTGCTGAGGCTGGCTTTGAACTCGCAATTCTCCTGTCTCAGCCTCCCTAAGTGCTGGGATTAAAGGCTTGCACCACGGTGCCTGGCTAAGGAGGATAATTTTATTTTGGGGCTCATGGTTTCAGAGGCTTCAATCCATAGATAGCCGGCTTCAAACCTCTGGGCTGGAGTGAGACTAAACATTAGGGTAAAAGAGTATTGCAGAAGGAAGTGGCTCAAGACATAAGACATCACACCAGGAAGGAGAGCAAGAGTGAGAGAGAGTGAGAGAGAGAGGAAGTGGGGTCCCACTATCCCACTGGGTTCCATCTCTTAAAATCTCTTCTACCTCCCAGTAGTGCCAAACTGTGAACCAAGCCTTTAACACATGGGCCTTAAGGACATTCAATGTCCAAACCATAGCACCTGATATGGAGGAGCTGATCTCTTGTAGAAAGAAAGAAGCCAATTCTGTTGACCTGGAGAGTTCAGGATATCTTAGGTATAAGATTCTCCATCCAAATATGGCCTTTCCTAGTTACAGGACCCCACTATTTTCCTCTCTGGATTATTACTTTTGCCTAAAGTCTACACTTCCTTATCCTTTGTAGCTCTGTTGTCTTAACAGTAAGATTTGGGGCTTGTGGTTTAAGTCTGCAGCCATAGAATATTTAAACACTGCCATGGAGCTGTCTGACTTTCACAGCAGGCCTTCAATTAGCTCACCTGAGCTTAATTCATTTAAAAACCATGCTCAACAGCCAGTCAACTCCACAACCATTATAAGAATTATTGCCCTAGACAAGCTGTTGCCTCTTATTATGGTTTAGATGTGAGATGTCCCCCCAAAGGCTCATGTGTGAGATAATGAAAGGTTTAGAGGTGAAATGATTGGGTTATGAGAGTCTTAACCTAATCAGTGAATTAATATCCTGATAGGGATTGAGTGGTAACTGAAAGCAGATAGGGTATGGCTGGTGGAGGTGGGTCACTGGAGGCATGACTTTGGGGTTTATATTTTGTCCTGGTGAGGAGAGCTCTCTTTATCTCTGCTCCCTGGTGCCATATTCCCTGCTGCTTTTCTCTCCCACACCCTCCTTCATGGTGTTCTGCTTCACCTTAAGACCCAAGGAATGGAGCCAGCCTTCTATGGATTGAGACCTCTGAAACCATGAGCCTCCAAATAAACTTTTCTTTAAAATTACTTTTGTTAGGTCTTTTGGTCACAGCAGTGAAAATCTGACTAAAACACCCCTGCATCACCAGTGTGTCACTTTCATCTGTATTTCATTTTGATATATCAGTGGTGAAAGTGTTAGTAATTGTGGTGTGACTGCATGCCAGAGGTTATCCACTCTAGGCTGGATATGACCTATCATAGCCTAAATTCTCTTTAGCCAGAAAGCAGAGACATAAAGGTTTTATGTAAGTCGTTTGTTTAAAAGGCAAGTGAAGTTAGAGGATAGAAGCGGGGATCGTGGAAGAGTGAACTTTAGAAAGAGGGAAGACCAATTCCAGAGTGCACTGTTAAGCTATCACCTCTATACAACTGGGGCTGTGTGAGGAGCTCTGTAGAAATTGCCTTGGAATTATCCTCCAAGGACCACATTCAGAATTCCTTACTAGCAGCTCTTGTTCCCCCAACTCCTACTAGTCAAGGGTTGCATCATGGGAGGTTATCTCCTTGAAACCTCAGGTTTGCACATGTGCAAGTACCTAGTGAGTTTCTATAGGCCTTCTGTGTGTGGCTCAGAGGAGTGGGGACAGGAGGCATGAATAGAAATTTCTGCAGAGGGAGGATGCTTCCATGTGTGAAGCTGTATGACACAGCCAAGTCTGGAGATAAATGTGGGTAAAGAAGATGTGAGGATACAAGAGATGCCTTTTTGTCTTTTCAATATTTATTTCCTCATAGATTCAAGATCATATGTTGCTTATTTTGCACTGGCCTTCTTCAATACTTGCAGTTTCTACCACAAGATTTACAATGGTTGCTGTAGGTTACAGTGGTTAGCAGTCAGTAGGAAAATTTGTGTATGGAGAAGGAGAACAGTATACATCAAAACCAGTGGCTTCCACACATGGAAGGGCTGGATTGTATTGATGTTTTCTCATATTCTGGGAAAATGAGGAAAATAAGGGCAATGGAGTGAGTTACTCATGAAATAAAAAGTGGGAAATTTACACACTTGTACTGATTTTGACATTATATTAACTCTTTTGGTATAGACACTTCTGTTTCAAAAGATGGAACAATGTAAGTAGCTAGGAGATTTTAAATAATATCCTTAGATGACAGTTTAGAAAGTTGGCATTTCAAGTACATTTTTTTGCTTTTATTTATCTTTAAAGAATTTACTGGTTTATGAGTGTGTTAGTTTTCTGTTGCTGTGACAAAATACTTGAGATAATCAACTTAAAAGGAAGAATAGTTTATTTTGGCTTACAGTTTGGGTTATTTTCTCTGCCACAGAAGCATGCAATAAAAGAAGCAGCTCACCTCATGTTGGCCAGAAAGCAAAGAGACAGAAGGGGCTGGGGTCACAAGGGTATACCTTCCATGGCCTAACTTCCTTCCACTAGGCCCCACCTCCTTAAGGTTCTACCATCTCCCATTAGTGCTATAAGTTGGGAACAAAGCCTTCAACACATAGGCCTCTGGAGGACATTCAAGATCCAAACTGTAGAAGTTAGATCCCTAATTTTGACAGTTTAGTCCAGAGCATGACCTCCCATCAGAGAACTAGCCGAGGTGGGATCCCCAGGGAGAGGGCACCTGGAGCAGCAGGGATTGTTCTAGGAACCTCAGGGACTTGTGAGAGTGGCTCAAAGGCCAAAGAACAGCCTGGTGTAGTGGTGCACACCTGTAATCCCAGCGGCTTGGGAGGCTGAGACAGGAGAATCGTGAGTTCACAGCCAGCCTTAGCAACGGTGAGGTGCAAGGCAACTCAGTGAGACCCTGTCTCTACATAAAACACAAAATAGGGCTGGGGATGTGGCTCAGTAGTTGAGTGCCCCGAGTTCAATCCCCGGTACAAAAACAAAACAAAACAAAACAAAAACCACCCCAAAAAGACAAAAGAACTTCTTACCTTGTGCCCAAAGCCATCCTGGAGTCAGCACAATGGTCATACAGGAAGGATGGACTTAGAGTAATTCTGATTTAGGTGGACACTCTTCCCTCCTTCTCTTGCCTCAGCAGGAAGGCTATCAAGTTGCCAGAGAAAATCTCTTTCATCTCTTATCTAGATAGAAGGCTGTGATCCAGCAAGATAGATGATTTAGGAAACTGCTGCTACATTTCCAAATCAGCTTATTTGGTGAAATATCACAAGAGTTCTGGGAGGAAGTCCTCAGGACACCCAAGTTTGGAGGTCAAAGGCCAGAGTGTTGCAATGTGATTAATAGCCTTTTTGTCAAGTTAAGCAATCACATTATCCACTTACATGCATATGTACCTCCACAAATAAATGGAACATTTCATAAAAATTCTTAAAAATTTACATTAAAGTTTTAAAATAGGGAAAACAGATTAATCTTGGAGTTGGAATGCTGGGGCTCTATTCTCAGCCCCAAAGTTCTCTTACCATGATGTCTGAGGATGTGCAATCTTCAGAAAATGAAGTTGTTTTCCCTAGAATTACCACAGATTTGTTCTATGTATTTCAAAATTGCAATATTTTCAGAAGTCATAACTTATATTTAATCATATTGAAAACATTTAACTTTATTTATTTTTTGTGGTGTTTTGGATTGAACCCAGGGCCTTGTGCATACTAAGTAAACATTCTTCAATATTGAATTACCTCCCTACTCCTTTAGAGCTTTAAATAAGCTAGATTTTCTCATATATTTTTTAACTGTTTAAGTCAGATGGATTATTTATCTTTCTGGCTTTAAAAATTTTTTCTAAAGATTTTAAAACTAATTATACTTTGGGGGACCTAGCATTTCTCATAATATCAAGTAGATTTGGAAATCTTTCATATTCAGAAAGTAAACTGAGAAAAAAGAGAAGATCTCTTGTAGTTCTTTTGTCTGTATCATCAAGTTCAACTTTTGACAAATTTTGTCTAATGTGTCACATTTCTGAGGGGTTGTTACCAACAGTCTTTCTTCCCTGAAGCTTATTTTTTTTTTAATTCCACTAGTAATCTTTTGGTTCAACTTTTTAATTTTCTATTTATTCTAGACTACTTGTCTTTAGTTCCAAGTTATCTATGAGAATTGCAAATCTAGACAAGTTTATTTCACACATACAGATGTTACAGAAACATGAAGCAGGTGAAGTGTTGGTAAAACAAGAGAGGCAGAGTCTATGATGCATGAAGGCCATTGATGTCCCCTCAGGTCACTCACATGGAGCTGTTCTCAATTCCAAAGAAATAATTTTCTTCTTCAACAACAAATTCTTGGTTTTGAAAAATTATTTTATGGGCAGTTTTGATAATATACACTACTTCTTGGACCCAGAAAAATACATCACCACCTAGTAATTTTGTTCTCTTTATTAATCCAGTTGTTTGCCTTTCCTATAATTATAAATTAAGTTACATTTTGGTTTCTGCAGGCAGAAAAGAATCTTTCACTGAGATGCTCAGTGTCAGTGGGAAGACACTGAGAAACTGCTGCTTTGCTATGAAAATAATTTCTTGTTAGGAAGATTTTTGGGAAAGTCTTCTAAAACTCCTCCTTATCTACCCTTGACTCAATTGACCAGAGGAATGGGTTTTTGCCAACTTTTTGTCACTGTGACCAAAAGGGGGGGAGGGGGGAGAGAGAGAGAGACAGAGAAAGAGAGAGAGAGAGAGAGAGAGAGAGAGAAACAACTTGAAGAAAAGGTTCATTCCAAGGTTGGCTTGCTCCAAGGCAGAAACATCATGGCAGAAGGGAATGGTGAAGGAAAGCTACTCAGCATGTGGCTGCAAGGGAGAGAGGTGTGGGAAAGAGGAGGCAGAGAGTAGGAGAAAAAGAGTGAGAAAGTGAGAGGGAGAGAAAGAGGAAGAGAAAGCAGGACAAGAGATGCCCTTCAAAGGCATGCCTCCACTGACCTGCTTCCTCTGACTGGGCCCCACTTCCAATAGCCCATTCAGTTATGAACTCATCAATGGATTAATCCACTAGTGATATCAGAGCTCCCATGAGCCAATCACTTCCCCAAAGCCACTTCAGAACATTGCTGCATGAGGGACCAAGACTTCAACACATGAGTCTTTAGGGAACACTTCATACCAAACCATAGCAAAATGTAAAATTAGAAAGATATGTACAATGGCTTCAAACTTGAAATTTCTGCCAGAAATAGTAAAGATCAGACAAGACAGAAGAAGACACAGTCATTGACTCATAATTCATTCCCAGAACAACCATGAAGTTTTCATAGGAACAGGAATATGCGATTGTGGCAAAGTTACAATTATCACTCTGTTTGGAGGGAGAGGGCTGACATTGAATCCTAGCTGGCTGTGAGATGGGGGACTTCCTTTAGGACCCATCTTATCATCATGAATTAACAACATTTAGGGTCCGCTTGTGCCTGCAGAAACAAGGGTAAGTTCAGCCACAACCAATATTAAAAAAATAATATGGGAAAAAAGTAAGATAATTCAATAGTAGAAAATCTATTGAGAAATCAATAGGTAAACATCAGTTAAGTTCCTTGGATGCCCCTTAAATTCTCCTCCTTGTGGATCTCTGTATCTGCCTGGAAAAGCCATTGGTCTGTATTCCCACACCTTTCTTCACCTGACTGATGCATTTTCTTCGTACTATTGTCACTTCATTGTCATTTTTTTCAACTTATGGAGAGAAAAGTTTGATTTTGGCTCATAGTTTTAGAGATTTTGGTTCATGATTGACTTGCCCCATTGCTTTGTTCCTGTGGCAGCACATCATGGTTGGAGCACACAGTGGAGGTAAGCTGCTCACCTCAGGGCTGGGAAGTGAAAAGGAGAGAGAGTGAGGAACAGACAGTCTCCCACAATCTCTTTGGAAGGCATGCTTTCAGTGACCTAAAGCTTCCCACTAGGCCCCGCCTCTTTTTTTTTTGGTACCAGGGATTGAATTTAGGGGTACTCAACCACTAAGCCACATCCCCAGCCCTATTTTGTGTTTTATGTAGAGACAGGGTCTCACTGAGTTGCTTAGCGCCTCGCCATTGCTGAGGCTGGCTTTGAACTTGGCGATTCTTCGTCTCAGACTCCCAAAGTGCTGGGATTACAATTGTGAGCCACCGCGCCTGACTTAGGCCCCACCTCTTAAAGTGTGCATCACCGCTGTTAGTGCAATGCTGGAGACCAAGCCTGTAATACATGGGCTTTGGGCAACATTTAAGATTCAAACTATATACACCATCCTATGACATTCTCTGATTCAATTGAATCCCCTTCAATAACCTCTAGTTCTGAGAAATATGTATTATGAGAGGGAGTGAGACATTTTGGAACAGAAGAAAAAAACTGAAAAAGAAATTTGAGGTGATTTTAGTCAAATATAGTATTGTGGGGGTAGATTTGAGTAGGGGAAGAATTTAAAAACTTTCAAAAACTCATAGGGACAGGCAAAGAAAGAGAGAAGATAGGAGATTGGGAGGGATTACAGTGTAACTGTGGGGAATACTATATCCCAATAGAGGAAACAGTAGATATCTTGCATCTAAATAACTCTAGCATGTAATTAAAAGAGCAGAGAAAGGGACAGTTACTAGCAATGGAAAGGAAATATACAGCGGAACCTCCAACTATCAAGAAAAAATAACAACTTCATCAAACCAGTAAAAAAGTCAGGCGTGGTAGCTCACACTAGTAATCCCAGCACTTTGGGAGGCTGAGACAGGAGAATAGAAATATAATTAAAGATAGCAACAGGGATAATAAAAAGAATGTGCAAATGCCATGAATGCAAACCCAAAGAAAGAAAATAGAAGCAATATTAATGTAAAAAAGTGGAATTATAATTAAAACACTAATAGAATATAAAAAGGCACTCTGCAAGGAGAAAACATACAATTGATGAAGTCATTGATTTATAAGCACTAAAATGCAAGGCATCTGTTATAATAAGTCCATAGTGAAATAAAGAAGTTGATAAAAATTTTAGCATGATATTAAATTACCCCTCTTTGGATTTGTGTCATGCAAAGACCATGAACACTCATCACTATTGCTACATACTGCAGTTATGACATAGGGCTTATAGAGGGAAAACTTAGAAGCAGAAACTTAGAAGCAGAAAAATGGCACTTGGTGGCTGTCCTGAAATACTCATTATTCTATAGAATAGGATAGCTCCATATGTTCTGGATGCACCATGGCCAGATAGCTAAATGTGCCACACACAGCACTCCAGGAGAGAACAAGGCCACTTCCACATTATATTACCTACTTCTGGGTTATCCTAAGAGAGGCTAAGGAATCCAATTTTTCCAAGTAACTAGAAATGTGTCTTAGGATTATCTGTATACAAGATCAGTGCTAGGGGTCTGCATAGGCTTGGCCCTGGGAACAATTGCCAAGAATGATAACTGCCTCTCAACAGGTGGTTGGCTCAATACATCTGAGTCAGGTGTATGCTAAGCTACAAAGAGGGAGAAGGAAATAAGCCCACAGGGTGCCCAGATTTTCATCAGTTTGAATCTAGATAGCACATTTTCCAAGTTAGATCATGGAGGAATTGAATAATAATGTCAATTACCTTGATAGAATCAATATATAATCATAAGTCCTTTAAATAGAGAGTATACACTGTTTTTTTAATATTTATTTTTTAGTTGTAGGTGGACAGAATATCTTTATTTTATTTTTATGTGGTGCTGAGGATCGAACCCGGTGCCTCACGCGTGCTAGTTGAGCACGCTACCACTGCGCCATAACCCCAGCCCCGAGAGTATAAACTGTTTTCATATAACTTTTATAAAAGTTGACCAAAATGAAAAACAGCAGACCTTTCATAGGGCACATTTTCTAGTCATTAGCTAAAAAAAAAAAGTAGCAGAATTAAATAATACAAAGGGGATGAACAACTCTTACTTATTTGAATATGAGAAATATAGTCCTAGACAACATGATGATCAAAGAGGGAATTTAAAAGGAAATTATCTAGAAATAAAGAAAAGGAGAATTACTGAAATAGGAACCCAACCAAAAAAAAAAAGTAAAACAGAAAATAAATCCATTAATAATTGAAAAGAGAAAAACCACTTGATTAGAGCAGACAATGTAAAAAAAATTGAATAAGTAATTAAATTTACCAGTTATTCTTAATAAACAGGAATAAGAAGAAGTAATCCCTTGAATACAAAGACTACCAAGAACCAAGAGAAAATATGATTTTTCAGTGAAAGATACTAAGCCAATTTCAATTACAATAAAAAACTAGAAAGAGGGATGTTTACAATCATGATTGTTATTTAATAATAGCTTGGGGATTTTGGCAAATGTAGTAAGGCAAGAAATTAAATAACAGGCATCAGCATAGAAAAGAATATATAAAATCATCTCTTTTTTTGCTACTAAGAAGACTATATGCTAAAAAACCCCAAGGAATCTTAGAAAAACAGAACCCTACTAATTTTAATAAATGCATTGGGGTACAAGAAAATATTTATAAAAATCAATATTTTCACCATATTAGTAATAAACACCTAGCAATGGAAATAAAAAATTATGTCATTTAAAATAATGACAAAATTATTTAACAGTGAAGATTCAGAATCTATATAAAAAGATCTAAAATAGCTTCCTGAAAGACAAGTAAGCTCTGAATAAATGGAGAGTCACTTATATTTTTAAATGGGAGGATAATATAATAAAATGACTATGCTTCAAATTGATAAGTGTTTTTATAATTTCAATTTATAATTTTGATGTTTTTATCTTGGAACTGGATGAAAAGATCTTAAATGTCATCTGATAGAATGTTTAAGAACAACTAAGAAAATTACATGAAAGGAGAATAACCGAGGATATGTTACTTTATTTGAGATACATATAATAATGCCTCTATAATAAAATCAGTATGATGCTGGACATGGTAGAACATGCCCACAATCCCCGTACTTTGGAGGCTGCTGTAGGAGGATTGCAACTTCAATCAATCTGGAAAATTTAGTGATACTCTGTCGCAAAATAAAAAAATAAAAAAGTTCTGGGGATATAGCTCAGTGTTAGAGCATTTGCCTAGCAAACTGAAACTCTGGGTTCAATCTCCAGTACAACAACAACAATAACAAAAATATGGTTATTTATGTAAAAACAGACAAGTAGATTAGTGGAGTAGAATTGACAATCTAGAAGTAGATATCAGAGTAAATGTGAATTTACTTAAGACAGATGTAGTGGTGAGTTAATCGAGGGTGAAAAGCATGGAGGCTTCAATGGTACTAGTAAAAGTAGATATTCATTTGGAAGAAAAAAATGGACCCCATTCTTATATTAAACACACAAATAAATCCCACATGAATTAGAAGTTAATGTAAAAGAAAATATTTAAAACATTTTAAGAAAATTTAGATACAGGAGTTAGGGAGAGCCCTACAATCACGATTGGAAAGCCAGAAGCAATAAAATAAAAGCCAGACTTAGTTGACTCATAAAAGTTTATGGTTTCTGTGTAAAAAATATTCGCACATTTTTTTCTGTGTAGAATATATTTCTGGTAAAAATATAATCAAAGGATCTGGGGAAATATTTGTAATTTAAATGTCAAGGAGATAATTTCTGGAATATACAAAGTGTTCTAAGAAATTGACAAAAGACATACAAAGCAATAGAAAATTAGGTAGTGTGTTTGATATACCGTTTTCAGAATGAAGAACTAGACTATAGGCTGCTAAAATTCACTGTTAATCAGGGAAATGTAAAGAAAGTAACAATAAAATATCAGCTTGTTCCTATTAGACTAGCAAAATTAAAAACTCGAACTCAAGGGTTTGGGTTTTTTCTCAAGGGTGTGAGTGAAGACACTTTAATAACTGCTTATGGAAATGCAAAGCATTATATCCTTCTTGGAGAGCAACTTCGAACATCTTAAAATATCATATACAAGGGCTGGGGCTGTAGCTCAGCGGTAGAGCGCTTGCCTTGCATGCATGAGGCCCTGGGTTCGATCCTCAGCACCACATACAAAGCAATAAAATAAAGACATTGTGTCCATCTACAATTTAAAAAAAAATTTAAAAAAATCATATACAAAATGAGTGTATCGGTTTTCCATTATTGTAAAAAAAATACTCAAGACAATCAACTTAGAAAGAGGAGAAATTTACTTTGACTCACAGTTTTGGAGCTTTCAGTCCGTGGTTTGTTAGTTGTATTGTTTTTGAGCCTGTGGCAAGGCAGGAACATGTGGTGGAGGAGGCTGCTCACCTCATATTCACCTGAAAACAAAGACAAGGGACCATGGTCCCACAATCTGCTTGCAGGGCATGCCCCCAGTGACTTTTCTCCTTAAGGTTCCATCATTCCCCAATAGGACCATGAGGTGAGGAACAAGACTGTCACACATGGACCTTTGGGGGACACTTGTCCAAACTACAACAATGAACATGGTACTTTCAGAAATTTATTGCATAAAAACAAATGTATCCAATTCATGAGGGAATATATGTTTGTGGCAGTATTGCTTGGGGTGGCTAAGAACCAGGAAAAAATTCCTTATCAATAGCTGAATAAATAATGTTATAATCGTGCCATAAAATATGTGTAATCATTAAAAAATGATCTAGATTAATACCAAATTACTTGGAGCAGTTTTCCTGAGGAAATGTTTGAAAGATTAATATACGATGTAGAAAAGTGTTATAAAACAAGTGATACAAGAATGTTTTAGTCAGCTTTTTCACTGCTGCAACTAAAAGATCTGACGAGAACAATTTTAGGGGAGGAAAAGTTTATTTAGGGGCTCATGGTTTCAGTGGCCTCAATCCATAGACAGCAGACTCCATTCCTTGGGGCTCAAGGTGAAGCTGAACAACATGAAGGAAGAGTTTGGCAGAGGGAAGAAGCTCACATGATGATCAGAAGGCAGAGAGAGAGAGAGAGAGAGAGCTCTACACTTGCTAGATACAAATATATACCCCAAAGCCACACCCCCAATGCCCCACCTTCTCCAGTCACACCCCACTTGCCTTCAATTACCACTCAGTTAATTCCCTCAGGGATTAACTCACCGATTGGGTTAAGACTCTCATAACCCAATCATTTCTCTGAACTTTCTTGCCTTGTCTTGCACATGAGCTTTTGGGGAACACCTCACATCCAAATCATAACAAAGGATCTACAAAAAAATAGATATTAGTAGATAAAAAGGTAGATATGTGTGTGTATAAGATGATCTGATTATGAAGAAAAATATGGAAGGACACTCACAAACTTTTATTGTTATTTATTTTATATTTTACTGCTTTTGGTGCTGGAACTTGAACCCAGGGCTTTCCTGGAGTGTGGGGAATGGGGCAGGAGGGAATGCTGAGAAGGTAGGGATGGAGAAAAAAAAATGTCAAGGAAAAATGGCATATATATATATAACTATAAAAATGGCATATATATATATAACTATAAAAATGGCATAAATATATAAAAATGGCATATATATAAAACTATATATATATAGTTTTCTTATATATGTAAAATTATATATGCAGTCCTTGCTTTATATACTTCAATGGCAACAGACCGAAGTAAGAACACTGTTCTGCGATACAAATTTCATATATGTATGAATGAAAAAAAAGGAAACACTTTCCCCCCAAATAAAATGCAATAAATAGCCAATAAACCTATAAAGAAAATGTAACTATTAAAAAAAGAAAGGCCACTAGACTGTATGGTCCATGAAGACAGGTACCATATTGGTTTTGGTGATCATTTTATCCCCAATGTGCAGCATGATATTGATATTCAATATTTGTGGAATGAATTTTGTTAAATTTTTAAAAATCCATAAAATTACGATTACCATAATCTTTGCCCCTCCATCTGATAACAATTTAAAATTTACAGTATTTGTATTCAATCAACAAATATATGAAAAAATGTTCAATGTCTCTAGCAGTTAGAGAAATGCAAATCAAAACTACTGTAAGAGTTCATCTCACTCAAGTTAGAATGGCAATTATCGAAAATACAAGCATAATAAATGTTGGCGAGGATGTGGGTTAAAGGTACACTCATGCATTGCTGGTGGGACTGCAAATTGGTGCAACCATTATGCAAAACAGTATGGAGATTCCTCAGAAAATTTGAAATGGATTCACCATTTGACCTATCTATCCCACTCCTCGGTTTATACCCAAAGGACTTAAAATCAGCATACTATAGTGACACAGCCACATCAATATTTATAGCAGCTTAATTCACAATAGCTAAACTTTGGAACCAACCTAGATGCCCTTCAACAGATGAATGGATAAAGAAAATGTGGTATATATACACCATGGAATATTACTCAGCCTTAAAGAAGAATGAAAATATGGCATTCGCAGGTAAATGGATGGAGCTGGAGAATATCATGCTAAGTGAAACAAGCCAATCCCAAGAACCAAAGGCCAAATGTTTTCTCTGTATGTGGATGCTAATTCACAATAAGTGGTTGGAGACTTGAGAAGAACAGAGGTACTTTGGGTTAGACAGAGGAGAATGAAGGGAGGGGAAGGTATAAGGGGGTAGAAAGGACATTATTACCCTATGTGCATATATGATTACACAACTGATGTGATTCTATATCATGTACAATTAGAAGAGTGAGAAGTTGTACTCCATTTATGTATGATGTGTCAAAATGCATTCTACTGTCATGTATAACAGATTAGAATAAATAAACAAATTTTAAAAAGTTACCTTAAAAAAATAAAATTTACAGTATTGGGAGTTGTGTGAGGCTGATCCAGGTCAACACTTCTGAAGGGTGAGTTCTTTCAAACTTTAAAGAACAGAAAGTCCCTATGATATTTAATCCCAGAACATAGAAAGTAATGTGAAATTTATTTACCTGTTTATGAAGCTCCCATTCGGGAGCCTTTTGTTAAGACCTGTTCTTTTCTGTCCCATTTTTTATTACAGCTTGTAACATTTCTATAAAATGCCTCTATTTTATATTGTGCATAATTTATTTTATCTTTTATGGATTTGTTTGTGTGATAATTTATGTATGTTTCTCACACTAAGTAAGACCAGGGCCATGTTTGGTTTTGTTTTCATTTCTTGGTTCTTTGGCCCCAGTACCTGGTACAGTGCCTGACTTACAATAGGTACTCAATAAAATATTTGTTACATGAATGCATATGATAGATTCCAATACGTATCTAGGGAAGGACAATACACTTATCTAACAATAGCTTGAGTTTCTTAATAGATATTGTGACATATATTTTCTTCTGGCTCAGGGCTTGATGATGAAATAGGAATGTTCAGTCCTCATCACCAGATTGTGGTGACCTTGAACACAAGGATTTTGCCTTCTGTTTCTTTGTATTTCTCCCTAGACTTAAATAATACGTGGGCAGTGCTCCTCAGGTAAAGGCTGATGGTTGGTTTTCAGATATTAGAGGTACTGAAGCATGGGAGTGGTGGGTGTGCCTGCTGTCAGTATGGACACTCTTTAAGTGAGCAACAAGGCTGGAAAGTTTGCTGAAAGTGATGGAATAAGAAATAGATGTTTAATTATTTAAAGATAGAAAGGAAACTAAAAGGAATAAAAATAATAACATAAATATTAAACACTGGGAGGAAATGATAGGGAAAGGATGAGAGTAAATGAACACAAGACTCCTTGTCAATGTGGTTGATAAGATCATCAATATATACTGCTTACAGTCGATACAGTAAGAAATAGGAGATAGAAGCCAGGAACAGTGGTCCATGCTTGTGATCCCAGCTGCTTGGGAGGTTGAGGCAGGAAGATCCCAATTTGAGGCCAACCTGGGCAACTTGGCAAGACCTTGTCTCAAAACTGAGAATGGCTGGGGGTAAAGCTCAGTGGTAGAGAGCTTGCCTACCATGTGGGAGGCCCTGGGTTTGACCATCAGCACTGCAGAAATAGATATGTTTCTCCATCTCTTGAATGAGGAATCCGAGATTCATAAGGAGCAGATGACTTAGGGAATTTCACCACACTCACTTGGTCATAGTATACATTCTCTACAAGGCTTGCTTTCTTTTTTGGATGCTAATAATGGTGGGAACGTCCATAGTTCTAGAGCAGAAGACTCAATGGAGAAACTTAGCACCAACAATCAGATGATAATGGGGGAGTCTGAGCATCCATGAATGGGAGTGCAGGTGGGCTTCAGATCCTGCCAACCTGTTATTCCTAGATAATCCCAGAAACCCCAAACAAGCAGCAGGTGTGAGAATCTTCCTGCGGATCAGTCATCTCTGGAAACTTCTCAGAGGCAACTTGCAGCTGGGGAATTACCTTTAGTTTTTGAAGGATCAACATCACTTATCCTTCATTGAGACTCCCTTCCCTAGGGAGGAGATGTGTCTGTCCTTTTTCTCTTTTCCTTGGTGTGGTGGATGAAGTTCCAGACCAGTAGAGGGCGCTCTGGCCGACTATCCAGGGATTGATGTGCCCATGAAACAAGGAGGAGCAGCCTCGCGAAAGTCAGTCACAGTTTTGTGAATGTCAGGAATGTGACAGGGGCTTCAGTCTCATATCTCACTGGGGTTTGAAGAGAGAAATGAATACAACCACCTCCAAACTGGTCTATCTCCAGTCCTGCTCTTCTGAAACGCATTCTCCATACTATTGCTGAATGGTCATTGTCTACTTGAGCAACTTCCCACCTTCCCTTAGAAAAAACCCACGCCAGAATATCAGTTTACAAACATTTCCAGCTCAGTTTTCAAACCCCATCTTCACATGTTACGATTCCACAATTCTGAGCCCTCTTCAAGACCCAAAGCCTGTTTCTGATGTTGAGATCTATGCACGAATCATAATTTCTGCCCTAATTTTCCTTCCTCTAGATTCCCTTTGTTAACTTCTCCTTTTTCTTCAGCTCCTGATTTAGATGTTATATTTTCTGGGAAATTTTCCCTGTCCCTAAAATGGGATTACAAACTCTTACATGTTTTGACTTCCCTGCCTTGCCCTGGTATGACATTTGGGTTAGTATGGTGATCATTGTGTGCTTCCTTGACTGACCACTCTGCCAAACACCAGGATGCTCTGACCCTTTGGTCTTTGATCTCTCCACCGGTGCTGTTCCCTATTTCAGTTAGTCATTATCATGTATGTCCCTTATGGCTCTTTGCTTTGTACCTTTTTCAAGAAAGGAACTCAGTAGAAACTATTTGGTGAATGAAATACTTATCAAACAATTTGTTTTGCAGCATTCATGTGATAACTAGGGCCTTAAATGTTAAGATGCAGGTCCCTGCACACCACTTTCTGCTGGATCTGGAGTGGGGCCCAAGAGTCTGCATTTCCACAGATCTCTCAGGTCATTCTTGTGCCTGTTGAAAGTGAGAACTGCTCTACTTTTATCAGTGATGGAGAAAATCCTGTTGTTTTTTATGTTCCTAGACTACAAACTTCTGTGCAAGAATTTCTCAGACTATGTAATTGCCTTCTGGGGAGGCTGAACTGGATCTGGAGATCCTTCCAGGATCATTTTTAATGCTGTCTAATCCTCCCCGCCTAAGACCCCCATCCTCCAGAGGAATCTCCTCTTTTCATTTGGCCTAGACCTGGTGGGGCATATTCCATCAGGGATGGGATATGGCTTTGTTCTCTGGAGAGCTACTCCTTGGTAGAGGCTAGCGTCTTCTCCCAATGTCTTTGGCCCTTTCCCTCTCCAGGTTTTCTTTCCCTGTGTGTACCAGGCACTTTGCAAATGTGATAATGAGGGGTCTAATTTGCTGTGCTAACAGATAAAACAAGGGAACTGAGCAGCTGGGCTCCCTAGAAAAGAAAAGCAAATGTCAGCTGTTGCTCATATTGTTCCCTCATTTCCCCCTTCTTCTGCTACCCCTAACTCAGCTTGAACTAATTAGGCTGCTAGCACTTCATAATGAAGGCTAATAAACGCCTAATGGATGGTCTTGAACAAGCAAGACTTATGGGCTAAAGCAAAAACCTAGACTCTAGTGAGCCTTATGGGCTTTAGCAAATCTCCCGTGGGAATGAGACCTTCTAGGAGCCAGGACAGGTGAAATGACCCTGAGCAGTTCCTCAGGTCCTTGAGTCCAGAGCCTGGGCAGTGGGGACCACATGATCATCCCTTTCTTTTCCCAGTCTGCTAGAGGATTAGCCATTGCAGTCAAGGTTCCTGGGTTGGCTACACTTTAGATGGAGAGGAGAGGAGAGAGAGAGAGAGAGAGAGAGAGAGAGAGAGAGAGAGAGAGAGAGAGAGAGAAGCAGTTACCTCTATTGAAACCATCCTCTTCCCACCCGAACCTCATGTCACCTGATAACAGGAGTTGGAGAGGGCAGTGTCAAACTCCCCTGAGGCACTCTTTTGTGCTCTCAGAAAAATCTAGTTTCAAAGAAGAGAACAGATGGATTGCATTTTCCTAACTTTTAGCTGGTTCCAATGTGCAAACAGTTAAGATCATAACATTAACATTTTCTCTATGTTTTATGTGCATATAAAATATTCCAGAAGAATGTGCTTTTGAATGCAAAGTTTGATCCAATTACAATTTTATAGAGTTTATAAAAACATAAAAAGTATGTTTTCTGGGTGTCTGAGACCCTGTTGGCCTTTACAGTAAACTTGGAAGCTTGTGGGGGGAAACAATTGCCACCATGTCAAAGAGGGCCCTATGCAGCTTAAAATGATGAGCCCATTATGTAAATATGGAAACATCCCATAGTCTCTTGGGGTGAATGAGATACTGATGAATGGAATTGAAAACAATCCTGTGGTCTTGGATCAGATTGGAAATGGTTATTGTTTTTTTGTCTTTGAAGAACTGTAAAAAAAAAAAAAAAGAAAAGGAAATAAGGAAAAGAATCTTGCAAACTTAACTTCTGTGGTTGAAAAGACATAAGGTGGCTCCGTACAAAATCAGGCAGCTTCCCCATTAGTGGGGCAGAAGAAACAACTCCATAGCAAAAAGCACACATTCAAAAATCCCTTTCCAGCATGTGCTATGAGGTCAGCAGAATTGCAAAAAGCTCTCACTTGGGGATGGTAATGCAGATGAGCTCTTTCCGGTTTTATTTGCATTGTACAGCAATTTGGGCTTTGACCTCTTCTTCTGGGGTGGGGGGCGGGAAGAGGGGATTAGGCCTGAGATCTCTGTTCTAGCTCTAAGATTTTAGGATTACTTTCCACCCACCAGCACTAACTACAGGCTGTTGGAACATGCGAGATGAGACCCTACCATCAGCATGTGTGGAGGGAGGTGTTGTCCATTAAATCAAAGGAGTCTGGGCCCAAGTCCCCTATCAGAGGACTTGGTTATTGGGAAGTAAAGTTGCATAACAGGTATCCTGTATTTTCTGTCCATGTGTAAGTAGTTCAGAACATGAACAGCCTATTTCCATTAAGTGATGTTGATTAGGAATTGCTCTTGATACCAGAATTAGAGCATAGACAGGATTGTAAAGAATAGTTTTGTGGAGTAAATGTGGACTGGGTTTCTTTCGGAAACTGGTCCAGTTCCAGCAGCTTCCCTGTGGCATTCAGGTGCCTTATGAGGAGAGAATTTTTCCATTGCACACATCTGAGGCAGGTCTTGTAGCTCTGGGGAAACCTGAGGTTGTCTAGTGAGGATTGCTTTCACTGTACTAATTTGAGGCTGTATCATTGATGAGGGGAATTTCTGGCTCTCAGAATTAGAGGAAATGTAGAGATTGCATTGTTACATAAAAAGGAAATATGTGAGTCCCAGAGAGGTCAAGAGACTTGGGAAAAGTCTCACAGGCTTTTGGGTCAGAATCCTGATGTTTTCATATGAAATTGTTGGCCTCTTTCATGTGGGGAATTTGAGGAGGCCCGAGTGGCTGGAGCCAAAGGAGGGAGGGAGGGCAGATGAGGCTGCTTAGGGCTACTGTAACAAATTCTCCTAAACTTGGTGACATAAAATAATTGAAATTTATTCTCGAGGCTAAAGTCTGAAATCAAGGTCCAGGCCCATACTCCCTCTGAATAAGGAGGAATCCTTTCTTGCCTCTTTCAGTATTCTTTGGTCATGGCAGCCAATTTCTGCCTATTTCTGTTTACATATGGCCGCCTTTTTATCTCTCTGTGGGTCTTTGCCTTTTCTTATAAGGACACCAGACATTGGAATTAGGGATAACCCTAATCCAGTATGGTCCCATTTTGATCCTTAACTAAATATTTACATCTGCCCATTTCCAAGTCAGATCACCTTTTGAGGTTCTGGATGGACACGGGTTTAGGGGAACACTGTTCAACCAACTATGAGTGAATGGTAGGAGAAGAAGACAGAAGAGCAGGGTCCTAGCTCCTCCTGAACCATCCGAGTTATATTCCTTCCTCATGACTTCAGAACTGGATCTTCTTCCTCCAGATGTCTGAGTTTCACTTCCTTCAAGTATTCTTACAGCCCATTTGTAGTAATTTTGGCTTTTATTCTATGTGACATGAGAAGCCTTTAGAGGATTTTAGCAAGAGACTCACATGATCTGATTTATGTTTTATGAGATTTACTCCAGTTGCCATATAGAAAATTGGCTGTAGGAAGAAAGGGTAGCAAAAGAGTAGGACTAAGATATAGCTCAATGGTAAAGTGCTTGCCTTGCATGCACAAAGCCCTGGTTCACTTCCCAGTGCCAAAACAAAACAAGAAAGAGAGAGACAGATAGAGAGACAGACACAGAGAGCGAGACACACAGAGAGAGAGAGAGGTGGCTTTTTCAGTCTATCAGGAGAAAGATGCTCAGAGTTGGAGGGGTGGAAATGCCTACATTTCTGAATATATTTAGAAGGCAGAGCTAGAGTTTTGGCTTTTCAAATTAGAGATGCCAAGTAGACATCATTAGTCAGGCTTATAATTTTGTAATTAAAAGGAGAGATCCATAGTGGAGATAAATTATTTGGAATCATAGCAGTTTGATGCTTTTTAAAGTCATATTACCAGATGAGATCACCAGAGGAGTGGAATGAATAAAAAGGAAAAAAGAGATTTGAGGACCGTGTCCTGGGCTCTGCCTCATTTAGAGATTAGAAAGATGAGGAAGATACAGTAAAGAAAACTGTGATTAATGACCAGTGAGAGAGAAAGAGAACAAGAGAAAGTGGTGTCCTGTAAGATATGGGTTATGGTTTTGATATTAGGTGTGTCCTCAAAGCTCTCGTGTGAGACAATGCAAGAAGGTTTAGATTTGAAATGTTTGGGTTAGAAGAGGTGTAATCTAATCAATGCATTAGTCCTCTGATAGGATTAACTTGGTAACTGAAGGAAGGTAGGGTGTGGCTGGAGGAGGTGAGTCCCTGGGAGTGTGGCTTTGGGGTTGTATTTTGTCTCTCTGCTTCCTGGTCATGTCCTGAGCCGCTTTTTTTCCAACACACTCTCTGCCATGATGTTCTACCACACTTCAGGACCCAGGGGATGGAGTTGGCCATCTATAGCTTGAGAGACCTCTGAAACCGTGAGCCCCCAAATAAACTTTTCCTCCTCTATGTTGTTCTTGTTAGGTCTTTTGATCATAACATTGAAAAAGATGACTAAGACACCACATGGAAGAGAGGTTCAACTGTGTCAAAATTGGCTGGTGGATAGGAGAAATAAATTTGATTTCCTAAAAGATCAGTTGCACAGAGTGGAGATCATTGCTAGTAACCAAGTACTGTACATTTCAATACAGTTGAGCAAATTTCATGTTCTCATCACAAAAACTGTTAAATACTAGAGGTGATGGATATGCTAATTAACTTGATTTAATTATTCTATGTTGTATTTAAAAAATATGACATTCCTTTGTACCCCACAAATTTAAAAAATTCGCAGGCTGGTCAAAAATGATGAAGACTTAAGACAACGGGAGACCCTGGTGACCTTGACAGAAGTTTTGGTGGAGTGATGAGTAGAGAAACATGATTGAATGACTACCCTGCCAGAACTCTGGGTAGATGGGAGAGCACTGTTGCAGAACCCACCTCCTCTTATGCCAGGGGTAGATCCTGAGTGATCTCACCCAACAGCAATCTAGCTCCACTTGCACCACTGGCAGTTCTTGAGTATATGTGACCCAATGTTGGGTATTGAGACCAAAGGGGAATTGGCTGAGGGGATTTGAGAAAATGTGTCCTCAGGCCCAGAAAGGAAAGCTGGAATTGATATGCTCTACTTCCTTTAAATCTCCGGAGATGATACCTGGGTGAGCTGAATGCAGCTTTGCAGAGGGTTCCTTTTCTCTCTGAGCACAGGGAGGTCTACCAGACTCCCTTCTCTCCCTCTCTGTCAACTGTGAGGAAGGAGACAAAAGACGCAGATGATCCAGGACTCTTGTCTCTTAGGTTTTGGGCACCATGGCATGGAAACCTTAGCGAAACTGCGACCGACTTTCTGCTCTCTGCCCTTCTAATATCTTCTAATCTTAGCACTTGCCCTGTTCTATGTCACCAATAGACTCTTGCTTCTTGCCACTTTAGGGTTGTCCCTCCCAACCTCTTTATAGTATAAGAGGGGGGTTCCTAAAGTTGGAAAAGTGTTCCTGGCTCCAGATATTGAGGTTGGAATGGAAGATTCTTAGGCCTCAAGGGGGCCCCAGGAGGTTCATTTTGGAGGTGAGGGATTCACCCAGTAGGCCTTTAGCATATCCTATGGAGAGAGCTGTCTAGTTTTCATTTCCTTATGGCCTTTCCATGTCTCAGGATTCCTGGGGGCCCCTTAGACCAAAGTACTTCATGGAAAATTGGAAAAGAAGTTCTTGAAAGAATATAAAGGCCAACTACATGGGGGTGAGCAAGAGGTAAAATATTTTTGTTGCAAAGAGAGGAAGTGTAGTGGAGGATGCTTTCATTTAGCCTGTGATGACAAGATAAAGAATTAATAGATTTAAGCTGCATGGAGAACACTCAGATAACATTGGGTGATAAACCTCCCAAACAGATGGTGCTCCAGACAATGCAGGAGGATCCCTGGGCCCCATCCAGCCTCCCTCAGAGTTACAGGGCTTGAAGGGCATTAGCAAGACCAGTCCATGGTTTTGGGAACAGGTGGGAGGTGAACAAGGAAGACATAAAATGAACAAATTCTGTTCCAGCCTGTTTCTGTGGAAACACAAGAATTGAAAGGATTAACCCTGAGTAGGAGATGGGCTTATTCCCTTTGAGAGAATGATCCATTTCCAGCTTCTCCATCAGGAATCAGGACTTCCCAAAGTACACTCCCAAAGAGTTGACACAATGTACTAAATGTCTGTGAAATTATTCCACCTGGTCTTAAGAGTTATGGAGCCCGTGGAGGGAGGGGGGACAGGAAGGAAAATGGGAGAGTTCCCCTTTGAAGCTGGACATGTGTAGCCTTCAGCTGTCTTTAGCAAAAGAAACTTGGTGGAAATGTGAATCTGCTCTCTAGAAGCAGGGACATATAGTCCATGTTTGCTAGCTTAGTCATTTTAGGAAACAAGACCTGGCTACTTTTGACATTTGGTCTTCTGATTCCCTTCTCCTACCTGGAATGGGGTCATTTTGGCAAAAGGCCAGTTCCATTCCTCTCTGTACCCCATCAGATGGGGGAAAGAAGGAAAAACCAAACAAATGTAGTAAGTGGATTTACAGGATGCATTTGGCAGTGATCAGCATCTCAAGAAGCTGTCAAAACAAGCCTGTTTATAGAGCAGCAAGCCAGAGCAATTTGAGAATTGTTTTTCCAAAATGTTCAGAAAGAGGAAAGCTTCTAACTCTTGATAGTCTTTCTTACTCTCTTGATCAGAGTCAGTGTTCCCCCAACTGCATTCTTCCAGCCATCACCCCCATCTGGGTCTTCCTTCTTCCTACTGCATTACCCTGCAGTTTGCAGAGAGAAGCCAGTGAGAATGACAGGGTCATCTTCCCCTCTTCTCTCTCACTCCATCCAGTAACTCTTACGAAGCCCACCCCCAAGGCTCCCATGTAGATTTCTGGAACACTAGGGTAATTTGAACCTGCATCTGTGGATGGCTTCGTCTGTGTTTATAGATAGAAGGCAAGCTGCAAGAAACAGGATTGGTTTTGTTATTGGTAAGTTAAACCAGCTGTGATCTCCTGTCTATGGCTGCTTCCTTTGCAAATGCCAAATGACATTTGTGGTTGGAGCCACTTTTCTTCCCAGAGAGTTGTTTTCCCCTCATTCAGCCAGCTTTCCTCCTGCGTGTCTTCCCTGCCAGCTGTTCTCCTGCAAGGTGTCAGTTTGCTGGGTCAGCCTGTGCAGCATCCCAATCTGGCCCCTGAGGAGAACACTCCAGCCCAGAAGCCACAGTCTCTTTTGGAAGGTTGCTCAGCTGGGCTGGGGAGGTATACTAGACCAGCCTAGACTAGCCCCTCCCCAGAGTCTTCTCCCACCTACCCACCTTTTTTTTTTTTTTTTAGAAATCATCTAGAAGTTCATCTCTATGAAGTTTTAAATAAAGAATCATGCTGGGAATTAAAACAAGTAATGCTTGGCCCAATTTACTGCTCATTAGAGGGAGCATCAGAGTGACTCTATACATATTTAGAGACAACTATATTTCAAATTTCTAACATTTAAATAGTTACGAAAACTTGCATTTAAATTGGTCAGTATATATCTTCTTTGGATGGAAGTTCCTTGGAAACTAACTGGGACAGGGCCACTTTACCTAGGAAGTTTCACATGCAAACTTTTCATTTAGCAAGCATTTGTTGAACATCTACTGTATACTTGGTGTTTGCCTTCAAAGAGCACACAAAGTACTTAGAAGAGGGTAGAAGAAAAGCATATAGCCATGTACAAAGATTTGTTATCCCTTTGTACTATTAATAAAAAACATGGTGGAGGCACAACTTGAACTAAGACTTGAGTAGTCCAGAGTTGACAATAAAAGGGATATAGAAAATGGGGGACTTGTTGTTACAAGTTCAATTAACTGCTCTCTACCCTAATTAATGCCACTTTGTGTTGGTCACATAAAGTTATAGTGTTGATCAATTAATTTCTATGATGTAAATACATCTGCCATGGCTAATTTAATGGTTAATTTCAAGGTACCAATGTGAAATTACTGTTCCAGGAATCAGGAAGAGATGTTATTGTGAAGCTGCTGGTACCAAAAGGGAATCATTAAGTCAAACTCTGAAAAAAAAATGGAATCAGGAGGCTATTAAGGAGGGGCCCTCAGGCACATAGGCCTATGAGAAGTAAGTTACTTATGGATAATTCACTTCTATAAAGACATCTACAGCCAGTATTGCCAATGAGTTATTGCCAACTCTGCTAGGACAGCCAATGAGAATTATTTCGAAACAACTTATATGAACTTCTTCACTTTGTCTTTAAAGCTCCCTCTTGCTCTAACCCCCTTGGATATGTATGTCTATGGTCTGCCATAACATGAACATCCTTTGTTTTGGAGAGTCAATCTCTCTGTCACTCATTTTAGTTTGACTTTTCTATGGCTTAAATTTGTCCTCCAAGGTTCGTGGTATTGAAAGCTTGATCACCCATGCCATGATGCTGGGAGTTGAGTTCTACTGGAAGGTGTATAAGTCATGGAATCTCCACCCTCATGGATGGATTAAGGCCATTACTGTAGGAAAGGGTTCATTTTTGCAGGACTAGGTTCCTTATAAAAGGATGAGTTTAGCCCTTTCTTGTCTTCTATTTGCCTGTCCACCATATGATGAAGCAAGACAGCCCTATTCAGATGCCTGTCCCTTGATCTTTACTTTCAGCCTGTAGAACTATGAACCAATAAATCTGTTTATTATAAACTACCTCATCCATAGTATTCAGTTGTAGCAACACAAACCAAACTAAGACACAAATTTGGTCACCAGGAAGCATGGATTTTGCTATAAGAAATGCCTGAAAATGTGAAAGCAGCTTTGGAATTGGAATGAGAGAGAGGCTAAAGAATTTGGAGGCATAGGCAAGAAAAAGCCTGGTTTGGCATAAGCAGTGAATTAAGGTTGATTCTGGTGAGGGTTAAAAGAGAGTAACTGTAGGGAAAGTCTGAAACTTAAGGGATTATTCAGGTGGTCATGACCAGAATATTGGTAGAAATATGGATAGCAAAGGCAAATCTGATGAGGTCTCAGATGGAAATGAGGAACAAAGTTTGGGAAACTGGAGTAAAGGCCATCTTTGTTATAAAGTAGCAAAGAACTTGGATGAATTGTGTCTATGCCTGAGGACTTTGTAGAAGGCTTTATAGAAGTAACGAACTAGGGTGTCTGGGGGAAGAAATTTGTAAACAATATGTTGAGGGAGCTGATTGACTTTATGAAACAAAATGAGAGGAGAGAGAACTAATTTAAAGATGGAATTTTTAATTAAAGGGGAAGCAGAATGTAAAATTTTGGGACATCCCTAGTCTGGCCGTGTAAAGAATAAAGAAGTGTTTGTTTGGGAGAGAACACCAAGGGTTTGGTCGGGCTACCCTTCCATAAAGTGATTAGTATGGATAGAAGAAAGCCAGGCACTATTCATTAAGACAATGGGAAAAGGATCCCGAAGGCATTTCAGAGACCTTTAAGGCTGCCCCTTCTATCATAGGTCTAGAGCAGGGCCTGGTTTCAAGAGGCAAGGATTCTGGAGAGCTCTGGCAGGACCCTCAGCATCTTTGCCCTCTGCTGCTGCTAGTCTTTTCCCCCTGTAGAGTTCTTTGGCTCCTGCAGTCACAGGTCAAGAGGGTCTAGGTGTGTGTAAAATCCAAACTCAAAATGGAGTCACTTTGGCTCAGGCCTACATGTATCAGCTAACCTGCTCTTTGTGCTTCTGTGATTAATGCTTTGCTATGCTTGCTTCTCATGGATGGGAATGCAAAACCACAGGTTGCCAGACCCCCTGGCCAGTTACCTAAAGTTCCAGGAACTGAAAGGGGACGTAGGAGGCGCTGTCACGGTTGAACTGTAAATAACTATAGATTGAATACCTGCCAAATCATGTTTTCCTGAGTCATGTAGCTAGTCCACCCTATAATAACCTCTGAAACCCTCACTTCAGGGTCACTCTCTGAAGGAAAGGAGAGCTGACCCCAATCGATTGGCCTGTGTGCCTATTTTCTCAATAAACTTTGCTGCTTCTGCAGAGTTGTCTGGGTTGCACTTCTTGGGGAGAGGTGCGGGTTGGATGCAACAGTGTGGTTCACCTGGATGCTCCAGAAGCATGCAGCACCATATAAATATTGGTCATGTCCATGTGGGGACCTTATTCTGCAGGTGTGCAAACTGCAAAAGCTGTGGGGTCATGGCTTTTCCATAGGCATATAAGGGATGTCATGGATAACCTGGGGGTCCAGGAAGACACTTTTTTGCAGGGTCAGAACCAACGAAGAGAGCTCTCACTAGGGCAATGCCTAGCAGAGTTGTAGATTGGAGCTGCAATGTCGTCTGCAGTAAGGCAATACCGAGAGTAGCTGTGAAAAAGGGGCCACTCCTTACACCACAGAACGTTACAGCTACCAGTGTGCAGCTTCTGCCTGGGAGAGCTACAATCATGAGATGTCAACCTGTGAGAGCTGTTGCATGAGCTGAGCCCAGCAAATCCTCTGGGGGCAGAATACCAGAGGCCTTTGGGGCCCAACTTCTTCACTAGTATGTCCAGAAGGTGGCACATGGAGTCAAGTTTATTTTGGACTCCTAAGACTTAATATTGTTTAATCCTGCAGAGTCCTAGATGTACTTGGGACTTGTTACTCCCTTCTGCTTTCCTGAGGCTTCCTTTCAGCATGGGAATATCTATCCTAAGCTTGTCCTATCACTGTATTTTGGAAGCATGTAATTTGTATAATTTCTCAGGCTCAAAGCTAGAGGGGAATTTCCTCAGTAGGAATTGTGCCTGGAGGCTTACCCATATCTGATCTGGATGAGATTCTGGACTTTGGACTTTAGGATTGGTGCTGAAAGGAGTTAAGACATTGGGGCTACTGGGATGGAGTGAATTTCACATGTGAGGAGGATATGAATTTGTGAGAAGGGAGAGAAGGGCAACATGCTAAGGGTTGAATGTGTCTTCCAAAATTTATGTGTTGGAAACTTGATCCCTAGTGCCATGTTGTAGGGAGCTGGGGCCTAGTGGGAAGTGTTTAGTCATAGGGGAACTGCCCTCATGAATGGATGAATGCTGTTATCACAGGAGTGGGCTGCTTGTCATGGGAGTGGGTTCCTTCTAAAAGGATAAGTTCAGCCCTTTCTTGTCACTTTCTCAGCCTTACCAGATGCTGCCTCTTTGGACTTCTTAGCCTCTAGAACTGTGAGCCAATATATTTTTGTTCATTATAAATTACCCAGTATAAGATATTCTGTTACAGCAATACGAAAAGGACAAGACAGGTAGTCGTGCACCATTAAGTAGCATTTTTTGTCATACAGATAGATACAATAGAAGAGATGTGCATAAAATTTACAAAATAATTAGCACAAAATAATTAGTAACTGATGAGTTTTGAGTATATATTACCTTTGCTTTTAGTATAATTTATGTAAGTCCTGTATATTTAATGATCCTGGCTCCTGTATGAGTAGCTAATGGCATAGCACATATAGAAGCATGGAGTCGAGATTCACACAGGGTGTTTGGTGAATGTTGTACCTAATGGAAAGGCTTTGATAGCACTAATGATGCTAGCTGTTCTTGCCCACATTCTGTTATCTTCTCAGCCAGATATAATCCTAGCAACTCAAACTGCTAGTAATCTAATGCTCCATAGGAACGCCTTAAAAACAGAATTTTGTTGTGGTTTTAGATAGCATGAAAGGCCATCATGGCAACATCTATGATCAGAAGTCAATTTTTCAGATAAGGAGGTCTTCCCCAAGGGAACAGGCTGCCTCCTTGATGGATCATTGTGCTGGGACCTGATCACAGAACAGTTGAAAGAAAGGACCACCAGGAAAAGAAGTCTTAAATACAGCCTGTGCTCACACTGTATTTTCTAAATCACGATGACTTCTGGGCATCATTATATGAATGGTAAGCTTAGAAATATGTATATATATGATACTTTAAAGGAAAAGTGTAGTATATGAGGTAGTCAGTTTAGACACTAACCATGGAATGTTTTTATGTCCCAATTGCTGACATGCCCCAGTGCTGTCTGCTTCTCCTAGGGCAGATGATGATTGAAAGAATTAACCAGTCTGAACTTTCTTTTGAAATTCTGAAGACATCTCACCTCAACCTCCTCTGAAGTAATTATAAGAATCCTGCAACTTTGCTGAATTCATTTATCAGTTCTAGAAGTTTTCTAGTGCAACTTTTTGGATCCACTAAGTATAGAATCATGTCGTCTGCAAATAATGATAGTTTGAGTTCTTCTTTCCCTATTTGTATCCCTTTAATTTCCTTCATCTGTCTGATTGCTCTGGCTAGAGTTTCAAGGACTATATTGAATAAGAGTGGTGAGAGAGGGCATCCCTGTCTTATTCCAGTTTTGAGAGGGAATGTTTCCAATTTTTCTCCATTTAGGATGATGTTGGCCTTGGGCTTAGAATATATTGCTTTAACCATGTTGAGGTACGTTCCTACTATCCCTAGTTTCTCTAGTGTTTTGAACATGAAGGGTTGTTGTATTTTGTCAAATGCTTTCTCTGCGTCAATTGATAGAATCATGTAATTTTTAAGTCTACTGATGTGATGGATTACATGTATTGATTTCCGTATGTTGAACCAAACTTGCATCCCTGGAATGAACTTCACTTGATCATGGTGCACTATTTTTTTTATATGCTTTTGTATGCAATTTGCCAAAATTTTATTAAGAATTTTTGCATCTATATTCATCAGGGATATTGGTCTGAAATTTTCCTTTTTTGACGTGTCTTTGTCTGGTTTTGGAATCAAGGTGATACTAGCTTCATAGAATGAGTTTGGAAGGGTTCCTTCCCTTTCTATTTCATGGAATAATTTGACGAGTATTGGAGTTAGTTTTTCTTTGTAGGTCTTGTAAAACTTGGCTGAGAATCCATCTGGTCCAGGGCTTTTCTTGGTTGGAAGGCTCTTGATGGCCTCTTCTATTTCCTTGTCTGTAATTGATCTTTTTAAGTCATGAATGTCCTCCTGGTTCAGTTTGGGTAGGTCATATGTGTCTAGGAATTTGCCAGTGTCTTCAGGGTTTTCTAATTTACTGGAATATAAGTTTTCAAAATAGTTTCTGATTATCCTCTGTATTTCAGCAAGGTCTGTCGTGATGTTTCCTTTTTCGTCACAAATTTTGGTAATTTGGGTTTTCTTTCTCCTTCTTTTTGTTAGAGTGGCTAAGGGTTTGTCAATTTTGTTTATTTTTTTGAAGAACCAGCTTTTTGTTTTATCAATTTTTTGGATTGTTTCTTGTGTTTCAATTTCGTTGATTTCAACTCTAATTCTAATTATTTCCTGTATTCTACTTCTTTTGGTGTTGCTTTGTTCTTCTTTTTCTAGGGCTTTGAGTTGTGGTGTCAAGTCATTGATTTGTTGACTTTTACATCTTTGAATATATGAGCTTAATGCAATGAACTTTCCTCTTAGCACTGCCTTCATAGTGTCCCAGAGATTTTGGTATGTTGTATCAGAGTTCTCATTTACCTCCAAGAATTTTTTAATCTCTTCCCTGATGTCTTCAGTTACCCATGCATTATTCAATAGAAAATTATTGAGCCTCCAGGTGTTATAGTGGCTTCTTTTTTTAAAGCTGTCATTCATTTATAGTTTCAGTCCATTGTGGTCAGATAGAATGCAGGGTAGTATATCTATTTTTTTGTATTTACTAAGACTTGCTTTGTGGCATAGCATATGATCTATTTTGGAGAAGGATCCATGTGCTGCTGAGAAAAATGTGTATTTGCTTCTTGAAGGATGGAATATTCTCTATATATCTGTTAAGTCTAGATCATTGATTGTTCTATTAAGTCTCGTAGATTACTTGTTTAGTTTTTGTTTAGAAGATCTGTTCAGTGGTGAGAGAGTTGTGTTAAAGTCACCCAATATTATTGTGTTGGGATCTATTTGGTTCTTGAATTTGAGAAGGGTTTGTTTGACGAACATGGCTGCCCCATTGTTTGGGGCATAGATATTTAAGATTGTTATGTCTTGTTGATGTATGATTCCCTTAAGCAGTATGAAATGACCTTCTTTATCCTTTTTCACTAATTTTGGTTTGAAATCTACTTTATCTGAGACGAGGATGGAAACTCCTGCTTGTTTACGCAGTCCATGTGAGTGACAAATTTTTTTCCAGCCTTTCACCTTCAATCTGTGAGAATCTCTTTCCATGAGATGAGTCTCTTGGAGGCAGCACATTGTTGGGTCTTTTTTTAAAATCCAATGTGCCAGTCAGTGTCTCTTAATTGCTGAGTTTAGGCCATTGACATTCAATGTTACTATGGAGACATGGTTTGTTCTTCCAGACATTTTGGTTTATTCTTAGTTTATAACTGACTTGGTTTCTCCTTTGATTGGCCCCTAGTGTAGCTCCTCCCTCTGCAGGTTTTCATTATTGTTTTTGATTTCCTCCTCATGGAATATTTTACCAAGAATGTTCTGTAGTGCCAGTTTTCTTGCTGTGAATTCTTTTAGTTTTTGTTTATCTTGGAAGGTTTTTATTTCATCTTCAAATCTAAAACTTAATTTTGCTGGATATAAGATTCTTGGTTGGCATCCGCTGTCTTTTAGCATTTGGTATATGCTTTGCCATGATCTTCTTGCTCTCAGGGTCTGGGTTGAGAAGTCTGCAGTGATCCTAATTGGCTTCCCCCTATATGTAATCTGATTCCTTTCTCTTGTGGCTTTTAAGATTCTCTCCTTGTTCTGAATGTTAGACATTTTCATTATGATGTGCCTTGGTGTAGGTCTGTTGTGATTTTGAACATTTGGTGTCCTGTAAGC
>CM053403.1:108397392-108422716 GCA_028644305.1 Xerus rutilus | reverse complement strand
ATTTGGTTTATTGCTTCTTTCATTTCAAGGATTTCTGTTTGTTTCCGTTTCAGAATCTCTATCTCCTTATTGAAGTGATCTTTTACTTCCAGTATTTGCCTATGTATCTCTTTATCAAAATTATCTTTTGCTGACTGAGCTTGCTCTCTTATATCATTCTTTAAGTCACCGAACATTTTAATTATGTACATCCTGAATTCCTGTTCTGTCATTCCTCCTGCTGTACAGACCATGGATTCTAATAGTGTAGTATCTTGGTTTGTTTGAGTCACTTTCTTACCTTGTTTTCTCATGATGTTTGTGTGTCTTTCCTTCTAGCTCTGCTGATCCAAGGTGTTACAGTTTTAACTCCTATATGGTTATAGTTTCCCTGCAGGGTTTCGTTACCTCTCCTTTAAAGGGGAGATCGATACTGATTGATCTCAATACAAGCAGTATATGATTTCAAACCAAGTAGCTCCTAACAGCTCCCAAATACATTTACAGTTTAGTCATGATAAACAACAATTATGTGTTCCTTTACAATCTATTATGTAACCAGTAAATTTGCACAAGTGTCTATAGTATCTTTTGGTGGGCTAGGGAAACTTGAGGGTTGGGTGTAGGACAGAATGTTGAGTTAGTAGGAAGTGAGGATATTGTTGTTAGATCTTAGAGAGCATAAAAAAGGAATCCAAGAGGAGTTGGCTGTTACTAGAAAGAGCAACATATACTTGGGGAAAACCAATAAGGAGGAAGAAAATAATATGGCGAGGAGAGATGATAGCAAGACAAATAAAGCATATGCACTTGGAATTTATAAGACTATGTAATACCACTCTAGTATACAGTTCAGAAACCCCAATCTACCATATCCCGCTGTATAGCGGATATTTGATGTCACAAATGTTGGGGATTAGAGGGTAGGAGAAGAGTGAGAGAGAAAAGAGGGAAGGAAAAAGAAAGAAGGGAAAGAAGAAGAGAACAGAGAAATAAAACAAAAATATTAAACAATAGAACTATTATGAGAAAAAGATGAAGGATAGAATTAAAAATAAGCATAAGAAATGTAAAAAGTATCAATGTAAATAAATAGGTATGGTTCCTTTCACCTTCAGTAGGTGGCATTGTCTGTTGTTTGCTGGACTTTCCCTGCTGGTGTCCTGGGTGCTGGTCCCACAGCAGGGTGAAACTCTGGGCTGCTGGTGGAGTCGCTGTTCCTCCGTGTGCTGCGCCGTGGCCAAAGTTTGCTCCCTGGTGTTCACCTGCGCCCCCTGGTGTGTAGGAAGTTCCGCCGTGTTAGAAGGTGGTCCACAAAGAACAATAGCTGGGGGTCCGCTCAGGAGACAGTCCGTCCACAGTAGCAACTGCTAGCGGTCTTGTGCGGCTGGGTGGGCGCTGGGGCCAGGCACCCTGTGTGGAAGCAGGCCTGGCACGCCCGGGGCAAACTCCAGGCTGGAGCCCTGGGCCGGAGCCGCCGCCACAACTGCGCTCCGCCGGTGGGCGCTGAAGTCACACTGCCGCGGCTACTGCTGCCTCCCGGTGGTCCTGCGCACACACACGCGAGTGAGACTCTTGCGTGGGATGGTGAGCTGCAAAATGATGCCAAGAAGCTGCTTGGGAAACAGCACCTCCGCTACTTCCTGCCTCGGTTCCGGAGAGCCTGAGCCCTGGGCCGGGGCCCTGGCCGCAACTGCGCTCTGCTGGTCGGCACCGAAGTCACACTGCCCACCGCTACTGTTGTCTCCTGGTGGTCTTGCACACACACACACACACGTGAGCGAAACTCCTGCGGATGATGGTGAGCGCTGAATGATGCCAAGAAGCTGGCTGGAAAGCTGCTCCACTTCCAGCCTTGGTCCTGGGGAGCCTAGCACAGAGTAGACCGTCTAGGCCGCCATCTTGGAACCTCCCCCTCTCTACTGAGGTTTTTAACTGATGGGATGAAGCCCACATTGTGGATGGAAATTGGCTTTACCCAAAGTTCTTTGATTTAAATGTTAGTCTCATCTGAAAATATTCTCACAGAAACATCCAGAATAATGTTTGACCAAATACTGGGGCACTGTGACTCAGCAAAATTGATGTGTGAAGTTAACTGCCACATATTCACAATAGAAGGTTTGGTGGAATACTGGGAATGAAGACCTTAATTAGAGTGGGCTCAGGAGAGAGTGGGAGGAAAAGATAGTAGAGGCAACTCTGAAGAATTTCGCTGTAAAAGGGAAATAGTGAAATGGAGAAGTAGCTGTGGAAATATGTGAGGCCAAGAAAGGATTTAATTTTAAAGATAAGAGTCATGAAAATTTGCATATTGATAGGAATTTTCCAGCAGGAGGAAGGAAATGATTTAGAAAAGAGAGAAGGGGGTCTTTGATTGGATAAAAGGCAACAAGATCCTGTATACAACTGGAGGGGTGACCTTTTGGTTAATTTTGTAGTGGAGCACATGGATGTTCTCTTCTGGTTAGTTTTCTCAGTGAACTAAAAATCAAAGTCATTTTTTTCAAAGGATGGTTGGGAAGATGTGGGGGTTATTGTAATACAGAAATGGATACTATAGCATGGATTGAAAGCTCAGGAAAACACTGGATATTTATAATTCATTAGACTGAGATAAAAGAAGGCAGTGGATCTTTCTCATTGCTATAGCTTGGCAAGAGGCAATACAATTTTTCTTTACATGGGGATGGTTAGGAGATAGACTAATACTCCATCAGAAAGGATAATCCATGATAGAAGTTTCCAAGTTCTAAAGAACTGAGAAGCTTATTTTTTATTCCTCTTTGTAGTCAATGGGGAGCTTGCATAATCCCCTAATTATTATAGGCTCTCAAAAATTTGAGTAAATGTTTAGGTGGTTTTTTCATTTAGTAAGTGATACAAAAACAATTGAATCTAATTTCCTTAATTTATTCATCATCTGCTATGTGTCAGAGGTTGTAGACTTAGGGGAGTTCTAGAACAGAATCAAATTTATGCGGATTTTAGCCATTATTGAAACATAATTGATTCCTTTCTATTTTATCTTTACCTCACGAAAAAAAAAAAACATAGCTGTTTTTAGTCTTGTAGAAATTCTTTTCAAAAATAAAGCCTTACATTCAGAAAGTATTTCTATAGTTTTGGGGGCTTCAAGGGAGGCCTAAAATGTGGCTCTTAATTTTAAGAGAATACTTCAAGAAAATGGGGGAAGATGGGAGAAGGTAAGGGATGTCTTCAGTTTTCATAATGATTTCCCTTTGTCAAATCCACTCAATATTTTCAAATCTTCATTTGGCACATTTTCTTAACAGCAATTGGAACTGTTAACATCTCTCTTTGCAGGCCCAAAGCCCTCTACATTGTTCTTGAATTTCATCAGCTTTACATTTTGGCTTGCTCCTCTACTTGACATATACTTTTCCACTAGGCAATCTCTTTCAAACAAATGATGTATATAAGCAGATTAATCTATCCTGTCCGGACTTCCTTGGGGCTTCAGACTCGTAAATCCAAATGCTTACTTGATCTCTTCAGTGGAGGTCTCCAGAGCATATCAGATTCAAGCCTAAGAACCAGTTTTGATGGATAAGCTATAAAGGTTAGCTCCTCTTTCTGCTGTCACTACATCTTGTCGCGGTTGTGTGTGCCTACGAGATGATATCTAATTGTTTTGATTTGCATTCCCCTGATGATTTGTAATGTTGTGCTTTTATGTACCTCTTGGTCATATTTGTATTTCTTATTTTGAGAAATGTCTATGTCTGTTGCCCATTTTTTCAGTCAGATTATTACTATTTTTGCAATTGGGTTTTTTGAGTTTCTCATGTATTCTGGATATTAATCCCTTGTCAGATATATAGTTGTAAATATTTTCTCCTGTTGTAGGTAGTCTCTTCACTCTGTTAATAGTTTATTTTGATGTATGGTCTTTTTAATTTGACATGATCCCATTTGTCTATTTTTGCTTTTGTTTCTTGTGTTTTGAAGGGCAGGTTATCTTGTCCCAAAAGACCCTTGCCCATTCCAATGTCCTGAAGCCTTTCCTCCAAGTTTCTTTCATTAGTGTCATAGTTTCAGGTCTGAAATTTAAGAATTTAATCCATTTTGAGTTTATTTTTGTATATGGTGAAAGAAAAATGCCTAGTTTCATTCTTCTTCAAATTTCCTATCACAATTTATTGAAAAGACTGTCTTTTCTTCAATGCACGTTCTTAGCACCTTTGTTGAGAATCATTTGGCTGTAAATGCTTGGGTTTACTTCTAGGCTCTCTATTCTGTTCCATTGGTTTATTTATCTGTTTTTATACCCAAACCATGCTATTTTCATCACTACAGCTTTGTAGTATATTTTGAAATCAGGTAGTATAATGCCTCCTGCTTTATTCTTTTTGATCAAGATTGCTTTGGCTATTTAATGTTTTGTAAAAAATATTTTCTTATAAATTTTAGGATTTTTTTTTTTAGTTCTATGAAAATACCATTGGTATTTTGATAGAGATTGCATTAAATCTGTAAGTTTCTTTGGGTGGTATGGACATTTTAGCAATATTGATGCTTCCAGTCCATGAACATGGGATGTTCATCCTTTTTTTCTCTTCCCTCCCTCCTTCCCTCCCTTCCTTCCTCCCTCCCTCCCTCCCTTTCTTCCTTCTTTGTTCTATTCTAATTTCTTTCATCTATATTTTGTACTTTTCATTGTAGAGTTCTTTCCACTTCTTTGGTTAAACTAATTCTGTTTTTTGGTAGGTATTATAAACAGAATTTCTTTTTTTTAAATTTTTTTTTTAGTTGTAGATGGATGCAATATCGTTATTTTGTTTTATTTGTTTTTTTTATGTGGTGCTGAGGATTGAACCCAGTGCCTCACACATGCGAGGCAAGCGCTCTGCCACTGAGCCACAACCCCAGCCCTATAAACAGAATTTCTTGATTTTTATTTCATATAACTCACTATTAGCATATAGCAACACTACTCATTTTTGCATTTATTTTGTATCCTTCAACTTTGCTAAATTTGTTTATTATTTCTCATAGTGTTCTGGTGGAGTCTTTGGGGTTTCTAAATATGAGATTATTTCATTTGCAAACAGTGACAATTTGACTTTCTCTTTTCTAATTTGGATGCCCTTTAATTATCATTCCTGATTGTTCTGGCTAGGACTTACAGTACTATCTTGAATAGAAGTGGAGAAAATGGGCATCTTTGTTTTGTTCAATATCTTAGAGAGGAAGCCTTCAGCTTTTCTTCATTCAGTATAATGTTAACTGCTGCGTTATTATATATAGCCTTTATTGTGTTGAAATACATTCTGTCTATACCTAATTTGCTCAGAGCTTTTAATCATGAAAGAAAGTTGAATTTTTCATATGTTCTTTTTTGCACCTGTTGAGATGATCATAAAGTTTTTGTCCTTCATTCTGTCGATGTGATGTATTTTGTTTATTGATTTGTATGTTGAGCCATCTTTATATCCCTAGGATGAATCATACTTAGTTATTGTGAATAATCTTTGCTATGTGATGTTAGATTTAATTCGCTAGTATTTTGTTGAGAATTTTTGCGTGTATGTTTATCAAAGATATTAGACTATTGCTCTGTGTGTGTGTGTGTGTGTGTGTGTGTGTGTGTCTACCTGCACACTTGTTTGGCTTTAACATCAAGGTACTAATTCTGGTCTCATAGAATGAATTTGAAAGATTTCCCTCTCCTCATATTTTGAAATAATTTAAGAACTGATGTTAGTTATTCTTTAAATGTTTGGGAGATTTCAGCAGTGAAGTCATCTTATTTTGTACTTTTCTTTAATGAGAGACTTTTTTATTACTAATTCAATCTCATGACTCTTCATTGTTCTAGTCAGTCTTTCTATTTCTTCATGATTCAGTCTTGGTAATTTGTGCATCTCCAGGAAGTTGTTCAATTCTAAATTATCAAATTTGTTGGTGCATAATTGTTTATAATAAATTCTATTGATCCTTTATAGTTTTGTGGTGTCAGTTGTAAGGATTCATTTTACATCTTTCTCTATTTCCTATCTCTTAACATATTAATGTGGTTATTGCTATTTTTAACTGTTTTTATAGACTTCATACTAAAAATAATGAATGGTTTCTAGCGGAACTGCAAATTGATGCAACCACTCTGGAAAGCAGTAGGGAAATTCCTCAGAAAACTTGGAATGGAACCACCGGTTGACCCAGTTATTCCTCTCCTTGGCATATACCCAAAGGACTTAAATCAGTATACTACAGTGACGTAGCCACCTCAATGTTTATAGCAGCCCAATTCACAATAGCTAAGCTATGGAACCAACCTAGATGCCTTTCAAAAGATGAATGGATAAAGAAAATGTGGTGCATATACACAGTGGAATGTTACTCAGCCATAAAGAAGAATGAAATTATGGCATTTGCTGGTGGTAAATGGATGGAACTGGAGACTATCATGCCAAGTGAAATAAGCCAATCCCAAAAAACCAAAGGCCATATGTTCTCTCTGATATGTGGATGCTAACACACAAAAAGGAGGAAGAGGGAAGAATAGAAGTTCATTGGATTAGACATAGGGAAGTGAAGGGAAGGGAGGAGGGATGGAAATAGGAAAGATAGTAGAATGAATTAGACATAACTTTCTGTATTTATATATGAATACATGACCAGCGTAACTCCACACACTGGTCATAACCATGCATAATATTACAGATCAGGAGAGAGTAGCATAAGATGATCGCAGTACTAAAGGAAAGAAACTGTCAACTGAGAACACTGCACTGCACTGAGAACATCATGCATAACCACAGGAATGAGAAGTTATACTCCATGTATGTGTAGTATGTAAAAATACACTCTACTTTCATGTATATCTAAAAAAAACAAATAAAAAGCAAACAAAAAAGGGTAATGAATGGTGTATGCAGCACATTTACAATATTTTACAATATTCTACATTTGAATGTACAGCATTCTACATTTGTTTGTATAGTTGCTGTTACCAGTGAATTTTATACTTCCTAATGTTTTAGCCTTTCTTGTAGGACAGATTTTTTGGAGATATATTCTCTCAGCTTTTATTTGTCTGGTAATGTCTATCTCTTCATTATTTCTAAAGGCTAGCTTTTCTCAGTGCAATATTCTCAGTTGACAGTGTTTTTCCTTTAGTACTGTGATCATCTTATGTTACTCTTTCCTGATCTTTAATATTTCTGCTAAGGATTCTCTGTCAGGAAAATTTGAACCTTATTATGTATTATTTGTTTCTTTTCTCTTGTTGCCTTGAGGATCATCTCTTTGTTTTTAACCCTTAAGAATTTGCTTATAATATATCTTGGGGTAGAGTTGGTTAGGTTAAATCTGCTTGGTGATTTTTGACCTTCCTGTACTTGGATATTTGTATACTTTTCTAAGTTTGGAATTTTTGTGTTATTATTTCTTTTAATAAGCTTTATACCTCTTTGCCATTCTGAAGTCCTCGAATCCTAATAACCTAAATATTTGCTCTTTTAATGCTTTCCCAAAGTTCCTACAAATTTTCTTCATTCCTTTCATTCTTTTTTCTCTTCCAACTCTGCATTTTCAAATAATTTATATTCAAGTTTAACTCATTTTTTCTTTTGTTTGATCTTTTCTAATATTGCTGTCTATCATGTTTTATTTTGCCTAGTGTATTTTTCAGCTCAAAGATTTTTGTTTGATTTTTTTGTGATGTTTTCATCTCTTCATGAAATTTTTCTGTTAGAGTATTCAATTGTTTTTCTGTGTTGTGTTTAAGCTTGTTTAGTTTCTGGGAAATAGCTACTTAAAATTTTTCATCCAAGAGTTTACTCATGTGGGTTATGGCTGGTTTCTGCTGCTTTATTTTGACCGTTAGATGAGGTCATGGTTCCCTGAGAGTTTTCAGTGCTTGTTAGTGCAAGATATCATTCATGCATTAAAGGATTAAGTATTTATTCCAGTCTTGTGCCTTTCTCCCTAGAAATTCTAAGCAAACTATTTATTTTCTGTGAAACAGCAGTCACATTCACTATTTCAGCAGTAGATGGCAGTTTAAGTCCACTTGCAATGGGTCCACTGTTGGTCTATTGTCTCTATTTCAGTACTAGAGGACAATGCAAGCCTACATTTGCCCCAAATTCTCAGTTTGTGAGTTGTTTCATGTGAACCAAGAGAGTATCTAAAAAGGATAGTACATTCTTATAAGTGTCTCCCAGGGGATAGGGTATAACCAGAGGCCTCACTCACAGTCAGCAGACAGTGGTGAGACTCTGCAATATTTTGCCTGGCTCAGAATAGAATCATTGTGGGCTGAGTAGCAATGTGAACCCACAGCCTACTGAGACCAGCACAGAACTGGGGTAGGAACAAGGCCCACATTACTATTGGCTGCTTACTGCTAAGGTAAACTTATGGCCTAAGACCACTGCAATCAGTCATAGGTAATGCTTGCTAGAATAGGAATTCAATTGACTGTGTCTCTCTCTGACATTGAAACTTTAGAGGTTCTGTCCATGGGCACTGGCCTAAAGATAAGGGCTATTAGAATTGGCCCTGGATTTCCCCTGCCTGGCACTGAGTTCTAATACAAAGTCCTGGGCCTACCCCTAGTGAATGGAATCTTGCTTTGTACCGTGCAGCCTGAGGTTGGGGTAATGTTGGTGAAGGCAGCCCCTTTGCCACCAAGACTGATGCTAAGCAGGGTTGCAGCTGAGTCTTACATCTGAAAAGAACTGCACAGTATCAGAGATGCATTCAAGCCCGAGCCATGGATGATGCAGGCTGAAATATGAGTGTCCTATCAGGGTGCAGATCTCTAACTGGTACTGGGGTAGGTCTAAAGGATCCATCAGTGAGCACTTAGGGATAACTATGTTGCCCAAGGTTGGGAGAGGAGTAGTAGAGACAGTCCTTTAACCACCAAGGCTGATAATTAGCTGAGTCATCCATGATCCTTACAGTTGCAGGGGTGTACATAGTCTTGGTGGTGGTGGGAGGGTGGTGTACCCTGGCCCATTCCAAGGGTGGCAATAATGCAGGGCCAAACTCAAGTTTGTCTCATCAAGGTGCAGGTCTTCATCTGACTCTAGGGCAGGTCTAGAGATTCTATCTTCAGACTCTGGCCTGGGTATAAGGGCCTTTGTTTTCTGCCAGGTGCTGAGTTTCATCACAGCAGGCCAAGTACTGAGTTCCAAAGAGAAGTCCTGTGCTAACTTTCTTGCCCTTCTCCCCAGCAGGTGGTGTCTTGCTCTTAAATTATTTGAAAAAAAATTTTTTTCTTTAAATCGTATACTTTAAGGTTTACTCTTTTTGCAGTAAAATTGTATGAGTTTCGACAAATGCATAATATCATGTGTCCACCATTACAGTATCCTATGGAATAGTTTCATTGCCCTAGGATCCCCTGTATTTCAGCTATTCAACTCTTTACCCATCTCCCTGAACTCCATTTAGCCACTTCTTTTTACCATCTACATAGTTTTGCTTTGTATGGAATGTCATATAGTTGAATTATGTTACAGGAAGCCTTTTCATTACCTTTGCTCACTTAGTAACATGCATTCAGCTTTATCCATGTTTTTTGTGGTTTGATAGCTCTGTTTTTTAAATCACCAAATATTGCATTATATGAATATACCACCACCATTCATTCATTCATGCACCTGTTGAAAGACATCTTGGTTGTTTCTAGTTTTTAGCATTTACGAATATACTGCTAAAACATCCACATGTTTGTAAGAAATTGCCCAAATGTCTTTCAAAGTGGCTGTACCATTTGCATTCTCACCAACAATGAATATTCTCATTGCTCAGCATCCTTGTTAGTATTTGATCTGATCAGGTTTTGGATTTTAGCTATTCTAGCAGGTATGTAGTACTATCTCATTATGATTTTAGTTTGCATTTCCCTAATGACAAATTATGTTGAGCATCTTTTCATATGCTTGTCTTTGGTGAGGTATCTGTTAGATCTTTTAGCTGTTATTTGAGATGTATATTATTGTTTAGTTTTAAGAGTTCTTTGCATATTTTGAATATTATTCTTTTATCAGATATATATACCCCCCATTTACAAATTTTCTTTTCACCTTTTAATTCTTTTAACAGTGTTTTCTATAGAACAGAATTTTAAAATTTTAATAGAGTCCAACATAACAGTTTTATATTTTTTATTTTTTGGATCATGCTTTGGTGTTGTACTTTAAATTCATCTCCAAATCCATGGTCACCTAGATTTCTCCAAGTTTTGTCCCAGAAGCTTTATGGTTTTATGTTTTAAGTCTATAATTCATTTTGAGTTAGTTTTTGTGAAACTTTTGAGGTCATTTTTTCACAGAGATGCTTAATTGACAAGAGAACATATATTGGAAAGACTTTCTTTTGTCCACAAAATTGTCTTTTTTTTTTTGGAAGTATGTTCCTTAGTTAAAGATTGATTAAATCTATTTTGTGGATCTATTTCTGATAGCCTATTCTGTTCATTAATTTATATGTATATATATATTTGTTCACCAATACCACATTGTCCTGATTTATAGTCTTTTAGAGTAAATCTTGAAATTGGGTAATGTCAGTCCTCCAACTTTTTTTTTTTTGTATTGTGTTGGATCTTTTGCCTTTCTGTGTAATTTTAGGATGTTTTTCAATATCTACAAAATAAATTGTTGGGATTTTGATTAGGGTTGCACTGAATCTATCAGGTTGGGAAGAATTAACATCTTAACAGTTTTGAGTCTCTTAATCAATGAATGTGAAATTCATTGGTCTTTAATCTTACTCATTAGAAGTTTCTAAGTTTGTAGTTTTACATATATATAAAATATATGTAATTTATGTGGTTTTTTTTTTCTGTGTTTTCTATTCTATTCCATTGGTCTTCTTGCTTGTTTTTGTGCCAATACCATGCTGTTTTTGTTACTATAGCTCTGTAGTGTAATTTAAGGTCTGAGATTGTGATGTCTCTGCTTCATTTTTCTCACTAAGGATTGCTTTAGCTATTCTGGGCCTATTATTTTTCCAAATGAATTTCATGAAAGCTTTTTCTATTTCTATGAAGAATATCATTGAAATTTTGATGAGAATTGCATTGAATCTGTATACAGCTTTTGGTAGTATGGCCATTTTGACCATATTAATTCTGCCTATCCAAGAACATGGAAGGTCTTTCCATCTTCCAAGGTCTTCTTCAATTTTTTTCTTTAGTGTTCTATAGTTTTCTTTATAGAGATCCTTCACTTCTTTTGTTAGATTGATTCCTATGTATTTTTGGGGGGCCTATTGTGAATGAGATGGTTTTCCTAATTTTCCTTTCAGCTGATTCATCATTGGAATATAGGAATGTAATTGATTTATGGATGTTAATTTGGTATCCTGCTATTTTGCTGAATTATTTTATGAGCTCTAGAAGTTTTCTTTTGCAATTTTTTTGTCTTCTAAATATAGAATCATGTCATCTGCTAACAGAAGTAGTTTGAGCTCTTCTTTTCCTATTCATATCCCTTTAATTTTTTTCTTTTGCCTAATTGTTCTGGGTACAGTTTTAAGGACTATGTTGAACAGAAATGATGAAAGTGAGCATCTCTGTCTTGGTCCTGTTTTTAGAGGGAATGCTTTCAATTTTTCTTCGTTCAGAATGATATTGTCCTTGGGTTTGTTGTCTACAGCTTTTACAATGTTAAGTTATATTCCTTCTATCCCTAGTTTTCCCAGTGTTCTAAACATGAATGAATGCTATATTTTGTCAAATGCTTTTTCTGCATCTAATGAGATAACTGTGTGGTTCTTGTCTTTAATCTTATTTATGTGATGTATTACATTTATTGCCTTCCATATGTTGAACTAACCTTGCATTCCTGTGATGAACACCACTTGATCATGGTGCTCTATCTTTTTAATGTGTTTTTGTGATTTGTTGATATTTTATTGAGAATTTTTGCATCTGTGTTCATCAAGGATATTGGTCTGAAGTTTTCTTTCCTTGAGGTGTCTTTGTCTGGTTTTGGTATCAGAGTGATTCTAGCTTCATAGAATGTGTTTGGAAGAGTTCCCTCCTTTCCTATTTCACAATATAATTTGAGAAGATTTGGCATTATTTCTTTTTTAAAGGCCTGGTGGAACTTAGCTGAGAATCCATCTAGTCCTGGGCTTTTCTTTGTTGGTAAGCTTTTGATGGCTTCTTCAATTTCACTACTTGAAATTGATCTGTTTAAATCTTCTATATCCTCCTGGTTCAATTTGACTAGGTCATATGTCTCTAGAAATTTGTCAATATCTTCAAGATTTTCTAACTTTCTGGAGTCTAACTTTTTGAAATAGTTTCTGACTATCTTCTTTATTTCAGTAGTGTCTGTGGTGATAATTTCATTTTCATCATGGATTTTAACAATTTGAGTTTTTACTCTAATTCTTTCAAGTTAGCTTCACTAAAAATTTATCAATTTTTTATTCTTTTGAAGAATCACCTTTTTGTTTTGTTGATTTTTTGAAAATTTTTTTTTAAATTTCAATTTCTTTGATTTCAGCTTGGATTTTAATTATTTCCTGTCTTCTATTGATTTTGGTGTTTATTTGTTTTTTTTTCAGGGATTTGAGATGGAATGTTAGATTGTTTATTTGTTATATTTCTATTCTTTTAATGAATGAGCTCAATACTACAAACTTTTCTCTTAGAACCACCTTCATAGTGTCCCAGATATTTTGGTATGTTGTATCACTATTCTCATTTATTTCAAAGTAATTTTTAATTTTACCTCTGATACCTTCTGCTATCTATCTATCATTCAACAGTGAACTATTTGGTCTTCAGGCGTTAGAGTAGTTTCTACTTTTTGTCTTATCATTGATTTCTAATTTCATTTTTTAATGATCTGATAGAATGCAGGGTATTATCTCTATCTTTTTTGTATTTGCTAGGAGTTGTGTATTGTTTAGGATGGTCTGTTCCTTTGCTTTTTTCATGTTGTGTTTCTACCCATCTATCTGGATTGATCTGAAGCTACAGAGTTTCTGCTCTATGAGTTTATAGTGTTCTTGTATGTTTCCAGTACTTCACAGATGGGGGAGGAGGGAGCCCAATGATAGCAACAACCCATGCAAACAATATATAGCAATAGACCAAGTACTTAGTTCCTATTATGATGTATACACTATTAATTGGCACAATACACAGAAATAGTAGGGTTAGTAATTTCCATCAGTAAAACAGTAAATAATTATGTCTGGCACAAAATTAACAATAGGTGTTGTCTATGACTTCTGCCATATTAATTATTGCTATAGTATTGGTGATGGGGGCTGGTATTATATAAACCAATTAGTGTTAAGAGGTGTTAAGGATAGAGTTGATTAAGAGGAAAGAAGAAACAGGAAGGTAGAAATGTGTTTGTGATTTCAAAGGACGAATAGGGAAAATGTAGTGGTCCCATAGGATGTGTTAGTTATGAGGAAGGAAGAGAAAAAAAAAAGAAGTAAAAATTTACAGGGAGAATTAAAGAACAGTGGAATTTGGCTGTTAGCAAAAGAAAAGAGAGAGGGAAACAAGGGAACTAGAGTAGTGGGAAAGACAATAAAAAACAAAATCAAAATATACTAATTCAAAACCCCACCCTTCAAAAAACAGAGCAAAGGAAAAATAAGACTACCTTAAAAAAAAAAAGACTAGAAAATAAAAGACAGAAAAAAAAGTCTGTGTGTAAATGTCCTTGAATCACTCAGTACTCATTCAAAACAAAAAATAAAGAAAGAAAAATGAAAAATCTTGGTAAAAAATTGAGGAATCTTTTCCATTACAGTGGACAAAATAGTTAATGAGAATATATGTTTGCTGTCTGTGCCCATCTGATTTTTCTTTTTTTCATTTCTTCTTGAGGTATTCTTCTTGGAAATATGGGCCATGAGCTGTTGAGTCCTTCCTTATTTAATGTGGTGCTCACTGAGTTGCCAAATAGGGTTTAAGACCTCTCAACTTCCCTTGTTGGCTGAGTGGTATGAGGTGGGACAGGAAGAGCTGTTGGCTCCATTCCCAGGGTATATTTGATGCTTGGTTCTGTGAGAAGAGTCCCCATAGGTGGTGTTCCCAGGTGTGAGGCTCATTTTAATGAGGTTTCAAGTGCCTTAATGCATGACAAGTTTCTGGCAGTGTTGAGTCAATGTACCTTTAAAGCCCAGTAGATGCCGATCTACACTGGGAGGACTATATCCCAGGAGTCGCTCCAGGGTTCCACTTGTGGGAAGGGGCAGCTTATCCTTTGCCACTTCAGTTGCCCTTTCTGGCCTCCTGAGATCAATTGTTGAGGGTCAAGTGGCAGGCCAGGTGGTCGGCTGGGTGGCAAGTGGGCTGGGTAGGCTGGGCTGGCTGCGCAAGCTGAGTGCCAAATGCCTTCACATTCACCCAAATTCCTGACCTGCTGTAGTTGGCCTTGTGAGCCCCTGTGAGCCACCAAACTCAAAAGTGTTAGAGGGAGCTAGGTTTTACTCAGCCTCTCCTAGGCAAAATGCTCTCAGTGTTTGATTTTCCCTGGGTTTGGTAGGCTCAGTTAATTCTTTGCTAGGCTCAGATAAGTTTAGGTGGACCCAGCAACATACTTCCAGATCTGAGTTCCCAGTTCCCATTGGCACCTGTGTGGTAGTTCCAAGATGACATCCCCGTGGATGATTGGTGAACTTGGGTATCTTTTGTAAACCCATTTAATGAGTTGAGCAGCCTCTAGATTGCCTAGGGGAGGCTGCCCCTCCCATCTCAGGATGTTCCACACTAAGCTAAGCCTGTATATGGTGTTTCTCAGTTTTTCATGTCTTTATGTGCTAATTCCACTGCTCTGGATAGCAGTTTATTTAGAATCTGTCCCTTTTCCTTATTTAATGTACCCAAACTTTCTAATTTTCTAAGCCTCTCTGTCGAATGTTGAATATTAGTGAAATTCTTTTTTCACTCACCTCTGAAGGAAGCAATATTTTGGCTGCTTGAGTCCTGGGTAGCTGAGAGAAATGCTGCTTCACTCTAATCTGCCATTGTGATCTCCCCCCTCTATTCTTAATTGTTGAGAGTCGTTATCATGAATTCATATTTGATTTGATTTGTATATTGATACCAATATTTATGATAGATATTTATCTGAGGTATTTCTTCTTTATGTAATGTATTTATTTGATTTTAGCATTAGAATAATTCTGGCCTCAAAGAAGGAGTTAGAAAATTTGCTTTGCTTCAATTTCTGAGAGAAGTTGTAATGACTTGGTATCATTTATTTCTTATATATTTTTGTGGAATTCACCAGAGAAGCCATCAGGGCCTGGTGGTATTTTATTTAAAGGTTATAAATTATTGCTACAATTTCTTTAATAGATTTAGGTCTGTTTAAATGATCTTTTTGTGTGTGTGAATTTTGGTAATTTATTTCTTTTGAGGAATTGATCCATTTCATACTCATTATCAAATATGTAGGCATAGAATTATTCATAGTATTTCTATTGGATCAATAGTTAAGGCCTTCTATTTCTTATTTTAGTAACTTTTGCCTCCATTTTCCCATGTTTAACCTGGCTAGAAGTTAATTGATTTTATTAGTCTTCTCAAAGAACCAGCTTTTGATTTAAAATTTTTTTCTTTTGTATTCCAAATTTCATTGATTTTTGCTCTAATTTGTATTATTTCTTTTTAAATGCTTCCTGTAGACTTAAATTGTTCTTCTTTATTTAGTTTACTAAGTTTGAAGATGAACTATTGATTTTAGATTTTTCTTCTTTCCTAATACGTGCATTTAATGCTGTAAATGTCCCTTCAAACACAGCTTTTGGCAAATCGCATAAATTTTGATAAATTGCTTTTTCATTTAGTTCAAAATATTTTTAAGTTTCTTTTGGGATTCTTCTTTGATCTGTGTGTTACTTGGAAGCAAATTGTTTAATTTCCAAATACTTTGGGATTTTCCAGATATCCTTTAGTTATTGATTTCTAGTTTAATTCCTTTGTGGTCTGAGAACATACTTTGACTTATCTCCATTCTATTAAATTTATTAAGGTGCTATTTATGACCAAGAATGTGGTTTATCTTGGTGAGTGTTCTTTATGAGCATGAGAAGAATATGTATTCTGCTATTGTTGAATAAATGTCCTACTAATGTCAACTAGATTAAATTGATTGATGGGGTTGCTCAGGTTAACTGTATCCTTACTTTCTTCCTGCTTGATCTGCTATTTACTGAGTGGGTTTGTTTATTTCTTCTTGTAGTTCTAATAGTTTTCGTCTCACATAGTTTGATGCTCTAATAAGTACACACACATTCAGAATTATTATATCATGTTTTCTTGGGGGAAATTAATCCCTTTATCAGTATGTAATGCCCCTCTTTATCCCCGATTATTTTCCTTGTTCTGAAGACAGATTTGTCAAAACTTCATGTAACTATTCACTTTCATTTGATATGTGTTAGCATGGAATAACTTTCTTTATCCCTTCACTTTTAACAGTGTACGTATTTGTGTATACAAATAAGCACACACATGAATATACTTAATATTTTAAATGTATGTAATATGTATATATTTAAAATACTAAGTATATTCATGTATATATATACTATGCATTTATTTAAACATATGTATATATTTATATATAAATTTATATTGTATATTTATATAGAATTTATTGTTATATCTTTAATGTGTATATATATTTAATTATATATTTAATTTAGGTAAAGATTGATGATGGAGGTAAGTTCAGGGTATTATGAAACAAAGAAATAACAGGATTAAGTCTGCCCAAGGGAGTCAGGGACAACTTAAGATGAAGGTGATAGAATCTAGCTAGTTCTTGAAGAAGGAAAAAGTATCCTGGTAAGGGAAGAAATGGTGCATTTCAGGCTGAAAGAGGGGGTATATACTGAAATAAAGTAGAGTGGGGAGTGGGGTGTGAGGCGAGGATGCCAGTATAGGTTAAGATGGGGGATTCCTATGAAAAAGAGAGAAATGCCATGCAAATAAGTTTAGTTTGTATGCTGAAGGCAGAAGATTAGGGAGCCTCTAAGCTCAAAATATGGCTCAGGGACCAAAATACCTCCATTACCTGGGGTCTTGCTCTAAATGCAAAATCTTGGATTCTATTTCTAATTATTGAATTAGAAGTTGCATTTTAGCAGTATCTCAAGGTATTCTTATACACTTTAAATTTTGAGAAGTGCTGGTATGGAGAGCTCTGGGCAGGGATTATAATAGCCAGATTTGCATTTTGGGAATCTTTTCACTGAAGCAACTAATTTTTTTTTTTTTTTTTTTTACAATGAAGTATCTTCCTGTTTCTTGTCTGGAGTCATATGCCTGGCAGCTAGTGTTCTAGAAGCAGGTGGAAGATTGCTGCTGTGAGTCTCAGTGTCAGCCTCATCCTGCATTGTGCCTCCTCTCACCATTCGGGCATTATTTCACTCAGTCGGGACCTTCTACAGAGAATAAACTTCTGGTTTATTGAATGGAGTGAGGGTGGATACTGCTTTGTAGGGGTAAGATCAATGGACTCAATTGTATGTATTTATCAATACCCTTTTTCTCAGCCTCACACCTTATGGTCTATGATGCTTCTAGGAATGGAAGAATAAATTGGTTTATTTCCCAAAGTTAATACTCCCTAGTATTATACCTTCTGCTCTGCTAAGACAGGTAACATATCTCTATCTACTTCTTGTTTTCTAAAATTATTCTGAACTCTCTCAAGCACTATTATCTGGCTTTCTGTCCTCTTTGTATTTAAAGATTGTTGTTCCTTTAATGAGTACTTAGTTGAGTTTGGGAGGAAGAATAATTTCTTCCATGTTTAACAGAAATTTTGAGATTGTTCTTTAATCGCCATTGTTTTCCTAATAATTTAACTTGGAAAAAAAAAAGCAATCCTTTTCATAAAACAAAGTGTACTCATTTTAAGAGTATTCTGATGAGTTCTGATCCCTAATTAAGATATACAACATTTCCATCAACCCATGTTTTCCTCCTGTGGTGGGCAGCTTCTGAAAAGGTCCTTAATAATCCCCATTTCTTGGTATTCACTTCCTATGTAATCTCTTCTTAAATGTGAGCTACACATACAATAACTTGATTCTAATGAACAGAATATTGGTAAATGTAATGGCACATTACTTCTGAGAGTAGATTACAGAGATGGTGACTTCTTTCTTGCTGGCATTCCCTTGCTCTCTTGCTTGCTAACTCTGATAAAGCTAGCTTCAATATTGTGAGATTCCCTATGAAGAGGCCAACATGTCAGAAAACTGAAGATGTCCTCTGGCCAACAGTTTATGAGGAAATGAGACCCTCAGTTCAACAACCTATGAAGAACTGAAGCCTGCTAACAACCAGGGTGAGTTGAGGAATATGACTGAAGCTCCAGCTGGCAAGCATTACGAGTCATTTGAGTCATGTCAGATTTCTGATCCACAGAAACTGAGACATGGTAAGTGTGTTCAGCCACTACATTTTGGGGGTAATTTGTTCTAAAATAGTAACTAATTAACATAACTCAGACCCTTTGCAGTCAGCCTCTCCTAATCCCAACCTGAGGATTAGCAGGTCAATCTGTTATTATAGGTTTATTTTCCTTTTCAAAATTTAAATAATGTAGTATTTATTTATTTTTGTTATTTATCTATGTTTTCATATTTATTCATTTTGTTGCATTGGTTCATTTTTATTGCTGAGCAACTTTCCATTGTATGGATATAATTTGTTTTTCCATTTACCCATTGGTGAACATTTGGGTTGTTCCCATTGTTTAGTTACCATGAATAAACCTGCATGAATATTCATATTTAATCTTAGTTTCTCTTGGGTAAATATCTGGGAATAGAATTGCTGCATTGTATGTTAGGTACAGGCTTCTATGTTTCTCTTTTTAAGAAACTACCAAACAGTTCTCCAAAGTGTTTGAACCTTTGTTGAGATTTTCCTTTCTTTTTAGCTTTTAGCTATTGACAATGATGCCCCTTGATGTGGTTTTCTTTATATTTATCCTGCTTGTGGTTCTTTGAGATTGACTTGCAAGTTAATACTTTTATTTAATTCAGAAAACTTTGCCAACTATTTTTTAGAATAGTTTTGTGTTCTCCTGGAATTCCAGTTATACATATGTTGAACTGTTTAATATTTTCCCACATATCTCATAGGTTATTTTATTTAATTTTTAATATTTGTTATTTGGATTGCATAACTTCTCCTGATTTACTTACAAGCTCATCTTCATTCTATTGAACTTATCTTGTCAACTTTTCAATTCAATTATAATAATTTTCAGTTTCTAGAATTTCTAATGGTTTCCATTTGTCCATTGAAATTCTCTCTTTACTCACTAGGACTGTATACTAATTTATATTTATTTTCCTTTAATATTGAAAGAATATCTGTAAAAATGATTTAAAGTGTTTGTCTGCCAAATCAAACAATTTTGATTGACTGCCCTGCTTTTCTGTTTCTTTGTATAGCTAGTAATTCTGGGTTGTAAACTGTATAGTGTAAAATAAATGATGTAGTGATTATAGATTCTTTCATATTCTTCTGAGAATTTTTTTGTCCTACTACACAGCTGTGTTAGATTTTCATCACTGTGACAAAATACCTGAGAAAGCCACCTTGAAGCAGGAAAGATTTATTTTGCCTCACAGTTTTCAGGGGTTTCAGTCCATGGCCACTTGGCCCCATTGTTGTGGGTCTGTGGTGAATCAGAATGTTGTGGCAGGGAGCATGTGATGAAAATGTGAGGTCATCGCAGTCAGGCTTTTCCACATGAGAAAGCAAGGAGGGAGCATTCCCCAATACATTTTTTTTTAAAAAAAATTCAATAATCACAAATGAAGGTGCTTTCAGGTATAGACACATACCCATATGTTTCTGAGCTTTCTTGGAAGTTCTGTTTGTTTATTATTGTGCCAGAACCATTCTTTTAAAGTATTGGAGCTTTATGATACTTGTTAGTATTTGTCAGACTAAGCCATTGTTACTATTTTTCTTTTTCAAATATTTTATTAATTCTGGATTCTATTTTTTATATATATCAGGATAATTTTGATGATTGAAAACTTTTGTTAGGTTGGTTATTGAAGTAGTTTATAGTAATCTTAGAACAGACATTTTTAATATAGAATTTCTCATCTAGGATACTATGTTTCTTTGTTTCTTTCCTTTAAAATGTTTTTTTTAATTAGTGGAGATCAAACCCAGGGTCTTATACATGCTAGACAAACGCTTTACCACTGAGCTATATCCCAATCCTGTGTTTCTTGATATTAAAGCTTGTAAAAGTTTTCAGTAAATTTTTTAGTTTTTTAAGAAGTTTATTTATTTATTTTTGAGGGGGTACTGGGGACTAAACTCGGGGCACATGACCACTGAGCTACATCCCCAGCCCTATTTTGTGTTTTATTTAGAGACAAGGTCTCACTGAATTGCTTGGTGCCTTGCTTTTGCTGAGGCTGGCTTTGAATTCTGAATCTTCCTGCCTCAGCCTCCTGAGCTGCTGGGATTAAAGGCATGTGCCAGCATGCCCAGCTTGTAGTTTTTATTTACAGATAACATAAGCACTTTAAAAAAAAAAAACTTCAAAGAAATTTTTTTTTCATTATAAGCATACTTACAGAATATAAATGAAGTATTTAATTATTCCTAAGGGTAATTTGTGTGCATAAGAAAGATTATTTTTAAGATGTTAATACTAGCATTTCATTTATCAAAATTATAAATTATAAAGCTATATTTTCCTTAATCTTTAAGTTCAAGTTACAAACCTAGTTATAAAATTATTGAAATGCAAACAAAAGTTTAAGTTTCTCTTGATTAAAGTTTAATTAAGGCAAGATGAACAGAATATAGTCCCCTTATCAGTCCCATTTACAACTTAGTTAAATTTATTCAATAATTAAAACTGTATTTATAAGTTTAACATAATTGATTTTTTTTCAGCACTTCATATGTCTCTAACAAGTGTGGTCTTCCAAATTCTTGAACAAGTCTATGAAGTATCATAGAACAAACTGATAAATGTGGCAAATCTTTAAAAAAAATTCCAGTGCTGTTTAAAAACTTAGCTAGAGTCTTTTATAACTTTTGACTTAAAACTATAAAATCAGTTACTCAATTGCATGTTGTAAAATGGAATCATTGTTCTAATATTTTAGATTTTCTTATATCCCCCCAAACTCTGAAGCTGTACAATCACTTTAAATATGAAGTATACACGGATTGTTCCAGCAATTACTAATAGTTATACCTGAGTGTAGCACCAAAGGATTAATATAATAGTTTTATTTATTTTCTCATCTCTATATTTGGTTTGAAACTTCATAGTGTTAAAAGACACCCGTTAGGGAAATGATTTTATCATTCAGAGCCAACAAGAGTTATTCTCCCTATCAAATTAGAGGAGAGATTTCAGCAGAATAAAGCTGTTTATGGGCCACAGATTTTTGGCCAGACACTAGATCTGATTCTCCTAGAGCCACTCAGTGACATGTTGATTCAGTTTTTCCTAGTCACTAAAAAGCAGGGACTCCAAGTCCATATCCGTTGGGAGGGATTACTATTTTCTGGATTTAAAATTTACCATTACTTAACCCTACTGTCTGATATGAAGTTTGCAGCCTCTTGCTCAGTTTGTTTCACATGTTTAAACTTATTTCCTGCTTGATTATACTTTGAATTTTTTCCAGATCCTTCTGTATGTCCTGGCCACACTTTGATAGCTCTTTACTGATATAGAGACTGAAGTCATTCTCATGATAACCAAGGATATTACATAAACATCCATTTATCCAATACCTTAGCCTCATCAAAACTTAACATTTTATTTTAGGTTTTAAAAAATAATAAAAAAACATTTTGGCTCACAATATGTGGAGAAGAGGGAGGAGTGGAGGTTCACTGGATTGGACAGGGGAGAGTGGGGGAAAGGGAGAGGAGATAGGTATGGGAAACAAAGTAGAATGAATCAGACATAACTTTCCCATGTTCATATACGAATACACGACCAGTGTAACACCACATCATGTACAACTACAAAAATGGGAACTTATAGTCCATGTATGTATGATATGTCAAAATACATTCTATTGTCATGTATAACTAAAAAGAACAAATAAAAAATTGAAAACAAAACAAAACATTTCTGATATAGTTGAAGCTTCCAAGGTGCTATTCTCTGATTTCATTTTCTCCCTCTCCAGAGGAATATGCCCCTTAATTTTATTCATAATTTCCAAGTATCTTTTGATTTATCATAACGTGACCATGCCAATAAAAATATTGTTTTTTATATTTTCAAATTTATGCATGTATTATTTTTAATCATCATTTTGCAACTTATTTTTTGGTAATCAGTATTATATTTTTGAAAATTGCTAATGTTGATGTATGTAGCTCCAGTTAATTTAACTTCTGTGTAAAAGGAATTTCCAAGCATTTCTAAAATCTATTATAACATACAAATGTACTAGTAAATGTATTATTCAATATTTTTTTGAAATTTTTGTAAGTATTATTTTATAATTATCATTCTGCAACTTCCTCGTTTTGGGAATTATTATTTTATAAATCTCATGTTTTTACATGAGTAGCTGAAGTTAATTTAACTGTTGTATAATAAGAATTTATTCAGTAAATATATTACAATTTATTTTTCCATTTATTTGGTTCATGAAATTTATTTTTTAAATTATAAAAATTAGTGCAAGTAATATATTTTTATATGCCTCTGTGTACCATATGTGTGTTACAGTTTTCTTAAATGATATAAGTGGAATTTCTGAGTTGAAGACCTACATTTTTAACTTTATAATTTTCAAACTGCTCTCTTGCCATTTATGAGAGTTCCTACCACTCATTCTTGCCAATATGTGTTTTCAAATTTTTGTAATATGATGTATGTGAGATAGTTTCTCCCTCTTGTTCTACTTTAGAATTCCCTGGTTACTAGTGAGATGGAACATTTTTCTTCTACTGACCATTTGTCTTTCCTTTTCTATATATTGCCTGCTCACATGCTTTAACCATTTCTCACTGTCATTTATTCCCCTTAAGATGGTTTGTAAGCCTTTTATAAATGCTGATTTCAATTCTTTGTTACTTTTATGTGTCAAGATATCATATTTTAACTTTGGTGTCAAATTCATCAGTAGTCTTATTGTTTGTGTTTTTGTGAGGTAATAACATTTCCTGTGTTGCCTTCTAAAAGTTTTTAAAATTTTGATTTTCATACTTACGTCTTAATTCACTCAGAATTGATTTTTTTTTGTATGTGGGGAATAAAGGAATTTCTATTTCTAAATAAATATCTCCATTTATTAAATGATTAGTTTGTGCTCCACTTATGTGTATTGCCATCTCCATCGTATGTCAAATTTTCATGTATGTATGAGTCTGTTTTCAGATTTGCTACACAGAATATGTGTGTGTGAAATCTCTAATTCAAATTTTTTCTATTTTAATGATTATAACTTTATATATTTGTGATTTGTTTTTCATTTGCAGTTTAGACTTGCTTATCAAGTTTAGAAAAAATTATGCTGGAATTTTGATGGAATTGTATTGAATTAATGGATTTTATTTGAATAGCATTTATCATTTTAATGAATCTTTGTGAACTTGGTAAATACCAAGAAAAGGAAAATACACTCTGGTTTTTGCCTCTTGCGAGGATAGGCTTTTGTTTATTTTGTTTATTCATTTATTAATGTCTTTGAGTTATTATATCCTTTATTAATAATGTGTAATTTTCCCACCAAATATATCATATATTTTTGTTAAATTTACACATATATTCTTTATAGTTTTCATTTCCGTTGCAAATAGGATATATATTCTTATAATCTTTGAAAAATTGCCTGTGGATATTTAAATGATTAATTTAAAAATGTTAACATGTCTTATGAGTTATAATAATTTGTAGAATTCTTAGAGTCTTTTCCCTCTGTATAGAAAAAATCACACCATCTGGGGGTAAAGTCAGTTTTAAGTTTTATTTTTCTATTTTTTAAAATTTCTTTTAGTTGTAGGTGGACACAATACCTTTATTTTATTTATTTATATGTGGTGCTGAGGATCAAAGCCAGTATTTCACACATGCTAGGCAAGCGCTCTGCCACTGAACCACAACCTCAGCCCTTCTTTTTCAATTTTTATTTGCTTTATTCTTCTGTCTTATTGTATTGATTAGGACCTACTGTCTAATGTTGAATTAAGCAATGTTGGTGGGTCTTTGTTTCATTTCTGACGTTATTGTTAATGCATCTCAAATTATATCTTTGACTATGATATTTAGTAAGTTTTTGTATCATGCTTAATAATATAGGTTATGAGATTAAGGAAGTCATCTCCTATTCCCAATTCCTTAAGGTTTTGTTTTGTTTTTTTAACATGAATGGGTGTTAACTTTGGTCAAATACCTTTTTAGCTTTTGGATCTTTAATTGGAATGACCAAGAGTCCCTGGGATGTTTTGGAAAACTTACTTTGGCCATAGGTCAGATGTGCTGGCACATGCCTAAAATCCCAGGTACGGGAAGGCTGAGGCAAGAGGATGGCAAAAGTTTAAGGCTAGACTGACAATTTAGTGAGGTGAGTTCTTGTCTGAAAAAAAAAAAGAAAAGGAAAATACACTCTGGTTTTTGCCTCTTGCAAGGATAGGCTTTTGTTTATCAATTCAATTTCTTTAGGCTTTCATGTTTATCTGTTAAGACATTCTATTTCTTCTTAAGCCAATTTTGGTAATCAACAATTTTTGTAGAAATTTATCCAATTTACATTTTCAAATCTATTTGTATTGAATTTATAATATCTCTTTTTTTTCACACTCTTCTAAAATCCTGTTCCTTTTTTATTTTCTATATTTTTTACTTGTGCTTCTTCTCTTTTTTCTTGATCAGTTGCGCTTTGGGTTTGCTCGGTAGTTTATAGAGCAACCGCGCCCCCCCATATTATTAGCATTCTATATAATTTCTTTGCATTCTGTTTCATTTAATTTTAACTTTCAACTATATTCTTTTTTTTTTATTTAGGCTTACATGTTAACAGTGTAAATGATTCATTGTGCATAGATAGAGGATAACATATCAATTCTCTAGTTGTGAGTTGTATAGAATCACAACATATAGGCAGTCATACATAAAGTTAGGGCTATGATGTCTATCATATTCCACCACCCTTGCTGTCCCCATGCCCCCTCCTCCCTTACACCCCTGTGAACAGCGATCCACCATTGTTCCCATGTCCTTCCCCACATTATGGATCAGCATCCACTTATCAACGAGTACATTCGGCATTTGGTTTTCTGAGATTGGCTAACTTCACTTAGCATGATATTCTCCAACTCCATCCATTTACCTGCAAATGCCATAATTTT
>CM053403.1:108237045-108397292 GCA_028644305.1 Xerus rutilus | reverse complement strand
TCAACTATATTCTTTTGTTCCATTTTGTTTGATTTCTGATATGATATCTTGAGTTGAGCATTTTATTTTTTGTCTTTAAAACATTTAAAAAATATTTTAGTTGTAGATGGACATAATATCTTTATTTGATTTATTTATTTTTATGTGGTGCTGAGGATCGAAGCTAGTGCTTCATATGTGCAAGGCAAGTGCTCCGCCACTGAGTTACAACCCCAGCCTTCTTAAAACATTTTTTGCCGAGTGACTTTAAAGCTATAATCTCAATTTTAATATCCATATAGCTCACTAGTTTCCATATATACCACTTTATTTCTATTCAGTTCTAATGTTTTAATACTTTCATTTTAATTTAATCTTTTGTCCATTTTTTAAAGTTCATTTAAAAAATGTTTTCACTCTTTTAATGGGCTACTACAAAATTTAAAGTTACACACGAAAAGCTGGGGGTTGAGAATTTCCAAACATGCAATTTTAAAAAACTATTAGCTTTCTAGTTTGATTGCATCAAAATCAGAGAACATGGCTTGTATGATATTGATTTTTTGAAAACACCAAAATAGACATGTAGACCAATGGTACAGAATAGAAGACACAGAGACAAACCCATAAAAATACAGGTATCTCATACTAGACAAAGGCACCAAAAACACACATTGGAGAAAAGATAGCCTCAGTAGGTAAAGAGAGAGCCTACATTCTGGGAGCAAATTTTTGCAACACACCTATCAGATAGAGCACTAATCACCAGAATATATAAAGAACTGAAAAAAATTAACACCAAAAAACCAAACTACTCAATCAATAAATGGGCTAAGGAGCTGAACAGACACTTCTCAGAAGAAGTTATACAATCAATCAACAAATATATGAAAAAATGTTCAATATCTCTATCCATTAGAGAAATGCATATCAAAACTACTCTAAGATTTCATCTCACACCAGTCAGAAGGTGGTTATCAAGAATAAAAACAATAAGTGTTGGTGAGGATGTAGGGAAAAGGCATGCTCATACATTGCTGGTGGGACTGCAACCAATCTAGAAAGCAGTATGGAGATTCCTCAGAACACTTGGAACAGCATTTGACTCAGTTATCTCATTCCTTGGTCTATACCCACAGGACTTAAAAACAGCATACTACAGTGATGCAGCCACTTCAGTGTTTATAGCAGCTCAATTCATAATAGCTAAACTATGGAACCAACCCATATGCCCTTCAATAGATGAATGGTATATATACACAACAGAATATTACTTAGCATTGAAAGAGATTAAAATTATGGCATTTGCAGGTGAATGGATGGAGCTGGAGAATATAATGCTAAGCGAAGTAAACCAATCCCAAAAAATCAAAGGCCGCATGTTCTCTCTGATAAGTGGATGCTGATCCATAATGGGGCAAGTGGAGGTGCAGGAACAATGGAGGAACTTTGGTCAAATAGGATGAGGGAGGGGAGGGGACATGGGGGCAGGAAAGATGATGGAATGCGATGCACATCATTGCCCTAGGTACATGTATGACTGCACATATGGTGTGACTCTACATCGTGTACAACCAGAGAAACGAAAAATTGTGCTCCATTTGTGTCCAACAAATCAAAATGCATTCTGCTGTCACCTATACCTAATTAGAATAAATAAATTTTTAAAAAATAAAAAATAAATAAAATAAAATATAAGATATATTCAAATTTTATAAAAATTATATGCTTAATTCAAAAATTGTATTTATCATATTTAGAAAGAGAAGTCTCATATATATGTGTCACAAAGTTGAATTTAATATTTGAGATTCCAATTTTTGTGATTACTGAAAATTAGGGATTATTTCCTCCATGTTATTTATTTCATTTAATACTTATTTTCCTTGTGTTTTTGCACTCCATATTTCCTTTCATACCACATTCTCCCTTTTCCATTCTCACAGCATTTGGAAATTCTGGGTGATATTTTAGAAACATTCATAGTAAAGTATAAATTTTTTGCAAACAGTTTTTTTCATTTCATGTGTTTAAGCTCTTCTTCAACATGGTAAAGAACTTATCCAACACTGAACTCTTTCCTCCTGCCTTGCCCCTCTATCATCTTATTCTTGTTATCTACAGCAGTGCTATTGAACCACATATTGAATTAAATTAAATTAATTAATTAATTTTGTGGTACTGGGGATGGAACCCAGCTCTCACCCATACTAGGCAAGCCTTCTGCCACTGAGCTCAATCCCCAGCCTTTCATGGTAATTTTAAATATTGTAGTAGCCAATTAAAAGAGTGAAAGAAATAGGGAAAACAATTTTAATAATATTTTTCCTTAGCTTACATCCAAAATATATTCCAAAAAATTATTGAAATATTTTGCATTCTTTTTTCATACTGTTTTCAAAATCCAGAGTGTATTTTCCACTTTATCATACCTCCACTCAGACCAGCCACGTTTGAAAGCATTCAGGAGCTATGTAGAGCTAGTAGCTAACACGTTGGGTAGCTCCGGTCTACAGTTTCATTTTTACCTATGTTAAACACAAAAATGACCTATAATTAGCAATTATAAATAATAATTACTGAACATATTGCATATATTTAAATTTATTAACAAGCTCATCCTTTTTAATGCTCATTATTGTTTTTTAAGTCTCTTGTTTTCCCCCTGGATTTGCTTTGCTTTTTTGCTAAAACATATCATTTGCAGTTCTTTTAGTTTGAGACAGGCATAAATCTTTGTAGGTCTGAAATGTTCTATTTTGTTCTCATTATTGAATAATGGTTGAGCTGGTTAGAATCCTATGTTGACAATCATTTTCCCTTTGGGTTTTAAAGTTGTTACTCCATCCTCTTTTGCCTTCAGGTAATAGGCCTGGCTTCTGTCCCTGTCTTTAGCAGAGGGCTGTTAAGGCTCTTGACTCTAAGAACTGCCTTCCGGAGTTATCTGCTTGCCTCTGGATAGAAGGTGAGCTGGCTCAGAGCTTCAGTTTTACTCATTGCTTTGTAATTCTCTTCAGCTTCTGATCTATGGTGATGCTTATTTTATTTTTGAGCTAACTACCCTTTCTAGTATTCTATTTTGCATTTTTCTGTCATTAACAGTGTATGTCAAATCATAAACTGATACAACCATCCTGTCCAGAAATCAGTAATTTTGTTAAAGTGGAATCTCAAATATTTAATTTATTGTTTTGTTGCATCTGTAGTATCTTTTAAAATATATAACTTCTATTTTTGCATTCATGGCATGCAGAAGAGATAATTTTTGTACACATTTGTAATTACATGCCTTCCTTTCTAATTAGCTCTGTTCATTGTTAAAACTGATTTTGTAGGTACAAGGCAAAATAGCTTGAAAATATTTTACCTTTTTCTGTTCAGACATGGTTTGCATAATTTTCTTTTTCAATTTTATTGTGTGGGTTAGAACTTTCAAATTAGTTAGCAGTGTTGACAAATAATATTCAAATTTTGTCCTTGACTTTAGAGATTTATCTAAGGTTTAATCAAGTATGATAGTGGAACTCTATTCAAAATAAACATTCTTGATTAGGTTAAAGGAGTATACTTCTATTTCCAGTTTACAAAGTCTTTATAACAAATCAGAAATTACTGCTAAATTCTTTTAAATGCCTTTCTGCTTCCCTCAAGATAGTCATATGTTTTGATTTATTATTGCGTTAATGTATATTGATTTAACATAACAGAATCATCCTTCATTCTTGGAATAAACCATATATAGTCATGGAATATTATTCTTTTAATATACTGCTAGATTCCATTGCTAATAGTTAAGTTAGAATTTTAGATTAAAATAACAAGTGATATTAACTTGTAGTTTTCATTTTTGTGCTTTCTTAGGTTTTCATTTGACAGTTATGCAGACTTTGTAAAATTAACTGGGAAGCTTTCCATCTTTTCATACGCTCTGAGCAAGTTTAAATAGCATGAGAATTATCTGTTTTTGAAAGTTTGAAAGAATTCATCTGTGAAACCCAAGGTGATTGTTTCTAATTGTTATGTTTTACATTATGCACCTTCTATTTCAAAAGTGATTTTTAATATTTGCAATTAGTTGTTTAACCAGACGTGTAGCAGTTATTCATGCTTAGCCCTTTGACTTGTGTAATTGCTCACCGTCTTCATTTTATACTGCCATTCCTCCATCCTTGAATTTTCGTTTAAATAATGCTTTACAACTCTTAAAAGAAGACTATAGCCAGGCGTGGTGGTGGTGAATGCCTGTAATCCCAGCGGCTCGGGAGGCTGAGCCAGGAGGGTCCAGAGTTCAAAGCCAGCCTCAGCAAAAGTGAGGCGCTAAGCAACTCAGTGAGACCCTGTCTCTAAATAAAATATAAAATAGAGCTGGGGATGTGACTCAGTGGCCAAGTGTTCCTGAATTCAATCCCCAGTACAAAAAAAAAAGACTATATATATTCAGATCTCTTACTAATGTGATCATATCTTTTATTTGTACACAAATAATAATTCTCCTGGAAATAATTCTTGATTCACAACTTCTTTTCAAAACCATGTAGACTTTTCTTCTAGTGTTTAGTCCTGCAGCATAGATTTCTAATGCAGTCTAATGTTTATTCCTTCTCAGATAATCTGTTTCTGGAAGAAAAAAAAAAAAGTACTATTCCTAGATCTTTAGAGGACTTTTATCTGTATTTGGTAATTTGAAAAATCTAAGAGATGTTTAGACCTGGGTCTCAGCTTGCTGATTTTTGCCTTGAATGTAATTTACTCTTTTAATGTGCATTCCCACATCTTTCTTTCTTTTTTCTTTTTTTGATTTTTAATGTATTTCATTTACATATATCTTACATATCGAGTCATGTACCACATAACAATGGTTCAGGCAATGATGTGCTATATACACAGTGGAGGCTGAATAAAATTATATTGCTTGGTGACATGTTAGCCTCTTAGTTTGTGTAGGTATACTCTATGATGTTAACACTATGATAAAATTGCACAGCAACACATTTCTTAGCATGTACCCCCATTGTTAAGTGAAGCATGGCTGTATAAAAAGCCATTCACTTTGTTTTCATTTTTCATAAAAATTAATTCTAATCCTTGGTCTTGATTATTTATTTGTATTATAGATATTTGATGGCTTATTCTTCAACAGGCTTTAGTTTCAGTACAAATACATAACTTATAATATCTATTATAAACTTTTGCTCTTCGATTTTTCCCTTTGTATTCTGGCTTGATTTGCTGATATGCTTTTAGTTTCTTTATAATTCTTTCTTTCTTTCTTACTTTTTGGTATCAGGGATTGAACTCAGGGGCACTCAACCACTGAGCCACATCTCCAGCCCTATTTTGTGTTTTATTTAGAGACAGGGTCTCACTGAGTTGCTTAGCGCCTCACCGTTGCTGAGGCTGGCTTTGAACTTGCAATTCCCCTGTCTCAGCCTCCCTAAGTGCTGGGATTACAGGCGCTCTCCGCTGTGCCCGGCAGTTCCTTTATAATTCTTTCTTATCTCCTCCATATTTCTCTTTCCTTGCCTTTCTACCCTTTTCATTTTTTAACTTTTTAAAGAATACTTGCCTTTATTTTTGCATTCTTCAGAGCATACCAAAAAGTTTTCTGAATTTGTTTCCTGAACATTGCATTAAATAATTTTCAGAAATATGTTCTTTTTTTAAGTCTTTAGATTAAGTTCCTTCTCTTTCATTTTGCTGTATTTTCTCACAAACCCCACATTGGTTTGTTTTTCTTTACTCTGGAATCTCTGTAAGAGAACTGTGTGGATTCAGAGCTTACCAACAGATTTTGAGAACTGCTCTTAGTAAATCCTAGAACCTTTCAAGTCTACTGTCCCCCCACCCCCCACTCCGCCCCCGTTGTACCAGGGATTGAACCCAGGGCCTTGTGCATGCTAGGCAAGCTCTCTACCAACTGAGCTATACCCTCAGCCCTCTCTTCAGGTCCACTGTTGATGTGCTCAGTTCTCAACTTGTGATAGTCATCTATTGTTTTCCCTTCTTAACACCCCTTCCCACACCACTTCTTTTGGAAACTGTACAGTCCTCTTCTCAGAGGTGAATACTCTCTACTACTTCCCTGCAGCCACCTTTATATCACAGGACTTGCCTCCAGACCACTTTTACATACCTGACAATGACAATGAAAGAAAATGACAGAGAAAGAAAAATAGATGAAAAAAGCAGATAAACAAGAAGAAATGGAGATGAACCTTAGGATGTTGAACCCTAGGATGTTGGATATCATCATGGACTCATGTGTATGTGTGTGTGTGTAATCTCCAGTCAAATATATAGATGATTAAAGATCTATAAAGATCTTTATCTCTTTGGAGATTAAAGATCTATATATCTTTGGAGAAATGACTGAATCCAAGATCGAGCAAAGAAAGTATAAGATAAGCCTCAATTCTTATAATTTTAGAAATATGATAGTGCTCGAAGAATTAGGGGACATGTAGAAAAGACACAGGTATCAAATTGAAGTGGCTACCATAGGCCACATTTTGGATAATGTGAACATTAAATAATGAGTATTGGGTTGCAACCTATGAATAACATAGAAATTATTAGTTCATATTGATATAATAAGTAAATAAATAATAAATAAGTGAAAAATATACAGATGGAAGAGAAAGGAGAGTTTCTCCAATTAGCAGAATATCTGATAATGGTAACATCATTTGGAAAACATCATAAAGGTAGTTTTATATTTGTTCATTTGTTTTTTGTGGTACTAGGAATCAAGCCCAGAGCTTTGTTCATGGTAGGCAAGCATTCTATCATTGAGTACGTGTCCAGTTTAAGGTAGTTTATATTTAGATGAATTGCCAATGGATCCTAAGACTGGTAGGTGGAAGTTTGATAATGAAGACAAAGTATTAGTATACTATCAGAATATTTTCTCATATAAAATAGTAGTCAAAAACAAAAGGGAAATGGTGATTTTTTATAGTGGAGAAAACTAGCAGATAACAATTTGACCAGGCCATCAAGGTTAAAATACTCAGCATTGGAACAAGTCAACATAGTTTTTTTGCTTATGTGCCGTACCCAGAAAAGATCCTTGTTTTTTTTTGTTTTTTTTGTTTTTTTTTGTGATAATGTCTCAGAATGGTGGAGAAAATGTCCCTTTATCTTCTAATATTTATGTTGAAAAGTCTAATGCCAATATTATTTTGAAAGCCACTGTTTTTCTACAAAATTTTTAGCATCTTTTAACCTCAATGTTCTGAAATGTCACAATGATGTGTCTTATGATGATCTACTTTCAATCTACTTTCAATTACTTATCTGAGTACTATGTGAGATCTTTTAACATGAAAGCTCAGCATCTTTTTTTTTTCTCTTTCCACACTTTTTATTGGTGCAGTATACTTGTGCATAATGATGGTATTTGTTGTTACATATTCGTTTATGCACATAACAATATAATTTGGCCAAAGCACTCCTCAGCACTTTCCCCGTCTCTCCCCTTCTCTCACCCTCTGATCCCTCTCCTCTATTTATCTCCTTTTGATTTTCATGAGATCCTTCCACCACTTTTCTTTTCCTTTTTTCCTCTCTAGCTTCCACATATGAGAGAAAACATACAACCCTTGATCTTCTGAGGAAAACTCAGTGTTCTTGAATTATTTTGTTGAAGCTTGCTTTTCCTTTTTTATTTTTTCTGTTCCATCAGGTTTTGAAACTCCTAGATGAATTCTTCAGTTTTCTTCTTTGATCTTTTATCTGCCTTTTTTTTCTTGATAAAAGAACCTTTTTCATTATATTTAGATTTATAGGAAAAAATTGACAGTAGCACAGAGCTTCCGTGTGTACTCCATGCCTGGTGTTCCTCTGTTATTTACATCTTCTATAGATATGGTACATTTACTATGATTAATGAATCAATATTGGTACATTATTATTAACTAAGGTTCATAGTTTGTTCATATTTCTTTAATTTTTTACCTTGTGTCCTTTTTCTGTTTGAGGATCTCTTCCAGGACACTGTATTGCACCTAGGTGTCATGTATCTTAAGATTTCTCTTTTCTGTGACAGTTTCTCATTCTTTCATTGTTTTTATGAGCTTGACAGTTCTGAATGTCTCTCTGTTGAAACGTGTCCACCATTGCTGTCATGATTAGACTGGAGTCACATGTGCTTGGGAGGAAGACCACAGAGGTAAAGTACCCTGCTCAGCATCTCATAGTGGGTGTCCATACTATCAACATGATTATTGTTGATGCTAACTTTGGTCACCTGGCTGAGGTAGTGATGGTGAGGTTTCCTACAGTAAAGCTACTCTGTTTTTTCTCCTTTCCATTGTGTATGCTTTGAAAGGAAGCCCACTTTTTTTTTTTTTTGGTACCTGGGATTAAACTCAGGGGCACTCTACCACTGAGCCACATCCCCAGCCTTATTTTGTGTTTTATGTAGGGACAGGGTCCCACCGAGTTGCTTCGCACCTTGCTCTTTGCTGAGGCTGGCTTTGAACTTGCAATCCTGCTGTCTCAACCTCCCAAAGTGCTGGGATTACAGACATGTGCCACTGTGTCCAGCTCATGTAGCCCACATTTAAGGAGTAAAGATTTTGCTTTACCTTCTTGAGAACAGATTATCTAAATTTGGAATATTATGCATAGATGTTTTGGTCTTTTTGGTCTACTTTCTGGGAAAAGTCCCCAAATGAATATTTCTATTCTTATATTGACTCTTCATTCCTAGTGTCATATTTTAAATTCCCAAGATCTCCTTCTTGTCCCTTGGATGTTGCTTTTTAGCATTACTTGTTCTTATTTCATGAATGAAATATTTTCTCTTATTTCTTTTGAGCTTTTCTTCCTGTCAACTTGCCATCTGTCTGTTCTGGCTCCTCTCTTGTATTGAAGATCTTCCTCTAACGTCTCCTCATACTTGCAAGTGCACTATGGAAAGGCCATTGAGTGAGAGGGCAGAGTGTGCCTGCAGTGAGTTTCAGTCTGAGGTGTCCTGGCCCTGCTGCTTCTTTAGGGAGCCCCAAAGTCAGCACACTTGGGCCTTGTCTCTTGCTCTGATTGCATTCCCTGAAGAAGGCTTTTCTAATGTTCTTCCTGAAGAGTTGTATGTCTGCTTGTCAGTGATCTGGATGTCAAGATGGAGGAAAAGGGGCACAGATTTTACTATTCAGAATCTAAGTTTTCACTTTAACCTTTATTTTTAGTATGGCAATTTTGTGAAGAATGCCATTGGCATTTTGATGAGATTGTATTGACTCTATACTGCTTTTCGTAGTATGGCCATTTTGACAATATTAATTCTGCCTGTCCAAGAACATGGATGTCTTTCCATCTTCTAAGCTATTCTTCAACTTCTTTCTTCAGTGTTCTATAATTCTCATTGTAGAGCTCTTTTATCTTCTTGGTTAGATTAATTCCCATTAATTAATAATTTTATTATTTTTGAGGTTTTCTTGAATAGGATGGTTTTTTCTATTTCTTCCTTGACTGAATCATTGTTAAAGTATAGGAAAGCTTTTGATTTGTGGGTATTGAACCTGTATCCTGCTACTTTGCTAAATTCATTTATAAGTTCTAGAACTCTTATGGTGGAGTTTTTTGGATCTTCTAGATACAGGATTATATCATCAGCAAATAGGTAGTTTGACTTTTTCTTTCCCTATTTGTATCCCTTTGATTTCCTTTTCTTGCCTAATTCCTCTGGCTAATGTTTTGAGGACTAAATTGAATAGGAGTGGTAAGAGTGGACAGCCTTGTCTTATTCCTGAATTTAGTGGAAGTGCTTTTAGTTTTTTTCCATTTAGTATGATGTTGGCTTTGAGTGGGTTTGTCATAAATGGCCTTTATGATGTTAAAGTAAGTTTCTTTGATCCCTAGCTTCTCCAGTATTTTTAACATGAACGGATATTGGATTTTATCAAAGACCTAAGGCCTTATTTTGAAGGAAAGTAAATATGTAATTTAAAGCAGAGGTGAAAGTTTTCTGAACCTGGATTATATTATAAGAGGCACTTTGCTACCTGTATATGGTTCTCATTCTTTTTTTTTTTTTTTTTAGAAGTATGATGTTATCTGACAATAGTATCTTTTAAATTCTCTGTATATAAGGAAAGGGATTTCTGATCAATCCCACTATGGCAACAAGGAATAATCTTAAATAATGCGATCCTACAGTTTAGCAGTTTCCTATGGGTAGTTTTGTTCTTCTGAAATGTGATCATTTCCTATCTTATTGTCTGTTTTTCAGGTAGACTAGACCAATGGAATAGTTGGAAAAAAGCAACCTCCTGCAAGTGCCTTCTAGCCAGGCCTCTTTTGGTTTGCCGTATGCCTATAAGAAGTTACTTATGGGGATTACACTTCCCAAGATTCAGCAGAACACTTACTTCCCATCCATTCTCAGGTCCTGGCTGTTTACTTTGAGGCCCTCTGAACAGATTCAGAAAGTTTGAGAAGGAAAGTTAAGGTGGGTAGGAGAGGATCTTTCCCAAAATCAACCAGTGGGGGCTGGGGCTGTAGCTCAGTGGTAGAGCGCTTGCCTAGCATGCGTGAGGCACTAGGTTCGATCCTCAGCACCATATATAAATAATAAATAATAAATGAATAAAATAAAGATCCATCAACAACTAAAAAATATTTTTTAAAAATCAACCAAACAAAAAACAATAAACAACTGCACTTGGAAGTTAGAGAAATAAATTTAAATGAATAAAATAATAAATGAATAAAATAAAGATCCATCAACAACTAAAAAAATATTTAAAAAATCAACCAACCAAACAAAAAACAATAAACAACTGCATTTGGAAGTTAGAGAAATAAATTTTAATTCCTGGATATTAGTGAATCAGGAAGAAGCTGATATAAGTTGTCTGAAGTTTTCACCATTTTTCAGGAGGTCTGTATTTTATGAAGCAAAATCTAGCATGGGGTGGTCTGTTCTTCTAAAAACTATGGGCCATTATGTGTGCAAGAAATGATTTTTAGCCAAAATTTATGTAAACATTTCAACAGCTAATTTATTCCTTTGAGAAAGAATTATTTCACTGCATGTGAATTTATGGAAAAAATATTGAATAATTAAGCAAATCACTTCATACAGATCCAACTCACTTTCTGCTTCTCTTATCCACTCATTATTCTTTCTATTGAAAACTTTTGTTGTATTTTCATTTAAGACAGGAACTTATATACAATGCCAAAAGGAATTTCAACAAATGTTAACTCAAAAGTCAAGGAGAAATATAACAGGTGCACTTTTTGAATCAATAAACAATGTTATTAATAATAAAAGACATTTGCAGTTTGTGTAAATTTTCATTTTGTTGGGCAGAAAGCCAAGATTCTGGATCATTAGTCTAGCATCTGACAGAGAAACTGAAGTAGAAGAAGGTTTTCTGCTTCCTGCTCCTCTGCATTTAAAGTTAGTGTCAATCCCTCCAGATTGTGACAGGGACCTTCATTGAGCTTTGAGTGGTATTTCTCAGGGCTCAGCCTGGGACACTGGCCTTGATCTTTGATGTTCCCTGGGGACTGTCTGCTGTCCTCCCTCAGTGACTGGGCCAAGAAAAGACTCTTCCAGGCACTGGAGGGCTCTGTAACCCCTTGCTAAGTGTTAAGCAACCACACTGATCTGGGCTGTTGGTTCAGGTGAATTAGAGAGGCAACACAAAGGCCTCCTACTTTTCTTCAGATTGTCAATTCAGACATTTGAACTATAGTATTTTTTCTTTAAAAAGCATTTATCAGTAAGACTCTTAAGAAAAAGTGGTAACCCAAAAGCTTTTTTCCTATGATTAATTGATAAGTCCTCTGCCCAATTAACTAACACAAACTTCAGATTTGCATGATTGCTGCCTTTTCAGAATCCAAGGGCACTTTAAAAAAAAAAAAGCATTCAATGGCTTATTTCAGCTCGACCTAAATATCCTTACAGTGCAAACGTTATTTTTGGCTCAGGATGTATGCTGGGCTATCTCCCCCAGCTTTCTCTCAAGGCCTGTAGACCGCCAGCGCCAGCTCTAGGAAGTCTATTCAGGTCCTTCCCATTTGCATGTCTATCAGGGGTCTTTCACAGCCTGAAGGCCCCAAGGAGTGCTCCGCACAGGCAGCATTGTTCCTCAGAACCTCTCATCAGAACTTCCAGCTTCCTTCTGGCTCCTGCTTCCCAGTAGTTGAATTACCTGTTAGTTTCCATGGAATTTTAATGCCTTTGCTTTCTGCTTCTAACATTTTTACCTTCCCTACTTGCTGAGATGGCACTTTGTGAGCAAACTCCAATTTCCCTTTTGGTGAAGTCATTAGAAACTGCCTCAAATGTTATATCTACACCATTTGATCTTCCTTGTTGCTTTTTTCTACTGTATTCAAAATGGACTACAGACTGGATTGCCATGTGGATGAAAGGATGAAAAATATTTGCTTCTCTCTCTCTCTCAATTTATAGTTTCTTTTCTCTAAAAGTGTGTGAATGTAAAGTGATTTGCATTGTTAATATTTTTGAAACCAACATTTTAGATTAGGTCATAATCACCATGGTCAGATCTTACCAAATCTCTTCAGGGCTAAGGGTGTAGCTCATACATGTAGAGCACTTACTTAGCATAGACAGGGCTCTGGGTTCGATCTCCAGCACTGCAAAACAAAAACAAAAACAAAATATCTACTTCAGATGTTTCCTACACACTTTGGCTGGTCTGATTGAGGCTACTTACAGAAGAGCTGGGCCAGGATGTGTTTGAGTAGATGTTTGTTCTGACTTGTGTAATTCTGTATGTGATGCATGTTTATTCCAAAAATATGTTTAAATAAACATTCAAGATTACTTATGTGCGTTGAAGACTAAATAATAATATCTTTCATTTGATTCTTTAAAATCTGTACTTGGGTTCTGCACAGGGCCAACTCACCTATAAATCCAGAAAGTGCTGTTATATACACAGATTAATAGAATTTGACCCTTACATAAGACCTGTGAGTAAAGCAAACTTCTACTTTTAATTTCCATGTTATGAATTAATGTTATTATCTTTAATAACTTGTTATCATTAATAACTTGCTTAAAGACATTTTAACAACTTGGAAGCAGACCCCGGACAAGAACCCAGGCTTTGTGACTTCTGGCTTTTATACCCTGCTGCCCTTTTCTTTTGGCAACAACCTCCTTCAAAAGCTGCAATTATTTTATATGATCATATATTACTTTTATTGAGTTACAATGTTAGTAACAAGAAGCAGATGATTAATTATAAAGCAGGTTTTAAGATTCATTTAACTTAGGTAATTCTGACAAGGACTTTTTGCTTGGCCAACTTTAGTCAGGTTCCTGAGCCTTCTCTTTGGTCTATCTGAGCAATTTCTTGCAAAATACGGTTTTAGCAAAAGAGTTATACCAAGTCAATTTAACCAGAATGCCTCATCCTTAATATCTGATTGGGTTTTTCATCTCCCATTGTCCCTCAATTTATGTCTTATCACCCTGTCTTGTGTTCACCAAGGATTCTGTTAGGTTGGTGCTATGGTTTAGATAAATGCTACAAAGGGCCATGGGTTAAAGGCTTGGATGTCAATCTGTGGCATTATTGAGAGGTGGTAGAGCCTTTAAGAGGTAGGACTTTGTGGCAGGAAGTTAGGTCACTGGGAAAATGCCCTTGGAGAGGGGATGTTGGGACCTACCCCTTCCGCTCTATATTTTGCTTCCTAGTCACCATAAAACAAGTGGCTTCCTCTACCACATGCTTCTGCCATGATGTGTTGCCTCATCACAGGCCCAAAAGCAATGGGACTAAGTGACCAATGAATTGAACCTCCAAAACTGTACACTAAAATATACCTTTACTCTTTATAAATTGATTATCTCAGGCATTTTATCACAGTGATGGAAAGCTGATTGACAAAGTTGGTTTAGCCAGAACCCATGATGTTTTTTCTTAGTTACAAGAAGAACAATTTTTATTAAACTAATTCAAATAACTATGTTAACCTAAAAATAAGAATACTCATGATTAGTTTTCAAATCCGGAGGAATCAAGCAGGAAAATAAAGAAAATGTTTCAATTTTTGTTCACCTAGGTATACCTTACCATCCACTGATTAACCTCCACCACTGCTTTCCCATTTGCCCATGTTGCTATCAAAGTTGAGCTCAATTTTTTCCACCTACTGCAAGAACCCATTACAGTGATTCCTGTATCTATTGAGATGGTACTGAATAGTCTTCTTTATCATGTTTAACAAGTGTCATTGGTTAATTTTTTCTTTAATAGTAATGGTGCCATGACTTTGATTGGATCAGATTCATCATGGGACCTGAGGCCTTTTGATTTTTGTTATAAGTGTACCCTCTGAAGCTAGGCTAGAGTCCCAGGTTTGCTTTGAAAAGTATCTCCTAGGCTGGAAAGTCTTTTTCCTGGCTCTCATTTTCTGTGTGGGGATTATTCCCTGATTCTCTGGGCTGAAAGTTTCTTCTTCCTGTGTATAGGGAAGCTTTTCTTTCTTTCTTTTTGATACTGGGGATTGAACTCTGTGGTACTTAACCACTGAGCAACATCCCTAGCCCTTTTTATTTATTTATTTTGAGACAGGGTCTTGCTAATTTACCTAGGACCTCGCTAAGTTGCTGAGGCTAGCTTTGAACTTGCAATCCTCCTGCCTCAGCCTCCAGAGTTGCTGAGATTACAGGAGTGTACTGCTGCACCTGGCAAGCTTTTCATTTTTGTAGGATGATTGTGTATCCTGCTACTTTTGCTGATTTTGTTTATTAGCTCTAGAAGTCTTCTCGTGGAACGTTTTGAATCTTCTAAGTATAGAATTATCATCTGCAAACAATGATAATTTGATGAAGTCCTCTCTTCATGAGGTATCCAAAATATCTTTAGGTTCCTAAGTCTGCCAGGACATGACATTTCTTACTTACCTGTCAGGCTGAAAATGCTCAGGCCAGTTTTTCCAAGGAGGGGATTTTTGTTGTTGTTGTTGTTGTTGGCTTTGTAAAGTCAGTCTGATTTCTTCAAAGCTGTCTGGTCATATCTGAAAATATGAAATTCCAGTTAAAAACTTAGTAACATAATTAGTGTTTTAAATTATGAACTGTTACAAGAACAACAATTCTTATTAAACTTATGCAAATAACTATGTTGACCTAAAAATAAGAATACTCGTGATTAGTTTTCAAATCTGGAGGAATCAAGCAGGGAAATAGAGAAAATGTTTCAATTTTTGTTCACCTAGGTATACCTTACCAAATTGCCTCTTATAGATAGCTTTAAAAAAAAACAACAAAAAACCCCCCCACTATTTTCCTTCTGGAAAACCAAACACTCAAAGAATCAACAACATTTTTTTAAAAAGTCATTAAAAAGTTTTCCTCATCAATTTTTTCAGTCTCATGTAATTTATTCCTGTTCTGCTAGATCTTGGGATACGTAGTTACAATTTCTTTAGAATTCTGGAAATTCTTACCCAATCCAATGTTGTGATCTTAAAGTTATTAGAAAGACCTTTTCTTGAATCTCCCTGAAGATGGTTGCTTATAAAAGAAAAAAAAAGTGTACTTTCATAAAAGTATCACAATATAGCAATAAACTGTGAATAACAAAACACATGACTATGGTTAAAGTTCTGGTGTGAATTGAGCATCATGGTGAACTTACATGGAAATTTGGTTATTTCTGTGCTATTTTATATTTGAACATAACCAGAGTTATGACTGAAAACAATTAGATTTCAAGTAGCCCATAATTTTTGTAACACTGTTATCAATAACATACCCACAAATATCACCTAAAGTTTAGTATCACTTTTTCTTTGGCAATATTTTCTATATCATTTAACATACCACATGAGCCTAAGAAGTTTAATATTTATCTTTTATCAGGTGAGAGACAAATCTTTTGAAGATTTCCAGGAGTCTAACTAGAAAATCCTAGTGTTAACTCAAAGTCAAAAACTTTATTTAGGATTATATTTTGGAAAGTTTATCAAAAATCTGAAAGGTTAAAAGACTTGATTAAATATGATCTTCATTATGTATTCAATCAAAGTGAAAATAAAATATTTTAAGGAGAAATATAGAAGGTTAAATCGTTATGAACAAAAATGTAGCTCTTTTAATATTGAGAAGATTCAGTTTTCTTAAGTAATCAAAGGTCTTATAAAAGATAACATTCAGGGGTTGGGATGTAGCTCAGTGGTAGAGCCTTTGTCTGGCATGTACAAAACCCTGGGTTCAATCCCCAGCACCAAAAGAAAGAAAGAAAGAAATTAAACGCAAGACATTATCTTGATAAAACACAAATTCTTTGTTTCCTAGGCCAATTACTTGAAAAGTAAGGAAGAACCTTCACTTTCTTCTCAAGCCAATTCGACATACTGCAAGAAAACACTGTCATTTTAACAGAGAAGACTAAATTCTACTTTTGTATCAATATTCTCCTAAAATAAAAAGTTAATAAAGCCTTATAAATAAATCTTTCAAATCTCAGCTTTGAACACACAAGATAAGAGTTTTATAACCTTTTACAACCTTTTTATTTCTTTTTCTTTCACAACTGACATGTATTAGGCAATTCATTTTTGCTGCACATTCTTCTTTTAAGTTGGACTTATACTTCTATCGTCTTAAATGATAGCAGAGATAACACAAGCCTGTCTAACCAGCACACCAAGCAAAATATGTCTGTATTGTATTTAATGATGACAATTTTGAAGACAGCCCCAACTTCATTATTTTATTTTACCCAAAATTTTAACACTAGCTTTTATGTGCCAAATATTATCCCAAATCAATGAACTGTAAAACTTTTGGGTCGATTTCTATTGTTTGGAGACTTTCATGAATACTTTATTTGAGGACTCATTTTTCTCTAAGTCAGTTTGGACATTTTAGTTGTAACATCCTTGGAGATAGAAAAATATCATGTATACAATAATCCTCATGCACCTAGGAGGATATGTTCCAAGACCTTCCGTAGATGCCTGAAACTGTGAATAGTATTGACCCCTATATTTACTATTTTTTCTCCTATACTTGCAAGCCTATGATAAACTTTATGTCAAGCACAGTAAAAGATTAATAGTAGATAGTAATAAAATAGAGTAATTATAACAATATACTATAATAAAATTGTCAGCATCACTACTCTTGTGCTGTAAAACCACTTCTAAGGATAAAAACAGTCATTGAATACAAGCACTATAATACTACAATCGATCTGATAACAAAGATGGCTACTAAGTGACTGACAAGTGGATGGTGTATACAGAGTGAGTATGTTATACAAAGAGATGATTAATATCCTAGAAGGGATGGAGAGGAATGATATGAGATTTTACCACACTGCTCAGAACAGCATGCAGTTTCAAACATGTGAATTGTTTATCTCTGGAATTTTCCATATAATATTTTTGGACCACAGTTGGTGGCAGGTAACTGAGACCATGGACAGTGAATAGAAGTTTCCTTTTTTTGATAACATACTGTATATACATTCAAACTTGCATACACACATGGACACTTGCAGAGAGAAGCAACCAGATCTTACAGCTTTTCATTTAAGTATTTTAGTCATAAGGTAGTAAAACAAAGTAAGCAAACTCACTCGTTTATCTCCACCTGATATTTTCATTCAAATTGTGTTTCTGATGAAAAAGGGACTAGTTGAGACTGCCTACTAAATAAGGGTTAAAGCTTTTTACCAAAACTTATGGAGAAGGCTTTTAAGATCTATTTGTCCAGTTTCCAAGTAGTTGCTCTTTCCAGTTGCAGATGTTTGTTTTTTGGTGGGCAAGGGCACTGAGTCTTTTGAGGAAAGCTCCCAGTGGAGAATGGGGGCCCAAAGTTCAATTGACCGAGGGGCTGCAGCAGAAAGGAAGAGAGTCTGGTTGGTATGGATCAAGTTGGCAGTGCAGTCATTGTAGGCTGACAAGAGGGTTTTAAGTATCAGGGAAACTCCTATGGGAAGAGCAGAGAGGACAGAGAGGACTCAGGAAAGGAAAGAAAGAAGGAAGGAAGGAGGAAGAAGCTACCTAGGAATAAATCTAACTAAAGAGGTGAAAGACTTCTACAAGGAAAATTATAGAACATTGAAGAAATAAATTGAAGGAGACACTAGAAGATAGAAAGACCTACCATGTTCAAGGATAGGTGGAATTAATATTGTTAAAATAGCTGTATTACTAAAAGCAATCAATGCAATCCCCATGAAAATGCCAATGACAATCTCTACAGAACTAGAAAAAACAGTTCTAAAATTCATTTGGAAGAATAAAAGACACAGAATATCTAAAGCAATTCCAAGTAACAACAACAACAACGAAACAAAAACCAAACCAAAACAAAACAAGAAAATCAATGCTGAAGGCACCACAATACTTAACTTCAAATTACACTATAGAACTATAATAACAAAAACTGTATGGTACTGGCATAAAAACAGACATATAGACCAGTGGAACAGAATACAGTCACCTGATACTTGACAAAGATGTCTAAAACATGCATTGGAGAAAAGATAGCCTTTTAAACAAATGGTCCTGGGAAAACTGGTTATCCATACATAGAAGAATGACTTCTCACCTTGCACAAAGGTCAACTAAAGTGAATTGAAGACTTAGGAATTAGACCCCAAATTTTGCCACTGCTAGAGGAAAATGCAGGATCAACACTCTTAAGTATAGGCACAGGCAACAATGTCCTTAATAGGAAGCTCAGAAAATAACACCAAATTAATAAATGAGATGGCATCAAATTAAAAAACTTCTCACAGCAAAGGAAACAAGAGCATGAGGAGAAAACCTTTGTTAACTACTTTTCTGACAGAGGATTAATATCCAGAATATATAAGGAACTTAAAACACTTAACATCCCAAACAAAACAGAACAAAACCCCCCAAAAACTCAATCAGTAAATCAGCAAATGAACTTAACAGTTTTCAAAAGAAGAAATATAGTCAACTAATATATGAAACAATGTTCAAAATATTTAGCAATTAGGGAAATGCAAATCAAAACTACACAGATTTCATCTCTCATTAAAATAGCAGCTATTAAGAATAGAAACAATAATAAATGCTGGAAAAGATGTGAGGGAAAAGGAACATTTTTACACTCTTGGTGGGATTGTAAATCAGTACCCTTATAGACATCAGTATGAAGATTAGGAATGGAATCACCATATGACTCAGCTATATTATCCTCAGTATTTATCCTACAGAATTAAAGTCAGCATACTATAGCAATACACGCACACCCATGTTTATAGCAGCACAAATCACAATAGTTGAGTTATGGAACCAATCTAGGTGTCTGTCAATGAATGAATGAAAAAAATGTGGTATATATGTACCATGGAGTTTTATTCTGCCATAAAGAAAAGTGAAATTATGTCATTTGCAGGAAAATGAATGGAACTTGAGAGCATTATATTAAGGAAAACGAGCCAAACTCATAAAGTCAAGGGTCATATGTTTTCTCTAATTTGTGGAAGCTATACAGAAAAAAAAAAGGAAAAAGAGGTGTATGTGGGGGATGGATCTCATGAAAATATAAGAGAGAACAGTAGAGTATAGAAAGGAGACCAGGGGAAGGGAGGAGAGGTAGAAAGGGAGGTACTAGAGAAAGATATTGACCAAATCTTGTTATTTTGTGTGCATGTATGAATATGTAACAATGGATCCCACTATTTTATATGATTATAATGCACCAATAAAAAATTTGGAAAAAATAAATGTGAAAAAAAGAAGAGAGGACTTTCTCCCAATTAAGTACTGCAGGTGAAATTTAATGATGAGTCATTGGCTTATCTTCCTACCTTCAAGTTACTTTTATCAAGTCCAATCTGCAATTTCTTATCAAAAGTTCCAGCAAAGCAAACCTAAAAAGGAGGCTATATGGTCAATTACTATTTTGACTGCATTTATATAAATAAGTAGGCCAACTTTAATGATATTGAACTTATTTTGTAAATAAATTAGTCTTAGTTGGATTATCTTTAGTAGAAATGAGGGTGACTTTGGAGAGAAAATTTATGTTTCAGAAGAAAAGTACAGTGTACTCAACATTAGATTGATGTTTTATTTTCTACCTGAAATTGGGCCTGCATTCTGAATTCTAGTTTCCTCTAATCTCTGGCTATGACTCCCCAAACTAATATTTCCAATTTTCTTCCACTCTTCTGGCTTGGAGCCACTAAAATTAAAAATGGTTTAAAAATTAAAATTAAACATGAATCATGTTCATTAAAATGTTCATGTGTGGACAACTTTTGTGACATTTGCACTGCAGACCAGGAAAATCTGTTAGATTGCCCCTTTCTGTCCTTACTCCAGCATCTAGAAATCTTGATTAGCTGCCCTTTTGACTTGGAAACTGACTTTATAGTTTGTTCCAATTATATATCTTTGCTTTCCTTCTATTTTGATGAAAACTAAACTCCCCTCATTAAAGATGTAATGGCTCACACCACCCAAAAAGATAGCCTTTACTACCATGTCCCAACATATCATTCAGCTGGTCCTAAATTAACAAGAGGAAACAAAGAAGAAAATAAACTTTTAATGTTCAAAGCAAAGAAGAATATCTCTTCTTTCTTTGGACAAGAGGGGGAATTGACAAACTTTAGTCAGGCTTTTGAAACTTCTCCTAGGGCCACCTGTGCACTTCCTTGTAAAATTCAGTTTTAGCAAACAACCCAGCTTAGTTTAGCTAGAACCCTCCATCCTGCATATCTGATCAGGTTCCTTATCCTCCACCATCCCCAGGTAATGTCCAATCACCTTTGGTTGGTCTTCAGCAAGAATCCAATTAGGTCAGTTTGGCTAGAATCCCCCTTATCTCTGATGTTTTCTCATAGTAATTTAACATCTATTGATCCTGTGCTGATCTTGGCTATCAATTCCCACCTGCTCCTGCTGTTTTCGGAGTTGAGCCCAATCTCTCTCATCCATTGCAAGACCCCATTGCAGCGGTCCCTCTTCTTATCACATTCCTCCTTAATGAAGTCTTTCTTACTATGTTTTACCATGGTGTTCGAGTATCCTTGAATAAGTTTTTTTTTTTTAATTTTCCAGCAGTACTTACTTAGATTAAATATAATTTTAAATGGTTTATTCTCTATGAGTTCAATGAAGTTGTGTGTTTTAACATTTTGCATGATTGCTTTTTGAGCAAATTTGTTTCACAACACTAGCAGCTTTATTCACGGTTTCTCAGAGGGATGGTTGGGCTGGTTTCAGCAAATCATCTCTGGGTTTCTGGATAAATTGTTTCTGGGTAAACAAATGTCATTGGATAATTTTTTTCTTTAACAGTGCTTACTAACTTAGATGTAAAAATAGTTTGAAATGGTTTATACTGTCTGAGTTCAATGAAGTTGTGTGTGTTTTAAAATTTTGCATTGTTGCCTTTTAAGCAATTTGGCTTCATAATCTAAAAAGGTTTATTCACTGTTTCTCAGAAGTATGGTGATTTTGCATTTGGGTTGCTTTCAGCAAATCATCTCTGGGTTTCTGGATAAACTGTATAAAAATATTTACTCTATGGAGTCACCCAAGAGAAATGGCACACATTCCAATTTTTTGGACATTTTATGATTAAAGCCAGAGAAAGCTAAATGAAGAAAAGTATAGAAAGAACTAAAAGCCTTGATTACCCAAATGAATGTAGTATGAAGGCATTCAGGGTGGACCCCAAGTCCCCGGGCATCTCAGGGACACCACGATGAGCAGGGAAACAGCAGCACACTTGCTCAAAGCTTGGCCTTATTTCCTTTGGGTGTCCCTTTCCTTTTCCTTCTGGCTGGAAGGATTTTCTCGATAAACTGGCTGTAGTCCCTGAATTCACTGTTGTAGGCAGTTACTTCTTCCCACAAATATACTTTCTTCTTTCCTGGGCTCAGAAGGAGCTTGGCCATGTGGAAGAAAGCTGGGACTATTTAAAGGCAGGATAAGAGCATCAAAGAGCCTGAAGGAAAGATAATGTTTCTGAGGGAGAATCAGCTATGGAAGCAAGGGCTTCTTGGGAACTGCTTCTAAACTGTGCAAGGCCAGAGATAGAATTAGACACAGCTCCCTGTCCTGTGGCAGCACAGAATACTTATTCAGCCCAGGGCTCTTTCTGCCCCCTTTCTTTGGTAAATGACCAGGAGAGAGGGCACTGGTGTCACTTTGTTTCCCAAGGAGCAAACAGTGGAGGTTGCCAGGGGTGAAAGGTTAAACACTAGTGTCAATGAAATGAAGGGAATTTGGGGGGAGGGAGAGTAGGTCAGCAGGGAGGTTGGGGAAAGGTGGGGGAGGTGAGAGCCTTGGCATGCTGGTCCCAGAGTTGAGAAAAAACAGACTGACCACTCCCCTCAACTTTAGACCCCACATTCATGTGTTGGTGGTTGTGATGAACTGTTTTGCCTCCTCTGCTTTGAGGTTTGGCATTTGTCTCCATGTAACACAGCAACATATAGAGGACCTTCACAGCAGAGGGTCTTGTCCAATAATTTCTTCTAGAAATTTCTTCTTTTGGAATTGCTTTCAATATTGGCATGTAGTTTTTAATCTTGCCCTAATGGTTGCTGATTATGCTATTTTCCCCCCCTGTATTAGTTTTCCTATACTCAGGGTAGGCATGGTTTTGGAAGTCCTAAGTCAATCAGAATAAAAGCTGATAAAGATAGAGAATGAAGCTGGGGTTCATTAAAAATGAACCCTCTTAGCCAGGCACGGTGGCGCAAGCCTGTAATCCCAGCACTTAGGGAGGCTGAGACAGGAGAATCGCGAGTTCAAAGCCAGCCTCAGCAATAGAGAGGCGCTAAGCAACTCAGTGAGACCCTGTCTCTACATAAAACACAAAATAGGGCTGGGGGTGTGGCTCAGTGGTCGAGTGCCCCTGAATTCAATCCCCAGTACCAAAAAAAAAAAAAAAAGAAAACCCTTGAAAACACAGGGTTATTAGAGAGCTATGCAAATGATGCTTTTCGTTGCTCTTATATGGTTTTCTGAAATCATTCCAAAATAATTTTGCTACTTGTTAACATTTGGGGTATATGTGTAGCTTCTCAAAGTGAGCAGTCATTTTGTAGGGCCTCATTAACTTCTAGAGTACTTGTTTAGAAAGAGGCCGTCTTTTTCCCCCTATCATGGCATACCCCAGGATGAACTCTTCCTCAAGAGCTGAAGAGAGGCACTACTCAGAGATTGGAAGAAAAAGGCCAGATACCTCTGTGACCACATTCAGGTTGGTTGCCAGGATCTCTCCCTGGAAGAATCCTGCCACCTAAATCAAGTGGAGAATGTACACTCTGTTTTAGGGGTGAGGTGGGGGTGGGGATACCTATTAGGGGGTGGGGATACCTAGTGTTTGCATATTGATTTATTTATCTGGCAATGACTGAATTTAAGATCCCTCACTTTGGCTTATATTTTCTTACCTATAAAGTATGGAAAAAAGACTGATTTGTCTCTTTGTACAAAACTAGTAGTACAGGGAGGGTTCTGAAATTCTTTGGGCTCAAAGAGGAAAACAGGGAAAAAGAAACCAAAAATCAAAAGGATGAGAAAAGAAAATAATACATATAAAAGATTGGCAGGGGAAGGGTAGGAAAGAAAGCAAAAAGAGGAAAAGAAGAAAGAAGAAATGAAGAAAGTGAAAGGAAGCAAGAGCAAAAGGATAAAAGGGAAAGAAGGATTCTCATTAGGTAAGAGGTCGGGGATGGTTCTACCCTAATGCACCTGAGAGACAGAGTAAAGTTTTGGCTTCAAAGTCTTCAGGGGTCTGTTTTCTCCCACATCCTGGGGACACAATTCCAATGTCTAGAAAACAGGTATGTGTGGTTTTTTTGTGTGGTGTTGGGACCTAAGCCTGAACGAAGGGGAAAGAAACTCTTCCCAAAGCAGAAAGTAATGGATTCCAGCTTTGGGATTATTACGGGAACACAGAGCGTGAGGCTGGTGAAGAGGGGACAGATTCTCAAAGGGGGCCAATTTGTAATTGTCTCCGCTGGGATAAAACTGTCCAACATGTATGAAATCATGTACATAAATTTTGAAATACTTTATAATTTCATTTGTTGCAGGACAAGGTATTTAAAAATCACCTTGAAAACAATTAAGATATGAAACTCCAAACCTGCCACTACCAGTAGGGACCCATGTGTACTACCATCACCTCCCACCTTCAAAACCTCCCTGTGTGAGGACCTCCCGAGCTAGGAAGGGTCCTTTTTGTTGCTAGCATGCTGTCTTATAGCAACCTTGTAGTCACAACCCCAAATGGGAACATGCAGCTTCACACATAGTCTAACACTGGTATAGAGTATATTAGACTATTCTGGGATGTGGACATATTAGTGACAGAGTCCTGCTTTGCCCTCATAAGAAGGAGGTCCTATTCCTTCCAGGGATGAGGTTCCTGTCTCCCCACATGGAGGAGGTCTCTGTTCAAACATGGAGGTGGTCTCCTCTGTCCTCCCTCTACATGGAGGAGGTCTCTGTCCCTCCACATAGAGGAGATCCCTGGCCGTGTCTAGGGAGGAGGTCTCTTCCCTGGTTCCCACCATGGAGGATATCTCCATCCCTCCTCCTGGAGGAGGTCTCTGCTTCTCCATATGGGGCCATCTGTCTCCCACATGGAGGAGGTCTCTGTCTCCCATGTGGAAGAGGTCTCTGTTCCTCCACATGGACGAAGGAGTTCCCTGGCCCCTTGTAGGGAGGAGGTGCTTGTCTGCCCCCACCCCCACATGGAGGATGTTCTGTTTCCCCCATAGAGGAGGTTTCTGTCCCCTTCCCCCAGTGGTGGAGGTCCCTTTCCCCCTACGTGGAGGAGGTCTGAGAAGTCTCTGCCCCTGCATAAGGAAGAGGGAGGTGATCTCCATTTTCTGACAGGAGCTAACAGCTTCAGGTCTGTGTCTAGAAATAAAAGACAGGGCTAGCCCTGCCGGATTGTCCATTTCCTTTTCTTTATTTCTTAAAGTGGAGAATCTTCAGAAGTCCACAGGGGATCTTCCTTAAGGCAGGGTGCCATGGTCTTGCCTTCTGCTTGGCAGTGGGTATCCAGCTGCCCTCTCTCTCAGCTCAAGGAAGGAAAAGGAGAGGCTGAGAAGCCACTGGCTGGGCTGAACTTGGAACCACTAACCAAATGCAAACACCTCCCTACCTCCTCGTGTCCCCACATCCCTGGCCCCTCTCACCAACTCCATGCCCTGGTAACGCAGGGTGTAATCTTGCTTCTAAACACAGAGAATTACAGAAAACGAGGGGGGAAAGCCCCGAAAAGAATAATTAATTTCTACTTCCTCATGCAAATCCTTTGGCCAGTCATTTAAGGTTCAGAGCAGGACCAATTCAGTTCCTTGTGCAAATTCCAAACTGAAGGCGTTTAGAAAAGAAGAGCGAGCAAGAGGAGAGAGATTGAATGGAATTACTTTTCTAAGAACCAGCATTAACAAAGGTTCCATTTTCCATGGTTATGGGTCTGGCTAGACAGCCCTCACTGACAAACTCTCCAAACACATGTGCTGGCCTGTTGAAAAGGCCTCAGTGTTGACTGACAGATAATTGAAGTGACAAATTGTTTCATTGTATTTGGCAGGGAGAGTGCTGTATTAGATAATTATGGGGAACAGAGGAGCTCTGGGGTCTCAGGTCACAAGACATGCCTGACCCTATTTTCTGAAAACTCTGAATGGAGTTCTCTGGTCCCAGAGGAGCTGAGTGTGAGGCTGTCTCTTTTTGTGTTGGTGTTGAGTTTTTGTTTTTTTTTTTTCCCCTTTCCCTTTACCTCCCCCTCTGCCTCTGCTCCTGGCCCTTCCCCCTTTTTCCGATCTAATGATTACAGCTAAAGAATATAGAGACCTCCAGAGCTGAATCAGACCTTTCTCCCACCCCCACTCACTGGAATCCCTTGCCTTTCAGGAAGATGACTTGTGGATTTTATCCATGGTAGCAAGTTTGCAAACTTGATCCCTTATCAGCTGCCCATGGTGGCCTAAAAGGAGGTTGGTTGCTCCTAATGAGAAGGTGGTTGGGGACAAATGAGTTACTTCAAGTATTTGAGGGACTGGAGATACATCCACCTGCTTCTATGTGGAGCCTGATGAGGTAGAATGTCTACATCATCAATTCATCCTAACCTTAGTTTCCCTCAGGGAAAATTTGGGACACAGAAGGAACCCTAAAGATTAACTCAGTAGTAGAAACATTTCTAGCTGAGGTGAGCCCTGAGAGGAGCCCACAGTTTATGAATGGTGAAAAATGGTAGACCCAAGCTTGTGAAATCTCTGTTCTGGGCTTTTTCCCCCAAACTTTCAGGGAAATGATTTTAAAAGAAATCATATGAAGATAAAATACAAATTACAATGTCTTCCTGGTTTGCTTTCCTGATGTATAACCCTACACAGACTGAAAGAGGCTTTATACAAACAATCTTAAATATATACGTGTGTATACACACATATATATGTAACAAAGTACTCATATTTTTTATTTTTTTAAAGACAGGGTCTCGCTGTGCTGCATAGGCTGGCCTTGAACTTCTGGGCTCAAGTGATGCTTCTGATGTTCCTGGCTCAATCTCATGAATAGCTGGGACTGCAGGCATGTGCCACCATGCCTAGCACACAATCTTTAGCCTCATGTGGGTAAAGGCTCAGGCATAGGGTAAGGGGAATCTTTCCCTGTATCCTACAGCAAGGATGGGAACCAGGAATAACTCTTATCTGTCCTCTTGCCCTTCTCCCTGATGTCCTCTGGAGACAGGGGCAGTAATTCTTTTAGGGGAGGGACAGGATCAGGGCTGAGATATTCCTTAATGGCTCAGGGAGGAGCTTAGAGCAGGCAAGGACAGCATACTCGCTCTACAGAGAAAAACTGATGGGATAACTGGTCTTCCTGTAGCCTCTGGTGGGTGCGGGGGTGATGGTCATTCTGAGTGTGAGGGTTTTCAGTGTAAACCTTAGTGGTTCTCTGCTGAGCTTTGATTCTTTGCAAGATTTCTCTATTCAAATTCTCAAGAGTCTGCTTGATTTTTTTTTTTTTGGTACCAGGGATTGAACCCAGGGGCACTTAACCACTGAGCCACATCCCCAGCCCTTTATATTTTTTATTTTGAGACAGGATCTCGCTGAATTGCTTAGGGCCTTGCTAAGTTGCTGAGGCTGGCTTTTAACTTGCAATCCTCCTTCCTCAGCCTCCTGAGCTGCTGGGATTACAGGCGAGTGCCACTGTGCCCGGCTGCTTGCTTTTTTATTTCCAGTTGAATTTTGACTTTACCCCTCCGCCTTTTTCTGCTTTATTTTAATTACTTTTCACTCTTAAATATAAGTGTAGAGAAGAACCTCAGAAGGCAGTTTACCATTTGGTTTCCAATTCTGTTTTCTAAAGAAAAGAAGAGAAGAGAAGAGAAGAGAAAAAAGGAAAGAAAAGAAAAGAAAAAAAGAAGTATATTGGAGGAACACGTGAAAATTTCTGGAGTATGTGTGATACAGTTGAGCTCCACAGTTTCTGCTGTTTTCAAAACCTAGTAACATCAACAAAGAAGCTTTCCAATGATATTCAAGGCAGTCACTCTCTGGGTCAAAACCTGCTGTGCTCAGTTCATTGGCTTTCCCAAGAAAGCTGTCAAATCTTTTTGGCATTAGGAGGACTTAATGAGTTGAAGGGAGGGGAAGAGAGGCAGCCTAGGGTCAGAAGTGAATGAAGTGGTTTTAGAATCTTCAAGTGAGAGAAGAACATGGTGCAACAGTGAGGTCGAGTCTCCATGGCTGCCATCAAGTGCCTTCCTCCCTTACTTGCTTACCTCTCATCCCATCCAGAGGTGGGGAAGGGAAGGGAAGGGAAGGGAAGGTGACCTGCTGACAGTAGTCTCCACTGTCAATCATATGAATGAACCATGTGGCTGTCTAGGCTAGTCCAGCCTTTTAGTAGACTCCAGCCCTGGCTTCCTTCTATCTGATTCTAAGCCATGAGAGACCCAAAATAAGAATTGTCCAGTTGACCAGTCAACAGACACATGAAAGGACATAACACATTGCTGATTTAAATCATTGGGCTCTGGACTGGTTTGTTATACAGTGAGATAATTAACTAGAATCAACAATGAAGACTTTGTCTCCAAAGCCCTGTCCCCAGGAAGGTGATGAAGAAAGAAGGGGCTTGCCAGGGGAGGAAGGAGAAATTAGAAAACAATCTATTAACAGTTGACAGAGCAAAGACCTCAGAGAAGGTGACCCAGAAATGGGCCAAATGATCTTGCTCTGCAGCTGACGTCAGACATGTGACTGGGCCCCAGTGCTCTGATCCTTTTAACGAAAAGGATCCTTTTCTTCATGAATGAGATCTGATGCATTCACTGTGGTAGGAACCCCTTGCCCCCCCATTCTTATGGGTAATTAATTGATTGGGAGACTTCCCTTCAAATGGAAGAATGTTATATGGAGTGCTCAGGGAGGCTGAGGAAACTATAGGTACTGACAGAATCCAAGATCACCAGGAAAACAAGCTGGGGGCCCTGTTGGTTCTGTCCCCAGCTTTAATGCACCTGGCACAACACACAGCAGGATGCAGGAGCAAGTCAAAGCCAGCAACATCAAAGGCCCTTATCATGGGATTTCAATCTCTTGCCCAGTAGGCTTATTATTGCTCTGCTCCTCCATCTCATTGCATCCTGTGGCATAGACCCTCCCTCATGATTTAATGGCCTGTTTGAGGCCTGATGACCTCAGCTGTTCTCTTTTTTTCTAACCCCCTCTTGCAGCTGGACTCCCACTTGGACCTACCCACAAGTTGGCTTACAGGCACACCCTGCTGGGCCTCAGTCCTGGTCTCTAGGTCTGAGGAAGGAGATTGCAAATAGCCTGTTCACTGCTAATTGTCTTTTCCGAAGGAAGAACAAGGAAGAGATGAATTTTTCTTTGAATGAAAGACTCATGTGCTGTGGATATGTGGGTAAATATATGGATAGGTGGGTAAATCAGAAGGTTGTCCCCATTGCAGAGACGTTCCTTTAAATTCCCACAAGTACCTTTAAATATAATTTGATTTAAACAAAATAGCCAAGGTAGCATTTCTTGAGGCCATATTTATCAGGTAATGTGAGAGGGACAGATGTGTATAAGCAGAGGATCCCTAGCAGAATGTGCCTTTGTCTAAAGACAAAGAGAGTCCTTGATTGATTCTTACAGAGGGAGATAGTTTTCTGCTTTCTGGAGGTAAAAACATGGAGCAAAAGATGTGAACATATTCAGACTTTCTGCATTCAGTTAGCATTACCAAACCTTTTTAAATGAGTGCCTCATGGAATATGCCAGGACAGGGTTTCCAATGTGAAGAGCAGGTGAAGGTCAAATTCATTCCTTTTCTGGGGGTGTGGGGGGGTTACCAGGGCTTGAACTCAGGGACATTCGACCACTGAGACACATCTCCAGCACTATTTTGTATTTTCTTTAGAGATAGGTTCTTGCTAAGTTGTTTAGCGCCTCACTTTCGCTGAGGCTGGCTTTGACCTTGCGATCCTCCTACCTCAGCCTCCCAAGCCCCTGGTATTATAGACGTGGGCCATCATGCCCGGTTATTCTTAAGACTATGACAAGATGATACGGATTTTGTTCTTCTAAGGGTACAAGATGAGACAGCATTTTAAAATTCTTTATTCCACACCATTTCTAGAACAATGAATGGATAGACTTCAGTGTCAGGAAAAATGAATTTTGCCAAAACATCTAGAGAGAAAAGTCTGGAAAGACATTTACATTCTAAGTGAAACTTGTGCCTCCAGCCCATCTGTTCTGAGGGTGAATCAAAATCAATCCAAACACCCCAAATAAACAAACTTATCACAAAACAAATCAGTAACAACAACAAAAGCTGGAGCAAGAAGAAGGGAAAAACAAATCTAAAGAAAGAAGGAAAACACAATCAGAATGGAAGGGAATAAGAATGAAATTCTAATTTGATCCAGTCCAATCCAACCCAAGTTTATTAAGTGTGTACTATTTGCAGGCAGAGTGTGGAGTTGGGTGAAACAGGGTCCCTGCTCCTCAGAAGCTACATTTGTGCTTCTGCACAGGATCTGACAGGCATCATGCATGCAGGAAGAGGGCCCAGCCTAGCCCAGGGTTGCCTAGCCCAGGGTTTCCTAGCCCTCTGGGAAAATCCTGCCCTTCATGACCTCACCTCTGTGATGCCTGGTTCAGCACAGTGCCCTCTCTAGTCTGCCCAGAGGGGGATGCCACTGTTCCTTGCATGGGTTTGTGGGGCCTAATGGATGGGGGGTGGTTGGGCAGGTAGAACATTCTTTCCCTGCACATCTGCTGGAGCTTGAATTTCATTAAGATCTCTTTTTACTCTCCCGCTGTCAGTCTAGCACAAATAATTATTAAATCCCCTTGCCCACTATCGAAATAAAATACAGCCAGAGAGTTAGCTAAAGCACAGCCAGTCCATTGAGAGCCAGCTGAAGCTGGGTAAGACCAATAATTCAAAACAGATGAACGGCATGGCAAATACTATGGGCTCAGTATCCCAGGCTGACCTGACCTTTGAAACTTGCTGAAAGTTATCCTTGAAATTCCCCAGAACTCCTTGAATCACTCTTGTAAAGGCTTATTTATCACAAAGTCATAAATAATATTTGCTAAGTCTTTGCTCCATCTATCTAGAAAATGAGTTAGGCTGGAAGACATGAGCTCAGTGACTGAGGTGGGGTGGGGGTGGGGGTGGGGGTGGGGTGGTCTGTGCTGGGCCCAGAAGACTCACAGTTCCAGAGAGAAATACTGGAGAAGCTTTGGCTTTCCATCTTCCTTACGTGGGGGTGGGGTAGAGATTGGGCTGCTCAAGGAATTTGGTTCAACACAATGGATTTTAATTTCATTGCTTCTACAAAGAGGTGCCTGTAGACTGCTGTCAAGAGGCATAGTTATGGTAAATAATTCGAGTGATACTTTTACAACAAATCGCTTCTGGGCAAGAATCCCAAAGTCCCTGCCCAGAGAGCTACAGATGTTCCATGACTGCCTTCTCTGAAAGCTGGGGGCTTCATTCATGCCCTCATTCACTTATTCATGCATTCATTCAACAAATCTACCCAATGGCATCTTCCTAGTTCTGTCGAGTATATACTGATATGAAGAATACGGTCCCATCTGTCAAACTACAGGGATTCAGAGGATGCTGCCATGACTTCGGGTTCTGCTGGAGGGTGGGGAGGTGGGAGGAGCAGGGTAGGAGATGAGAGAATGCCCAGAGAAGGCTGCAATGGTAGGATTTGGCAGGGCAGAGGTGACTCCTTCCAGGCTGAAGAAAAGGTGGGAGGAATCAAATACAGAGATATATAAGGCTAGGCAGTTTATAGGGAAAGGGGAGGTGGAAGAAACTAGAGCCTGAAGGCTCTGACCATAGTCCTGAGAAGATGTAAGAAAGGCAGTGTTCATGAGAGTGAAGAGAAGGGATGGTCCATGAGGTACCATGGAGGGTGATGGATAGAAAGTGCCACCTGCTTATGTGGGGACTGGGTGATGGGGAAGGATTGGGTGATGAAAGCCTCTTCAAGCAATATTGACAGGATCATTTTCTATCTTGAGCATATGATGCTATTAAAGATGGACCTCAAAATCTGAGCCTGCATTGCTGAGAACGAGGGAAGAGCAGGCAAATTAGGAGAGGATGCCTGCTTGGAAGAGAGGATCCTGAAGAATCAATTCTATCTCATGCTGTTGACAAATGGGGACATGGGAAAGTGTTAGGATGTTTGCAGGCAAAGTAGAAGAAACCAGTGGAAGCAGGGGCTGAAGATAAGGTGGGGGAACAAGCCACATAATTAAAGTGTAATCAAAGGAGGAATACAGTCTACTGGAGGAAGGAACAGGTAAGGATAATTGGGTTCCCAGAAGGATTTGGGGAGGAAGAGAGGAAAGTTAAGAAAATGCCTGTCTTCATCCTGGTAAGGTCATTGGACAGAGGCTACTTTGAGATCTCAGAAGGTGCATAATGTTTTGCATTTGTTTTAATTCTGTACTTAGGTCAACCCGGCTCCAGTGGGGGCTGCACTAGCTATTTGTTCCCTGCAGGATGAAGCTCTGAATTAGGTGATTGTCTTGACTAAGGAAGCGGAGCTGGCCAAATAATAGGTTAGGAAAGTCAGGTTTGTGCATGACCAAGGTGCTGTGTTTTGAGGATGCCCTGAAGATCCTGTATTGTTATTCTGTGTTTCTTAGTGGCTTTCCTGTGTTGGCCATTGGTTGGATATCAGCTCTCTCCATGGCACAGGATTATTGGTTGTGATAGATGATATTACTCAGGTACTCATCATGTTTTTAGTATCTTTTTTTTTTTTTTTTGGTACTGGGGATTGAACTTAGGGGCACTTAACCACTGAGCCACATCTCCAGCTCTATTTTGTATTTTATTTAGAGACAGGGTTTCACTGAGCTGCTTAGTGCCTCGCCATTGCTGAGGCTGGTTTTGAACTCGTGATCCTCCTGTCTCAGCCTCTTGAGCCGCTAGGATTACAGGCATGCACCACACAACTGGATTATTATGGTTTTAGTTCTTATCCTAGAGCATTAGAGAAAAAAGGGAGCTGAGAGGTTGTATAGGCCAGGGTCCCTTAACCTGTCAATCCAGAAATCCAGCTCTGGACTAAGTCTCCCAATTGCTGCCATTCCCTTGGGATTCAGGGAGAGAACATGATAGTGACGATTGGGGTCATATGGATGGAAAGTATGCTTCAGAAAAGCCCTAGGACCTGCTTATTTAGAACAACTTTTGACTGGCAACATCATGCATTTAGAGACCAGTGCCTGGTTTAGAGTAGACAATAAATATTTGTTAAAATGAAAAAATGAGGAAATAATATGTTATGATTGGAGAAGGAACACAGTTTGAGGACCCAGAGCTTTTGGTTCTTGGCCCAGGTTTTTCTGACTGTGCACATAAGTATTTTCTCTCCAAATATTATGTTCTTTAATGATTTTGTATCTAAAGAGCTGTGTGTCTTTCTTATGATGCTTCTCAAAATTTCAGAATCCTCTCTCAGGGCCAAGGATCTCAAATTTCTTTAGGCTCTTTGAGTATTGACAATTAAGTCCACTCCTTTTACTCTCTCACTCTCCTCTTATTCATTCATTCATTCTTATTTTTTGTTCAATGTGTATTTACTCATTTATGCATCTGTTAAAATGTTTATGGAACATCTGTTATAAGTCAGGTATAGAGAAGAAGAGATGTTCTGGATGCTCTTCTGGTAGAGGAATGGGTTAAGGAGTGATAGCCTACCTGATGATTCATTGAACCTTTGTGGTAGAGTGCAAGGATGCCTACAAACTTATCCCTTTCTTGGAATCACATTTTTTTGTATGCTAACTTTGATGTCCCTCCCACTCTGAGACAGAGCTCTATCAGGTGACTTGCTTTGGGCCACTGTAAAACAAGCCAAGACTGACCTGCATTTGTGGTGTGGGACTTGTCTTCTCTTGCTGTTTTTGGGACCCATGACTGCCACCAAGTGAAGAAATCTGAACTTCTTCTGTTGATGAAAGACACATGACACAGTTGCTTTTGTCATCCTGCCAACATCTGCAACAGCCTCCCACCAACAGACATATGAGATCAATTATGTTTTGGAGTTGTTTGTTTTGCGGCAATAGCTAACTGTTACAACATTCATCCTCATTATCCATGAAAGACTGTGATAAGCAAGAATATTATAAGTGAGATTTTTTTCAACCAAAAATCTCCCTCGCACCTAGATGTACCATACTTGAAATCCAAAAGTAATTTAACAGGGGCCAGCTGTAGATGTTCTTTATCATATTCACACTTTCCTGAAAACCACTTGCACTCTTGTAATCTCTGAACATCAAATTAGGAACAAGTATTTTTTTGGATTCCCATCATGGATAAGACAAGACGTAGAGTGTGGGCAGTCATCAGCAGATTCCCACCTCTGACAGGCATGCATGTGACTGATAAACCAGAGGCACAAGTGAGTGTTTGAGGTCAGCATTTACAGAGGATCCCTCAGAGGCCATAGGAGAAAGAATGGAGCCACCTATTTTGAACAACTTAGGGTCCCCAACCCTGGAGGATCATGTAAAGAGCAGAGGCAGTTATGCTGCTTCAGACATGAGGCAATATCTCCATTCATTCATCCAGAAGTCTTCACTGGGTAGGCCAGGGTCTCAGATTCCAGGGATGAAGTTTCAGCTGTGGAGCTCTGTTTATACAAGAGTTCCAGAGGTTTGGACTGGAGTCTGTGACTCAGTGGTCCCTGCTTGAATGGAGAAGAGAGTGAGAGTGAGAGGATATGGAAGGATCAAACCACACTCAGAACTGTGGAGGAAGCAGAGAAGATGGGTGAAAGGTGCCAATAAATAAATAACATCAGTAATAAATCATTTTTAAGAACAATTATAGGAGTATGATGATCATGGCAGCTCTTGCTTATTGAGCACCAGCTGGTTTGCAATCACTGTATGGTAAACACTTTATATAGACTTTTGCTAATGTTTCCTGCCTCACAGTACTTATGCTTGTGGTGATTAGGGTCTAATGAGTGCCCAGCAGGTGGGATAGGCTGTAAGTGTTGCCAGTAGAATTAAGACGTTCCCAACTCTGCTGGTGGAAGTAATGGAGCTCCCAGCATGTCAGAGCTGTTTTATGCAGGAAAATGTAGACCTGACATCTGGCACTTCTTTCCTTGGGCTCTCCTACCTCTATCCTTGAGGCTTCCCTCACCCCAGTCACCCTGAAAGTACCTTGAACATCCAACACCCTTCCCCCTACTCCTGGAAATCAGTGTCCCCATCCTCTGTTTTAATCCTTTTGGGCTCTGTTCTTTACCAACAGACAGTTCAGTGCAGATAAAGGCAGCCCTGCTAATCTGTCTGTTGGCTCATGTGTTCCTATCCCAGATAGCATAACTCATTACCACTGATACTTTGCAGGGCTTTTGAAAAGGCTGGTGAGCAGCAACCTTCAGGGTGAAATTTAGTTTGTACCTGGGGAGTCATGGAGGAGTGCTTGAGCAGAGGGTTCTCATTTCCTCTTAAAAACTTTTGCAAAGGTGGCTGTTTGGTCTTCCTGTGTGTGTCTGACACTAACCTTTGGGATCCAGGTGATCTGACCAGTGGAAAAGTCACAGGCTTTGGAATCAGGTGCCTCTGAATTAGCTTCATAAGCTCAGCAACTTAACAATTTTACTTGAAGTTTCAGTACCTCAGTATTTCTCATTTTCAGAAATGGGAAAATAATACCTAACATGCTTGTTGTGAGAATTAGAAAGAAATATAACCATTGTGCCGGCCACTCCTCTTGCCTGAAGCCTCTTGCCTGAAGGCTCCAAGGTTCAAGGTGCAGGCCTGGGCTCTGGGGTTAGGCCTTGTGAGTGAAAATACTGCATCCACGGCTTATCAGATGTGTGACCTTGAGGAAGTTACTTTTCTGGGCCTCAGTGTCCTTATCTATAGGGGACAGTAATAGTCCCTACATCATAGAGTTGTCATGAGGATTAAATAAGATATTTCAGGTATGTGATAGAGCTGGCCCTGTGCCCCGGTGAAAGGATGATGTCAGAGAGGACAGGCATCTGGAGGTGGGGATGAGAACCTTCTGGACTGACAGCTTCATCCTTCCTAAGTGATTGTTGAGTTGCTGCTGTTAGCCAAAGCACTGAGGAAACATGCACATGGGACCCAAGTTCTTGCTAGGGCAGGAGTTTGCTTGGATTCCCTGCAGCTCCAGTGGGCAGTATCTGAGGGCTGTACCAGGGTCTGAGGCTGCTCCACAGCTCACCTTTGGAGCCAAAGTAACCACCAGATTCTGGAGGGTTTCAAAGAGAAACCTCCAAGAGTGGTTGCTGAGGATCCGGGGTGGGTGAGCATGATTTGGAGTGTGGAAGGAAGGAAAGAAAATTTCATGTTTGTTTAACCCCTGTTGTGCTCTGGTGGATGCACTCTGCACTTCCATACATAGTATCTCTGTTAATTCTCATAGTAACCAGACCAGGATCATCTCCCCACTTTACAGTAACCCGAAAGGCGGGTGTTCGGTGACTGGCCAGGGTCACATGTAGCAGAAATGGCAGGAAAGGTGCCATAACACACCCCTTGGATGGCAAAACAGGTGTCTGTCTTCTGCAGCGACAGAAGTGGTGACTGGCAGGGGCTATAGTCATAGTACTTTCCATGCATTTCTCTTTCATGCCGGGAAGAGGAAAGTAAGCAATATAAGACTTTGATTACCTGGACATTTTGGTGTGTGGGTTTTGTGAATCATGTCAATCAATCACCAAAGACAGGCAATCTCCTACTTGTAAACATAGGCATGGGCAGCCTGGACTGGAGATGTGCTATGTTTGTTAACTTGGAGCACAGTGACTTGTGTTGCCTTTACTAAAATTGTCACTGAGATTCTAGAAGTCAACCTTTCTCCCTTTATTTCCCCTGCAACTATCCTTGACCACATTTCTAATGTCAGTTCATTTTCTTGGGTCATTTCTCTCTCTCTCTCTCTCTCTTTTTCAGAAGGGTATTGAGGTTTAAAATAAATAAACAAGCAAAAACCTCAATGAGATGAGGACCACAGTGAGTGGCACTCTGGTTAGCTGACTCTTCCTCCCTAGAGGTGGCTTTTCTTGTTACTTGGCTTCAGTTCTAGGCTAGGCTTAAGAGCACAGAGGATTTGTTACTTCTGGTGACAACCAGTGAGGCCCTGGCAGAGGGGATTATGTGTGTCTCCTGCTGTGTGGCCACCATTAGCTTCCGGGGTGTCAGGGCCATGGGATAAAGGGACCTAGCAGGTTGGTCTGTCCCTCACTGATTTCCTGTGGGGGCAGTGGCCCTTGAACAAGAGGATTTCACGGGGCAGGGCCACCCTGATCTGCTTTTGCATATATTTTCCTCAATAAGTCCAGGCCTGTGTGACGAATGCTGCTAAAGGGAGGCCACAGGGAGAAAAGGAGGGGCAGGAGGAAGTCATTCAGGGATAGGACTGCATTTTACTGTGCCATCTTCTCAGGATGGGGCCCCTCTGGTTACTAACTAGGAAGCCGGTGAAACCCAATAGCAAAGGGTCTTTTGTTTACTCATTCATTATTTGTTTATTTCTTCATTCCTCTCTCCTCCCTTTCTCCCTCACTGCCTTCTTTTCTCTATCCACCCTTCCATCCATCCTTCCATCCATCCTTCTATCCATCTATTCAACCACCTGTGACATTGTACAAGAGTTGTGAAGGAATTCACAAGACCAATTCCTTGTTCTTTACAAGTTTCCTGTCTAGGAAGAGCGATAAACAATACACACATAAAACAAAGGAGCACGACAGTCGGGCCATACAGTGGAGGACAAATTGCCATATGCATTCAGAGAAGTGATATTGTTGATGTGGGTCAGGAAGAGGGGACAGTGGAATCAAGCCTGGAGAGACTGGTGAGGGGATTTCCAATGGGGGAGGTAATAGGATTAACCTTTCAAGAATCAGCAGGGTAAATGTGGTAAGGTGGGCAGCCCCGTGACTTTCAGGGAAAGATGAATTGTTTGATTTGACCAGAGCAGGAATGGGAGGTAAAGATGAAAGGACAGTTGTGAGCCCAATTGTAGAGGGCACTGATGTTAGGACTTGATGCAGTAACCAGGCAGGACCCACTCAAGGCTCTTAGGTAAGTGGGTGGCGTGTCCGATCCTGTGCTTTGGTAGGACTTATGCTGGTAGACAGCAGCTCCAGGAGGAAGCGTTCAAGGCTCTTCTCAGATGTCAAGTGGGTGAATCCATACCACTCTCATGCCCTGACCCTGGGAAACTGTCGGGGTGGTCCCTTGCTGACACCTTCCCCTTCCTGACTGAGCATTTGGGACTGTGGTCACTCAGAATCAAACACATTAAGATGTGAATTGGGGAAGTACTGGGTACAGCCAGATGACCAAGTAATGAATAGCCTTTAAGGAAGAAAGGCATTGGCCAGAAGAACTTTCTAAGATTTCTGGGAAGCAGAGTTTGGGCTGATTATTTTTTTTTAATTGCAAAAATTCATGGATTTTAAGATATAAGGTCTTACTATGTTGCCCAGGCTGTCCTTGAACTCCTGGGCTCAAGCAATCCTCCTGCCTTATTCTCCTGAGTAGCTGGGATTATAGGCACATGCCACTGTGCCTACTTAAGGCAGTTAAATCTTGTCAATGGCACAGAGAGGTACCAGTTGGTGCATGTGAGTGCCCACTTGTTTTCTTATGGTACTTTTATGAGTGTTTAGAGGTGCCCCCCCCCCACACACAATAATTTGTCTTCATCCTCTAATCTATAGCCCCATTACCTTGTGTGACTACCATTAAAGATTCTTTTTGGTTTACAGACCACAAGGCCCTTAGACTGCAATTGTGCCAACATCAAGAGCTGTTGAGTCTCTAGCACCTCAGTACAGATCCCATAGGTCACAAACCTGATGCTATGAGCTTCTGAGAGATCAGGGTAACTGAATGAGTATCAAGTAATTTTCACAAATGTCTAACTAACAAGTATCTACTGTGTGCAAAAGACTATGCTGGGGCAGGGGTTGGCAGATAAAGATGAATATTACTGTCCTGCAAAAGATGAAAGCATCCTGTGATCCACCAAAGATGAATAACCATAACATTCTACAGATGATAAATACTTTGTCAAGCACTATTAAGTTTTGAACTGTATTATCTCATTTAAATGCATTAATATCCTCTTATAAAATAGCTACAAGATTATTTCTATTTTAGTCTGTGGAAACATGCTCAAAAACGTGTAAATTTGCGGAGAATCAAATTAAGGAGGATTTAGGGAGAAGGATAGGGGCAGAAGGGGAACCAAGTGCAGATTTAGCAAGCCTCTTTCTTCCCTGTTGTACCCATAGGGCTATGAGGCAGGAAGCCCACTATAAAATACCACCCTAGTAGTGAGATTGGTGAGAAAAAAGCTGATCATACTCTGAGGCAGGAGAGCAAAGCAGATGCGAGACAGGGAAGACCTTGAGCAGGCAGCCAAGGCAGATGGCTGGCCATAGGAGGACTGTCTCATACACCTCAGCACCCATGTCCACGTGGTGCTTGGTGTATGGGAGGCACTCAGAAAATGGTCACTGAATTCATTCTTGTTTTCTCAGTAAATTTAGAGGCTAGGACTAAAAGAAGCAAGTGTAGAGACTTATTAAATTTGTCGGGCTAACTCAACCAGATCGAACCCAGGCCTCCTTCCAGATGGGACCTGCCAGCTCCCAGACATAACAAAGGATCAACCTAATTTTTTCACTCAAATGTCATGATAATTTTGATTGGGCATTACAACTGGTTTGAGAATGAGAAGCCTCCTTTTGTGAATCCTGGGAGGATGTGTGTGTGTGTGTGTGTGTGTGTGTGCGCACTCTCCCACTCCACCAAGCTCCCCCATACAAACATGGATGGCTTTCCTTGGAAGGTCGGTGACAGCCCTGCCTCCCATTCACAGATTGGAGAAAGGGCATTAATCTTCTTGACATGGTAGTGGTGGGGGAGGGGAATTTGGAGCTGGAATCCCTCAAACTGGGACATCCCTGTGAGCAGAAAGATCCTTGTCTCATTTGGCTGTGTGAATAAGCTTTAGTTTATAAGCCCAGGGCATTAAAAAAACAAAAAACAAAAAACAACGAAAACAAAAACAACAGACAGGCTTAAAGAAAATCAAGTAGTGTTATAAAAAGCAAATACCATCTCTCTTGTTTCATTTTATTCCTTGTTGGTGGGGTGGGGCTAAGGTTGATAGGACTCTGTGCCCATAGAGGAACTTTGAAGTGTTTTCTGAGAATAGACACCCATCTTCCTATCAGGAGGCAGTCAAGCTGGTAGGGTGAGGGAGACTCATGTTGCAGAGAGGGCAGGTCTGGTGAAGTCTAAACTTGTGAGCAGAATATCATATATGCAGCCAAACGCTTTTACAAACTACTGGCAAGCTGGTGGAGCCTTCACCTCTCTCTTAAGGAGTCCTGATTTACCTGGATGTTCCCATCTATGCCATTCCTCTCTGTTCACGAGGATTCCTGCCCCACGGTGGGCTGATCTAGAAGAGCCAGAATCCATAGGCCACAGAGGCCCAAGGGGGTCCCTTGCCTGGGATGTCTTCTCTGATCCCCTCCCACCCCTAGGTTAGATCCCACCCATCTGGAATGAGAATGGGATTGGGAAAGAGAGAAGTGAAGGTATGGCCCAGGTGGCATTGGAAAGATTTGGGACAAAAAGGTGAACAGTTGTCACATGCCATACCTGGACCCCTCACTGTCTCACGAGTCGGCCACCTTCTTTCTGCCCCTTGCCTCAGTTTTAGCCTTTGCCTTGCCAGGAACACCCGGCAGCCTCAGGAGCCTGGATATGATCCATCTCAGGTTCTGTCTCCATCCTGAAACCCCAGCCACGTCTAGCTAAGTGTTAATTCCACAAAACCTAATTCCTACTTGTGCCCCAGTTGCTTCATGCAAGATACCCCAGATGTCCAGGACCTTAGCCTCTCCTTAGAGAATTGGAACTGTCCTATACTGGCCATTTGGGTATTGAGCTGGTATGTCACTTCTTCAAGGAGGCCTTTCCTGATAGAAGCCCTCCAGATGTAACCATCTTGTTTGACTTCTTTCCATATGGCTTCCCTTTCCTTACCTCTTGTTTATTTATGTGCTTATTTGATATTTCTTGACTTATTCCACTAGAGAGTGAAGGCCAAGAGAGAAGGCACATTGGTTTGCCTGGCTCTCTGTGTGAGTTGAGTGAAGTGATAAAGGAGTGGACCCTCCTTCCCTCTATCATGACAACTAGTGCATGTTTGCTAATAGGTTGGTTAAATAGCTCACAGAAAAAAAAGCTGTGAGGCAGCACAATGAGGAGGGCAAAGTGTGGGGCACACAGAGGGGGACAATGGCTGACCCTGGACCAGGACTTGGAATTCTTAACTCCATCTGCTGGGTGACCTGGGGTAGGTGCATCAGTTTCCCTCTGGTTGGACGACAGTCTCTGTGGTTGCTTCCAGCCTTCCTCCTGTGATATAAGAGGTCTGGAGATGGGAATGCTGAGACTCTCTCTTAGGGCAGGATGCTTTGACTGGGCCAGGAGACTAGCCTTGGCAGCGGGTGCCCCAAGTGCAGTGGAGGTGCTCTGGTTAGCCCCAGGGCTTGCAAGGCTCTTTATGGAGCCACTAGAGCAGGCATCGTTAGTGAAGAGAGGAAAGGGAAACAAAGAAGAACCTTCCCAATTATTAATAAGGCAGCAGCCCCATCCATCTTAATGAGACAGGGTGAAAAAAAAAAACAAAAAACAAAACAGCGGCCAGGCAGCCTGTACACAATAGGGTACAATAGAGACCTTGCTTTCTTTTTTAAAAGGAGGAAAGAAAGGGCGACAGACAGAAGGGAAAAAGCCTCACAGATTGGAAAATAGTTCCAGAATGCCCACCTCTGTGCCCTTTGTATGAAGAGTCATCCTGCCGTGCATCATGGCTGTCTGCAAAGTACAGAGGGTACCTTGGTCCTCTCATGGGCCCCAGGGTGGGGTAGGGCAATTGCCCTGGTAACTAGGGAGTAGAGCAGTCTCCATCCTGGACAGGCCCTTTGTTTCCTGGGCACAGCGTGGCCCAGTGCAACGTGAAAGGCTCTTACCAAGGGATACAGCATCCAAAACATTAAATGGGGCCTCAAAAAGATTTGATTTGTCAAAGTTGCGATTTAACAGCTTTCCTTCTCCGACCTCTACCCACATACCACCATGTATATCAGAGATTTCCTGAGCCTGGGGTCTCAGTTCCTCTATTTGTTAGCTGTGAGGCTTTGGGCAAATTGCTTAACAGGGTCTCACCCTCTGTTTCTTCAGAACTAACTTACCTCCTAAACTTGCCTGGGCTCATGTATGTATAAGCAATCATCGAGGTTTCTGACACAAAGCAGCCTTTAGCAAATTTTAAAGTGAGTCAGAATCAGAAGCTTGCTTCAGCTCAGGGAATCAGGGAAGTGAATGGGGTCTCCTTTGGGTGGTCTCCTTGACTATGGGAGTGGATCTATCCCATTTACTCTGATGCCCCAGGGTCCAGTATGTAGTAGCTGAAAGAATGACTAAAAGTCCTAAACTATGATAACTTTGTCAAGACACGATTCTGAACAAGTGTAGGCTGTCCCCTGGAAGGTGGGGAACTGTCCTTTCTTTTAGAGAATGTTCTCCTGAGCATGGAGGCCCCATCAGCCCTAGGTTTCTTCCGCCTTTGCATAATAGGTTCCTAACGCTGCAAGGACCGGAGGGGATCCCTGGCTATGCTCCTCTGCTTCTGTCTGGTGTTGTCTGCCTGCATAGGAGAGCTGAGGGAAGGAAGAAGGGAGGCACTACACATGGTCTGAGACCTCCAACCAGCCCTCCACAAGGTGGGCTGCAAAGAAATACAATCAAAATGCCAAAGCTCTTAGGTGGGCTGCAAAGAAAGAAGAAAGCTGGTCTCTTTTTTCATCTCTGCTTAGCTTGATGGTTTCCAGGGGATTATTCTGTGGGGGCACTGAAAGCATTTTGATGTGGGGGAAGCGGAGCAAGACGTAAGAGGCTGTTGGTGAGGCTAGCGACATGCTAGGATGTCACAGGTGCAATCTACCATGGTTCCTGGAATGGAGCAGAGGAGTTCTCTGGAGAACAAATCTTGGCACTCACATGCTGATACCCTGCAGAGAAGCCAAGGCTGAGTCCTAGTCAGGGCAAAGACTCCTGCCAGGGATTGCTGTCCTGCCCTGGCTCTTGTTAGCTTTGTGGGAGATCCTTGCAATTCTCGCTGGATCTTGATTCATGTCCAGACATGCTCCCTGATGTCTAAACCATCAAGCTCTCTGACTGGGTGACATGTGGCTTGTCTATCCTTTCCTCAGAGCCAGCAAAGGTAGGCTTCTTCAAGGGACCTCGGGCACTCTCCACAGCACCCAAGGCAGACATTCCTCATCCTTCCTGTCCTGGGACAGGGTCCAGTTCAAACGGGAAAGGTGTGTTTGGTGTGGCAAGTTCTTACAGGATGAATTCCTGTAGCTCAGAACGAGCATCTGCCAACCGCTTTCCTGGTATGACAGGTATATGACCTTACCAGTCGCCCCTCTTGGCATGGCCACTTTATGGGTGGATTCTTGCTTGTTCCATGCTGAGAAGGGCCAGGAGGGTGGAGGGGCCTGAGGTGACCAGAGGCCTAGTGACCATTAAAACTCATTGTGAGACCTCGGAGCCTATTTCAGCCCTCCTGTATTTCCCTGCTCAGAATTGGAGCAAGTTGAAGAGGCTCAGACTTGCTTCTCTTAGGAGGATACATGGTTCAATGAATAGACGCTCAGGGAGGAGGGCGGGAGGCTCAAGAAGAGTAAACTGGGGTGGTGAAAGATATAAGGAACAGAAAGGAGAGTGTGTGTACGAGCAGGCAAGTGAGCAAATGAGAGAGAAAGAAAGCAAGAGAACATATATCAAGCTCCAACTGTGCACATAGTAGGGGCTCATTAAACATTTGTTGATTGATTGTTGGCCTAAGAGTCCTCGCTCCCTTGTTCACTTCTGTGTGGTCTGGAAGAAAGATGGAGAATATGACTCCACATGCACCATGAACTGGACAATGGGGGCAATTATCCAGAAAATGTGAGCCATCGCTCACCTTCCCTCTCCCCATCAAGTCTTTTGCAATAATTACCTGACATTTCAAATGAACTAGGATTTTTCAGAACCTATGTAATTGAGGCTACTATCAGAGACTCACATTGTGACTCCAGCCAGAGAGGAGATGAATGAGGTTCTATGAACCATATATTTTCTTTAAAATTAATATTTGTACTTTTACCTATTGTTGCAAAAGTGATGTATGGTTTTTATAGAACTTCTAGAACCCGAAGAAAAGCAAAAAGAAGTCAGTACAAACCATCTATGAGTCTAACACCCAGGGAGAGTTAATATCTTGATATGCCATTTCGAGGATTTTTTAGCTTTGTTTCCTTCTTTCTTTCCTTCCCTCCATTCTTTCTTCTATTCTTTCTGCAAAATTGGAATCATACTATATATTTTTGTAATTTGTGTTCTCCTGTGGTGTTCATTTACTCCTTCCTTCTTTCTTTCCTTCCTTTCTTTTTTTCTTCCACAAGTTTTACTTATGGTGCCCTTATCAGGTACCAGAACACAGTTCTGTGGGATGTGACAACAAAACTGATACAAATCTGGGAAGTGTCCATTGTGGAGTCAGTGGTGGTGGGAGACAGACAGCAAACAAAATAAGTGCATGAACTATGTAGCACATTAGAAGATCATTAGACAGATGTGGGGAAAGAAGGCAGGAAAAGGAACAGGACATTGTGGAGAGAGGCAGGAACCATTTATAATAGGAAAAACTTCACTGAGAGGGCATGTCGGAGTCTGAATTGGCAGGGCAATGTTCTTTACAAAGATGCTCTGTTTTCAATGTCAAATCTCTTGGTGCTTGGAATGACTTTCTCAGGGACACAAAAAAAATCAAGGCAAAAATTCTCATAGCAGCAATCTTAATAATGCAATGATCAAAAGATACAGGGCTGTGGGGGTAGCTCAGTGGTAGAATACTTGTCTAGCATGTGTGAGGCCCTGGGTTCAATCCCTAGCACCACCAAAAAATTAAAAAAAAAAATTAGTGATAAAGGCACTTAGAAGTCCTGCATCTTTCCCCCATGGTGATCAGAGTAAGTTAATGGCAGGAAGAAGATGCTCTAATTTCCCCACTTTAATATATGGGCTACAGGAATAAAAAATATTCCATCAGAATAGTTCTCACTTTGGTGTTGGCTAAGGTTCATAATAATCACTTATATTTGTATTGGGCTTTTCAGTTTTTAAATTCTGTTTTCAGTCTGGAATGGTAAAGGAAGGATGGACAAAGTTTTCTTTTTGAATGAAATCTCAAAGATTGTAAGGGCCTCCAGTCTATCTAGCTTAATTTCCTCCCATGCTAAGAACCCAAGAATTAGTCAGAGGAAGGGATTATAAAAGCACACTTAGTTCCCTGGCATTGGGAAACTGGATTCTGTTCACTGTTCTTTCCATGATGGTGTCAACCTAGGTATCAACCTAGGTTGACATGGCTACAGTGCCTTCCCTGATAGCAGCCAAACTGGCTTTTTCTAAGTAAACTCCAGATAATAAAGCTTGTTCTGGAATCCATCCCTGGGATCAGGTCTCTCATGTTGAGCACAAAATCAGTCTTCCCTCATCTCAGGACTGGCTTGGGCTCTGCCTATGGATTATCTGGGTGACTGGCGTCAGCTTCAAGGCTGTTTCTTGGGCACTAGGATGTTTGGGTGCAGGGCTTAGTAAATAGCTGGTGCCCCAGTGCCCATCACCCAAGTCCTTCTGAAGCCCTGAATATGGACTTTGTCTAGCGGGCTCCACTCTGCTCCGAATGGACGGAAGCCAGTCATTTGGCAAAAATCAGCTCAGTTGCCGCCATTGTTCTTAAAGAGGCAGAGCTGAATGGCTGTGAGACTAATGTATTCTATTATGCCCCAAGGCCTGGCCTCTGAGAGTTGGGAAGAGGGCAGCATTCCTCAGGCTCCCTCCCCCAGCACTCACTCTCCTGCCTGCAGGCCCTTGCCCCAGAGGGGAACTGCTCAGCAGCTGAGCTATCCATCTGTGGGTGTCTCTCCACACAAGAAAAGCCCTGAAAACCTGCTCTGGGGAAGACACCCTCTTAAGCCCCTGGGGTGGATAGAAAAGATGTTGAGAGTGACTGAGAATCCAGTAAGAGAGCTAGGAATGGAAAAAGTATCAGGACAACGAAGATGAAGAGGGAGCCTGGATGGCTAGGAAGAGCAGGAGGCAGCCAGGGGCTGCTATGTAATAGGGTCCCTGGCCCCTGCCTACACCCTGTTTTCCCTTGCACGTCAGCTGTTCAGGGCACAGTCACCAACCATGCGACCTGGGTTTGCAGTTCTCCTCTGCATCAATTTTCCCATCAGGGTCATACTTCCTCCAAAGGACATGGGGGTCGAGAGTCTTGCTTTGAGCAGTCTGCGGATCTCTTGTTCTGGGGTCAGTTATGCCCGGACCAGGAGAAATATGATGTGTGAAAGATAAGTGGGAGAGGGCTTTGGAGACAGAGAGCCTGCATTTACACATTTATCACATAGACCTTTTAAGTACAAAGGAGGGGTTTGTGTGCATCTCTGGGTTGCTACCTCTGGTTGCTGCATTTTGCAAGGCTAGGCCCCCATCCAGGACCTCCCTTACCTTGGAGAGCCTGGAGGGAAACTCAGCCAAGGGAGGAAGCAGGGAAGGCAGGGTGCAGCCAGCCTGCCTGTGGGCTTAGGTGTCTTTCCTAACTAGACGCTTGGAATTGTGACTTCCCCGGCTCTGGGATTGGGTGAGCTCATTCTCCAGAGCTGCCTCTCCTTTTTTGGACATTAGCACTGCCTGGCTATATCCCACCCCACCCCCTTAAACCTATTACACGTGTACTTCTTATTGACAACAACTACCCAAACTTTGATCAGAAAGCTGAAAGCCTGTTCATGGAAGATAGTCTGAGTGAGGTAGAGGACGGGACAAAATGATGCAAGGGTATGTGTGTGTGTAGAATAAAGGTAGAAAAGCTATCTCCCATTTGAACAGAACAAAATCTTCGTCCCTTTAATGTCACAGTGAGGTGAGGTGGAGTCCTGGTGGGCTTGTTCCGGACCATGACCTTAAGATGTCTGCTGTTTTCTCTGTGCTGTTGGACAATGGAGAAGGCACATGAATCCACCAAGATGAAGTGCATTGTCCTAGCTATGGTAGTCAGCTGTTTGTATCTGAGATAATCAACTTAAAAGGTGAAGAGGTTTATTTTGACTAATGGTTTCAGAGGTTTACAGTCCTTGGTTGCCTGGCTTTGTTGTTTTGGGGCCTGTGGCAAGACAGCAAATCATGGTGGGGAGCATGTATGTGGTGGAGGCATGGTGGCCAGGAAGCAAAGGGAGAGAGAGAAAGAAGGGTTCAGGGTCCCAATACCTATTTCAAGGGTATGCCTCCAATGACCTAACTTCGTCCCACTGGGACCTATCTTTTAAATATTTCATTACCTCTCAATGATGCCACAGGCTGGTGACCCAATCCCCCCTCCCCTTTTTAAAAAATTTCTTTTAATTTTATTTATTTATTTTTATGTGGTGCTAAGAATTGAACTCAGTGCCTCACATGTGCTATGCAAATACTCTATCACTGAGCCACAACTCCAGCCCTGGTGACCCAATCTTTAGCACATGGCCTTTGGGAGGCATTCAAGATCCACACTGTAACATTGACTATGATATGTCATAAGGTGATTAGCCACTATGATTAGTGACTATGATTAGTTACAAGGTGAGTATACTCCCTGCTCTCACTTGCCCCACTCAACCCTTTGTTCCACACACACTTCCTCCTTATTATCTTTGGTGTGTATCTTTCCCCCCAACGTCAAAGCTTCTTGGAGTTAGGGAATATATTTTAGAGATCTTTCTCCCTGCACAACCCGGCATGGGACCAGGGACACAGTATGTGGTTGATCAATGTGTACTGTTGATTCATTCCAGGAGAGCATAGCTCAGAAAGGGCCAGCTGTAGGCCAAGAGTATGTCCGGAGAAAAAGGAGCATGGAATTAAACTCTACTCTAAAAATCCCTGTTATTTGTGAGGAGGCAATTTCCTTGGGGTGAGGATAGAAATAAAAACCCAAAGCTAAGAATTTGGATGCGTTAAAACCATGCAGGATGTAGAGCATTTCGCCCTGCAGAAAGAACACTTGCTCTTCTGTCAAGACAACGATGATAATGGCAGTAAAAGAAAACATAAGTGATGGTGGGGAGGATTATGTAGCAATTTAAGGAGCAGCTGGTTATACATTAACGGACCAAAATGGCTGAAAAGCCCTTCACACCAGAGGAGTTAACGCAGAGCTTGGAAAGCACTCCAAGACTGCGCGGCTCTATTTGGGAAATTGTTATTTATAGAGCTTTATGCTGCGTATTAAGCAATTTGGTGGTCTAGACTACAGTTAAAAATAGAGAAAGAACAAAAGGATTTGATGGACAAATTATGCTCTTCCAGGTGGAGGAACTAAGGCTTTCTTGTGACACCATTAAGGTTAGAAGGATTTGATAAAAGGCAATGTTTGTATAGTGACAGATATTAAATATGATAGAGTGTCAAATTGCTTGATTACAGAAGCCTCCAGATACACAGCTGCTTATATTTCTGTGTGTGGGCAAGAAAGCAAGGTCCATGGGGGTCCTGGCAGCTCAGAGGGCCCACAGAGTGGCACTTCCTTGAGAGTTGCCATGTCCTCTCTTCCTTTCTGAGAACTTGATTTCATCTGATTGCTTAAATGCTCTGTACGTGGGGGGCTGATGCACCTCTCCATGGCTCAATCTCCTCTTCTGAAAAATGGGGCTCTACAGGATTCCCCAGTGCTATGCTACATAGAGGGATACAGTGTAACATAGCTCCATGGGTTGACACATCCAGTGACACTTAGAACAGGATGTTCTAGGAATCAAAACAAAGATGTACAAATTTCCAGAAACATGAAAGATGATTCCTAAGATGATGTTTCTCAATCTTAAATATGCACAAGATTCACCTAGGACTCTTATTAAAATGCAAATTCTGATTGAGTAGGTCTGGGTTGAGCATCTGCATTTTGAACAAGTTCTCAGAAGATGTTAATGTTGCTGGTCTGAGGACTAAGGTTTGAGTAGCAAAGTCCTAGGAGATAGTAAAAATTGATCCTTAGTCTTTGAGTTTCCTGACTGCTGCCAGAGTCCCTAAATTATTTGGGTTGGTTTTTAGTTGCCTGAAAACCAAAATGGTTTTGGATTTAAACAAGCATGGAAGATTGTGCAGCTCATCTAACAATTTAAGGGAGGCAGCTCAGGGGTGGCTGACCTAGGCTTTTTCTGTCTTTCTGTTCCACCATACTTGTGTGTAAGCATTTATACTCATGCTTATGGTCTCATGGTTGCAAGATAACTGTGATACCTTGTAATATCACATCTGAATTCCAGGCAAGAAGAAAATGGAAGAATCTAGGTGCATGTCCTCTAAGACTGTCTATTCAAAAATGTTTTTTCACTTCTCATTGGTCAGAGTTGGGTCATAAGACCAATTTTATTTATTTTTATTTTTATTTTGGTACTAAGGATTGGACCCAGGTGCACTCAACCACTGAGCCACATCCCCAGCCCTTTTTGTATTTTATTTAGAGACAGGGTCTATCTGAGTTGTTTCGGGCCTTGCTAAGTTGCTGAGGCTGCCTTTGAACTCATGATCCTCTTGCCTCAGCCTCTGAAGCCTCTGGGATTACAGGCATGCACCCCACGCCCAGCCATAAAACCAATCTTGAGAAGGCAGCTCATTTAGTGAGTGTGTGTAATAGACACACACCCGCTATATGGCTACACTGAAAGTACAAAGATTAAAAAAAAATAGTTTCTTAAGAAGCTTCTGGAAGGACTTCAGATATGTAAGCAAGCAAAAGGTGAAGAGAAGATCTCTGATGGCTGCTGTGTCTAGGGGCACACAGAGTCTGACTATTTTAGCTGGGAGGCTCTGAGGATAGGAGGGGTAAGAGAGGTGGTTAGCCGAGTCCTGGACACTGACTGGGAAGACAGCCCTGGTTGCAAGGGTAACAGGAGCTCAGGCACAGAAGTATGAGCCTGGAAACTGCATGTTCACTTCACACTTCTTTCGGAGCAGCCCCAGTGCTGGGTCTAGTTGGCACACTCCTGCCAGGATCAAAGGTGACATCTGTCTGTCACTAATCCAATGGGTTGGTTCCCATGTTATATTAAGTTTTAAATATTTTTATTACCACTCTTGAAAAATCTGTGGAATTCTCAAAATCTCCAGGCACCAGAAAGGACCAGAGACCTGTTGGCATTCATCCTGGACCAGTCTTCTCTCTGCCCCGTCTTTCTCTCATGGGTATATACAGAACTCTCTTTCAGTGTTTTCACCACTAGAACACTTCTTCTGAGCCTCCCCATGTTGGCAGGTCAGCTATACTGGGTTCCTTGGCAGCTGCTTGCACAGAGAACTGTGGTCCCCTGTGCGACACAGGATAGGCACCTTTTCCAGCAACGGTCCCAAATCTCCCACTTCCAGTCCTGTAGGTGTGAGCTGCATTATCCTCCTTGTCTTCTATCCCAGGACCCACAGTTTCAGGACCCCCATGTACTTGCCCAACCTCAGTCTTGCATCTCCACCCTCACCTCTTTCAAAAGCATTTTAACCTTCTGGATGAATTTACAATATATACGACTGACTGTCAAAAGTGCTCCAGGTCTCTCTCCCCAGGGACTGGCATTGAACAAAAGCAATTTGGTCTATTAAAAAAATCAACAGGAATTAGAATCCAAAGATCTGTGTTCCTGACCTAAGCCTGTTTCACACCAGAGTGCTTTGATGGCTAAACTGCCAGCCTAGGATCTTACCATGCTGAACCTCTGTGTCTTCTTCTGTCTGTCAGCTAGAAATATTGAAACTCTCTGCTAGTTCAGAGGCTTTTTGTGAAGCTTAAATGTGATAACATACATAGTGTGCAAAGATGGGAAAGATGGCAGAAATGCAGCCTGTTACGTGACAGGGGACTCAGCCTTAACATAGATGAGTGATGCTCCAGATGGCTAAGGGTGGATGTATTATGCAGGCACAGAAGAGCTGGCAGGAGGAGGCTTTCCAGCACCACTGGATGGAGACGTGGTGGAGATGTGTGTTTCTTAAGCCGAGGGCAAGGGCATTGGCATGGAGCTGAGGGGGTCTCCCCCATGGGGGAGGAGAGTGATGATGGGCACTCCTACTCTTGCTGGCACTTAATTTATATCTGAGTTGTTTTCTGCTCAGACCCTACAGGAAGGCAGTGGACTATTTGGTGCTCTTGCGGTGAATAGTTAGGTAAATACGCACGTGGTTCCTTGGGGAATTTTTCTTGGTGCTGGGCTGCTGCCTGTCCTGCGGCAATGCTGGCAGATTTATTGGCCTCTCATCACTGAAGCATTCACTTTCACTTCCTTGGGGTAACCAAAAGAGAAGGGGTTTCCTAAAGGCTTGTATCTCTTGCTCTGTGGAGTCCGAGTGAAGCTTTGAGGTCTGAAAGCCCAAACTTGGCACCAGGTGTTGCTCCTTGGAACTCCCTCTCTTATTCCTTACTCCCAGGTGCCGTCGGAGGCTTCCAGAAACACCAGACTTCTAGGCACTAATGCTTATTTTTGTATAGTGTTGTACTGGGGGCTGAGGGAAGAATATCCAGTAAGAATTTATAGGAAGCTCTGCTGTCCTCCTAGAACTGGCTGATGCATTCCCGAACCCACCCACTTCCCATTCTTTGCTGAGTAACCTACTCAGTGCAGGCCCTGTGGGAAGAGAAGTGACTTGGACATGGCTCCTGTTCACAGGTCAGCTGGTTCAGTAGAGCCAGCACTAAAATCCTATGCTCCATGGTCTTTGTATAAGGCAATGAGGACCAGTTTCCTTAGGATCCAGATCTAGGGGGATGTTTCTTTCCTGAAGTCAAAAGGAACTATGTGAGCTATTTCTGCTTACTTATTGTCTTGGTTCTCAGAAGTTCAGTGCAAAATCAATGTTAAAGTATAAAACATGGATAAGCCTGAGTATTTCACATATTTATATACAGTGCTTTTTGAGCATTCAACATATGCAATGTGCTAGATTCTGGGGATGCAGGCATGGACCAGATAAAATAAGTTAAGGTTCTGGCTCTCCAGGAGCTCACAGTCATATAGCATATACCAAAAAGTCAACAGTTATAAAATGTAGACTTAAGTGCTATAAGGATGTGTGTACAGGCTCTGAGCACAGGGAGAAGAGGGCCATTGATTTGACTAGGGATGGAGGAGGGAGATGATGGGCAGAGAGAAAGCCAGGCATGCCTACTTGGAGAAGGCCATTCTAGAAGGAGGAATAGATGAGTTTGACAGATAAAATATAAGACTTCTGTACAATTTGAATTCCAGATAAATAAGAAATAAATTTTTAGTAAAAAGGTGTCCTGAATATTGCATGGGACATACTTAATGCCATAAAATTTTCATTGCTTATCTGAAGTTCAAATTTTATTGTGAATCTTATATTTTTATTTGCTAATTCTGTGAATCCTATGAGAAGGAGTTTGTATAAAGAAAATGGAGGGTGTTTCAGGCAGAAAAAAACAATATGGAAGAACAGTGCATAGAAAAGATGGGAAGCAAGAAAGAAGCAGGTAGGTTGGGGAAGTGCAAGTACTTCCTTGAGACTGGAGACGGGGTGGTAAAAGGTGGTGGGAGATGAAGCCAGAGACACTTTGGAGTGTAAGATCCTGAATCCTATGGATTTGGAGTTTGGGCTTGGTCCTGTGGAACTGTCCAGGAGTCTATGAGGGTTTGGATCTGAGAAGTAGCCAATCAGATAGCTTTGTTTTTAGTTTAAAAATCATGTTAAAATAATATCTTTTACTTTTAGATCTCTCCCATCTGGAAGACAGTATATAAATCTATATTTACAAATGAATAACTATATTTATGAATGAATGAAAATTGTCAAGCCCAGTTTGACAAAGTGTCATCTGGAGAGTGGGTTAAAATATCCATCTGAGCAGAGAAGCAGAAACTGTGATCATGGCCTTCACCATTGAGGGCATGGCTGAATGCATTTTCTCAAGGCCATTGGTAGATGAGGGTAGGAACGGATGTATGGATGGTCTCATGAGTAGCAATTACAGGGTGCAGTTTCCCTTCTGGGAAGAAGAGCATTCTGGTGGATTGCTTCAACTTGGTGGCCATGTCCTAAAAAAGCAAAAGGGTTCAGTGGTGGCAGCTGGGCTGCTGAGCTATCTCCCATCAAAAATGGGGCAGAGGGACACTTACATAGGAAGAGGTGGACTGGAGTTTGTCTTCCACTCTAACTTTTTAAGATTCTTCCTAGACATTCCCAAAGCCCAGTAGCAGGTCAGATCAGTTCCTGAACAAGTCAGGGGCTCCATCATAGTGGTGGGATAGAAAAGAAACTTATCCAGTTAAGAACATCACCGACTTTATGGCATATTGTATCAAATAACGTTTTAAGCTTTTCAAACAATTGAAAGCCCAACATGGCACCTAATGTGTGCCTAGATGATGAGAATTCACATCCTTTATGCCAGGAAGCAGCAGAACAGGCATGGATAGCTCTGTCTTGGAGAATACTAAAGCCAGAGGGATGGAGTACATTTCTTCAGAGTTGCCCAGCCTGTTAGGAGCAGAACTGAGGCCATACCTCCTGTTTCCTGACTCTGGGCCAGAATGCTTTTATCTCTCTTGTATCAGACACACGTACTCAACCTCTTTCCCCAAACCCTGTTCCTGGCCACAGGCAAGAGTCCCTTTGTCCTGGTGTAATGCTGCTGGCTGATGGAGCGGAAGTTGAATGTATTTGTGGAGAGTGTTCCAAAAGTCACTGATGATATGATAATGGAATAGAATAGGAGTAATGGGCTGAGAAGGCTCCCCCGCTCCCAGTTTTATTCAGGAAGAGGCTACCAGATAGGCACTGAGAGGCTCCTGGCGACCCTGCTTGACTGGATAATCAGCTTTAAGCAATGGGAGACTAAGAATGCCTCCTTAAGCTGGTTCTGTGAAGCAACAGAGACTGTACTTCCAATGTTCATATGCTGCAAACTAGCAGTGTGGGAAAATCAAAACTTTTTCAAAATGAGAAATTTAAGTTTTAAGCTTTATTTTGCCCTTGTTCATTTAAACCTTTGGAGAAACAGGGAGGCCTGAGTTTCTCCTGTCCCACAGTTCTCATACTCAGGAACCCTGGTTTCTGGGAGCTCTATCAAGTCAATAGAATGTTTAGAATGTTTGTTCTAAAACTTTCTCCTACACACACACACACACACACACACACACACACACCATTAAAGAGAGACTGGATTCAAAGTTCTGACAATGTTAAAAAGGACAAAAATACTGTATGCACCTCTAAAACACAAAAAGGCTTCAGCCTATTCTATCGAATGCTTCATATAGCATGTGAACTTACCAGTAGTCATTTCCCAAAATCCTGGGAGTGGATTAGAGTCTATTCTAATGGAAGTGGAACTTACAGTCCTCCCTTTTCAGTTGGGTCTTGTAATGAACCAGAAATGTACTGGATTTAGAATTCTGGGGTCTACTAATACTGATAGTTCCTGTGTGACCTGGAGACAACTGTGTCCCAGGCAGAGCCCTGGGGAGGTGGGGGGGATCATCTCTGAAGTAGGAAGACCTCTGGAGGTGAGGTAAGGAGGTTGGGCACTGGGATGATCAGTGTCAATGTGGGGTGACCACATCCAGGCTGGGTTCTCCCATGAATGGATGTGTAACAGCAATTCCTGTCTTGAGAGACTTCAGAGTTGATGGAGGCAGTTACCTGAATGACTTTCCAAAATTTTAATTGCTGATTGATGAAAGTCCTCCTACCATTTGGGAAAATTGTGTCAACATGGGGGGCAGTCAGCTAAGTCTAGATTCAGGGTGAGAGGATGTTATCTACAAACATCAATCTTTCCAGTGAGTAAGTAAACAGACACATTTGGCTCAGAACTGAGGGCCTGTCCTGAGAAGAGAAAAGGACCTCCTACCAAACAGCATTTTTCTCTAAATGCCCCTTGAATTGAGACGCAGTTGCCTGGTCTCCTGCGGTCTATTCTCTGTGAGGAATGTCTTCCATAGCTCCTCAGGCTGAGCATTACCAATTGTCTTGGGATTAACCCTTGGCTATCCAAAGTGTTGCTCTATATTCTTTCTCTCTTTTCCCCTATTCTGCCCCTCTGGCTTTGGGTCATCTTTTATTAGCCTAGAAAGGACAGAGAAGTTGGCCATCCACAGATGCTTCCTGAGTGCACCGTGTAAGTACAACCTCTGTATGGGCATGATTCCTTTAAGAAAATAGCCTTGCTTCTTCACAAACTGTAGTTGTTTTACTTGGAATCTGTCCATTATGAAATTAGGTCTGTAGAGTCCAAAGCAAGCTTCCCTGAGAGCTTTACAAACAAGCTGGTCCAGCAAAGCAGTCTCTCATATGGTGCTCTGCCTTGAGAGCTAAGATCTGAGGCTCACTTGCCACACAGGATAGCATCACTTTGCTCAGATGTGATTTTTAGCATCCTCAGCTTCCCTCCACCCACACTTAAGGACACAGATATGAAGACCCAGTGCACTTCATGAACTGCTTACTGTTGTCTTCTACCCCTGGGATCATTTATGCTCACACTCTCAGCTGTGTTGCTTGACTCTGCCCACGAGAATGTTTGAAACATACAGAGAATATCCAGGAACTTGGAGGTGGAGGATGGCAGCAAGACTCTGCTCTTGGGGTCTCACCCAGCCATGTTTCTGCTCATACTGTTCTCTTGGCTTCTGCCTTTGTGGGGACCTTGGTTTTGACATAAGATTCCCAGACTGGGTCTGAATGTAGCATGTGTGCCAAGCCATGACTTGATATTTACAAAAGCCACACTGATAAGTGCACATGTGTTTTTAATGTTTTGACTTTCGACACCACAAACATGTCAATGTGTATATGCCTGGATACATAGACATGCTGTCAGCTGGACTGGGACTTGAATAGGGTTTTTAAACTTCATTTAAAAACTTAAAAAAATTGTCCTCTCAAAGCTGACAACTTTGTGTGCAATGTTTCCCACCATACTGAGCAACTTTAATCCACTGCTGCGTGTGCTGTTGAAGACCACCATCCTTCTGTCCCACTGGAGAAGATGTTGCATTTTAAATACAGCAAACCACACCAAATGCCACCTTCTCATCTTCACTGGGGCCCAGCTGGACACACTGGGGATTTAAAAGCAGCCCTCACTCCTCCAATTCTCAGTTAGCCCAGAAAAGGCTGGTCTTTATATTGTTGCAACAATACCTTGGAGCAGAGCTGCTGGTCTGGTGAGTTGTTAGAAAATTAGGAAAAAGCATTAAGAAAATTTGTAATCTCATGAATCTGTAAGGCCTATTAAGGTTCTTTTTCCACGAACTGGCCCAAGTTAACTACAGAGCTAAACATTCTCTTTATTCACTACACACTTCTATGTATCCCCCCACCCCCACTTTCATTGCTTTTCATTTTCTTCTTCTTTCCTTCTTCCATTTATTTGTTTATTCATTCATTCATTCATTCATTCATTCACTTATCTATTTATTTATTTATTTATTTGGTTTTGCTTTTTAAGGGGTGTTGACCTATGTCTAGTTCTAGTAAACCAAATTCTCTCGCCCGTGAAGCGATTGGTTAATTGTGCTGGTGACTGACAGGGTAATGAGTGCGGCTCGCGGCAGCCGGGAGCTGATTGGCTGCACGGGAAGACTCCGAGGGCTCGGCCACAGGAGCAAGGCTCACTCGAGTCTTGCAGCTCCGGGAGGAGGTATCGCGCGCCCGCCTGCAGTCCGCTGCGCCTCCTGGGAGCTGGGACCGCACTCCGTCCGCGGCGCCGCGCTTCGCTCACGGTGCGAACTCCCGCCACAGCGCCTGCGGCAGGCAGAGAGCTGCCACTGGCGGGAGACCCAGCAGGAGCGCGCGGCCTCAGATCTGGGCAGGGCTGGGGACGGCTCCTTTTGTCCCTGGAGATCCTGAAAGTTTGCGGCGGGACGCGCGCGTGAAGGTAGCGGAGGCAGCCCCGACGTCGCGGCAGCTAGTGCTCAGAGCCAGCATGGGCAGCGGGCGCGGCGCTGAGGGCAGCCGCTGGGCCGCCTCCGGCGTGCTGCTGGCTTTGGCCGCGGGGCTTCTGGCCGCGGGCACGGCCAGCGAGTACGACTATGTGAGCTTCCAGTCGGACATCGGCTCGTACCAGAGCGGGCGCTTCTACACCAAGCCGCCGCAGTGCGTGGACATCCCGGTGGACCTGCGGCTGTGCCATAACGTGGGGTACAAGAAGATGGTGCTGCCTAACCTGCTGGAGCACGAGACCATGGCCGAGGTGAAACAGCAGGCTAGCAGCTGGGTGCCCCTGCTTAACAAGAACTGCCACATCGGCACCCAAGTCTTCCTCTGTTCTCTCTTCGCGCCCGTCTGCCTCGACCGGCCCATCTACCCGTGCCGCTGGCTCTGCGAGGCGGTGCGCGATTCTTGCGAGCCCGTCATGCAGTTCTTCGGCTTCTACTGGCCAGAGATGCTCAAGTGTGACAAGTTCCCTGAAGGAGACGTCTGTATCGCTATGACTCCGCCCAATGCCACCGAAGCCTCCAAGCCCCAAGGTAAGGGGCTCCCCTTCCCTTGCCCCGAGCCCCAAGTCCAGAGCGGGCGCTATCCGCGGGTCCGCCTGGGCTACAGCGGGGGCGACATTAGAGCCCTTGTTACTCCACTCCGTCCCACCACTACTTCTCGTAGTTCAGATGTGCTGCCAGACGTTGCTCTCGAGGTGTGTATACTGACTGTTAAAAGCGTCTAGTCTGCCCGAGGGTGTCGCTCTGAGTCTCTCGCGACCCAGGTGACCGGTGGGGCTTGCTTGGGAGCGGTGGCTCTCGGCCTCGGGCCCCGCAGAGACTTGGTTTGGTCCCTGGAGCAGCTCTTCTTGGGATCCAGTCTCTTTTTCCATACCTGAAACAAAGCATAACCCTTCCAGCAAAAGGAGAGGTCTCCTCTCTTTTGGGAGGGCACCGAGCCCCCATCCAAAGTTTTTAAAATCCGAATCAGGATGCTGGGGTAGGAAACCCCAAATTCAAATGTAGGAAGTTCAGAAAGGTCGAGAGAATGTTAGGTGCAGCTTTATTTTCATAGGTTCCAAGAGGATTCAAACAAAAACCTCTAGGATTGCTGCAGAACTGGCTAAGGAAAAAAAAAAGTTTAGAAACTGGAGATTTCTGTTTCTTCACCCCATTTCAGGTAACAGCTCTGAATTTGGGAGGTTTAGGAGGTAGAAAATCTCTTCTCCATCATCCTTGCATACCCCCTGCTTCTCTCATTTACACAAATCCTCAGGTAATTAGAAAGATAAAAATGTAATTAGCTCATTGTTCATCTCCTCCACGGGGAGTGGGGTGCTGCAAATTGGGCTTTGTAAATTCCAAACATCCCCTAGGACCTGAGATTCCTCTTAGAGGCCCCTCCCGTTTAAAGGACAGTTCTCTATTGGGAAGAAAAAAAGTGTTTTTTTTTTTTTTTTTTTGCGGGGGGAGGAGGCCAACCAAAACCCACAATAAACAAAACCCAGCCTGTGGCCTTTTTATAGGAGGGAATCCAACCCTGAATCTTCTAGAGTAGAGATAAGGCTCACAGATGTGCAGATAATCTGGGATGGGGAAGCTGTACCCCAGGTATGCTTAGCACAGGGGCCAGCATCTTGAGGGCTCCTTGAGGAGTGGGGAGAATTTAGCTTATCTTGAAGTGTTCAGTATTTTTAACCTCTGTTATTGATGCTAAAAAGAGGGTTGAGTGGTCACCTCTTTCTGGGAGAGATGTGGGAAAGGGGACGCCCCAAGTTTGAATGCTCTTGTTTATTCTAGGGAAGTAGATGGGTTCAAAGTGACCAATATTGGGTGGCATCGACTCCAGGCCCTGGGTGAAACAGGAAGTAACTTGCCTGCAATGTTGATGTCTGGCACCTCTGTTCTCAGGGTTAATGTTGTGCAGTGGGGTACAGTTCTTTGAGAGCAAGAGCTGAGCAGTTTCCCAGAGCAAAGCACTTTGGTTCTGTTGGTATAGAACCATCTTCCGCAGCCGGCACGGTTTTCCTTCTTCCCTTCCTCAGCCAGCTGGGGTGGTTACCCCAGCCCTGCCATGCTTGAGAGGTTGTGGCCAGTTTTGCTTGGGCTGAATCCATTTCCCATGGCCACAAATGATTGCTGCTTTCTGAGACTGTAGATGGACATAAAGTGGAGATCCCTGGAGGAATACATTTTGGAAAGTGGATGATGTCCAAGGGCAAGGTAGGGAGGGGGCTAGATGAGGTAGTGCCTGCTAATGAGAGGAAAGAATCCTCCAACCCAACCCCTCCCAAAAGGCTATGGTGGAGTGGAGTCGGGGGAAGCCTGGCCATTGCTGACTTCTGGATGCCTTTTATCCTGTGGCTGCTGTTCTTGCTTGTCTTCTCTTTCCTTGCTCTAGGCTCAGGTAGTCGCTTTCCTAAGACTAGTTCTTTGCTGAACCCAGACAGAAAAGCTAGGAGAGAATCAGTCAAGAGTGGGACTATGGACTGGTTCTTTTCTTAGCAATTTTGGTAGGAGGCTTCCTCCTGAGAGGGCACACATTCCTTTCAGGACTGTAGCCCCTGGGTCTGAGGGAGCCCCGCATGACTTCTTCTGCGACTTTCTGGCCATTGACTCTCAGCTGAGGGTAGAGGTGGGAGCAAGTTGTGTTTGTATGTGTGTGTGTGTGTATAGGAGTTAGGTTAAGACAGACCACACTAATGGTCTTCAAAACTTGATAGCTAGTGGTTCCAGGACAAAAACTGGATCTTTTGAATGAGAATAAGCACTGTAATATACTTTGTTACCCTTTATTCTTTCAAATTAAAACTGGGTTTTAAAAGCAGGGTCTTGTCTTTGCATACGTTAGTCTAGTTTCTGTTCACATACTTGAGCATATACAGTTTTGGGGTACTAGCCAGCATGTTGTTATTAAAGATAAGCCTGATATTAAGAAATGAGTCAAAAAGACATTTTTATCCCCAGAGGCAGATGTCTAAGTCACATCAGCTTCTGTTTTAGGAGAGGCAATTGTTCCTTTTCCCGGAAAGTGATTTCTAAATCTTACATTTACATTAGATCTGTTAAACTCCCAGGCCAATAACTTGTTGTTCCCCTTTCCTGCCAGGTTTTACTGATTCAAATTGTATGAGTGAGCACATTTAGTTTAGTTGTTGTTTAGGCATGTTGTACATTAAATCAGCCTGGATGTTTTAGTCAGACTGTAGAGGCCACAGTGCCCTCACTTCCTCCAAGAGCCTTCCTTAGTGTTCCTTTTCTGTCTTTGAATGAGCTGGCCAGGGAAGATCTGGTGGTGTGGTGTGGTGTGTGTGTGTGTGTGTGTGTGTGTGTTGACTTTAAAGATTTCACTTAATTTTGATTCCCAATGTTGGGCTTCCTCCTCTTCTCTCTCTTAAAAATTAATAAAATATAAAGCCTTTCGTTTTTTATTCATTTGCTTTAAACATGATTTTAAACACACTTTAAAACAGTGATTTAGTTCTACCTCTCAGACGAAAGCTTGGGAGGATTTCTCCTGCCAAGGCAGCCTGCAGGGCCCCAAAGGACACACGAGGAGGTGCAGATTAATATTGCATTACACATTCCTCCTTCTTTCTCTGGGTAAAGCTGCTCCAGAGTTAGGCTGTAAGAAAAGTCGAGATGAGGGAAAGCCATGTTGAAAACACACACAGTTCACCCCACCCCAAAGAGTTCTTTCCACTAAATCCTTGAAGTCCAAATGTAATTGATGGGACTAAAGAAAATGCCCTGTTGGGGTGCAGAGTCTTATGACTGCCAGTGGGATCAGAGGGACTGCAGTGAATATGTGGAGCTGACAGAGACTTAGCCTTTATATTCAGATTACCATAACCTGCTACTTGTTTGGTTAACTTTATATTTGTAGAATCTTGCAATGTGATAAGTTCTACTTAAAAATCAAAACAAAGCAAACACAAGAACATCCAAATGAAGAAAATCCCAAAGCAAGTTCAAAGTCCTGGTATGGGTGACACAATCCTTTCCATGTTGCGGGACTTCCTTTCTCTCTCTCTTTTTTTTTTCTCTCCAAGGAACGAGAACCATGATGGAAAATTCTGGGTAAGTTTTTTCTTTGGTCAAAAACCATTACTGATACCTGATTCCAAGTTCTGGGTGCAGAACATGTTTCCAACATCAGGCCTAAAGGTAGTCATGCCATCCTTTGCTTGGAATATGGTTCTTGCTGCACTGAGAACCTGAAATGTGTTTGGTTCTGGGTGCAGGACAGTATAGGTGGAGGAGTCATTTTGTCAATACAGAGTATGGGGCGTGGCCCCTGCTGGCTCCTGCAGGGACCCTGCTTAGAAGTCTGGAGAGTTCTGGGAGCAACCTTATCTTGATGGTGGCAGCTCCCTCCTTCTCCACCTTGGGGTGCTTTCACTGTCTGAAACATAGGGAGTCTCTCAGGAGAAAGAGATCCTGCTGCAGAAGCCACTGGAAAAGGGAGGGGGAGAAGGAGGACAAAGAGTAGAGGTGCTCAGCACACCCAAACCCCATTTGGCCTTCTGTCTCCCTTGGCTTCAGTCTTAGGGGTGACCTTTCTGTGCTCTTTAGCTATAGGGCAGCTCGGATCTCTTGTGCAATGTGAGGGGAGGGAGTGGACTGTCCTCAGAATATGCAAGTGCTCCTAAATCTTCCATAAACTTCACATTGTTTGATAGGTAATGATGGCCATGGCAGTGTTGATAAGCCACTTCATCCTTTGGCGGATTCCATTGCAGTGCTTTCTGTCTGCCCTTCCACAGAGAGGGATCCAGCTTCGGCAGAATTTTGACTCGGAAAAAGCCTCTGGCCCTGGTCTCAGAATTTTCCTCTCCTGGGGCCTAGCTGCTTCCCAGTGGCATGCATGCCTACCCACACACACTTCTTCAAAGCACTTCACAGTGGCTCATGAAAGAGCCTTCAAGGGGTCCCTCCCCAGCCAGCTCCAGCTCCATCTTCCCATTTGGCAGCTCTTACCAGTGTCTCCCCACCCCCACCCAGCTGCTCTGCTTCCTGCTCAGCCTTTAGCTCTTACTGAAGTGACCTTTTTGGAGAGGGGTTTTCAGGGCCCTGGGGTTGAAGTTAGTAAGTTTGACTCCTTTTTATCTTGACTTCTAGAGAGCTGGTCTCAAGTTGATAGGCTGTCTTGTTGGGAGTGTGCAAATGGTAAGGGGGCAGAAATCAGAAGGGGTGAAGGAGGAGAGGGCAAAGGACAGGAAACAATGGAATAGATCTATTTTGGTTTATAAGCCAGCTTTTCTCAGGGACTCACAATAGCCCACAAGTCATAATTCACAGGACCTGCCTCCATCTACCTCAGACACCTTAAATAATTGTCATATTCAGTTCCTTTAGGCCAAAATGTTTCAAGAAACTGTTGGCTTGGTTTTGGCTCTAGATTCCTGGCTCATGGGCCTTTCTTTTCTATTCTCAGATCACCCTTCAGAAATTCCAGAAGCCTTTTAACCACTTTGAGCCTGGTCCCAGGCCTGTTTCTTCCCCAGGGGTTGTTTTCTCTCCATAACTTACACCTTTTGTTTCTCCCTCTTTCCCTTAGGTACAACTGTGTGTCCTCCATGTGACAATGAGTTGAAATCTGAGGCCATCATTGAACATCTCTGTGCAAGCGAGTTTGGTAAGAAAGTGTTCCTGGCAACCTGGGGTGGGGAGGTTTGGAATCCCCTGCCTTTTCCTGGCCTGTGTCTCTCCTGATCAGAAAGCCTGTGGGGGTTTTTGTTGGAACTTTACATTCTCTACCTCCATCTACCTCCACTTTCTCCAAACGGCTGCTTTTCTCAGGCAGATAGGAGATAGGCTAGGGCAGGAACGAGGCAGTTTCTATTAAAGTCAAACTGTTTCTGCTTTTTTGCACAGGAGTAGCACAGGGTGCCAGATGTGGGGACAGGTGGAGAGAAGCCTGGGGAACACACCAACTTTGGGAAGCTACAAGGAGGCACAGCTCCCTCTCTCCTGCTCCAGTGGGCAGCCCTGCTGGGGTGTCTGGATGACTCTTTTTTATATCCACCCCTAGGTGTCAGCACTACTCTATACAGGGTTTAAATGGCTAACTGCAGGGTGCCTTCCCAGGAGGGGAAGATTTCAATGCTGAGGGGATTCAGAGGAGAATCCCAGTCATGTTCTTCCAGGCAAAGCAAATTGACATCCCTACAGTGGTGTGATTTCTCTCCTCTTTTCCAAATCATTCTGGGTTGAAAGAGAAATCTGAATCAGCTCCCAGGGCTCCAGGAGCTGGCGGGATGTGGCCCGAAGAACAGATCCCAGGGGACTCTTGGGGATGGTTTCTCACAGTCTGAGGGTGGAAGACCTGAGTTCTCAATGACCTGGGAGTCTTTCCTCTGGGAAAAGCAAATGTGAATTGCTTCCTTTTGGAGGCCAGCTGCCGCCTTCTCCCTCACTCTACCTTTCATGGATGTAGAGATGGGCTTGGGCCAGGCCTGGTTTGCTGAAGGACAGTTTCAGCCTGATGCTGAACAGTGTGTTTCTCTGCATTGTGTCCTTGAGTTTGGATTTCTTACAGAATTCTTACCAGGAAAAACAAAAGGTAGGTAATGTAAGTCTTCATGTTCATCAAGAACCACTTCCATCCATCACTTATCAAACTTTATCATAGTACAACAAAGGTCTTGTACCAGTAAAGTGCCATGTCTGAATGAAATGCATACCCATGTGGGTACGTACACAAATCAAAGGAAATTGTGCAATAGGTACAAAGGAAAATTGTGCAATAGGTACAAAGGAAAATGTACAATAGGTACATTTTCAGAATGTTTGCAGTTGTGTGGAAGATGGAAATTGGAGAATTCAGACTCTGCTATAGGGAGCATCAGGAGAATGGATGTTCATTGTGGTTTTTATTTCAACACCAGGCCTCTGCCTGGCTTCTCTGTTCTTGGAGGAGAATGATGGCACCTCTTGGAAAAATTTGGTCTCCTGTATTTTTTGCTATCAGCATTTGAGGCACACCCTGACTTCTTTTTGCCATTTTAAAAGAACTCAGATAAAATTATAGAGGGCACCTGAAGTTTTTCATGTGAAGTCTGGTATCCTTCCACCTAATTCATGGTAGTAATATTTACTTCTTTTGAACTCAGGGGCACTTGACCTCTGAGCTACATTCCTCAGTTCTATTTTGTATTTTATTTAGAGACAGCGTCTCACTGAGTTGTTTAGTGCCTTGTCATTGCTGAGGGTGGCTTTGAACTCCTGATCCTCCTGCCTCAACCTCCCAAGATGCTGGGATTACAGAGGTGGGCTACTGCACCTGGGAAATATTTACTTCTTCTTTTTTTTAATATATTTTTAGTTGTAGATGGACACAATGTTTTTATTTAATTGCTTTGTATGCGGTGCATGAGGATCCAACGCATGCGAGGCAAGCGCTCTACCGCTGAGCTACAATTTCCCAGCCCCAATATTTACTTCTTGATGGTAGCACTCTTGCTTCATTAGGGGATACCCCAAACTGGGCTGAGCCTGGTGGGTCTCTTGCTACACAGTTCCACACTATCTTGGCAACAACAGTTTCATCCACAAAGATACAGTTGATTCCTTCCCAAAGGACTTAGAGGAAACAATGGCACAAATAAAATCTCTTAGAAATCCTGATAGGTAGTGTTTAGTTGCATGGCTAGGCAGGAAGAATGGGCTCAGATACGACTGAGATCCCAAAGTATCCTCAGGAAGGATAAAGGTATGTGATTTATCATATCTGAAGACGATCAAATTTTGTTGATCCTCTTCAGATATGGTAAATCACAGCACTCAGGTTTAGAAGTTGCCTCCCCCTGACCTTTTGTAAACCCAGAGAATCATATTAGAGTAAACTCTGAAAGGTAATGTATTAGTGGTTAGTTTATGTTTTTTATGATTTTATCAGTTTCTGCACCCCAGGGAAGAGTGATAGAAAGCCTTGGATTTGAGTGTGTGGCAGACTAGTAGGTGATATCTTCCTATTAGGAAACTCAAAATTCAGTGTATCTAATCATTTATATGCATGTGTCCCTTCATTCAACATTTATTGAATACAAAGCACCATGTTAAACACCATAATCCAAAAACATCTACCTAGAATAAATTAAAATGTAAATTTCAGCTTTTTAAAAATTCCTGGCTAAACATTAGTCAGTGATTTGCTGTAGAATCATGTAGTCCATTTATAGCTCACAGGCTATGTGTTCCTGGGGCTGCAGGAACTCAAGGCTAAAGTTAACATTAAGGAGCTGAGAACAGTGGATCCACGTCTTTATGCATAGAATCTTAGGCTGAAACTCAATATCCCCAAATCATCATTGAGTCTCCTCCCTATTCTTCCAGTTGCTCCTCAATATTCCAGGGGCTTTGTGGTTACTAGTTAAAATAGATACATTCTTAAACATGTGCTGAATAGGCAGTCCTTGAATTTGGATGGGCAAGGTTGACCTTATATGTAGAGCAAAAGTCTAGAGGGCACTAGGGTAACTCACCTACTATGGGCATCCTTTTCCCACTGCAGTAGGTACCTACTAAGTCAACAAGCCATTAGCATACTGCTTATTGGAAGGAGGGTGTATTTTATGTTAATAACCAATCCAATTTTGGTAAAGCTGAGTAATTAGCTTTTTGGGACTGTGTTCCTTCAGCCCTGAGATTACTTTCTTCTTGGGTTCATAGAGTTTCTCTGGAACCTTAGACATCATCTATTTAAGTTATCATCTTTGATAAATAGGGAATCTGACTTTGCCAAGTGGAGTCTTTGTTCACTATGGTGCTGGCTTCCTCACTTATGAAATGATGAACAGTGTTGGGAATTTGCCATTGAGGCACTGCACAGCACAAGTATGGTGTATTCCAAACATTTTTACTCTGGATGAAGGAAAAACTTTTTGGGGTTTTGTTTTTAATGTTCTTAAAAGACAATAAATAGGACCCCCAGCCCCACCCCACTGTCTCTCTGCAGGAGCTGAGCTTAGCTCTGCCCTTCTTAGTACTCTGGAGAACACAGCCTTGTTGAGAAACTTGTTTCCTAACTCAGTTCATTTAAAATAAGTGAGGCAGTCAGCCACGCTGATGGGATTCAGTTAAGAAACAAAGACATGTCGACAATTCAAGCCGACACACAACAGAGAAGAAAAAGAATGTTTGACTCCCTACTCCAGGGATCAAACTTTGCATTAAGTGGTCCTGCCATTCCTGGTGGGAAGACATAGGTTGTTAGAAGGCTCTGTGAGCTCTGGAAGCAAGGGCTGCATTCCTTCTGGGTCAGCACTCCCCCTTACACTCTTGCCTGCATATCCTTGGACTCCAGCAACCTCCGTGGAGCTGACCATGCTCAGCCCATTACCTTCCCCTGGGCAATGCATTTTTAACCCTCTGGCAGGTCTGCCTGGCTGTTTTTTTCTCCACCCCTGCGTTGTACCCCCTCAGTTCAGAGCACATTTTTTCCCCCCAACAGGGAAAAATATCAGCAGAAAACTTGTGTGCTGATGCTTTGGAATGCAGCTGGATCAGCCTGGATCAAGCACCAGATGTGGGAAGCCAAAAGTTAGATGGTGCAAAGTCTCTAAATTCAACATGGTGGCCAGCCTGCCTGCTGTGCTTAAATTAGGACGCACTCTTCTGTTTTTTGTTCTCTCTGCCTTACTTGCTATATGACATCATGGTACTGCTCTTGCCTCTTAAATAGGCCAATATATAATTTGTGAGCTGCCACACAAATAATCTTGCTTTTAACAACTTAGTGCCCACATCCATCTTTCCTTCAGGTTAGTTTATCTCAGGCAAGTGAGGATCTGATTTATAAATGCTGTGAAGTTAGGATCCTCGCCTCTGGCCACTTTCCTGAGCTTCTTCTCCAGTACCTGTAAAAACCCTTAAGCATTTCTGGCAGAAACTTGCATGATGAGATTTAGTACTTGCACTACATATAGTTCAGAGCTTCCTCTTGTTCTAGCTTTTTGAGCTTGAGAATTCAGGTGGTAACTTTTTTAGCCCCATATTATCTCGTGGTGGAAAAGTATTCCTTTAGTCTCAGAAATTTTCCTTGCCTTCTGGAACGATTCTGGAACGTTCTGGAACGATTATTTTTTTACGTTTATATATTTTCTCATAAAGAGAGAAAAGTGTACTTGGCAACACTAAAATTAGCCAAATAGGAAAGAAAAAGAAAAGCAGCTCTCACATTTAGCATTTGGAATATTTCCTGGAAGAAATATTTTCTGAGGTCCTTGCACCTCTGTTAATCTGTTCTCACCCTGTCTCACACCTCTCTCAAGGTATCTGGGCTGTGCTGCTGTTTGTAGGATCCACTTTACTCAGCAGGGAAGTTTGTTGTCTTGCAAAAAGGAGTTTAGGTTTTTCAAACTGAAGGTTGGGTTTCCACCCTAAGATGAGGAAAACTGGCTGCCAACACAGTAACGGGCAACATCTGTAAGCTGCCTGAGAGCAGCGTCTGTCTTAGGCCATATTTTACCTAGTGTAGGATGCCCATTAATTATGAGATGCATTATTCGTTTTGCACCACTGACAAAGAAAACATCCTTCATGCTAAAACGTGAAAAGAAGTTTAGTCTCAGAGTGAACAGAATAAGACCTATTTGTACTCAAAAAGTCCCTGGTACAGTATCCCATACAATGGTAGGCATAAAATAAAGGTTTGTTAGATGGGCCTGTGAATGACAGGGACCTGGATATTGGACTTGCTTGTTTTTAAAGGGGAGAGCTCCTTTCCAAGTGAATATATGCAGTTTGTTTAATTAAGTTCAAGGAAAACTACATGCTCTGTTTTGAGTGACTTGAGTGTCTATGTGTATATGTAAAAAGCAGCCCTAACATCCAGAAATCTCGTTTGGTCAAAGCCAAGTTAAATAGACATGGGACAACTCTGCCTCTACTGTGGAGTTGGCAGGCTGAAGACAACTGTTTTTTATTGTCACTACTGAAGATGTCTAAAATACATATCCTATCTACAGATTTGTAAATGCTTGTAATGAATTGTTGTTTCATGTGTGGGAAAACATGAAATTGGTTCTTTGTTCAGTACACTGGAGGTGTAACACATGGGTTACCGCCTGTGTCTCATTCTAAATAGTCTTCCAGTGCTTGGGGTTGGGTGGTACAGTGCAAAGATCCGGACTAAACCAGAAGCCTTAAAAGCCTTCCAGTTGGAGTGGTGTTTGTCAATTACTTGCTCATCCAGTCTCGGATTGGGGGTTCCTCCCAAGGAATCAAGCCCCTGGCAGTTTGGGCTGAGGTCACACATTGAGGAACTAAGAGAAAAAGCTGTAAAGAGTCAAATTTCCCCCTCTGGTGAGTATAATGAATCCTTCCTCCATCATGGATTCCCTCTTGGCTATGATGATGGCAGAAGATGCTTAGGTAAGGCAAATTCTACTGAGCATCACTTTACTTTAGTATCTTTAAACCAATGGAAGTCTACTGAAATGTGAGCAAGGAGACAGACATCTGGGGTCTGTGGATGGGGCATTGCATTCTCTGGAACTGAGTTCATTCCTCCCTCTGCCTCCTCTGGCACTGTGTGTATGCCCTGCTACACTGGGCAAATCTCTGTATTCTCCATATCTCAGTTTCCTTGCAGTGAAATGGTAGCCTGTACCCACGTATAGATTTTGATGATGAGCAGAAAAGGTGAGGTGGTATCTTACCAGCTGAACTCAGCAGTCCGTTTTCTTTGGTGCTCTTTCCAGGGATGGAAGTAACCAGTGATTTGACTTAAGCATGTGAGGCCTCCTATATGGGTTTCACCAAAGAAGTGAGAGGTGATTTGGGAGCTTTTCCTGTCCTCTACTATCAGTGTATTAATTGAACCTGATTCTCTTTCAGTCCTTCTCCCTCTTTGCATCATGCTGGAATGATTGCAGTTCTTTGTCCTGAGACAGATTTAGGTATAGCCATAATTGGGTTGGAACCAGCTGATCCATGACTTCTATTTGTGATTAAGTCCTGTTCTTTCTGGGTTATTCCTTAGAATGGGCAACTGCCAGACAGTGTGGTCTGGGTGTGCTTGGAAGTGCTCTCCAATCTGCAATTCTGTGATTCTCTGGTTGTGAGTGGCCCTAACCCAAGGGCCTAGCACTCCTACTTCTTCCTTCCTTTTCTTTCTTTCATTGTGCTAGCATATCATATTAACATAAAACTAACTATTGTAACCATTTTTAACTGTTTAGTCAGTGGCATTAAGTACATTCACACTGTGGACCAACCATCACCTCCATCCATCTCCTGAGTTTTCATCATCCAAACTAAAACTGTATACCCACTGAACATTAATTCCCCATTTCACTCTCCCCATGCCCTGGCAACCACCATTCCCCTTTCTGTCCTTATGAATGTGACTACTCTAGGCACCTCATGGGAGTGGAATCCTATGCTATTGCCTTTTTTTTTTTTTTTTTTTGGAGTTGTGTGTGCCTTTATTGCCCAGGCAGGCTGCTTGAGGGGGATGAAGCAGGATGAGTGAGTGGCCCTAATGCCAGGCTGGCCATCCTTCATGGGCTTGTAGGTGACAGAGAGCTCGCCCAAGTAGTGTCCGATCATCTCAGGCTTGATATCTATCTGGATGAAGGTCTTGCCATTGTAGACGCCAACCATGCTGCTCACCATTTCAGGCAAAATTATCATGTCCCACAGCTGTGTTTTCATCGCCTCTGGTATCTCCATGATGCAGGGGTTACCTTTTTTTTTTTGGCCTTGCACAAGTGCTTTAGCAACAAGTGTTGCTTCCGATGCGGGCCCAGGTTCAGCCACTGCCACTAGCAGCGCTCTATACAGCTGCCTCAGCCGCCCCTAGGACATGTCCAGTAGCTGGTTGAGGTCCATGCCAAGGTAGGTGAACTTGCAGAAGGACTGCTTCTTCTTCGGCTCCGCTTCTGCCATCTTGCTGGCTCTGTGGGAAAACAGTGTTGCCATTTTGCATCTGACTTATTTTTCTAAGCATGTCTTCATCTTTTGCTGTATATTTTAACTCCCAAGGAGAGGAGAGCAAGGAGAAGGATTTGCCCTCAAGTTCACCTTCATTTCCTGAAGCTTTTCTGGTGGGGAGGATGGGAAAAGAGGGATAAGGGTAGAGCTGGGATAAGGGGGCTACTCACAGCTCATGCATGCCACCTATTGCTGTGGGCACCATGTTATTCATCTGTCCCCATTATATGCTAAGTTGGATAGGACCTTAAAGATCAGCCAGTCCATGCCCTTCTCTTACAGACTGAAGAAAAGATAAAGGAGTTGGTCATTCCATTGCCCACGGCTACTCCACCTGGACCCCTGACAGCTTTCCTTCTCATCAGGTAGCCAGCCCAGATTTCATACCCTCCTGCCTTCCTGCCTCTCAGCCCATCATGTTCCCATCCTGCCAGCAACCTGGAAGGAGCTTCCCAGGTTAGGGCATTGAGCAAGTGCTCCTTTACTCTCAGAGTTGGTGGAATTTGCAAGGATAGAGAGAGAGAGCTCAGTGGTTGTTGAATTCCTTTTTGGTGGAGAGACAGGCAGTGTAGCAGACTAGAAAGAACACAGGCTATGGGCCAGACAGATTTGGATTAAATCCCAGCTCTTCAAGCTGAGCAACTATGAGAAAGTCTCTTAACCTCCCTGAACCTGTCTCCCCATTTGCAAAGTATGGATGTTAATTCCAATGTTACTACATTATGGAGAGAATTGAATTAATCAATCACATTAATTAATTCCAGTTGTTAGAATGTGCTGGCTATTCAATCCGTAATAATGATCTTCTTTATTGTAAAGTTGTTTTAGGGTGAAACTTAGCCTAGGAAGGAGGATTTGATTCTAGCACTCATGTAATTAGCTTTTTTGGCAAAATCAAGTAAATCAATCAATCAGTAGCACTTATGTAATTAGCTTTTTTGGCAAAAATAAGTAAATCAATCTATCAATGAAGAAGTGGAATGGAATGTACTGGTTAATTCATTGTTGACAGGATTAAACTGAAGAAAGCTTATAAAAGACCTGTTTGGAAAAAAATTTTTGCAGCTCCTAGGTACTATAGTTAACACACACATACAAACAAACAAACAAACAAACATCTCCTGCCCTTAAAATGCAAAACTTATGAATGATTGAAGTGAAGGATGTCTGGATTTTAGTTAGATCACTGACATCCTGAGGTCATTCTACAACTGGAAGCCATCAGAGAATTATGACCGAATCTCCACCACTTCCAGGACATGTCCACTTACATTCTCTTTTGTGTGATTTTAGGTGCTTTTAAGCAATCTTCTACCTAATATATTCTACTCATAATTTATTGGGGTCTATTTTAAAGAGATTTTAGAGCCTCTTTGTGTTGTTGCACCTCCTTCTCCCTCCCCTTTTTCTCATGCAACTCCTGGGCAGAATTCCTTTTCTTTTCCAACAGCTGCCCTGTGATATTCATTCCCTTTGACCAAAGAAATAAGCTATATTCAGAGGCAAAGGAGCATTTAAATATTGGTAGATTTCCTCCAGTTTTGTAGAAATGAGCCAGAAGCTCCAATCTGTATTTTTTTTTTAAAGAGAACAAATGGCCAAAGAAATGTCAGACCCTTGCCCTGCCCCAACCTGCTTAGAGCAGCCAATTAAACATGCATTAGCTTTGGAAGGCTTCTCAAAGGCCTATAGATTGTGCTTGAAATCTTTGTTTAGTCATTCAGGAACACTGTCACACGGATGATTTATCAAAGAAAGTTGTTTATCTGGCAGTAAAATAAACTCTGGGCCTGTTCAGACTAAGATTTCCCGTGAATTTCTACCAAGGTAAACACTGGTAACTGGCAGGTTGCAAATTCCGTGTGAAAGCCAGACACATACAATAAATATTTGAACTACAGCTTTGCTGTGTAAGAGGCCTTGCCTGTCACTAGCGCTGTCACTCTCGATGTGCCCAAGAGGACCTGGCACTGCAGCCTGGCTGGCTGGACAGACTGGTATCAATGGTGTCTGCAGGAGTTGCTTCTGCTGCGTGAGCCTTCCTGGGTCTGAGTGCCACTTAGTGCTGGCACCTGGGGACTTCCTGGTTCAGAAGGGGCAAGCCTCAGGACGGCTTCCATCAGCATCACAGGAACAGCCTGTGATGGGTTCTGAGAGAGGTGAACCAGAAGCAGCCAGCTTAGGTTTCTTTGAAAATAGATGTTTGTTGAATCAAATTGGCAGGGGGTTGTGTGTGTTGAATGAATTGAAAGTCGGGGCCAGGCCATGGTGGTAGAGGATGAAATCACCTTTTGGATTCTGCTGAGTTTGAGTTATAGTGGGGAAACACGCACACACACTTTGCTTCCCTAGGGCCTCTGGTTTTGCTTGTTGGTGGTTTCAAGGGATCTGTATGGGAAAGACGAGCCCTGTGCAGGCAAGAATAAGAGCCCAGGGCAGGTTTAAGTGACGCAGTGAATGAAGAAGTAGATGGTGATGACGAAGGAGCTGACATAAAGTCTTCTAGGTCTTTCAGAGGGTTATCTTGTGCTAATCGCTTATAGTTATTTTTCAGAGAGGGACCATCGAGTTGTAAACTACTTGTTTTCCAGTAGTCTGAGATGCTGGAGCTTCAGGATCATGATGCTCTGGGATCCTTACTGCAAGGCCTTACTGGGTACCTCCTATAATTTAGGCCTCATCCTGGGTCCTTCTTATCTTGACCTCCTTGGTGGAGTGGGGAAGGGGAAGCAAGAACCTCAGAAGACAGGTGGTATTGTGTCTGTTGGAGGAAGGCTTTTGGGGTTGGGGCCTTGGCTTGTGCAGAGCTCCCGTGCTAACATTTGAGTCTTGAGAGTAAAAAGAGTTGGTCTCTCAGGTTCTGTAGCAGGCTGTGGGCCTGGGAGGAAGGCTGCTCACAGACAGGTCTTAGGGACTGATGTTTATTGGCTTGCAGGTATTTGAGGGGAATAAAGGAGTATTTTCTTCAGGACAGAAATTAAGGGAAATCATTTACAAATTCTGAAAGGAAGTCTGTGAGTTGTAACGAGTGCCAAAATAGTACTTTGGCAGTGGCAACAAATGAGGAGTTAGGTTCCCTAAGCAGTGTTCTTTCTCATTCAGGCAGGATTATGAGGGGGATTTTCTTTCTCTTGTTTTTTCTAGTCCTTCCATCAGCCTGCTCTACAGGACGTTTCCTCTTGGGACTATCTCCGAGGTGTTCTTTTCTGTTTTTGAGCTTTTTGAAAATTAGTTCAAGCCCATGTCTTTTACTAGATATGAATCCACTGAGGCTTGGGAAATGGCTTATGGCTGAAGGAAATCCCTACCTCTGTGTCTGTGGATAAGTACTTTAAACCCTACGGCTACCTGAAAAGCAAGTTCCATCCTGTGGTGCCTCATGTGGGGTGGCCTTGCCAGCTTACCATGCATGGCTCGTGGACTCACAGGCTCTTGTGTGCCTTCCAGACTGCTTTCAGTCCCAGCTCCATGTCCAAGACTCAGTTCCTGCCCTTGACAAATTTAAGAAACTCGTGAGTGAGACAGGCCTTGGCCACTCTTATCTCTGTTGTCCAGTCACTTCTGAAGCTTTAGTGCACGTTCCAGCTCTCTGGTCTAAGAGAGGGAGAGGTCTTCTGTGGGAGCTGCAGAAATTCAGGGAAGTTTCCTTGAGGAGATGAATTCTGGTGTCAGGAGATTAGGGCAGGGGAAGGTGTTAGGACTCGAACAAGTAGTAAATGTTCCAGGGACAAAACCTGTGAGGTAAATAACTACAGGTGAAGAATGTCAGTTTTCATTTGTCAGTTCTAGCAATGAACTTAGCATCCTCTTAGAGGGCTAGGCCTGTCCAAATACTTGAGGACTCACACGCTGATTGAGGTATGACAGAAGGAATTGGTCCTTCTTATTCTCCATTGTCTGTGTACCTGACAAGGTCCTGGCAGTGCTGGACCTGCTTTTGTGGAGTGGCAGGTGAATGGAAAACCCACATGTGTTTTAGTTGTCAACCAATCTACTTGTGGCCGTGGGCCCTAGTCAGAGATACCACCCAGGTGAAGAGGCACAGCTGTCAGAGGGAAGGAGGTCAGCCAACCAAGTACTTGTTGTCAGCCCTGTGTAAGATGCTGAGAAGTAGAAGCATAAGACTGAGCCACCGAGGTTAGCATAAGACTGAGCTAACCTCCTCTTAGTAACCTGCAGGCAGCCTCTTCTCCCCGAGGGAGCAGGGCTGGAGGCAGAGTCAGGGCCTTTGTTCTAAGATGCAGAGGTGCAAAGAGGATCAGCTATCTGCAAGGTGCCAAATGCTGGCCAGCACCCGGGCTTCTCAGGTTACAGATTCTTAACACGCATTCATTTAAAAGCAGGTATGTTTTCTTTTGAAAAACTGACCAGCTACTCTTGCAGATTTGATTGAGCAGACAGTTGTTGGGCTTCTACTGAGTGCAGATTCCTGCTTAGTCTTTATAACACATCCCCTAACTTTGGTTTGAGCTGTAAAGAGGTTTTAACTGTGCAGACCGACATGTTTATCATGTTTATATTGCTTCTTCCTAGGGCCTGGGAAGAGGAGTCTCCACATCAGAGCCAAGCAGGGCAGCTGTAGAAAGTTAGTCCTATATTCTGAAGAGTCTTGAGCTTCTTCCTTTCTCCAGGTGTCCTGAACTGAGTTAAGTCCTTGGCAAGAAAAATAAAAGCCTTTCTTGGCCATAAGATAGCTCTTACTGGTGCACATAGGTACAGGCAGGAGAGATTTTCAGTAGGCAAAATTCTTTTTGGTTGCATGTTGCCTTTGAAATTATATCAGGAGAGAGAAGCCCTGTTGAGAGTCACCTGGATGAGGAGGAACATCCACTTTATTATGCCTTGAAATGAGCAGATAGGAGCTGGAAAGGTTTGGCAATGGGGTTGGGAGTCTATCTGTGGGTGAGCTCATGTGAAGACTAGGGCCCCTTCAAGTCCTGGGATCACTGGAGGAAAAGCTTCAGGTTTGCTACGGGCTTCCGCCAGGAGCATCTATTCTGTCTCTTAGGCCCAGGTGTCCAGCATTTTGTATTCTTATGGTATTTCCTGCTTTGGAGAGGAAAGCACCTTGATGAATTTAATCACATGTTAGTGTTGGAGACTTAATCATGCCAGGTGGATTGAATTGAGTGTATTGTGGGTCAGGCTTGCACATAAAATGGTTGTACAGTTGGGATGTAGTTCTTGCCCTCAGTGGCCTTACAACCTAGAGAGGAGAGAGTAAATAGAAGAGACTACTGCTTGACCAAATGGTCAAATTTCTGTAATAGATAAGAACTGGGGTCCATAGTAGTATGGGGAAGGAAATAGTTCTTCCTAGGAAAGGGTCAAGGAAAGCTATGGAGAAGGCATTACATGCTGTCCTCCAAGGAATTGATGGTAGTTTGTTAGGCAGAAAAGATGGGCATAGGATGTTCTAAGCAGAGCGTCCAGAAGGGATCAAGGCATGGAGGTATGAGGTTGTCTGCATATTGGAGGGTGAGTCTCTTTGTGGTTAGATTGTCTGGTGTATGGTGGTGAGTGTCTGAAATGAGTCTGAAAAAGTAGGCAAGGGCTAGCTCACCAAGGGTCTTGAACACCATGGTAAAGAATGGAGACTATGCCTGTTGGCAATGGGAAAACATCAAAAACCTATTTTAAAATGTTCTGTCACTCACTCTAAATAAATAAGCAAATAAATAATAAATAATCAAATGGAAGAAGAGGAGATGATGAAGAAGATTTCAAAGTTGCTCATTGGTCCAAAGGAAGGAAGTACTAATGGCAGAACTTCAGGCATTAATGGTTGAGATGTTTTGGACAGCAGAGCCTATGAGTGGTGGGGAGAGAGAGGAGGCCAGCAAGTCATGTCTCTTAAGAGATGGCTCAGGGCAGTGCTGGCTGGGTGTGGACCAGCTCAGGGCCACCCACTTGAAGGAGGCAGGCCTGAGGAGGTCCCAGCAGCCAGGGAAGGAGCCATCTGGGAAACCTTTGTGCTGGGTGTGCTGAACAGGAGCCAGAGCCTATAATCAACTCATACTTGGGTCACCGCAGAGCTGGTCATTACCAAGAGCAGTCATCATTAGGAGCTGTCATAAACTGCTCTGACTTTCCTCTCCTGAGCTTGTTAGTGGCCCAGGCAGGCAGCAAATGCAGTGCTTCTGGATCCAGCCACATAATCGCGGGATTGGAAATGACATTAGACAGGGCCCAGGGATTGGATCAGCTCAGGGTGTCTTGGGCTTCTTTGGAGGAGGAAGGCAAGAGAGGCTGTAGCTACATTAAGGGATGAGGGTCATGGCATATAGATGGAGTGTGTGTGTGTGTGTGTGTGTGTGTGTGTGTGTACATCGGTAGGTGCATGAACATGGCTGTGAGCTGTGTGGGAAGATGCAAGTGAGCAGTGTGAGGCACTTTTGGTGTTTGCAAGTGTATGCTAAGTCTGTGAGGTGTGAGTGTAGACACATGTGCATGGTTGTGGTGTGGTGGGTTGTGTGCATGTGGCCCTTTCGTGTTTGTGTATTGAGCACAGCACAGCTGCCAGTTGCTTTCAAAGCTCAAGGGAGTCTGCCGCAGCTGGCTGGGCCCTCCCAGGGTTGTGGTCTTCACTCAGGAGGCCCAAGGCTTACTTCTTCCTCCACTGCTTCATAGAGAGGTCTTCGAGAACGTGCTGCCAATTCTCCCTCCTCAGGAAGGGCTTTCGAGAAGCCCATCCAGGATTTCTCTGCAGTGGTGCCATTGTGCAAACCAAAGGCCACCTTTACAAGGCTTGGTGTTTTGTTTTTACTCCAAATGCGAAATAGACCTATTTTGTTTAGGTTTTAGTATTTTCAGTAAATCCATTTAAAACTGCTGATTCTCTGGGCAGGAGTCACTTCCTTAGCTGACTCCAGTTGTTAGCAGGAATTGTTGTAAAGGGCATGGTGTAATCTCTAGGGTTTAAAAAAGCATGTTGGAAAGAACACATTTAGTGTTAGGAGTTATACAGGCCTGAGTTCAAGGTCTGGTTCAGCGCAGCCAAGATACTTATTCTCTTTGTGGCTTAGAGGTTTACCTACCTGTTCAAAACCAAAATGAAAAATTTCTATGTTAGGAGATAAAATATGATGTGATCAAAAATGACACAAATGCTGATATCTTAGGATATGATTTCAGTGTTGCCTTCTGATGTGGGCCAGCCAATTAAAGTCTTTGAACCTGTCTCCTTAAGGAAATTGAAAGGTCCCCGCTGGTGATCTCGCTGGCTTCCAGCTTAGAAATAATGTGGCTTTGTTGTGTAAGAACTCTGATTTGGATTCTTAACCTTCTGAGTTTGACTTATTTCGCTTAACATGATGGTCTCTAGCTCCATTCATTTTCCTGCAGATGGCATAATTTTATTTTTCTTTATGGCTGAATAAAACTCCATTGTGTAGACATACCACATTTTTAAAAATCTATTCATCTATTGATGGACACCTAGGCTGATTCCATAGTTCGGCTTTTGTGAATTGTGCTGCTATAAACATGGGTATGCATGTATCATTGTAATAAGATGCCTTTAATTCTTCAGGGTAAATACCAAGGAGTGGTATATATAGCTGGATCACATGGTGGTTCCATGCCTAGTCTTTTGAGGAATCTGTATACTGACTTCCATTGTATTAATTATAGTCCTACCAACAGTATAAAAGGGGTTCTTTTTCTCTACATCCTCTCTAGCATTTATTATTATTTGTATTCTTGATGACTGCCATTCTGACTGGTGTGAGATGAAATCATAGTGTAGTTTTGATTTGCATTTCCCTAATTGCTGATGATGTTGAACATTTTTTTCATGTATTTGTTGGCCATTTGTATTTCTTCTTTTGGGAAGTGTCTGCTTAATTCATTTGCCCATTTAATAATTGGGTTATTTGCTTTTTGGTGTAAAGTTTTTTGAGTTCTTTATATATTCTAGATATTAATTCTGTGTCAGAGAATAGCTATCAAGGATTTTTTTCCCCATTCAGTAGGTTCTATCTTCACATTCCTAATTGTTTTCTTTGTTGTGCAGAAACTTTTTAATTTGATTCCATCTCATTTATTAACTCTTGGCATTATTTCCCGAGCTTTAGGTGTCCTATTGAGACAGTATCAGAATTGAGTTTTAATTCCTGCTCCATGATTTGCCAGCCACGTGAGTTTGGTCAAGTGCAGTTCCTCTGAACCACACTTTTCTCATCTGCTAAATGGGGGTAATCATACATACTTCACTGAGCTGATGTTCAGACCCTGTAGACTGTATCAATGTCCTTGTGTCCTGGAAACTACAAACTACAGTTCATATATGACATGTTACTCACTCTGTGGCAGCTGAGTCACAAGGTACCATCTTACAGCTCTTCTTGGCATCCTCACAAAAGCCTTCCTCGTTAAGCAGGAGCTGGTTCATGGTAATGTTTTTCTTAGAGGAGCTTAAAAAGAATTTTTGAGGTTATTAAAATAGAGCCTGAGCTAACCCTGCACATCTCTTGTGGGCTCTTGAGAGGAGATGATATTAACAGAAGACTCAGATTTAAAGCACTGGGTAGGAGGATGCTAAGAGGATCTAAACTTGATACCTTGCCCTCAAAGAGGGGACAGGACCCACTGCAGACCTTGGAGCAGATGTACATGCCTGGGGACCATCCACCTTTAGTAGCAAATGACTAGCTTTTATCAACATTCTCAGTGTTATTCCTTTGACCCAGTTCTAAGCATATAGAATGAGCGCTCTGCATTCCTTTAGCTTCTGGTGGCTGATGGCAGATATTTTGTGTAGGCAGGAGCTGTGTGGAGGAAAAAGTAAGCTACCAGGCCCCTGGTTTCCACACATCGAAGTGTTAGGTTGATTCCTTTCCAGTTTCCAAAGACCCTGGCAGTTCTCCCCACATCTTCTCTTCAAATGGACAAGCCTGCATGCCTCAGGATGTCTGCCTCTCAGCATTACAAATGTCAGGATGAAAATTGAGAGAGCCGATGCTGTCTAATCCAGCAAAGAGAAAACTTATTCTGCATAGCTGATAGAACCTGACTTGTTGCAGAAAGAAAACTTTGTTCAACAAAAGGGATGGGCTGTCTTGTCATCGAGTGGGGGCTGCACCACAGGAATTATTCACAGGTGCCATGGCCTCCTGTCTGTGATACTTGAGAGAATTGCCTTTGACAGGAAGCCAGAAAGTATGATGCAAAAGGTCCTTTCTAACCCTTCAAATCCCATGATTCAGGGATTTTCCAAGCACCTGCAGTGTGTCTTCTGGTGGGTGACTTCTACCCAGTGAGGGCTGTGTTGGTGGGTGAAACTTCCTTCACATGGGGGATGTAAGATGATTTTCTTGAGGAAGGTGGAGGAGTAAATGGGGTCCCCCAGCTCATGAGGTCACTGGCGGTGTAGGAATCCTACCCTCAAATGTGTTTTTCTTCAGTCCCTGATCTCATGAGTAGACAGACCTCTTCAATGAGAAAAGAGAGAATACCTGGGTGTGCCACACCAGAAGGTATGGATTCTGAGTCTTGCAGATGAAAACTAGATGGGTCTGAGCCTTTTAATGGTCGTGACTCTGGGGAACAGCTATCCAGTTGCCAGCAAGGGGGCCTGTTGGATGGCTCCCTGTATCCTTCCCCCACTCTGTCCTTCATGCAAGCAAGAGCACCTGGGCCCTCCACTCCCACTCCCTGTATTTCCCTTGGTATCAGTTTTCCTTGTGAGTTTGAAAAATAATTTTTTTTTTGCCTTTACAGTTGTATAACTGTGTGTGACAGGGGGCAGGGGGGAGGTGGTGAGAGAGTTGAGCATGGGGCTGCCCTTTACTGGGAAAAGAGTAGAATCAATATATTGTGTTGATTTTTCCCTGTGACTGACAGCTCTTTGCCTGGAGCCTTCTTCTCTTACAGACTTAATGTATCTCCTGGCAGATTTCCCTGTTTGGAATGATTGCTCAAAGTCAAGAACAGGCAAGCCTAGGGAAGCACGGGGGAGCTTTCCCTTTCTTTTGCTCATTCTCCCCATCCTTAGCTCCCTTACCTGATGCTCTTTGGGAGTAGGATGGTGTGAAGAATCTGGTCTGGATCAGCTGAAGGCATGTATTCTTCTCCTTGCCATCCAGGTTCCTTAGAATGAGAAACCTGGGTTGGGTTGGTGTTTGGAAGCTTTTCTTTTTTTCTTTTTTCTTTTCCCTCAGGGAGTTCTCAACCTGGAAGTTCCCAGTGGCAGCAGGGTCAGAGGGGTACATCCTCCCAAAACTAGCACAAGACACTGACTTCTGAGGTGGCCTGGTGAGGCCTGGTGGCCTCCTGGGCGTGCTTCTCTGGTGGTGCTGTGAGCACATTCATCTGTCCTAGGTCTCTGCCTTATCTGGATGCTTGGAAGACAGGGTAGGGACACACCTGGATGAGCCCCAGGGGAGCTCAGTGAATGGTTTCTGAATTGGACAGGAGAAGGTGCTAGACTACAGCCTGCTTTTTTTGTCTGGTCAGTGGTCCTGGGAGGAATGAGGGGCCCAGGGCAGCTCCGCCCAAGGTCCCCTTGAATCGAGAAGGCTGGGAGGACTGGTGGAGGGGCCTGTGGACATGGCTTCCCTCTTCTGCTGTAGCTGCATTTCTTTCAGGAAATGATTTATCTGATAATGAGCTGGGGTTGTACTTCTTCAAGCTGGAGTTGGGCTTTATTTTCTGGTTTTGGCACTTTGTTCTGGCATTGAATCGGGAGAGGACTGTGTGCATTTAGAGAGGAGGGAGTGGGGGAGGTAGTTTGAACCCTTGGGGCTGGAACCTAAGGGACTTCTGGGACTGTGTGTGTGTGCATGCATGCATGTGTGTGTGCATGTGTGCACATGTAGGAAAATATGAGAGGAAAAAGCATGGGTAATGAAGGGAATCAGCAATGGTGTATGGGGAGACAGGGGTCTGTCCTGGGTCTGCTTAGCTACTAATGGCTGAGCGATTGGTGGTCCTCATTTCTATTCTGGGCCTTGGTATTCTGTTCTATAAAATGAGACTCTGGTTACATGACCTCTTAAATCCCATTCTGCTTAAAGGATCTGCATATGTATCCCAAATTAGTGTTTTTTAAACACATCTCTGGGCCTGGGGGTGTATGTAACTCAGTGTTAGAGAGAGCATGCTTAGTATGTGCATGACTCTGGGTTCAACCCCAATCTGGTCTGGATCAGCTGAAGGCATGTATTCTTCTCCTTGCCATCCAGGTTCCTTAGAATGAGAAACCTGGGTTGGGCATCTTTTAAATGGCATCTTTTAAACCCACTCAGACCATTAAGCAGCATCTTTTCTTTGAAGGAAATCTTACCCTGGACTCCATTATAGAAGACCAGCTAGTGTAGGTAGGAAGTGGAGGGGCCCACGGCTGGTTGGTGTGGCCACTGCTTACTCCAGGAGCACATCTGTGGGATATATGGAAAAGTGTCCAATTTCAGGGAAGAAGGAATTATTCAATGAGAAACCCACTCTGTACTTTCTCCCTGCACTTAAACATCAAGTTTTTTAACCAAAATGTCTCTGGCCTTGCAGCCTGTGGGTAGGAATGATGTCATTTTTCTCCAAACCAATGTTAGCCTACTAACCTGCACTTGCTTGAGTTCTTCAGCTGCTCACTAAGGGCTTTGTGCAGTCTCTGGGGTAGTGGAGACTCTACTCCCTGTGCTGCTGTTCCTGGGCTCCATTAAATGAGCAGCTACTACAGGTTGAGGCCAAGATCTCTGAGATTGTCTTGTTTGCTGTTGCCCTGAGCTTTTGTCTCCATTGCTGCCAGTCAAATTGGAGATTCCTCGGTATTTCCAGCTCAGCTCCTACAGAGCTGCACCCACACTGCCAGGCTGAGGGTACCTGCTAAATGCTCTCAGCTGCTGTGGAGCACTAGAGGAGTGCTATGCCTGGTGTCTGAGTGGGATCCAGCAAGGTTGCTTCATCCTGATCAACAGTTTTAATGTATTTACATAGTACTTTCTCTCTGCATTGAGAGTGGATCTTGCTAAGTTGCTAAGGCTAGCTTTGAACTCAAGATCCTCCTGCTTCAGCCTCCCAAGCTGTTGGGATTATAGGTGTGTGTTACCACACCTGGATGTTTTAAAATTAGTGTTGATCTGGGATGTTTTTGCAAGCTCAGTTGCTGATTTTGATCTGCTCCTCTGATCCTGCTATTGGATTTGTCTTTCAGTACATTTTGAGAATGGCTGAAAAGCCATCTGGTGTTTACCTGTTGCATTTGCAAGGATGATTTCTCTGGGTTTCCTGTCTAGTCTCCAGCTCTGTCTGACATGGAGGACTTGACATAGTTCCAGGAAAAGGCCTGACAATTGCTCCATTCCCATTTGAAAGGGAGAATCCTCAGACTTTGAAGGGAGACAAAGAGGAGGAGGAAGGGTACCTACCTGGTAGTCTCTCTCATTGTAGCACTTATCAGGGAAAAGTGCTTTTTGTTGTAACCAAGGAAAAAAGGAGCAATGATGTCACTGTGTCCTGAAGCCTAGCAAATAAAGATATTTAAATCTTTGTGGCAGACAGAGAGGGAGAAACAGAACTGGAATATGTGTTTTCAAAGGTCATGCAATAAAAAGCAAGAATCTAGGGCTGGGATTGTGGCTCAGTGGTAGAGCGCTTGCCTCGCATGCGTGAGGCACTGGGTTCGATCCTCAACACCACATGAAAATAAACAAAATAAAGATATCGTGTCCATCTACAACTAAAAAATATATTTTAAAAAAAGCAAGAATCTATGTTAAGCAGTGCTTCTGTGTATAGGGTGGCCTGGAATTTTCATGATTTTGGGAATGGGGTGAAAAAAGAATGAGACGATAGTCACAAAGAGCTTCTTGAGAGACCATAGGAAAATGAATCCAAATTTCTAAAGCTGGAGTTGTTTTGGCCTAATTAGAGTAAAATTATATTTGTGCTTTTCTGCTTCTCCTGAAAGCAGAGCAGTACTTAAAAATGGGATAGAAGGTAAGGAAAATAAATGAATGAATGAATAAAATACAGATTAAAGGCATAAATCTACACATATATTTGGGTGTGTAATACAAATTACAAATTATATGTATAATTTATTTGGTGGAGGAAGTTATAGGTATGTGATAGCCATCCAAGGTATGCCATGCCACAACCATGTAGACTCTGGCTTCTGGTAGCTACGGGGAGGCAAGGAGCTGCTCGAAATATAGCATGACTGCAGTTTAGACTCTGGGGCCAAGAGGATGTTACAAAATCTAATTTCTAACATGCTTTGTGAATGGAGCCAAACCTGGAGCCTGGGGTATATACATCTAAACACTTGGGGTGATAGGATATCCGCCCTGCAGCCAAGACAGGGAAACTGAGGTTCAGACATGGATAGGGCAACCAGCAGTCACCCCAGAAGGCTCAGAAAGCAGGCCCTACAGGGTGACAAGAGGGGTCCCCACTGTGCCCATGGCACCGAACACTCTGAATGTCTCTAGTGCTCCCAGTGCCCCAGCAGCTCATTTCAAGCTCTTCAGACAAATAAAGACCCTTTAAAAACTGTTTATTTGTTGATTATTAGGAACAGATATGCACTTGCCAGATACTCTGGGAGATCATGGTCAGGGTAGACTGCAATGCCTGAGAACAAATTTGGGAAAGAATCCTAGATCTTGAGGATGCATTTTTCTCAATTGGCCCTGTCAACAAAATTCTTCATCCATGAGGGTGTGACTTTGAACGCTGCCCATAGGCTACAATGATAATTGGCCATAGCATGTGCTGTATGAAACATGGTTTCACAGCAGACCCACCATTTGTGACACATTGGCACCATGGCTGTTATTTATATAATGTGTCTATATACACATCTGTCCACAAGATGTAAACTCATCCTGGTGCCTGTACAGCATGTGACAGTTGTCAGGATGCCTTCCCACTCACCACTTGTCTGAAATCTTTGGATGGTAGCCAGCAGCTTGAACATTTTGTGTTCTGAAGTAACTTTGCTGGTACTGTAGCTATGACTATGTGCAAGGTGACATTTGTCTTCTGTGGTCTCCTGCCTGTGGCTGTACCATCCATCCTCCTGTGCTGAGAAAGAGGGCTACTGCCTCCCTACTCCTCTTTTTTTTTGGTACTGGGGATTGAACTCAGGGGCACTCGACCACTGAGCCACATCTCCAGCCCTATTTTGTGTTTTATTTAGAGACAGGGTCTCACTGAGTGGCTTAGTGCCTCGCCATTGCTGAGGCTGGCTTTGAACTCGCGATTCTTCTGTCTCAGCCTCCCTAAGTCTGTCTCAGCCTCCCTAAGCTTACTCCTCTTGCACCTCCATGAGGGGCCTGAAAGGGAGTGAAATCACTGGGAGGCCTTGGAGAACAACTTGGAGAAAACCCTCCAACCCACTCCCCACTCCCTGTGTGGGGTGGAAGCCCTTGCCTAGGACGCAGGAGCCCTCGGCCAGCAGCATGAGAACAGGGAAGAGGAACTCAGGGGAAGTGAGGGTTCAGCTCTGAGGGTTGACTCTGTAAATCAGAAGTGGGCACTCCCACTGGGGAAGCTGGGAACTCACAGGACGGTCCCATGGGACTAAGCCATCACCCTTAACCCTGGAATTTTGCCAGTCTTCAGTAGGAAGAGAAGTGCTATACATGGAGGGTACTATGGTCCATTAATAGAAAATTTGTCAGTTTTGGAGCTAGGAACTTGGTCAGTATACCTAGAAAGCATTTGCCTTATGAATAGTAGGCGTGCATTGAGAGTTGGGGAGGATGCTCCTGAATGTGGGCCCGGTACCTGCTCTTGCAGGTATCTCTGTTGTAGCTGAGTCTTTGTTTATCCACTTGATTTCATGTAGGTCTCTGGAGTTGTCTCTCTATCAGGACTAATATGGCCCCGTGGGTCAGCAGCCTCTATAGCCATAAGGAAGCTCTGTGTTTATTTCTTTTCAATAGGTGGCTCTCTTGGAGAAGCAGGAAAGGAAAACAAAATTGGGGGTTTATGAGTTTGTGTTACCTTCGTTTTTTTCCTATACCATTTGCTTTCCTTCAGTTCTCAGAACCCCTGCAGTGTTAGTCATGAGTGAGGGTTCAGATGGGTTGAGAGAGAAAAGACTCAATGAGGGTCAGAGGACCCAGAAACAGGAGTCTGGATATTCAGCTCAATGCTGATAGCCATGGCTGCCCTGGATGCAGGCTGGCCAAGCTTGGCAGAGAAGAGGCTCTCTAGTAAACAGAGATAGTGCCAGCCTTGAGACAGGGCTGGTGCCTAGTATAGTTCACTTTTTAGGTTCTTGGCTTCAAGCAAATTCGTTTCAGGCCAAGACCAATTTCACCTCCAAGAAATTATAGGAATTTCCATCCTGTTGGGTGTACATTGTCATCCAACCAGACACGTCTGTTTCTGGTGGGCCTTTGCTGGGTGGGTGATAGGAGAGCCATATGTGTTCTGTCCCCTCCTTATAACTATCTCCAGGTTTGCAGTGAAGCCAGGCACTGCCTGTCTGATGGAAAGTTATGTGTTGTGGGCCCAGACTGGACTTTGGTGCTTGCCAAGGGCCAGAATTGGGGCAGGCTGCCAAGGCAACCTCGTCTTCCCAGACTCTCTGCTATTAGCATAAAACCAAGAAGGGCTGAAAAAAAAAAAATGAAAGAACATCCAAGTGTAGAAAGTTGGATAGATAGGCAAGGTAACGTGTGAATGGGCAAGAAGAACCTTATGGTTGGACACTTTGAGTGGTGTGGTGAGCTTAGATAAAGAATTGAAAGAGGGTTAGAATGAGGGATTTGGGGCACAAATTTCTTTTTTAGCTTCCTTAGCAAAAGTTCATGATGAATCAAGGGAATGTCTCCCTCCCTGAATCATTGTATACCTAGAAAGCCCTCAGGAGGGAAAAGGGCCAGTGAGAGAAACCCTTCCTTGGTAAGGCATTGCCCTCACGAGTCCCTGCACAGAGATGAATAAGGCCTTCAGGAACTTGCCTTGGGGAGGAGGAAATAGAAAGTACACTAGGGAAATTATCATGCAAAGGTTGACACAGGGAAGGCCATGAAGGTCAAGACTGGAACTAGCTAGGGGCTTTCTGGAGAAGATGGACTATAGCTTATCTTGAAGAATGGGGAGGAAAAGCATATATTTTGCTTGGAGTATACTCTCTGCCTTTAAATGGATTGGACTGAGAAAACAATAGAAGAACAGCTGAGATGTGCCTAAGGCAACCCTTTTGCAAAGGCACTGGACTCACAACTTCTTCAGGGGAATCTCATCTTGGGAGGATGCAGCACCTGTTCTAGGTCTGTTGTTGCCATTTGTCAAATGAGATAGTATACAGCTTGCTAAACGTGCTTGAAGTGTCTCAGGTCCTTCTCTGGGGTTGTCCTTGGATTTAGACTGCTTCATGATCAAGACTGGTAGGTACTCTTGGGTCTGGTCTGTGGTACATGCAAGTGAAGACTTTGGATGATGTGAACAGGCAAGCGCTTTTTGTTTTGTTTTGTTTTGTTTTCTCTTGGATGGCCTAGGCTTCAATATTGAATTTCAAAGACAGAAGAAGGAAATATGAAGATTTAGATTTAGTTTGCCAGTGATGGGATGGAAATGGAGATGAACTTGCCTAACATATTTGTTTTGCAAATGGCTACATTAAGATCTGCAGAAGTAAAGTGATTTATTCAAATTTATACAAAAAGTTAGTAGTGGATTTAGCCAGCTGGTGTCTGCTGACTCTGGATGTGGGATCCTTTCTTCTGAAATGTGCTGCCTGTTGGCTGTCACAGCCTTTTTTTTCTGACTTTGCAGGTGTCAAGAGCTATGGAACTGATGTCTTATGATCCTTAGCAATTCTGTAAATGGTGCTACACCACATTACCTGGGGTCAGCTGGGTCATGGGCATGCCTATGCTGATCTTCCTGCCATCAGTGTGAGCTTCTGTGAATTTGAGGGCTGCCCTGGGCCCTGGTTTATTTAAACATTATCCAAGAAAGAGTCCTTAAAATGTGCCACTGTCAATAATCAGAGTAATTATCCAAAGAGCCCCTACCCTCAAACCCTTTAAACCAGTGGCTCTCAAGTGTGGTCACCAGCCCAGCAGCATCAACCTCTCTTTGAGAACCTGTTAGAAATGCAAATTCTTGGCCCGCATCCCATTGCTTCTGAATCAGACACTCTGGGGTGGACCTCAACCATCTGCATTTTTAATACGTGATTCTGGTGGTGCTCAAGTTAGACCTTTCTTAAGCATCTCTCATAGCTGGGGGGACAGCTCATGGCTTTTCCAGTTCATTAGTTCTGAAGCTCACTTTCCCACTCCCCATCTTTTTCCTTCCGAGAGACCATCTCACACTTCAGCTTGCCATTTGGATGAACACCAGGAGGTGGAATGAAGAGGGATGGAAAACCAGTGACCCAGTGGTAGGAACAGCTGTTTTCCTTGGCAGATTTGCCTGGACTTGGAGCCATGATTCAATTCATCCCAGTGGTGGACTTGAAGTGATTCTCCACTTCTCCTATGTCTCCTGCCAGGGGTTGGGAGCTGGCAGGTGGAGGAGATGATTTAGTGCCCTAGGAAGGGAGGAGCCAGAGCTCTACTTTGTTGTACTGTGAGACCCACGCCTTTGCTGCCTGTGCCACCAACACACATGCTTTCCCAAATAAAATCACACTGGGCAGCACTTTGCTCTTAAAGTGGGTTTTTATTTTGTACCATTAGCTTAAATCAGTAGGGATTTAACACAATCCACAAAATCAAGCAGTTAGGCAGTAGGATTCCGGATGGTTGAAATTGATGGTGCTGGTGTGTGTATGAGAGAGAGTGGGCAGGGGTGGAATATATGAATGAATGAATTGAATGTTGGGCAGGAGCATGTAAAGTTATGAACTCTACCCTTTTGCCTGACCACTTCCCTAAGGTGTCTAGGATCCAGAAAACAGGACAACTTCAATTTAATAATTTGTCTGAAATGAGTCACTTAAAAGCATTTTCTACATCTGTTTCTTATAGATAAGAGAAAAAAAGCTGCTTTCAATCTTTTCAAAAAATTTTTTTTTCTGTAATGTATGTGCTATAGTCAGTAAATGCATGTAAATATGCAGCATGTGGTTTGTGGTCAGGGGAGGGAGTCTGAGTTATTGTGACAAAGTGCCAGCTCCTTTCTGTGCTAAACGAATTAATGATGCCAAACACCAGCTCCCGCTGGGAACAGAGGGTTCCGCTAAGCTGCCATCAGGAGGCCTTTGTCACTAGGACTCATTTGGGCCCTAATGCCTCAAAGCCAGCTCTCTATGGTGCCCAGACCCTCTGCTGAGTGTTGGAAAGAAGCTACAGTCTGTCAGAGCGAAGGGCCCTTACCCAGCACTGTTCCTCAGTCTCATTTGCACAGTTGATTTGAGGATGGTGCTTTTTGTCTTGGGCCTTGGGGTTGCCCACCCAAGATTTATGAACAGGGCAGAGGAAACAGAAAATTGGGTCCCTCTGTCTTCATGGCTTAGTGAGGCTTTGTTATCTGAATAGACACTTGCATGTGGAAGCTCCATGTGGTAGGAGGGCTTTAAGTTGGTCCTTCAGGGCTCCTGCATTGGGTTGCCCATCTGTGTGCCCTTCCTGATCCAAGTGGCTGGTTGACTCTGGCTGGTGAAAAGCCACTTTGTAAAGAGGTTACCTGTCTCTGTGACTGGCTTACAAGTCATCTATTTGGAAACTTTGGACCTCTTTGAAAGAGAAAACAATTTAGGAAAAAAATAAATCTCTTCAGAATCAGCGTGTGCAGTCTAGTATTTGCCCCTGGTTGATTTTTTCATTGGCATCTGTTGGAGAGAATGTATCTAAGTGTTGGCTGGGACTCCATTCACTCCCTCTTATTCTCCTACTGGAGTAAAGCTAAAGTTCCAGACAGAGGAGCAGGAAAGTGGGTGGAAGTCACAGCTAGGAGAACCTCCAGCTGTATGAACTTAGGCGAGTTATTTTTGAGCATCGTCCCAATGAAGTTTAATGTCCCATTCTAGTTTAAAAGTAAATAATCCACATTCTACACTTTAACCTAATGTTTTTTTTTTTTTAATCTGAAACTTGATGGAGATTGACTAGATGTGTAGGTTTTCTCTCCTTCCCTTAAAACAACAACAACAACAACAACAACAACAAAAACCCAAACCGAAAAAAGAAAAAAAAAAGCAAAACCAAAAACACAAAAAACCAAAAAACACCCCCAAACCAAAAACCCCCAAAGGTCGAAAAAGCAGAATTCTTACTCAAAATCCCTAAGAAGTTTCAACTAAAGCCAAGTTGCTTCAGTTGACTGGAGAATGGATGGCCTAAAAATGTAATCTCTTATTTCTTTAAAGATCTCATTTTGTGATTCATTTATATTTTTATAATTTATTTCGACTGTAAACTTTTTAAAAACAAAGTATTTTTGCTTCAAAATAAGTTCAGTTTAAAAAGTCAAATAGGAATAAATGAGTTTTAATAAAAAATTGCTGTTCACTACCTCATGCTTTCTTACCCCAAATTCTTATGACCCGAAAGTAATAATTTTTTTACATTATTATACATACATTTTTACTTAACTAATACAAAATATGACAATTGGCACTTACTTAACATTACATATTATTTTATGTTACTATATTGTTTTTAATACATAAAATGCTATTTTTTAAATAAAACAATGATAGGACTAATTAAGAGGAAAGTAATAATTTTTAACTTTTAGCAATTTCATGTGATATTTAGCAAACTGGAGCAAATATATGATATGCATATTGTTTGATTTCTTCATTTTAATGTTTAGACATTATTTAATGATTTTTCTGTTATTGAATTTAAAGATGTCTGTCCCTTACATTATTTTCCCATTGTAGTTATATCATACTTCGGCTGAGTTGATATTCAATTTTTATTGGAACTATGTAGATATCAATATCAATATTGAAATTATGTAGATATCATTTGCAACCAAGCCCATTAAGCATACTGCATTTACATTTCATTTCTTTTCACCTGTGGTGTGTGTGTATGTGTGTGTTTGAGATACTAATAGTCTAATTTTATTTGTCCTGCTTCTTATGTTCATGTTATCATTTTGGCCCCTGCTTTTCTGGCAGATTTTCATCAGATCCTCTGCCTGAGCCCTCTTGCCTCCGCTTTAGTCTAGACTGATTGAGGTTTTTTGTTTTTTTAAAATATTTTTTAGTTGTAGATGGACATCTCTATTTTTATGTGGCGCTGAGGATTGAACCCAGTGCCTCACATGTGCTAGGCAAGCACTCTACCACTGAGCTACAACCCTAGCCCCTGGACTGATTGAGCTTTAAGCCTGCTTTGCAACTGTTATGGAAAACCATTCTAAGCCTTCTTTTTGCCTTTCTCGTGTTCTATCTTTGCTTGAATGCTTTGCATTCCTGTTTACATCTGCATTTTTATAGGTTCTTAAGCTACATGAGAGATAATTTTTTAAAAAATTCTGTAATGCCTGAAGACGCTTTTATTCTACTCTCACATGCTGATTGATGTGTTCAGCCCAGTGTCAAATTTTGGGATTTTATTTATTAATTCATTTTTTTTATGGTGCTGGAGATCAAACCCAGAGCCTTGTACATGCCAGGAGAGTGCTTTACCACTGAGCTACATCCCAGCCCTTAGGAATTTTGCAGATATTCATTCATTATCTTACAGTTCCCTAGTGTTGCTATTGAGAAATCTAGAGCCATTCTGATGCCTGATCATTTGTATTAGATGTATATTCTCTTTTTCTCTAGAAGTTTCTAAATGTCATGATTCATTGTACTGGATACTCTTTAACCTGAGAAGTCATGTTCTTCATTTATAGAAAACTTTCTTATATTGTTTCTTTTATATTTTTCCCATTTGTTTTCTTGGTTCTTTCTATAATACCTTTTATTCAGATCCTTGGATATATACTCAATCTTCTCTTTTTCCTGTTTCACCTCTCTTGGTCATTTTGTTCAGTTTTTCAGGATATTTCTTCAACTCTATTTTAAAGAGTTTGTATTGAATTCTTTAGTTCTCCTCTTAGGTTTTAAATAGCCAAGTATTCTCTCCTGTTCTCTCATGGTTCCCTTTAATAGCTTCTGTTCTTGTTTTATGAATATAGTATCTTACCTAATAGTATCATTTAAAAAAGTTTTCTCATAATTCCTGCATTGTCTGTGTTATTTCTGAAAAAATTCTTTTTAATTTGTTTTGAATGTTTTGGTCTCTACCATTCACATTTAGAAGCTTTCCATAAATCCTGACAATTTTGACTGTGCATTTAAGAGTGAGGTATGAAATTGGAAGCTCTTTGTTTATATGCAGAGCCTATGAGTTTTGGGCCTCATTTTTTGGGGAGGGAGGCGTAGGTCTTTCCTTTTGAGCAACTAATTTCTTTAGAGGAAAAGCATTCAGTCTTCTGCCTGGGAGACAGAAATTTAGTGTCCTAAGATCTGAGGGCCCCACTTACTACTCTGCAGACTTTTACTTATCCCTTTGGGGTCTGTATAGCACTTCACCACCCTTTCTTCCTATGATTCAAACCTTCTGTATAAGATAAACCTATTGGCTACTCTTGAAGCTGGTGAGGAAATGGTTACTTGGGGTCCTGACTCAGGGGAATAGATTTGAGTGTCCCTATACAGACATTATACCAATCCCTATGTTTGATATCACCTCTATACTGGGATTCAAGAGCATCCTATGGCCCCAGTTCATGACCACCTCTGGATCCTGCAGTGTGGATCAGCTTGATTCTTACTAGCATCTTTCTTATAACCAGCTAGATTTCAGCATTTGTTTTCTCTGACAAGCCAAGTTCCATCATCCATTTGCTTTGTGCTATACAAAATATTACTGATGTATTCTCGTTTTTTTAACAACTTTTGTGCATATGTTTATAAATTTTTAAACTATAGTTTTAAATAGACTTCAGGAAGGAGTGGAAATGATTGTACATGTTTAGTGTGTTTGATCAAAAGTGGCCAGTGGTAACTCTGTAGGTTTCTAGGAGGCTAGTGGTTGTCTGTATGGCATGCCTTTGTTTTTATCTCCAGTTGGTTTTTAGCTCTCTGGAATTTACCCTGGCCCCTTTAGATCTGGTTTTCCATAGGGCATCAGTGACCCTAATCACCAAATCAAGTGATCTAGTTTCAGACTCAAACTTTTTCAGCTTTGGGGGTTGAGGAGTATTGCCTTCATTTACAACTGCATCCTCCTGTGGCTTTTGTAACACTGGGCTGCTTGATTTCTCTCTTTTTTTTCTCTTCTGTTTAAAAATCTTGCATCTGATGACTTGTACAACAACTTTTCTCCTTGCTTTCACTCCAGCAAGGATGCTTCCTGGAGTCTCCCCTCTTCTTTCCTCTGTACCCTTCTATTATCTATAGTCAGATGAGTCACAAGTCTGATTCCTAACTCAGCCTCATTCTTATTTTCCCCATCATTTTCTTTTTAGATTCCTACAGAAATTTCAGATTATTGGTTATATAAATGGTGGCCCCTGGCCAATGTGTGCCTTGTGTGTCAGCACTGTGTGTAGGTTATGGGAAGAATGGTGGCACCATCAGTGGAAGCAGGGAGGTCAAGAGGAACAGATGGTGTTGAAGAAAGTGTGGGTGTGGGATGGGTGGAATGACTTTTCTGATTTTCATCTCAGCCTCAGAAATATGGCCTTTGTGGGAAGGCTATCAAGAAAGTACAATTTGTGAGCAAAAAATATGGTTTGAGTGACTGAAAATGCAATGAAGCTTTAATGATCTCCTCGAACATAAGGGATTATTGGCTTTAAGATGGCTGAGAAAGACCCACGAAGTCCCTAATTGCAGCCTCAAGTTTTTGGTTTTTAAAGTTTCTGGGTCTCTGAATTCTTGCTGACAGAATAGATAGGTGGAAGCAATGTCTTATCCTTAGGAGATGTTAAGGTTAAAAAAAAAGATTTTATTTTTTTGTTTTGTTTTAGTTCATTGTCCAACTGTTATAGGTAACGGAGATCAAGGGGCTGAGATGGAGTTTAGATATAGTGTGAGCCTGGCACATGATGAGGGGAGGGAAGAATAAACCTAAGGCAGAGAATGGTGCTGGGGATGAACTGGGTTGGCTTCCCCGTTTTGCCCAGCCTGGGATCCTCTGGATGGTAATTCTGCCAGGCTAGTAATTCAGATCGTGCTCTATATCTTTCAGATGGAAAACTGAGACTCCAGATTTTGAGGTCACACAGAATCTAGGACCCAGAACTTTGGCCAGCCATTCCCAGCTTCTCCCTGACTTTTGCCACCATTGGCACTGTGAGCTCAGCCAGGGATGAAATCCCTGCAGTCCAAGCATGTTAGCATGGAAGCAGTGGTGGTCAGCCCCTTGCTGTTCCTGGGCCATCACTCACCCAGTCCCAGTAGTGCCTGGGTGTGTCATGGTGGGGGATGCAAACACATCGATAAGGCACAGGAAATCAACCTTAGACATGTAATTGCCTATCCAAACATTGCCGGTAATCTGCATCCCTGAAATAAACCCTTGAATGATGGAAAGATGTTAGCAATTTCTGGCCATATGTTCCTTCTTCTCTATTCTCCCCACCTCAAAATAGAAAGTGATCCAAATGGCAAGAAGTAAAGAGTCTAATGCATAACACATTTCCATCATCTGATTTCCCTTCTCCCCTCGCCGTTCCCCCACCTATGTAAACTAAATTCCTTTACACGGTCATGGCAAAGAAACATTAATGTTTGATTTGAGTTGTGATTAAAAGCAACACAATCAAAAGAATGAAATAGTTTCCACTGAAGCAATATTTTACACTGAGTCCTGGTATAATAGGGGAGAGCACAGTCTATGGGTTTGGCTGTGGGTTCTAATCCTGATTGTGTCTCTTTGCAAACTGTGGTCTTGTGCTGTGATGATTTAGTCTGAGTCCTTCTTCATTGTAATAAGCTAATAAGAATGCCTACTTAACATGGTTGCTGTGAGTAATTAACAAGGAGTCACAGGCAGAACACCCATCCCATGTTTATCTATAGAGCTTAGCCCATGGTGGCTGCTCAGTGAATGATGGCTCACTTCTCTGCAGAAAAGAGCATTCCTACATTGTCAGAGAGTGCACCCATTAGTTACTCCTGGTGACGTACGTGGTCACTCTTGTGGCAATACTTGGTTTCAAGCTTTAGACTTTGGAAAGTAGCTTGGGATTTATCCAATAATCTGGGCCACTTTTTGGAGGGTCTAAAGAGAGGAGCAGAATTGTTCTTATTCCCTTCCTTCCATGCAATACCTTTTGCAGTCTTTCTTTGATACATGGTGTGTTAGCCAGCTTTCTGTTACTATAAAGACAAAAGGTAGCTGGGCACAGTGGCTCACACCTGTAATCCCAGCACTTTGGGAGGCTGAGACAGGAGAATTGCAAGTTCAAAGCCAGCCTCAGTGACGGCGAGGTGCTAAGCAACTCAGTAAGACCCTGTCTCCTCATAAAACACGAAATAGGGTTGAGGATGTGGCTTAGTGGTCGAGTGCCCCTGAGTTCAATTCCTGGTACCACCAAAAAAAAAAAAAAAAAAAGAGAGAGGAAAGGTTTATTTTGGATCACAGTTTTGTAGATTCCAGATTCCAGTGCATGTTCGCTTGGCTGCATTGCTTTGGGAGACGCAGCGCATCATAGCAGGAACACAGGGCAGAGCAAAACCACTGACCTCAAGACCAGGAAGCAAAAAGCAGAAGAAGAGGAAGGGGTTGGGGTCCAATAATCCCCTTCAAGAGCATGCCCCCCCACAGTGACTTCAACATCTCCTGCTAGGCCCTACTTCTCAAAGGTTCCATCACCTTCCAGAAAAGCCAGGTCTTTAATATGTGGGCCTTGGGAGGTGTTTAAGATTCAAACCATAGAAAGGGCTTCCTCTCATTCCTATTTGCTCTGTTTTACAGAGGGGAGGCAGAAATGAGACTTGTCTGTTTTGGCCTGGGTGGTGAGTCTCTTCTTGCTGGTTCCTCACTTGACCCACTGAGAATTTTTCGTACTCAGTAAACCATACACTGGAACAGGTGAAATCCTTTCTCAATTGAACCACCATTTCATTCAGGGTTTGTAAGGCAGCAATGGAAGCTGAGCTAGGTGTGGGCCTGTTTGGGCATGTCTGGGGCAAGGTCTTCGAGGGATGGTCTCTGATGCTTTCTCTTCATTGCACTCCCACCAAGTTGATTCCCAAGTGCTCTGTCCACCATGGAGTAGGAGCTAAGCATGATCCCAAGCCCTGGGCAATCACTGACTCAGGGAAGGGAGAGTTTGAAAAAAACAAACTCATTGGGAAGCTGTGCTCGACTCACTCCCGTGTGGTGGGCAGCCTGGGACAACTTGGAAGTCAATCTTAATCCTCAGCTAGAACAGTCTGCTCATTAATACCCAGTTCTGACCTTTCTGCCATCCTTGGGGTGAGGTATTTCTCAGGCCCAGGCTATTATATGGGGCTTGAGTTAAGTAGGTACCAAGATCTGGAACTCCTTTTGTCAGAAAAAGAAAACAGTGGGAGAGGATTTAATTTAGTAAGTTTGACACATTCATTACAGATTTGTTCCTAGGATTTTTTGCCCTTCTTTTTACATGTGGGTTAGCCAAGGGTGTGGTTTTCTAATCAACTACATATTAAATAACAAAGCCTTTGCAAATGCAATTCTTCCTTTGCTAGGGTAGTCTCTTTCAGGCCCAGGAACTCTTTTACCACTTCACTTTAAAATGTGGGAAGAATGTTTGAATTCCTCTCCCTTATTTTCTCAGTCCATTTAATGAGCACTTTTAAGTTTTGGGTTTGTTATAAAGAATTTTGGAACCACAGAGTCAGCAAGGACAGCATGGTGATTAAAAGTGCACAATCAGACATGGTGCTACAGTTTGGATAAGTGTCCCCCAGAGGCCCATGTCTTGAAGGCTTGGTCCTCAGCCTGTGGCGCCATTGGGAGGTGATGGAACCTGTAGGAGGTGGGTCTCAATGGGAGGAAGTTAGGCCATTGGGGCCCATACCCTTGAAGAGGATATTGGGCCCTCCATCCCTCTACTTTCTTTCTCTTTTTGCTTCCCATTCATCATGAGGTGAAAAGATTGTTACACCACATGCTTCCACCATTGAGTGCTGCCTCACCAAAGCAATGGGGGCAATTGATATACCCTGGAACCTCTGAAACTGTGCGCCAAAATGAACCTTTCCTCTTTGTAAGTTTACTATCTCAGGTATTTGTTACAGTGATGAAAAACTGACTAACACACATGGGTTTAAGTTTAGGATTGATGCTGGGCATGGTGGCGCATGCCTGTAATCCCAGCGGCTCAGGAGGCTGAGGTAGGAGGATTGCGAGTTCAAAGCCAACCTCAGCAAAAGAGGTGCTAAGCAACTCAGTGAGACCCTGTCTCTAAATAAAATACAAAAACAGGGCTGGGGATATGTCTCTGTGGGCAAGTGTCCCTGAGTTCAATCCCCGGTACTCTCCCAACCCCCAAAAAAGTTTAGGATGGATGACTTTGGGCAAGTCAACTTAACTCCTCAAGCCTCAGTTTTCTCATTTCTTAGTTGAGGAAAATAATACGAAGTTATTAGGATTGATTGAGGAAATACATTACTAGCATGCCACATGTTTTTATGATTGTTAATTTCTTATGGAGTATAGGTGGAAACCTTGGGTTATTAAAAAGAGGGCCTTGGTAATTTTTAATTCAGAAGATTTCAGAGGACATCCACATTATCTGGTGAGTGGCATCTGAAAAATGATTTCCAATTCCTAAATACCTGGGGTTGGCCAGTCCTAGAGGGGAATCAATTGTGAAAGTGACACTACATAATTAGTGCATTTACAGTTTATTGAGTGTTTCCACACTAAAGTGTCTTTATCAATGGATCCTGTCTGGCTGTCACTGATGGATCTGGTCCATGGGTTAAAGATAATGTCAAGGGCTGGGAGTGTTATCTCAGTGGTAGACCGCTTGCACAGCGTGTGGGAGGCCCTGGGTTTCATCCTCAGCACCACAAAACAAAACAAAACAACCCTTCCCCAACACAAGAAAAACTCCAAGTTATGGCACAGTCTGTAGAGAGGAAAAAAGAGGAGACGGAGTTGGGGAGTAGGCGGGTAGGCCTATTTTCCCTTTCTGCTGGGGTTGTGCTGCCAACAGAAGCAACCCTGTACCATATTAGGTTGAGGAGAGACCATTGCCTACTTTTGTCCACTACAACCTCACTGAGGCTTGCTCTGATCTGTCAGGAAGTCAAAGTCAGGTTTGATTCTGTGTTGGTCTTCTCACTTGGTAGAACCTTGGTGGTATCTGTTAATGGTTGATTGATTAGTGGTGAGGGGACATTAGCAGTACCTGCTGTCCAACTTCCGTGGAGAGACAGTCATGAGAACTCTGATTTTGCCCATACTGAAGTTTAATATTGATGTTTAATGCACCTACGCCTGACAATTCAAAGCATTCTTTAACTTTCCATCGTTGAATGTGAAATAAGGCAGATTCTGTCTGCCTTATTTATAGGACCCAACTTTCAAGGAATTTTTGAATCTACTTTCTTTAAAAAAAAATCAGAGTAAGATTTTTTTCTTTCCTGGAATTAAAAACATCAGATTATATGAATTAAATTGGATTGTTTGACTCCTTTCTTCCCTGAAAGCATTATATGATATTCAGAGTTTGGAGTTTACAAAAAAGAAACATGATTTGGTTATGAGAATGTATTTGGAAGTCTTACGATGCCCTATGGAAGTTCCCAAGATGCCCTTAGACTCCACGAAACTGTATTCTAAAATGCTTTTTCTTCTCTTCTTTTTTTGCCCCCATCATCTCTAGCACTGAGGATGAAAATTAAAGAAGTGAAAAAAGAAAATGGAGACAAAAAGATTGTTCCCAAGAAGAAGAAGCCCCTGAAGTTGGGGCCCATCAAGAAGAAGGAGCTGAAGAAGCTGGTGCTGTTCCTGAAGAATGGGGCAGACTGTCCCTGCCACCAGCTAGACAACCTCAGCCACCACTTTCTCATCATGGGCCGTAAGGTGAAGAGCCAGTACTTGCTGACGGCCATTCACAAGTGGGACAAGAAAAACAAGGAGTTCAAAAACTTCATGAAGAAAATGAAAAATCATGAATGCCCCACTTTTCAGTCAGTCTTTAAGTGATTCCCACGGGTTGGGTTGGGGAGGGAGCTGTGGGTGGGGGTTAGGGGTGGGGGAAGAGCGGACGACCCTGGAACCCAGTGGTTCCCACACACTACTCCTGTTGGTAGTGGATGTTGCCACCCAGCTGGCTTTGTTCTTGCAGTATTCCCACTCCCTTCCCTTCATAGCCACACTCCAGACCCCAGTATACCCGTGGAAAGGGCCATTTAGATTAGGAAGGCTTTTAAGATCTACAGCATGGAATAGCAGCCACTGTGCTTCACCCAGAGACACAGTTACTAAAAAAGAAAATTTTTTTTTTGCCAATTTTTATTTTTAAAGAAAGATGTATTGGGCAAAAAGTGAGAGAGGGCAGCAGAAACTAAGTTCTGCATCTTTCCTAGTGTTGTTATAAATTGCCTATGGGCCTACCGGCCAATCTGTGCCTGTGGAACTAGAAAATTCTGTTGGTAAATTGCATTGTTTTCAGTTCCAGAATAATTTCTCTGTCTGCTTCAGATAGAAACACATACACTGTACTTGTTGTTTAAGATAAATTTTGAAAGTAATAGGCGCAGGGGTGAAAAGCGCAGGTGCAGTAGGTAATGGTAAAAACAAAGTGACTAGAAGGGAGGTTATTGCCTGCTCTGCCCTTGGTTCTCTCACGGGATTGTCTTTGGTATGAATTGGCCAGTCTCAGATGCCCTGCGTGTGGCGGTTCACATTGGCCTTGGGTATGACCTCAATTCCACATGTGTGGGGCAGCATGTGCCCACTTTCACATAAGGAAGGAACACAGTGGGCATGAGAGACATGAGGATTTTCAGGCTGAGAAGGCAATGGTTAGTTGTTTTCAAAAAAACAAAGAAGAAACAAAAAACTTTGAACACTTCAGCAAATTATTAGGGTAAACTGTGAAATTGGGTGAAGAGCTTTATGTGCTAATTTCACATGTTCCTTTCACATTTTTAAAAGAACAAAAATGATAACAAAAAACATACTTTTCAAGGTTTAAAGAAAGTCTACACTGAGCATTTGAAAAGTGAATCAAGACCAAGGTTTCCTGATCCACATGAGAAGCTCCTTCGCTGGGCCTTTGATGGAGGTGGATGCAAGGTCCTCCTCCCTGAGTTCTCAGATGCCCTGGAGCTAACACAACACTGATGAAATTCCTAGTGCTTCCCATCCTTTGCTGTCCTGTGAAGGAACTGATTCCTTTAAACTTGGTTTCCTATAGATCAAAGAAATTCCAAACATCGTGCCCGTCTGACCCCTCCACTTTTTACTTTTGTATTCCCCCCACCCCATTTCTTCAGAGGGAAAGTTGACACAAATGTCCCCATCCAAGAAGAGAGTTTCAAAGGCAAACCATCTCTGCAGTTTTTTCCTAAGTGCCAGGAGATGTTCCTCAAAGCAGTTATGCCTATTAAGTGATGTAAATAAAACAGTTCTCTTAAACCACTTTACTTCTGTTGTACAATGTAGAGCGAGTAATTCTGAAACAAAATAATGTTAATTTCTTCTGCAAAAGCCTGATTCTTGATTCCCTGTCATATCTCAAGGACCTTAATGGTTGTCCCTCTGGGCAAACATTCATAATCAATTTGGATGTAGCAGTGAGGCTGACAGGTATCAATCACCGCAGTGGCCCTGGACTGACACAGAAGCAGTGGAAGATTCTGTTAATTTTGAAAAACTCCAGTCTGAAAATCAGCATGACAACTTAGTTACCTACCTGAGAGTAATTAACCCCTCACAATTAGTAATCCCATCATTTTAACACTTTTTTTTCCCTCTGATCTTTAAAGTATTGGGGAACTTAAATGATTTGCCTATAATTTTGGATGATTTAAATATGTGTATATATATTAGTAATTAGAAATATTCTACTTTCCTTTGTCCAACTGACATTCAGAGCAATTTCATGAATGCATGGAGTTGGGCCTTTGTTTTGGTGGATTAAGACAAGAGCTCAGTGATTGTTATGTATCTAATGCATATTTCGACAAAGCGTAGTGTACATCAGGGCCTTTTCTATGTTTAGAAGCCTTCACAGAAGGATTTATTGGGGTACCAGCACTTACCACAGAAAAGAGGAGGAGCAGGTGGGCTTGCTGTATAACTCTCTAAAGGGGAATTCCCAGGTAGGAAGCAACGTTTTCAGAAAGGGTCCAGAACAACTTGGCAATGTGAACTGCAGCTGCACATTTTACCCCAGCTGCCGAGTCCCTGGCCTTTGGGTTTGACTGTGTACTTTGGCAAAGAATTTAGACACACACCAGCATCGTCTCTACCACATCAGCAACTTCTGGATGAAAAGAGTAACTATCTTTGGACCCAAAGCTGCATTATTACCAGCCATTGGTCTTTTTTTCAACAAAGGATATAACAAAACCAATGTGTAGACTCATTGGCTTAGTCATTTGTTTCCAAAAGAGGAGGTCCATGTGTGATTCGATAGTTTTTGCTAGTGCAAAAGTTAGATTCATGAAGCTTTAAAATCATCATTCTGGAGAGAGTCCCATGAGGCCGTTGGCAGATTGCAGCTAAATCTTTGAGGAATAGTAGTAGTTATCTTAGAAGATAGCATGGGAGCTGAGAATTCCAAGAACCTTTTATTTTTAAGATATCCTGTGTAACACTTGGCTCTTGGTGTTGGTGGATTAGCACCAAGTTCTCCCCAGGGCAGAATCCAATCAGAGCTCCACTTTTCATTTGGATCTGTAAATTACAGAAATCCCATTTCCCAAACCTAGAATCTGTTTTTCTCATCAGGCTCCATGTAAATAGTTGCTCTGTTGTAACTTCATAGATGTGTTGAGCTCAGTGAGTGAGCTGTTTTAGAAGTGCACCTTAGACAATTTCCCCAGAATAATGTGCTGGCTGTTCTGACCTGTCGTCAGAAGATACGCAGGACATGAACAAAATTCCTGTTTCCTTGAGTTCCTTTGTAGTCCTCCTCTCTTAGAGTCTAAATCTTTTACACAAGCTTTGAATACTGTGAAAATGTTTTACATTCCATTTCATTTGTGTTGTTTTTTTAAGTGCATTTTACCAGATGTTTTGATGTTATCACTTATGTTAATAGTAATTCCCGTATGTGTTCATTTTATTTTCATGCTTTTCCTGCCATGTATTCACTTGACTAAAATCACTCAATTATTATCAACGATAGTGTGGATTGTGACTCCCTCTCCCCCCACTTCCCAATCACACACTTGTCATCTTTCACTGCACACATACCCACTGGCTCTTGTTTCAGTGGTGTTTTCTGGTTCCAATTCAACTGCTTTCTGGGTGTGGTGACAGGGTGTGGGTGGGCCAGGGGAGACCCAGAGATGCACTGAAAGTTCCCCTACCCTCCCTCTGCTTTTAGCATATGCTCCTGTGAGTAACTGCCTAAAGTGTTTCTCCTGGCTGTGGGTTTCAGATCAGAGGTTAAATACTTAACTCTACAAGAATGCAGTTTCCAGCTCTGCCTGAGCAGCTTCTCCATGTTTTTGGTTTCAGATGCTCTTTCTCCTCTGGACCAAATCAGTATTCAAATTACCAGCTAGGACTTGAAAACTTTTTTGTGTCTGGAGTGTTGGATCTGCATGAGATGTTAGAGAAGATCATGCTTTCCTTCTTTACAGATAAAGAACCTAAGGTGTGATATGGCCAGGATTTCCCAGGTCACTGGCATGGCTGGAGTTAGAACCTAGCACCTTTGAACTCCAGTTGTGTAGGCACAGGGTCTGAATTATTGCTGAGCTTCTTTTTGGATACTGAGTGAGTGTCACACTTTGCTGAGCCCAAGCTGTTTCCTATTAGGCTGTGGTTTTCTTGCCTAAGGAACTCTTCCATGTGACTTTTTTAATTCTGTAAACAATTACAGTAATAACTTCATATGAAGTAGTTCCTTGATTGATAAGGCATCTCCAAACCTGAAACAACTGGCATTTTTCCCCAAAGTGAGCATATATCCCCAAATCACCTCAAACCCCACACTCAATCATAGAGACACCATTTTAAAAATTAGTTTAAAAAGACTGGTAAAATTCTATTACAGTCAAGTTCTGGCACAGAAGGATGTTCATATACTAATGTACCTGACTGGGGAAATCATAGGATGCTAGCACAGCCAGGTGAAGCATTAGCCTTTACCTTTAGTTCCCCTGCAGTTAATAAGGAAGAAAGTTTCTTCTAGGCTGGGTATAGATGTCATTGTCACCCCCAACCCCGGAGCCCCATCACCATGACCTACAGTTTCCTATTGCTATCTTGAACTTTTTTCTTTTTAACAAACCAGCACAAGGACAATGAACTGTGTGTAAAGGCATCTCAGCTACAGCTTCCAGATTTGCCTTGGAGTTTGGGGTGCCCAAGGGTCAGAACTGCTCAGGTCTTAGGGATGCTGGCAGCACCAAGAACTGCAGACTTGCCCTCAAGCTGCACAGGATATAGCTCACTTCAATGACCTACCAGTCTTACTTCTAAAGGCTGTCTTCCCACATTGGATCCAGAAGTGCCAGCAATTCACACTTGTTCCCAAGGAAGAGAAATTTGTACCTGTCATTGTAAGGACAAAGGATGCATACATGACAAAACCTCAGATCCGCAGGCTTTTTCTTTATTCAGTATTTAGCAGTGAAGTCAATTGGTGGAACCCTGGCATGGCTCATTTTCGGGGCAGAAAATGGCAACGGGCTGAAGCAAAGGTCTGGGTTATATAGGCATCATTTAGGGTGGGACAGGAAGGCAATTCCTGGGGTCCTTGCATTAGGGTCCTGCTGAACCATTAGGGTGGGACAGGAATGTGACTAGGGAATTTTCTGGGGCTTACTGTATTGGCATCAGGTGACCCATTAGCATGGGGAGGTGGTCACATACCAGGTAGAGTTCCTTTTGTGTTCCTTTGGCTGAGGCCTGGGATTTTAAATGGCAAAAGCTTAGGGAAAATGTCCTTGGACTTATTTCCATATCTTTCAGTCATCCAATTGCAGTCACAGGAAAGAATGAGAACCAATCTTAAGTTTTAGCAAGTATAAGTATCACTGAGGGGAGCTTGCTCACACACCATTCCAGTTTCTATCCCCAGATATTCCGATTAGGAAGGTTTGTGACAGGGGCCTTGAACTTGTAACTCATGCATTTAGGTTTTTCAGTTGTCCCCAGTCCACTGCATCTAATAGGATAACTGGCCTCAGGATGGGAAGCAGGGGATTATTTTGTTTTCTTCCTTTTCCTTACCTGCACATGTCATATTGTTGCCATCCAGTCTGAAGTTTGGTGAATTATTTTTCTTGAGTCTTAGTTATTAAAAGTAAGTTTCATATGGGAGGGAATGAGACTTTTCCCTTTAGGGTTGCGGGTGTCCGGCTCTCCAGAGGGCTTCTCAGATTTTAATATGCACATGAGTCTTGTAGTAACTAATCTTAAAATGCAGATTCTGACTTGGTAGGTCTGAGGTGGGGCATTTCTGCATTTCTAATGAGCTCCTGGGTGAGGCTGGAGTTGCTGGTTTGCAGAACACACTTTAGGTGGGGACACTCTAATGGGCTGGTGGTGTCCTTGCTCCTGTTGTGATAATGCTGTCTCTGGGATCCCTGTGTAGAACCTATGTGCTAGCGACTCAAAATATGAACCATGCTTTGAGCTGAGAAGATAATCAAACAGGAATGACAGCTGGTCATAGCTGATCATAAACCCAAATCTGGGACCAGTTTTAAGCCATTTATTTGATTTTTTTCTCTCCAGGGCTTTGTGCATGCTAAGTGCACTGCCACTGAGTTATGCCCCTGTCCATAGATTTTATCACATGCTAAGCAAGTCCTCTACCCTCAGCTTTAGATTTCAGCCCCTTTTGAGTTGATTCTTTTCCCTGACTCTACCTATTAAACTTGCAGATCTCATCCTCCTTTTTTTTTTGGTTTGGCCCCCTCAGCAAACTAGAATTCCAAGCTGTGTCCTTTTTCAGACTTCCCCGTGCCCGGCCCCCCTACTCAGATCCACAGGAGTTGTCGTTGTTAACCAACTGGTGGTATTTACCTGATCAGCTAAAGTAATACAGGATCTGACAACAGAATTGGGACTTTCTATGTTTCATTTGCTCACATCTGGGAAGTTTCAAACTCAGGTTCTGGGAGGAGTCGAGAAACGTGAGGTGACTCAAGTATTTGGAGGGGAAATCCTACCTCTGATAAATTGAGGACAGCCTGTCACGGAGGGCTGATTTACTGGGGCAGCAGGCGTTAGGAATTTCTGTCAGCACAGGCCAAGGAAGACTGCTTTTTGTAGGTTTGGGGGAGATGGGTAGCAGAACAAGCTCCAATAGGAGCAGAAAGCGCCCGTGTCTTCATACATCTGTGGACTATTTAGATAAGAAGGGGCTGTGCTTAATCACAGAGAGAGTTGTTTGCTTAAATAAAGGGAGGGGAAGTTACATGTGTGTGTTTAAGAAGAAAAAGAGGAGGTGGGAAGAAGGAGAAGGGATCCAGCAATTTTCCACAGCTGAAGCCCCGCCCCGTGGTTTTGATTAAGTTGCTCTTCCCGTCATCACCTGAGTGCCAGGAATTGGTGGACCGGGGTTAGTGGTGGAGGATTCAGAATCCACATGATCATGTCCTTGGGATTTCAGCTGAGCTTACTGTGGGCAGTTGTGACCTCCAAGGAAAAGTTCTTGTCTCCTCCTTCCCTGGAGTACCTTCAGGAAGCCCATGCATTGAATGGTTGCATGGGCCAGAGCTTCCCTGAGCTTCCCTAGGTGTCAGGACTTAAAGTACATGATCAAGCTGGGCGTGGCGCACGCCTGTAATCCCAGCGGCTCTGGAGGATGAAACATTCAAAGCCAGCCTCAGCAATGGTGAGGCACTAAGCAACTCAGTGAGACCCTGTCTCTAAATAAAAAACAAAATAGGGCTGGATATGTGGCTCAGTGGTCGAGTATCCCTGAGTTCAATCCCTGGTACCAAAAAAAACAAAAACAAAAACAACCCCAAAAACAAACAAACAAACACCATCAAAACCCAGAAATGCACATTAGATTTCCTTCCAAGAAAGAGAATTAGAAAGAAAATGGGAGATCTTGCTGGAATTCTCTGTACACAGTCCCATTTCTTCGCATTCTTTGTTGATCTGCACCAGCATCCACCATCAACATTTAAACCTGGGAATGAATGGAGACTGGAAGGGGATTGGCTTAAGGGCCTGCCTAGTTCTCCAGAGAGCTAGGTAATTTTACCTAATGGATTAAGCCCCTCATCTGAAGGAATGAAGAGATTATGTGCCAAGACCCAAGTGACTACTTCATAATGTGGCCCAGGGACAACAAGGGTGGGTACCACAGAATTAACTGGATTCCTTAGAGGTCAGTTTTCCCTCCCAAGGCTGGCATCTAAGGCCACTAAGAATTCAAATTTGGCTGCTAGTCTTTGTAGGTTACTCAATGATTTCTAGCAGCAGTACCTCCCTCTGGCATGGCATAACTTGGACCAGGCTTAGGGAGGCCCCTAGGTTCCTGCAGAGGAGGAAAAAGAGGAGGAGGCAGCTAGAGAGTTGGCTAGAGAAAAAAAAAATTAAGCACCAGCCTATAAATTGCAATTAATGTCAGCATGAAGCCTACTTAGCTTCCCTACTTGCCAACCATGGCGATATGTAAACTCTGCATCCTCTCAGTTTTCCTAGGCTGCCTTCTGAATTTTGGAGTCCCTACAGTGCCAGAACTGACAGCCATTAATGACATGAGGCTGGAGATTGGTAAGGATGACATCCTATGATGGAGACAAAGTAAGAACAGGTTAGATGTACACCAGAACATAGGCTTCCATTTATTTCCATTTAATTGATTGGAGGGAAAGAATTCATCCTTTAAACCTTAGAAACTATCTTGACTATGTCCCAAATCTTGATGAAGAAAAAGGACAGCTGGTGTGTTCCGTTTGGTTCCTAGCAAATGAGGGGTTCCTCTTCATTATAACCTTACTTTTACCCTGAGCTGAGGAGCATAGCTCCATACTGGGGGACAAGTCTTTTCTCCTGGTCTACATATTTTCCAGAAATCTTCAGACTGAACCTATGGCAGGTCCAGAGAAAACCCTCTCTTCTTGTCTATTTCCTCTTCTCTGCCTGGTGAATGGAAATGTGTTTCTGCAGGAGTGGATTCAACTGTGGGGGGAAAAGAGATCCAACTTTTAAATCAAGTCAAATAAAACTCATGTGTTTTAAAAGGCACATACACACATGCACACATGGTCAGACATGTGCCTTGGGACAGGGTCACAGCTCCACCTCTGGAAGACTATTTTTTTCTCAAGGTGCAAGGTGCTTTGGCTCTTGTTGCTATTGTTTTAATGATCACTGTTATGTGTTCAGATGATTGTGAGTGGCATTCAGAATGTTTGTTCTCGTGTAATTGCTTGCTTCCTGCTGAAATTTCCATGTCAGACACTTTCATTGTTTTCATTATTGCTTGCCTTCCATTTGGTCTGACAGTTGGCATTCTTGGTATTGATTATCCAAGGTGGGAGCTGCTGTCACATGTACAAGCTGGCTGCAGGAATTCAGGGCTGGGGGCACCCCCTTGCTCTGACCCAGTTGAGGGCTGTGAGGGGAACCATTCTCAGTTGCTGGACCAAACATCATGAAAGGGAGACTTGACTAGGGCCTGGATTGCCTCCTGAGTTTGGATTAGGCCAAATTTGGAATGCATTTTGCACCTCCACCCCAAAGTATTTCAGAGGAAATGTGACCCTTGTGTTTTTGCTTCATGTGCACTTAACTCATTAAAATGTTGATTTACAAAGGGTGGGTGATGTCCAAACAAACCTCTGGGGCCTCTTCAAGCCAGTCTTCTTTTCCTGGTGACTTTTTGTGGGAAGGGTAGGTGGGAAGAAGGAATCAAAGATTTTGTTTCTAAACTGGGAAATCACATTCCTTCAGGAATGAAACTTGGATCTAGCAGGCAGAGACAGGAACTTAGACCTCTGGAATTGATTGGGTTCTCTATTGGACGAGTCATGTGCTTCCAGACCTAATCAGAACCACCTGGACTTCCTCAAGGGCCAGTCACTGTCCAGGCTGCACGATGCATTTGAACTTGACCTGTGCTGAAAATGAGCCAGGGTACATAAAAGACTAGCATTCATTTACAGAATAAATGTACATCTACAGAGAGCACTTGGAATTCTGCAACAAACTCTCCAAGCTTGACTTTTTAATTCCATCTGAAATTCCAGCAACTACCTCCCATGAACATTGTTACTCCTTTTTAAAACAATCCAACCTTCCTAGAACTTGGGGTGCATTTTATTACAGGGTGCACATAAAACCTGTTTGGCATGGAGTGAAAGGATGATGACAGATTATAATTCAGCCATGGGCCACTAAACTTCTTTAAGAGGAATTTTGGATTTTGCCCCACTTCTCATTTTTTAAGGGGAGGAATGTTTAAAAAGACATTCTGTGTGTGTGTGTGTCCCACGTGTGTGTGTGTGTGTGTGTCTTTGCAGTACTGGGGATTGAGGCCAGAGGTGCTCTATCTCTGAGTGCACACCCTTACCTTTTTATTTTATTTTGAGATGGGTCTTGCCAAATTTCCCAGGCTGGCCTTGAACTTGCGATCATCTTTCCTCAACCTCCTGAGTCCCTGGGATTACAGGTGTGTGCCACTGTGCCTGGTAAGCAGAGCTTTTATTTTTTCCATGTTTTTAAAATTGGTGCATTATAATTGTGTACACTGATGGGATAGGTTGTTACACATTTGTACATGCACCCAGTACACAATATAATAACATACTATGGCCAATACCACTCCCTAGCACTCCCTGCTTCTCCCCATCTTCTACCCCTTGGTCTCTTTCCTCTACTGATCTCCATTTGATTTTTAGGAGATTCGCCTTCGTCTTTCTTTTCCTTTTTCTTCTCTAGCTTCTGCATATGAGAGAAAACATATGACCTTTAACCTTCTGAATTTGACTCATTTCACTTAACATAATGGCCTCTAGTTCCATTAATTTACCTGCAAATGGCTCAATTTCACTTTTCTCTTCAGCGGAAACTCCATTGTGTACATTCCACATTTTCTTTCTCTATTTATCCATTGTTGAACACCTAGGCTGCTTCCATATTTTGGCTAATTGTGAACAGTGCTGCTATAAACATGGGTATGTATGCATCACTGTAGTATGGCTTTAATTCTTCAGAGTAAATACCTGAAAAATTAAAGAGGAGTGGTATAGCTGGGTCACATGGTGGCTCCATGACTAATCTTTTGAGGAACCTCCATACTGATTTCCATAGTGGTTGTACTAATTTACAATCCCACCAATAGTGTAAAAGTATACCTTTTTCTTCACTTCCTGTCTAGAATTTATTATTATTTGTATTCTTGATGACTGCCATTCTGATTGATGTGAGATGAAATCACAGTGTAGTTTTGATTTGTATTTTCCTAATTGTCAATCCTGTTGAACATCTTTTCATATACTTGTTGGCCATTTGTATTTCTTTTTTTGAGAAGTGCCTATTTAATTCATTTGCCCATTTAATAATTGAGTTATTTGCTCTTATGGTGTAAAGTTTTTTGAGTTCTTTATATATTCTAGATATTAATCCTCTGTCAGAAATGTAGCTAGCAAAGATTTTTCCCCCCCATTCTGTAGTCTTTACATTCCTGATTGTTTTCATTGCTATGCAGAAGCTTTTTAATTTGATGCCATCCCATTTGTTACCTCTTGGCATTATTTCCTGAGCTTAGGGGTCCTATTGAGAAAGTCATTGTGTCTATATGCTGGAGTGTTGACACTGTTTTCTTCTAGGAGTAATTCCTAGGTCTTTGATCCATTTTGAGTTGATTTTTGCAGCAGAACTTGTTTTTAGGGTGTATGTGTGTGACGTTGGTGTACATTAGTGTCACTGTGTGTGGGTGAGGGTGTTGGGATATGTGTGCTTGTGTTTCTATTGGTATCTCTGTAACATGGCTCCCATATCAGGCCACTGGGATTTCCCTTCCTCCCAGGCTCCTCTCCTGGGAGTACCTACCCTACTTGGGATATAATGGAATGTTAAATTATGTGGCACCAATCTGTTTTGTATTGATCACTCTTGTTTCTTGAATAAATTTTAATCATGTCAACCTATTTATAGGCATCTCCAGGATAGAAACTATGAATATTGGCTCTGGGTCACCCTCTTCCATGGCCACTGCCCTCAGTGTCTTACACATGGCTTATACTCAAGTACTTGTGTTGGATGGCTGAGAGAGAGGAGTGGGTAGAAACTGCTAGACTGTGGAGTGTTGTGGACCAGGGCCTATGTGGGGCCTCCCAGGGAAAGTTACTCTAAATGGTGAAGAGGTTGCACAGCACTCCAATAGCTTCACTGCCCCTACCTGGGAACCCCTTCCTCACCTCCTGTTGTCACCATGGAGTTCAAGTCATCTTCCTTTAGACTAACTTTATTTTTCCATTGTGAAAGGGAAATGGTGAATTTATTCCAGTAGATTTGTATTTTTGAAGACGGTCTGGCTTCACAGATGATCTCCGTCAGCTGCTGACATACCAATGAAATTAGAGAAAAGCTGGTTTCCCAGTATTTCTTTGGCAGAGGACCCAGTGGCTGACACTGGACCAGAATTAGGACTCATAAAAGATACAGGCATGACCCTGAATGCTAAACATCTTCTTATAAGATGCTTTCAACTGTTTATCTTTTAGAACAGTTTCAAATGTCTGCATTTGGCTTGCTCCCCTGGGACCACTTATTGACTTTTCAGGGTGATCCCCTCTGGTGTAAGGAGTCAAGATCTGAGGTGGCCAGCAAACCTGGATTGTTTTCTTCTAAATACCTGATTCAGCTTTGGATCTTCTTTGTGAAATTAATTTTTTACATTTCTTTGCTACAGGACTTGAAAATTCGTACTCAGAAGAAAGGAAAAACCAACCAACCAACCCTAGAAAATGAAAACAAAATCCAAAACAAAACAAAATACCCCCCTCCCCAAACCACCACCATCAAAATAAAACCCAAAGAGATGATAACAAAACAAATCTGCAAAGAAAGGATTTCTGAAAACCTCATGTACAGACTCAATAGGGAAAATAACAGAAAGGGAAGGTTAGCTCCTAACTTGCTCAAAGCCTGCTCCATTGAGGCTGGTCTGAGACACTAGGGACACATATATTGCAATAATCAAGACAAGGTTTCATCTTGTTGTTTCTCAGGGCCATCTTGAGAAGACCCATAGTATTAGTTGACTTGAAGTAAGTTGTAAGTTGTTTTCTTACAGGCAACAAAAGCATAAAAAATTGATTCATTGGACTATATCAAAATTAAGAAGAAAAAACCACTTCCTTATATCCAAGCAAAAAACAAACAAAGCAAAAACACAACTTACAGAATGGGAGAGAATATTTGCAAAGTGTAAGTCTGATAAGGGGTTGTTATTCAGAATATATAAAGAACTTCTACAACTTAATAACAAATATTTGAATAACTTGATTAGAAAATGGACAAAGGACTTGAATCAACATTTCTCTAAAAAAGGTACGCAAATTTCTATGCAAATAGCTATTTGCTATATTGGCTATATGTGCTTATTGCACATTAAATGATGCTCAATATCGCTAATCATTAGAGAAATACAAATCAAAACCACAATTTGAGCCAGGTGTGGTGGTGCACGCTTGTAATCCCAGCACTTTGGGAGGCTGAGACAAGAGAATCTTGAGTTCAAAGCCAGCCTCAGCAATGGCGAGGCGCTAAGCAACTCAGTGAGACTCTGTCTCTACATAAAACACAAAATAGGGCTGGGGATGTGGCTCAGTGGTCGAGTGCTCCTGAGTTCAATCCCTAGTACTAAGAACAAAACAAAACAAAAAAACCCACAATTTGATGTGAGATGTCCCTTTATATCCATTATGCTGGCTACTAACAAAAACAAAGGAAGTAACAATCATCAGTGAGGATATGGAGAAATTGGAATCTCTGTGAACTGTAGTGGAAATGTGAATTGGTGCAACTGCCGTGGAAAACAGCATGGCGGGTCCTCAAAAAATAAAAAAAATAGAAGTACCATATGATCCAGTATTTCCAATTCTGGGCATATCCTTAAAATAACTAAAAGAAGATTTTTTTTTTTTGGTATGGGAATTGAACTCAGGGGCACTCGACCACTAAGCCACATCCCCAGCCCTATTTTGTGTTTTATTTAGAGACAGGATCTCACTGAGTTGCTTAGTGCCTCACCATTACTGAGGCTGGCTTTGAACTCGTGATCTTCCTGTCTCAGCCCCGCCTGCCCCCCCAACCAGCCATTGGGATTATAGGCACTGCGCCTGGCCTGGAGGAAGGATCTTGAAGAGATATTTGCATGCCATTTTCATAGTAGCATTATTCACAATAGCCAAAAAAATAGATGAGTGGGAAACAAAATGTGGTGTATACATACTATAGAATATTATCAACCCCTGAAAAGGATAAAGATTCTGACACATGATACATGAATGAAGCTTGAGGTCATTATACTAAGTGAATGAAATAAACCAGTCACAAAAGATAAATGCTATATGATTCTATTTATGTACTTGGAAGAAGTACAGTAGTCAAATTTCTAGAGAGAGAATGGTGGAATAAAATTGACCAAACTATCCTATGTGTATATAGGAATATATCATAGCCAATTTCACCTTTATGTTTATCTATAAAGTACTAATTTAAAAAAAAAACTATAAATAAATAGAAGGAAGACCAGTAGAGCAGAGGAAAGGGAATGGGGGAAGGAGGAGGGAAGTGCAAGGGGAAGCACTGGGGACTGAATTGGAGCAAATTAGATTCCATGCTTGTGTGATTATGTCAAATTGAACCTCAGTCTCATGTACAATGCACTAATCAAAATTTTCCAGAGACAGAAAGTAGAATAGGGGTCTCCAGGGGCTGGGGGAAGAGGAATGGGGAGTTGTTCCTTTATGGGTACAGAGTTTCAGTTTCGCCAGATGAAATGAGTTGTGGAGATGGATGGTGGTGATGGTCGCACAGTACTACTGTACTTAATGCCACTGAAATGTACCCTTAAAAGGGGGTCAGATGGTAAAGTTTCTGTGATGTGTATTTGCCACAATAAAAAATAAAAAAATAAATTAAAAAATATTGTTCCTTCTTTCATTCCTGGAACAAAAGAAATTTTCCAAAGTCCAGGAATATGTGTTGAAAGCTATGTGTGCAGCAGACCCTGATTTCCGAATTACGCAGTTTAGTGGCCTCCTGATGGAAAAACAAAAACAAAAAAACTTGTTCAACCACACTGAGGATTACAAAAGGAAAACAGAGACACTAGAATTAAAGATGATCAGATCTCTTTTAGTGGCAGGATTTTCCAACTTGACAGATATGTTATGTGCGCCCCCACCCCACACGCATGCACATACTTTTCCAGCCAGCTCAGCAGATTTCTTCTGTGAGATGACACCATTCTGCAGCCTCCCAGCTGGAGCAGTGGAAACGCATCTCCCTGGGCTTCCAGGACTGTGGCTGCCTATAACGAAGAGGCAGAAAGTGATGGGCTTCACATAGAAACTCAGCTTACCAGCTCCTGGGTGCCAGAGAGAGAGCGAGCGAGAGAGAGAGAGAGAGAGAGAGAGAGAGAGAGAGAGAGAGAGAGAGAGAGAGAGAGCTGGACCCAAGCACCAACCACACAGGGGAAATGTAGCTATCAATCAATGAGGCTTTCAAAAATTGTGATTACTGGGGCTGGAAATGTAGCTCAGTGGCAGAGTGCATGACTGGCATGTCTGAGGCCCTATTCATTTGCCAGCTCAAATACAGACAAACAAACAGAAAACCCCCAAACTGTTACTACTAACATTATTTCTTATTTGCCATTTCTTCTCTCCTCCCTCTCTTCAAATGTCCTTATTTTCTTTCTTACATTCTTTCTGTCATTTCTCAGTTTTTTATTGTCTTTGAAAATATTGTCTTTCTATCATATCTCTTCCTTGGGCCTCATGCTTACCCCAAAACTTTCTGTTTTTCTTTCTCCCTCTTTGCCTTTCTTCTTCCTTGGCTGCTTCTTATGATCAATGATAGAATCTTTGCCAGAGGGACTAACCTCAGGACAGTGTTGTTCTGAAGTGCGATGTGGTGGGACTTTGCCTTCGGGACCTGCTATTGGACCTGCACGCCGGCAGTCTATTCCTGCTGTGGAAGGCCAGGCATCCTCTGTACATCCTCTGTACATCTATGTGGAGTTGTTCTTCCTCCTCACATACCTCGGTCGCCTTGTTCAGACCGCCTGTAACTTGGGTGAAACCTCATCTGATTTATGCCAGGGGCATCCCAGTTGAATTGCAGGAAGAGTAGCCTCTCTGAGAGGTAGGAGGGACAAGGGTTTGGTCCCTGAAGGTATGAAATGTGGCACATTGTGCCTGCATGCTGCCATCAGTTCTGGCGCATTCTCAGATGCAGGAACAAAAACAAACCAGGATTGTGTTCCAGCTGGGCGGCACATTCCTTCCAGAGCTTCTTACCCTGTAACCAAGCCTCGTGCCTGCCACGCACCCTGGGGGCCTAAACAAAAGTAGTTTCCCTTCATACAACACTAACCTATCTTCCATCTGTCAAGTCTGCTTCCTCATCTAGGGACAACTGGCACTGGGCTCTGAAACCCCGCTGGGCAGTAAGAGGCCTGAGAGAGATGAAAGGAAATGTCCTACTTGACTGAGACAGGGGACAGCTGGTGTCCTCATTTTCTGAAGAGCTTAGAGAGGCACAGAGCCCTTCCAAAGTGTCCACTTAGCAACCAATCATTTTCCCGAGTGCTGATAGAATGTCCTGGCAGGATTCCATGAGGGCCTGGACCTTCTTGGCACTGGAGGTAGGAAGAATAGACAAATAGCCATTTATCTCTGCCTAGCCAGCTCCATCCAGACCGAGGGAGGAAGTGGTGTGATTTAAAATCATTGATGAAAGTCCACTTTGTTGGGTAGCGTTTGTACCAGCTATGGTAAAGGAGGCAAAAATAAGCAGAAATATCTGCCATGTATCTTACAATCTCATAGGAAAGGTAAGACATGTTCATAAAGAGCCACTGTGCTGGGTAGGAAGTGAAATAAGAGAACTGTGGGTGAACTTGTGCGCAAAGACTCAGAGGAAAAGTATCTAGGAGGACAGAAGAAGTGGGGAAGGTGGCATTGAGTGGTATTGAGTTGGAGCCTTAGAAGAAAGAAGAGGCACTACAGGCAGACAGACTAGTATGGATTTTGAAGCAGAGGATAAGGACATGGAAATATTTCTGGGGGAACCACTAAAGGACATCGCTCCAGATGATATTTCCTCATCAGAAGCCGCTTTAAGAAGTTTAGAGAGAATGGCAGGGAGAAATGAAAGGCCTGTGCCTTGTTTTTTAACAAATCTTTAAGAACTTTATTTTGATTGACACATAATATTCATACGTATCTATAAAGCGATGTTTTGATTCACGTATACATTGGGGAGCGATCAACTCCACAAGCACTGCATGATCTCACTAATACATGGAATTGAAACCAATTGGTCTTGTAGAAGTCAAGACTAGAACAGTGACTACCAGAAGCTGCAGAGAGTAAGGGTGGGTAGGACGAAGGGAAGGAGAGAAGGGTCGAGGTGTGCACTGTGCTGTTTGATTTGAAGGATAGATTCTGCTGTTCTATGGGATGCGAATTTCAGTAACTCGCTGCTTCTGGAAAGCACTGGACTGGACTGGCTGCTACTAATGGTCCCTGGCTGAGCTAGTGGTTCTCAGAGGATGGTCTGAGGGCTGGCTATCAATGGTCTGCGGAGAAATGGAGTCATTTTGTTTATCTTATCTAGTAATACACATGTAAAGACCAGATGACCAACAAGAGCCGAGTTAAAGCCGCTGGGCAAGGCTTTACTGGAAATACATGCTCTTGGGCTGAACTCTCCCATCCATCAGAGTGTGTACAGGAGAATGGTGCCTGCGTTCAGGCTTACAGACAATTTCAAAAGGCCCGGTCAGGAAGGGGAGGGCTTGGGGCAGGAAGAGAAGGCCAGAGTCCTTCCTGGATAGGTCAGGAAAAATCCGCTGATTGACAGGAGGCGCCTCTACAGGTGACGTTAGCGTCTGGCTGGCAGCTTTTAGGTGGACACTCTGAACCCTGAACCAACCTAACAGGTAGCCTTTGTTTTCATTAAATTTTAAAATAATTCATTTTAATCACATGTTATGAAATGTAGTTCTGTGGTAGATTGAAGGAAAAACAAGGGGGTAGTTTGAGAGATGGTTTTCCCTGAAAAAGGCTCCATTTTCCCTCAGTGCAAGGTGGTCCAGCCACACTCCGTTTGCTGAAGTTTGCTCCCTGCAGCCTGATTTAGTTCTTCTCTGCAGACAGATCACAGAAGGCACAAGCCATAGCTGCATGTCTGTGTGGCAAGTGGTAGGGCAGGGACACAGGCCTTAAGCTGTCTGTGAGGACGGGCGCTGGTATTTAGGGACCTATTCTGTGAGCACCCTGGAGCATTGAGGCAGATCTGGAGCTGCGTCCTGGACAGTCAGGAGAAGTCAAGTCACAGCCTGCAATTTGACTGTGGCCCTTTAGAGTTCCATCTTCTTTCCTAGAAACTATTTTCATATGTCGAATATTTGTAACCATTTTATTGAACGGACTCACATAGTGAAATATTCTGTTTTCCACCCTCTTGCCTTTTCCACCTGCTCAGATTTCACAGTGTTCTTGTCCCTTGCAGGTACTAAGGAACAGTTCCTCTTCATGTACCAAATAGTTTAGGCTAATTAAAAACATTAAGTTCTTATTCAACTTAAACTTCTCCCTTCTCTGCTCCCCTTGGCATCAAAACCTGAAGTGGAGGAAGAGCAGGTGGACTTTTCCATCCCTTGTCCTGGCATTTCCCCCACAGATTCTCTTGCTTGTGGGAATGGGAAGGGGAGGAATCAGGGGCCAACAAGGGGTGAAGCTCTTTGGCTTGGCTAGTGTGCAGTAATCTGGATCAATGCTCTCTGATTTGGCTGGTGCCCAATGCTGGGCTTTCTCCTGTTGAGGACTTTAGGATTACTGGTCATCTCTTTCTTCTCCACGGAGAGCTCTCATCTTGTAGCTGACACAGCCATGCCCTTCAGTTCCTGCTTCTGTAGGTACAGCCCACATCAGTCTATTGGAGTCACCTTGTCTTGGAGGGACCATTCATGAGTGTGATCCTTTAGACGATTCTAGTCTAGCCAATGTTTCTAGCCCAGAAGAAATATCTTGGCCTGGGGCCTCTCCAGGGCCACTCCCAGGGCAGCCTGCTCATCATTGCCTTTGAAAATAACTAGCCATGCTCTGCCTGTAGGTTTCCCTGCTGAGAGTTGGACACCTGACCCTTGGTCCTCCCCACTCTTGGGAATATCTTTAAGTGTCCATAAGAACTCCCCTAATGGCTTCAGCCCTGGTCCCAGAGCTCCTTTGCCTGAATTGGGGAGAAAGAGGGAAAAGTCCATATGTCTTGCCAACCCACCAATTCTCTTCCAGGAAGTACATTGTCACCAGCCCTCTTCCTCCATCTCTCCATCTCCTTTTTACCCTTTTAAACTGAAGGAAAGTGACTGGTTCTGAAAAGAGATGGAAAACAGACATTATTTTAATAGAGAGAATGTAATATACATAAATATGAATAGTATGGTTCTCTAGTTGTGTCAGAGAAAACTGAAAAGGAGCAACGGACTGCTAAGATCTTAGGGAATGGAACAGCAGCAAGCAGTTGATTACTCCTGTCAGGGAACAGAGGAAAGAGAAGAATTAGGAAAACTTGGATGCATCGCCCATCATAAGTGGTAACAGCATCTGTAATTGTTCTACTGCCATGAAAATTGTTCTTCTATCCATAAAAAAACTGGACAAAATATATGCAATAACTATTGTTAGACACTGGGTAACAGGCAGCCTGGGACTAAGATTGCTGAGAGAAGGAAAACAGAAGGGTTCAGCCCTACAATGGCCCTGGTTGTTTGCTTGGTGTGAATTTCTGAACTGTGGTGTGAGGAGAGGGAACTCAGACAGACTCCAGAGGTCCTGCTGAGTTTAGGCGACAGAGGTTAGAGTTTGAGACGCTGATGTAGTTGGGATTTTTGAGGCAGAGTACTGGAGATGAATGAACCTCATAGAGAAAGGGCTAGAGAAATGTGCACCAGGGACCTCTTGAGTCTTTGGCTGAGCAGGATGATAATCTGTGGAGATGGGAGAAAAATAGCTGCTAAGGAAAGAATCTTTCCTGAGGATCTGTTGGCCAAGCTATTTCTGGAGCTCATACAGGATTGGGAATCCTTCTATTTCACCAGACAGCAGGGAGAAAGCTTGCTTAAAGCATACCTGAATAGTGGTACTAAGTATGTTAGAATAACCCCTTCCTGTATAACCTGCCAGAAAAAGGATTTAAAGAATATTCCCAAGGATGAAACAGATGTCTAAATAACCAAGTGTCAGAACAAAATCCAACACTCTTTAAAGAAATGCAACAAAATCTAATATTCTACAATGTAAAATTCACAAAATTGCTAGATTTGCAAAGACGCAGGAAAATATGGTTCATAACTATGAGAAAATAAGAAAAAGTTGCTTAAAAGAAACACACCCAGAAGCAAACAGCCATGATGGGATTAACAGAAAACTATTTTAATTTTCCTTATTTCCCTCCCCAAGCATGACTGGATTTAGTGACTTACTTCCAAAGAATAGAGTATGAGAGGGGAAAATGGTAATTTCATAGTGAGAAACTTGACAGAATCACCTTAGCCAAGTGGTCCAGGCTTATATCACTAGTGTGTATCATGTTAATATCACATATCCCTGGATATGATGTCATAGAGGGCATTTCACTGCTCTGTATTTTTCCAAAAGAACTCATATAAACCTAGCCTAACAAAGGAAAAATATTGGAGACACTTTAGTTGAGGGACACTTACAAAGGCTGATCAGTACCTCTTAAAATTTTGAAAAACAAGGGAAGCTTGGAATGTGCCACCGTCCAGAGGAGACTGGGGAGAAACGCAATGTCTAAGTACAGTGTAATATCTTGGATAGGCTTCTGGAGCAGTAAAAGGACATTAGTGGAAAAAGTGGTGAAATCTGAATAAAGTCTGGAATTTAGATCATAGTAATGCACCAATGTTAATTTCTTATTTGTCTTGTTTTCTTGGGCTGCTGTAATCAAGTATCATAAACAGGGTGGCTTAACAATAGGAATTTATTATCTCAGGGTTCTGGAGGCTAGAAGTCTGGAAACAAGATGTTGGCAGGAATATACTCTTTCTGAAGGTTCTGAAATCATCCTTGATTCCTTCTACCTGCTGGTAGTCATCAGAAAAGTTGGCTAGTGGATGCACCAACCCCATCTCCACCTCCTCATAATATGACATTGTCCACATGTCTGTCTTTTGTGTCTCTTCTTATGAGGACTCTGGACATATTAGAGTTAGGGTCTACTATATTCCAGTATGATCTCATCTTAATCCAACTAATTACATCTGCAAAGTCTCTACTTTCAAATACAGTCATGTTCACAAGCACCAAGGGTTAGGATTTCAGCATATCTTTTGGGGAAATTCAATTCAACTCACAACACTTAGTTTTAACAACGGTACCATAGTTATACAAGATGTTAAATTGAGGGAAACTGGGGGAATGATATACAGAAACTTAATACTCTCTAGGCAAATTTTTTTACGAATCTAAAACTATTCTGAAATAAAAGTTTATTAAAACTCCATCTATTGCAAATGTGCTTAATATGCTAAAAAAAAATCTAGGGGAAAATATGAAGGTAATGAAGAGAGAGATGGAAGATATAAAAAGAACCAAACTGAACTTTTATAGCTGAAACAATATCTGAATTGAAAACTGCAGCTTCCAGCTTCCAGTTCTGCATGGAAGAAGTTTGGAGGTTGATACTCTGCCTTAGCAACAGTAAAGAGCTGAACAAACTGAAAAATCAACAACTCTTGTTCCAAACTGGAGAGTGTCAGGCAAATACAGAGAATTATAATGTATGGGAACAGCAGCCTCTGCAGGAACCACTGCTGGAGTAGGACAACCTGAATTGTAACTGACAAATTGTGGGAAGCTTGGTGCGGACAAGTTTAAGAATTAAAAATTCCAGCGACATCTAGTGAGCGGCCCCCCTTCCACTTTTGTTAATTCTATCTTTGCATGTTCAACTAGATTCTCACAGGAAATACTGGAGAAAGATCCCCCCATGCTTCCAGTGGAATGAAAAGGAAAATACACAACTCTAGTCATCCCTCCTCTTCCACTTGGAAGAAAAGAGATATCTAACTCTAGTAGCTCTACTTGTCCTGTCCCACCTACGCGGGAGAGAAAAAATTGAGAAGCACTAAAGTTCATGGTCCAGAGGCACAGGCTCTCTAAAAGACAGATCTAATCACAGGACAAAGCACTTTCCTTCCTCTCACACCTTACCACTATGTTACTAAATTCTATTGGTTGTAGCTCCTTTAATGTAGTACATCATGTCTAGCTTTGAGTTCTTTTCCTATTCGTATCCCTTTAATTTCTTTCATCTGTCTAATTGCTCTGGCTAGTGTTTCAAGGACTATGTTGAATAGCAGTGGTGAAAGAGGGCATCCCTGTCTTGCTCCCATTTTTAGAGGGAATGCTTCCAATTTTTGTCCATTTAGGATGATGTTGGCCTTGGGTAGCATAGCATAGATAGCATTTACAAAGTTGAGATATATTCCTATTATCCCTAGTTTTTCCAGTGTTTTGAACATAAAAGGGTGCTGTATTTTGTCAAATGCTTTCTTTGCATCAATTGGTAAAATCATATGATTTAAATCTACTGATGGGATGGATTACGTTTATTGATTTCCGTATGTTGAACCAAACTTGCATCCCTGGAATGAACCCCACTTGATCATGGTGCACTATTTTTTAAAATATATTTTTATATGCAATTTGCCAAAATTTTATTGAGAATTTTTGCACCTATGTTCATTGGGATATTGGTCTGAAATTTTCTTTCTTTGATATATCTCTGTCTGGTTTTGGTATCAGGGTGATACTCGCCTCATAGAATAAGTTTGGAAGGGTGCCCTCCTTTTCTATTTTGTAAAATAGTTTGAGGAGTATTGGTATTAATTTTTCATTGTAGGTCTTGTAGAACTTGGCTGAGAATCCATCTGGTCCTGAGCTTTTCTTGGTTGGCAGGCTTTTGATGGCATCTTCTATTTCTTTGCTTGAAATTGATCTGTTTAAGTTGGGTATGACCTCTTGGTTCATTTTGGGTAGGTCATATGCCTCTAGAAATTTGTTGGTGTATTCAGGGTTTTCTATTTTACTGGAATATAAATTTTCAAAATAGTTTCTAATTATCCTCTGTATTTCAGTAGTGTCTGTTGTGATATTTCCTTTTTTATCATGAATTTCAGTAATTTGGGTTTTCTCTCTCCTTCTTTTCATTAGGGTGGCTAAAGGTTTATCAATTTTGTTTATTTTTTCAAAGAACCAGCTTTTTGTTTTGTCAGTTTTTTTTGAATTGTTTCTTTGGTTTTAGTTTCGTTCTTTGGATTTTAGATTTCAGGCTTGATTTTAATTATTTGCTGTCTTCTACTTCTTTTGGTGTTGGTTTGTTCTTCTTTTTCTAAGGCTTTGAGATGAAGAGTCAAGTCATTTATTTGTTGACTTTTACTTCTTTTAATAAATGAGCTTAATGCAATGAACTTTCCTCTTAGCACTGCCTTCATGGTGTCCCAGAGATTTTGATATGTTGTATCAGAGTTTTCCTTTATCTCTAAAAATTTTTTAATCTCTTCCCTGATGTCCTCTGTTATCCATGCATCATTCAATAGCATATTATTTATTTTCCAGGTGTTGGAGTAATTTCTAATTTTTAGTATATCATTGATTTCTAATTTTATTTCATTATGGTCAGATAGGATGCAGGATAGTATCTCTATTTTTTTGTATTTGCTAAGACTTGCTTTGTGACATAACATATGATCTATTTTGGAGAAGGATCCATGTGCTGCTGAGGAAAAAGTGTATTCACTTGTTGATGGATGGAATACTCTACATATATCTGTTAAGTCTAAATTATTGATTGTTTTATTGAGTTCTATTGTATCTTTGTTTAGTTTTTGTTTGGAAGACTTATACAGTGGTGAGAGAGCTGTGTTAAAATCATCAAGCATTATTGTGTTGTGGTCTATTTGATTCTTGTAGTTGAGAAGGATTTATTTGATATATGTAGATGCCCCATTATTTGGGGCATAGGTATTTATGATTGTTATGTCTTGTTGAGTATGATTCCCTTAAGAAATATGAAATGTCCTTCTTTGTCCCTTTTCACCAGCTTTGGTTTAAAGTCCACTTTATCTGATATGAGGATGAAAACTCCTACTTGTTTACGTGGTCCATGTGAGTGATACGTTTTTCCCCACCCTTTCACTTTCAGTCTGTGGATGTCTTTTCCTTTGAGATGAGTCACTTGAAGGCAGCATACTGTTGGGTCTTTTTTTTTTTTTCTAAATCCAGTCTGTCAGTCTATGTCTTTTAATTGATGAGTTTAGGCCATTCACATTCAGGGTTATCAATAAAATATGATTTGTAATCCCAGTCACTTTGGTTTATTTTTGGTTTTTACCTTGACTTAGTTTCTCCTCTGATTGGCCTTTTTTTTTTTTTTTTTTTTTTTTTTTTTAGTGTAGTTCCTGTCTTTGTATATTTTCATTGTTGGTTATCATTTCCTCCTCATGGAATATTTTGCCAAGAATGCTGTGGTGCAGGCTTTCTTGCTGTAAATTCTTTAAACGTTTTTTTATCATGGAAGGTTTTTATTTCATCATCAAATCTGAAGCTCAATTTTGCTGGATATTTTGCTGGATATAAGATTCTTGGTTGGCATCCATTTTCTGGCAGAGCTTGGTATTTGTTGTTCCATGATCTCCTGGCTTTTAGGGTCTGGGTTGAAAAATCTGCTGAGATCCGAATTGGTCTCCCCCTATACATAATCTGATTTCTCTCTCCCGTGGCCTTTAAAATTCTATCCTTCTTCTGTATGCTAGGCATTTTCATTATAATGTGCCTTGATGTAGATCTGTTGTAATTTTGTACATTTAGTGTCCTGTAAACCTCTTGTATTTGATTTTCCAATTCATTCTTCATGTTTGGGAAATTTTCTGATATTATTTTATTGAAGAGATTGTGCATTCCTTTGTTTTGAAATTCAGTGCCTTCTTCTATCCTGATAAATCTTAGATTTGGTCTTTTGATGCTATCCCATAATTCTTGGATGTTCTGTTCATGATTTCTTACCATGTTCACTGTATAGTCAACTTTATTTTCAAGACTGTATATTTTGTGTTCATTTTCCGAGGTTCTGTCTTCCAAGTGATCTAGTCTGCTGGTGATGGTATGGAATTTTTTGTTTGATTTATTGTTTACTTCATTTCAAGAACTTCTGATTGTTTTTTTTCACAATCTCTAGTTCTTTCTTAAAGTAATCTTTTGAAACCTGTATTTGCTCCCTTATCTCTTTGTTGGTGTATGATGGTTGCCTTTATTTGCTCTCTTATTTCTTTGTTGGAGTGATCAGTTTTTGCCTGCATTTGCTTGCTTAAGTCATTCTTTAATTTGCAGATAGTCTGTGTCTTTTACACTATTTCTCCTTTTTTCCACTGATCTCAAATTATATTTATGATTCTCCAAACCTCCCAATTACTCTAGCTAAGCATACTGAGGCCTCCTTTTCTGAACTCAGGAGCTATAAGGAGCCTAGTGTCTCTGTCAAGTGAATGAGTGCTGCCTGCTCACTGAAGGGACATTTCCCATATGTCACATAGTTTGACATATACCCCACACATCCTACCCATGCTTGAGTTCATATTCAGATGTTAGCAAAGAGTTCCTGCTTTGAATGACTTTTCTCCAACTAACCTTCAGGTGTGAAAGTCCCAGAATCAGCCTCTTTACAGTCCTCAGCACTTCTAGGCACCATTTCATTCAATTTTATCCTGTTCCACTCTGCTCCCTTTAAATGCAGTGCTGAGAATCAAACCCAGTGCCTCACACAACCTAGGCAAGTGCTCTACCACTGAGCCACAACTCCAGGGTGCCCCCTTTCTCATTTTGAGAGAGAACAACTTAGGGAGAGGCAGCAACTGCACCAGAACTCTGCTCTCCATCTCTGTGTTGGGTGCCTCTGCTGTGTCTTGGCTGTGAGACATGGGGACCACGCATCTCTGTCTGCCTAGGCCAGTCTCCTATTGTCTTCCATTGTTACTAGTGCCCCTTTTCATTCCCAAATCCCAAGTTTAGATGATAAATTTTATGGTTACCTACAGGAACTTTGGAGGAGAAATTAGAGATTTGGAATTGTTGTTATGTGTTGAATTGTCTTTCCTCAAATTTCATAGATCAAACTTCTAATTCCTCTGTAGCTCAGGATACGACATTATTTGGAAATAGGGTCACTGTAGTTTTAATTATTTAAGATGAAGTCATACTTTAATAGGATGGGATCTTGATTCAGTTGACTAGTGTCTTAGAAAAATTGTCCTGTGAGAAGACACACACACACACACACACACACACACACACACACAGAGATAGAATGAGAGAAAGAGAGAGAGAGAGCTTAAGAGAGAGACTTAAACATGAAAGCAGAATAAACTGAGTGCAGTGGCACATTCCTCTCAGCATTTTGGGAGGCTGAGACAGGAGAATCATGAGTTCTAAGCCAGCCTCAGCAAGGGCGAGGTGCTGAGCAACTCAGTGAGACCCTGTCTCTACATAAAACACAAAATAAGGCTGGGGATGTAGTTCAGTGGTTGAGTTCCCCTGAGTTCAATCCCTGGAATCCCCCGGCAAAAAAAGGAAATAATGGGTGATGTGTCCCTAAGCCAAGGAACACCAAGGATTGCCAGCAAGTCACCAGAAGCTAGGAGAGGGGCATGGGGCAGATACTCCCTCATAGTTCTCAGAAGAAACCAATCTGACCGACACCTTGTTTTCAGACTTTTCACCTGTAAGAGGTGTGAGACCATAGCTACTTGTTGTTCCAAACCTCCCAGTTTGTGGTACTTCATTATAGGAGTCATAGGAAAACCAACACAATGGGTATGGCTGGAGTGGTCCCAGGAGATCTAAACATGCTTACATGCTTAGAAAGTGAGTCTTGGAGAAGTTAAGTGGTTGCACAAAGTCACCAAGTTGTTAGTGGCAGAGCTGAGACTTTAAACCTGAGTCTGACTCATGGGCGGACTGTGCTCAGTGCACATGCCCACAGCGCTCAGGCGCGCCTTTCTCATACTCCTTCCCAGACTGCTAGAACCAGAGATTTATCTTCCCTGAGTGGATGTTTTGAGTTTGGAAAGTTATGGTCATGGCCTGTTGGGTCTGGGGCCCCAGCCAACCAGGGACCAGGACCTTGGGAATTAACAGTGTTTAAGGAAAAGAGGGGCTGAGTACTTGGGTTGAATGAGAGATAAGTGCGCATCGTAATTCTCCCACGTTTATTCCTATCCAGAGTCAGGGTGCCTCTTACCTCTGTACAAGCCCTCTTTTCACCCCCTAAACCACAGCCACATTCTGTTGTGGGCTATAGATCACATTCTTGCTAGGTTGCTAGGATGAAAAGTTACCTAGTGTTGATTTCCACACCCTTATTCAGAAATTATTTGCTGAATGAACTGCTGAATGAATGGTTGTCAGAACTAATTTGTGAGCTCCCGGGGGCCAGAGAACATGCCATCCATTTTTGCAGAGCTTGGGCTCTGCGAAAGGGTTGAATATATAGCAAAAGCTTATTCTTTCTTGCCCCATGCCCTGCCTTTTCAGCTAGGGATACCCCATCCTTTGGGTCACTGAGATGCAAAACTTCATTTTCATACTACTGTGCATTCTACTGGAGTGACCCATTACTTCCGATCCTCAGGCCTCCGGCCATCATCAACTGTCCTTTGGACTTCTGTGAAACAGGGTTTTCTGCCTTAGGGATAAAAGGAAAGAGAATGTTAGCAAAGGCAGCAGTTTTTGTCTGTTTACTGATATATCCCAAGTGTCAATAGCAGTTCACATAATGAACAAGATAAATATTGAATGAAGAAATCTTTCGCACATTCAAATCATTTGTGGCTCCAAAACTTCCAGTTATTACCTATAAAAAATGTATCCATATAATTTGGTCCTATGTTAGGAATCCTCCATCTTGAATTTAGTATTTATCATTCTTGTACTATTTAAATGCATATCTTTGTTCTACTTCTTTCTGAGCTCTATTTTTCCCCCCTTTAGCACTGCTGGATGTTGAACCCAGGGCCTCACACGTACTAGACAATCATTTTTGCCTCTGAGTTACAGTCCCAGCTCTCTACTACTTATTTTTGTATAGCATGTATCCATAACTATGTATCATAACAATGACAGCATGATTTTGCATGTTTGAATTTAATTTAAATGGTGATATATGTACCACTCTCCGAATTTTAAGAACCAAACTTTGTGTTATTTATGCATACTAAATGCATGAAGAAAGTCCATGGATAAGTGCATGCTGGATTATGTATTTGAAGTATATATTACATGCATAGCCACAATTTATTTATAAATGCTCTTGTTGATGAGAATAGTTTGCTTCTTTTATGGTTTGGATATGAGGTGTCCCTCAAAAGTTCCTGTGTTAATGCAGGAATATTCAGAGGTAAAATTATTAGAATACGAGATCCATCACCTAATCAGTCCATCCCAGTTTGAAAGGACTGCCGGGGTGGTAACTGTAGGCAGTTGGAGTGTGGATGGAGGAGGTGGGTCACTGAGAGCTTGACCTAGAAGGGTTTACCTTCCCTGCAGCCCTTTCGCTTTCTCTGTCTTTGCATCCTGGAGGTCATGAGCTGAGCAGCTTTTCTTCACCATGCTCTTCTGCCTCACTTCAGGACCCAGAGCAAGAGAGTCAGCCAACCATGGGCTGAGACCCCTGAAACTATGAGCCCAAAATAAACTTTTCCTCCTCTAAGTCATTCTTGTCAAGTATTTTGTTCACAGGGATGTTGAACTAATACATCTTCTGTTTTCCAAAGAAATCTGAAAATCCTCTCGGGGTTCTATTTTTCTTCTCAACTCTTTTTTGATCTTTATAACAACAACAACAACAACAAGCCAGAAGTTGGGGCTGTAGATGTAACTGAAAGGTAGAGTGCTTACCTAGTGTACTATGGAGTATTGAAAAAAAAATAAAAGTCAGGAGTTGAACAGTTGGGAAAGCAGATATCATTTTTAGCAGGTGAGAGGAGAGGAGAAGAGAGGTAATGAATACTTGTATGTAAATGTATTTTCCCTTATATGTCAACAATACTTACTGGATGCCATACTATGTGCCAGGGTCTCACGTACCAGGTAGTCTGAGACTCTACCCTTATGGAGCTTACCAGCCAGTGGAAGATATTGCATGGATAAAGGACAGAATTAGATTGTGTTATAGAAGAAATTAGGAAAGACTCAAGTTTGGAGAGGTGCTCTTTGGTTCAGTCTCAACAACACTGCGTCAGGCTGCCTCCTCAATACACACTTTTAAAACTGACTGCAGGCTGGAACAGCAGGAATTAGCTGTGCTAATGGAGTCTTGGGCAATGGTGACAGAGAGGGAGAGGTAGAGCTGGGCATAGGATCCTGCTCAGATGTTAAGGAATATTTAAAGACCAGTGAGTAGGACAGCTGTGTCTGCTGAGTCCAAGAAGGGCAAATGGAAGAACTGGAGGACAAGAACCTCAGAGGCATCTGGAACATTTGAGCACATCTGGTCCTGACATGAGGACAATCAGGTGGCATGGCGGGTCCAGCTGAATTTGTGGGCAGAAACAGCCTCTGTCTTAAATAGTCTTAAATGGTGGCTCCACTCTTACAGGGAAGGGGCAAGAGAGAGGGTTTCCTGGCTATTTTCAGGAGAACCATTCTCTGAATCCAGTAGTTGATGAACTAAATGTAGATACATTCTCTTAATAATAATAAAATTCGCCATGTGCAAGTCCCTATTTTAAGTGCTTTGTTTGTATTAATTCATTTAATTTTCACAACCTACCCTGGGGAGTTGGAGCAGATGAAGGAACAAGGCACTGAGATTGAATAACTTGCTCAAATTTCCACAGCAAGAAAAGAGAATAGATACGATTTAAATTAGTCCTCTTAATGCATGGTCCTCTTAAGCCAGTGCAGTCTCCTGGCTTGGGGCATGGTCTTTACAGTCACACAGTCAACCTTAGCTCTACTTTGTTATAAAGTTAAACATGCATTTATCCAATGGCCCAGCAATTCCACTACCCAAGGAAGTGAAATAATATGTCCAAATAAATATTTCTATGAGAATATCCTTATAAGCCTTTTTCATAAAAGCCTCAAATTAGACACAACTCACATGTCCTTAAACACAAGCACAAATAAACATTATAATATATCCACACAGTGAAAGCCTATCCAGAAACAAAAAAAGAATGAACTACTTATACACAAAACAGCATGTTGACTCTCAAACATATTATGCTAAGTAAATGAAGGCATTCACAAAACACACTTATTTTTTGATCCATTTTTATCAAAACAAACTATAGGCAAATATAGTCTATAGTAAAAACATCAGATGGTGGTTACTGCTGGTGGTGGAATTATTCTGCATCTTGGCTTGGATGGTGTTTATGAAAGTGTGTGCAATTGTCAAAACTCATCAAATTGAATACTTAAGATGTGAGCATTTTATTGTGTGGTAATTAAAACTTAATCAAAAATAAAACCTTGGATTTGCTACTTACTGGCTGTGTGATCTGGGTTTTGAGTTAGTTTTCCTCTTAAGCCCGAGTTTCATTATCTGTAAAATGAAGTGCTTTGACAGCTCTGATCTGATGTATTATGATTTTACACATCTTAATTATCTAAAAGATAATATAGAAGCATATTTAGCTGATCTCGGGATGTGGAGAGCTTCATAAACACAACATCCAGGAGATAAATCATAAATGCAACTGTTGTTAGAATTAACTTTATAATACATGCAAAAATCACAGAATATCTGTATTAAAAAACCCTTGATAATAAAAATTAAAGCTGAACTGAAAAACATGGTGAATATATTTGCAATGAGTTTGACAAATAATAAGCAGCTTTAATTATATCAAATCAATAAAGATACTAATGTCCCAATTGAAAAAAAATGACCAAATAAAATGATTCATAAAAGAAGAAGCCCAAGTGGCCACCAAACCTAAGAACTGGTCAATAAAACCATTAGTCAAAGAAATATGAATTGAAATAACAAGAGATCATTTTCTTCTATTAATCTGAAAAGCATTTGAAAGTACTGACTTGTTTTTGCAGTACTTTTGCACTATCACATTGCTGATAGAACTGTAAATTTGTCCAACTTTTCTGGAAATAATTTAGCAATAAGGATTTCTTAGAAATGTTTATGTCATTTTTCAACCATGCTTTTAAGGATCTTCTAAAGAAAATAATCAGAAATATGATCAAAGACATTTGATTATGTTCATCACAGCACTATATATAATAGTGAAAAATCACAGACTGAATGTCCACAATATTACTCAACAATAAATATGATGTTTTGAAAGAATATTTAATGCTGATATTTATCATAAAATGCTAAGAGAACAAAGCAGAATAATAAGACACTTAAACTGTGTGATTCAATTTTATTTTAAAATGCAGTTAAGAAAAAAAAAACCTAGAAAAGAATATACTGAAATGTCAGCATGAGTTATCATCTGGAGAAGAGAGATCCTGGGTGACAATAGTTTTCTTCTTCAACTTCTAAGTATATTTATACCTCCTAATTTTCTACAATAACATAATTTAGTTTTAATCAGAAAGTGCCATTGCTTACATAATCAAAGAACAAAAAATATTTATTTTTCTGGATTTGAAGGCACAAGCTTGGTTAGAAGCTTCTCTTAGGGCATAGACCAGTGGGAGGCAGCAGCTTTGTTCTTCCCTGGTAGGTGTAGCAGGATGCAATTCCATGCCCTATCAACATCTCCAGCCATGCAGATAGATATGGTTCCTCAAGGAAAAGACACAGGGGACCCCTGACCTGCTGGCTGTCCTGAGTAAAAGATGGCTTCCCTCTATATGGCCAACATCTGTAACCTGTGACTTGGGCCAACCATTCCTCAAACACAAGTATCCATCACAGATGGGAAGAAATATGTGTATGGATCTGTGTAAACCTATTCACACTGGAAAAGAACTTAGTGTCACCCCCACCTCACAAATGGGTCAGAAATAGTAACCATGTCTTTTGCAAAAAAGAAGACTCAAACTAGCCCAGCAACTTTCTAGGTTTGGCATATATCCAACTGTGCACCACTTCCAGCTTTCTGAAGCTTAGATATCTCTTATTCCAGCTGCCATTGTGTCCAGTTAGGGACAGACTTCCATTGACTCCACATGTCTCCTCATACTCACATTGGGCTCCTCTTGCCTTCGGCTCTGGGGCTTCCCTGGAACCCTACTCAGAGTTTATGTTTGTGCATCCTCCAGGCTCCAGATGGACGGTGATGAGTCTCACTTTACGAAGCTTCTTGGAGGACAGTTTATGGGGTCAAAGTTGCACTCAGTGACAACCAGCTTGATGATGATTAAGTCCTACCTCCCTCCTTCTTCTCTTTTCTGATCTACTTTCTCAGGAAAACAAAATAAGTACATACAATGTCAGGGAAATTGCTCAACTTTCCTGAATCTCATTATCTTTAAAACAGGGATGATAGAACTGTACATAACTTTTTGGATTGTTGGGTGAATCATTGAATCAGTAGATATAAGGAGCGGATAGACAATCCTTGGCACATGGTAAGTACCCAGTAAGTGAGAGACTTTATTATTGGCTAAGTATCTATCAGGAGCCAGACACTAGGTTACCCATGTAATGATTTTCCTTTTTCTTTGTGACAGCTTTGTAAGATTGATGTTACCTATTATTCTCTCTTTATTATTAAGGAAATGGATTCTGAGGGACATTAAAGAACTTCTTACAGTCACAAAGGCAGAGCCAGGATCACACCCAGGGATCTGGGATGTGAATGCCTGTACTACCCTGCTTCTCTTACTCAAGTCCATCCCAGGTCTCCTGCCCCTACATTTTGGCCCTACCGCTTGTCTGTGATATTGGGGAATCATTTCAGAATTATGAGCTTCAGGTTTTCACTTGTGTAATGAGAAAAGTACCTAACTGACCTGTTTCACAGATTGTCATTGTTTAAGACAAATTAAGTCAAAAGTTTAAAGAAAATATTTGTGAACTTAGTTGGTCAGATACATACAGCTTAGGGACTGTTTCAGTTTATTCTAGCTACGTTGATGGACAAACCTTATAGTTTCACTAGTTGAAAATAATAAAGGGTTATTTCTCATTCATGCCAAGTCCTATTAGTAAGGATTGGGCTTACTTCATATGGGCATAATTGATGGACACTCTGGACATGTGGTTTCCAACTTTGGTTTGGGTGCCAGGACATAGGAGAAGAGAGTCTTAAAAAAAAAAAAAGGCACATCTGTTTTTTATCCATTTTGGTCTGGAAATAAGCCAATGACTTACATTCCCCTGCTGAGAATAATCACAAGGGGGGTCTGGGAAATGTAGTCCCTGAGTGAGCTGCTTTCCAGCAGCAAGTCTGTGCTGGGGAAGAGGAAGGCAGATCTTTGGTGGACACTTAGCATCTCTGCCAAGGAGGTTTTCAGATTCAGTGTCCTTTTACATAAAGATGGAAACTAAGCCAAGAATAGTTTTTTAGTGAGTTTTTTCACTGCTGTGACTAAAAGATCTGACCAGAACAATTTTAAAGGAGGTAAAGTTTGAGAGCTTACAGTTTCAGAGGTCTTAGACCATAGAAGGCTGGCTCCATTCCTCGGGGCTTGAGGTGAGGCAGGACATCATGGCAGAAGAGTGTGGCAGAGGGAAACAGCTTACCTGATGATCAAGAAGCAGGGAGGAACTCCACTGGCCAGATACAAATATGTAACCCATAGCCACACCCCCAATTAACTACTTCCTCCAGCCACAACCCACCTGCCTCCAGTTACCACTTAGTCAATCCCATCAGGGATTAATTCACTGATTAGGTTAAAGCTATAACCCAATCATTTCTCCTCGGACCCTTCTTGCATTGTCTCACACACATGAGCTTTTGGGGGACACCACATCTAAACTATAACAAATGGTGACACCATTTACTTGGTCACAAACTTAACAACAGAGGAAAATTCTGAACATAGGTCTCTAATTCATGTCAACTATCACTGTTGTTACCACCATCTTTGTTGCTATCATTGGGAGGAAAGTCATAAGGTAAACTCCTCTGCTTGCTTTTCCCCTAGAGTCCTGGTGAACACAAGGTTGGGATGGTGGTCTTAGTCGTATTCTATAATATCCCTCAAGTTCTGCTGATAGACTCGACTGAAGAGGAGTCAACAGAGTGAGTCCCTGATGCCACTTTGGTTGAGAGCACTCTAGGGCAGCCCCCTCCTCTAGCTATGGGCAGTTGTTCATGCTATTTCAGGAAGTGTGGCTTATTTCAACTACAGACTCAGGATGCTACCAGAATGCCCTCCACTTCCCAGGAAGTCAATTCCATAAGCTTCCCACCTTCAACTCTGCCCACTCTTTCCCCTTTTTCCTGCATCCCTGGCATCCTCTGTTGGGGACTGGGCTGTGACTCTATCCACCAGATCAATGAAAACATGTGTCATGATTCTCCCATCTTCAGATTGCTACTGTTTGCTCCAATCTCACAGGTGTTTCTTTTTTTAAAAAATATTTTATTTGTCCTTTTTGGTTATACATGACAGTAGGATGTATTTTGACATAGCGTGGAGTATAACTTCCCATTTTTGTGGTTGTACATGCTGTGCAGTTACACTAGTTGTGTATTCATGGATGAACATAGGAAACATATATGATTCATTCTACTGTCTTTCCCATTCCCATCCCCCCTCCCTTACTCCCACTCCCCGCTGTCCAATCTGGTGAACCCGCTTCCTCTGCCTATTATGAGTCAGCATCCACATACCAAAGAGAACATTTGGCCTTTGGTTTTTGGGGACTGGATTATTTTGCTTTGCATGATAATTCTCCAGCTTCATCCATTTACCTGCAAATGCCATAATTTCATTCTTTTTTATGACTAGTAATATTTCATTGTGTATATGTACCACATTTTCTTTATCCATTCATCTATTGAAGGGCACCTAGGTTGGTTCCATAGCTTAGCTATTGTGAATTGAGCTGCTATAAACATTGATGTGGCTGTGTCATTATAGTATACTGATTTTATGTTCTTTGAGTATATACTGAGTCAAATGGTGGCTCCATTCCAAGTGTTCTGAGGACTCTCCATACTGCTTTCCAGAGTGGTTGCATCAATTTGCAGTCCCACTAGCAATGTATGAGGGAACATTTTCCTCCATATCCCGCCAGTGAACCTTTCCCTCTCCACATCCTCACCAACATTTATTGTTACTTGAATTCTTTTTTAAAAAATACTTTGTAGTTGTCAATGGACTTTTTAAAAAAATGTATTTATATGTGGTGCTGAGAATCGAACCCAGTGCCTCACAAATGCTAGGCAAGCGCTCTACCACTGAGCCACAAAACCAATCCCTTGAATTCTTGATAATTGCCATTCTGACTAGAGTGAAATGAAATCTCAGTGTAGTTTTAATTTGCATTTCTCTAATTGCTAGTGATGTTGAACATCTTTCCATATATTTGTTGACCAATTATATTTCTTCAGTTCTTTTGCCCATTTATTGATTGGGTTATTTGGTATTTTGTTGCTAAGTTTTTGATTTTTTTATATATTCTGGAGATAAATGTTCTATCTGAGGTGCAGGTGGCAAAGATTTTCTCCCATTCTGTAGGCTCTCGCTTCATGTTCTTGATTGTTTCCTTTGCCTCACAGGCATTTATGAGAAGAACTTAAAAAAAGGACAATTTGCCCAGGCATGGTGGTGCACGCCTATAATCCCAGCAGCTCAGGAGGCTGAGGCAGGAGGATCATGAATTCAAAGCCAGCCTCAGCAACAGCCAGGTGCTAAGAAACTCAGTGAGACTCTGTCTCTAAATAAAATACAAAACAGGGCTGGGAATGTGGCTCAGTGGTTGAGTGCCCCTCAGTTCAATCCCTAATACTGAAAAAAAAAAAGAAAAAAAAGGAACAATTTATCTTCCTTTGTGGCCTTTGGAGAACTGACCACAAGCTAATTTTCCTTGCTTTCAGCTGGACTTGAATCAGTGCTGAATAGACATGCTGGTTCTCTTGAGCTGGTGAGTAGTTTTGATTATCTTTTAGTCATATATTATGGAAAATAATTGGTACTTAATAAACATGTTTGGATAGATAACTGATTTAGAAGAAGATATCTATAGTGGTAAACATTAATAAATGGCTCTCGGGGGACTGGCATGATGCCTTACAGGTTTGACAGCTTTTAGCTGAACCAATGGCTAAGACAGCCTATAAATACCTATTAAGATTAGCAGGTAGAGGGTCTGGGATAGCAAATTGTAACCCCCACAGTTCAATCAGAGAAATAGGACCACTGGACTATGCAATAAGGACTTTGTTAAAGGAATTTGACTTTACACAGGAGTTAGTTGAAAGCTTTCTATGAGGCTACTGCTTCTTCATCTGGTACTAGAATCCAAAGTCAGGAGGCAGGCCACGGGAAAGAGAAGATAAGCATGAACTGGGGAATCAAGGGCACTGGAACCCACATAGGTGAACTAGAAGCTCTGGGCATAAACTATAGCCTTCATTGACTTTTCACCATTTCCAAGTCTCCAATCTTGCAGACGAGCAGTGATGCACACTAGAAGCTATCAACAGAGTGAAGCACTCAGGAATTGGATAAACTGAAGGGAGAAATGTGGCAGGTGATATGGTCTGGGTAAAAGGTGTACCCCCAAAGCTCCTGTGTCAATGCTGGAATATTCAGAGATGAACTAATTAGATTGTGAGGGCTGCCACCTAATCAGTCCATTCTAGTTTGAATGGACTCACTGGGTGGTAACTGAGGCAGGTGGGGCAGCTGGAGGAGGTGGGTCAAAAGGGATGTGCCTGGGAAGTGCCCTGTGACTTCTTCCTCTTTTCTTCTCTGTTTCCCGGCTGCTGTAAGTAGAGCAGTGCTCCTTCATGCCCTTACTCCAGGATGTTCTGCCTTATCTAGGGCCCTGAGCAATGAAGTGGACTGACGATGGGCTGAACCTCTGAAACTATGAGCCAAAATAAACTTTTCCTCCTCTAAATTGCCCTAGTCAAGTATTTTGGTCACAGCAATGAAAAGCTAACACAGGCAGGACTTGGGGGTAAGCACTAACAAGGTGAGGAAGCAGATGAGTGGCAGTCAATGTGAGGGCTGCAGTGGTGCCAGATTACCTGAGCCAACTTTCTAAGCATGAAAAGAATGTGATTTGGCTTCACTTTTGCCTTCTAGATCTCACATACCAAATGTGTCTTGTGGCCAATGAAAACTCAGAATTTCTGGGAAATAGTTCTAGTTTAGCTGAGTTGACTTGATACAAACATACTACAATTTACTCCTTATAAACTTCTTATCCACATACAACTATTTTAACACAATTTCCTGATGAAGACAATATCAAAAGCATTCATTCACTTAAATAATACAGTTATCCTTCCTACAACTGAAGACAATTGTATCTTCTGAAAAGAAAATGCAAAGCTCCATGTGGATAAGATTCTTTCTATCTCTAGCTAAGTTACATCTCCCCATTAATATTATTTGACTTAAACACTGGGATATAAGGTTAACTATTATTAACATAACTTATATTAGATGGTAAGAAATTGAAAGAGACTAAGAGAGAAAAGAATGTGTTATATATAGAAATATATTCTTATCAAAATAAAAATATACTATCATATTTCTCATTCTACAATTGCTCACATGGTGGTAGCTATTATTTATAAGTATCTTTTTGCAATTCTCATTCCATATTTATTCCTTTTGTTCTTAGGAAGCACCTTGGCTAATGACAGCTCCCTCTCTGGTAGGGTGACCCAAGGCTTTTATTCCTGTCTGTAGTTTTCCATTAATTTTTTCCATTGTAATTATAATTTCATGCAAATCCATTCCACTAATTTAATTATAGGACCCAGGACTACTAAGAGATAACCTGTTATTTAGCTATGTCCCTCAAAAAGATATGTCCTAGCCCCTGGTACCTGTGAATGTGACCTTATTTAGGCTCTTTGCAGATGTCATCAAGTTAAGATGAGGTCATTAGGGTGGACCCTAATTTGATTGGTATCCTTATAGGAAGAGGAAATTTGTACATAGACACACATGCACAGAGCTCACTGTGTGAAGACAAAGGCACAGAGAAAAGGTAGCTATATAATGATGGAGGCAGAGATTGGAGTTGTACTACCCTAAGTTAAGGAATTTTGGGGATTATCAGAAGCTGGAAGGGGCAAGAAAGGATCCTACCCTAGAGATTTTAGAGAGAACTTCTTGATTTAAGATTTCAAGCCTCCAGAACTGTGAGAGAATGAATCTCTTGTTTTAAGCCATTCTGTTCGTGGTAATTTGGTAGCATACTCTGAGGGCTCTCCTGTAGGAGATCCTATAATTTTTATTTTTTATAATCTTTATATAAGTATAAACTTTTTTACCATCATTATGTAATAACCAACTAATCTCCTCTTGATTATCAGAATTAGTCATCCCAGCATGTACTTATCCCTTCCTTGGCCTGATTCACTGAAATGAGAAGCCCAGTGTGGCTAGATAGCAGTATAAACTTGTCTTTTAATGAAACCATCACTTTGTGTCCTGATAAGGATCAATCCTGGGAGACTGAGAATTCTAAAACAGCAGAACCTAGAGTTGCAGGGACAGAAAGCAAAATTTCTCTAGAAGGATATTAGGGTTAATATGGACAGGATCTACTTTTATTTCCATTCCTTTGTTTTAAACCTATGAATCTTAAATCTGGGAGAAACAGCATAACCTATTTAGAGGATATCTTACTTTGGAGGATGTTACCGTAGCCCTACAAAGTGTTACCTTTCACCTAGCCCTATAACTGAGCTTTCAAAAGGCCATTCCATCATTATATCAGGCAAGCTGCTTTAGCACTGTGGAAACATGATAAAACCAGTGAACTTTGTAAGCACAAACCCATAGCCATACTTTGTTGCCAAAGGAGTTCTTCAGTGTTTTAGTCAAGGTTCTCCAGCAGAACAGAACCAATAGAATATATATAATTGAAAGGGGATTTATTAGATTGGCTTATAGAATCAAGGGATGAATAGTTATTCAGTGGCTGACTGTAAGGTGGAGAGGTGGGGAGCCAATAGCTATTTACTCCAAGAAACTGGAAGCTTCAGAATAAGAGAGACCAATGATGCATCCCCAACCCTCTTCAGACCAAGACTAAAGGCCTGGAATCTCCCTGGAGAGTTTCTAGTGCAAGGCCATATTCAAAAGCTGAAGAATTTAGAATCTAATGTCCATGGGTGATAGCAGCCACAAAAAACACACCTGCTCAAGAAGAGTCCAGTGTGTGTGGGCATGAACTTCCCCCATTTGCTTTTTCATTTTGTCTAAGCTCCCAGCCTATGGATGGTGTCAACTATACCCAGGATGGATATGTTCTTAGTTTTCTGACTCACATGCCAATCTTCTCTGGAAAAACAATTCTCACAGACTCACTAGAAGTATGTGTTACCAATTTTTTAAACATCTCTCAATCCAGTCAAGTTGACAACCACAATTAATCATCACACTTTGCAAACAACAGTGCTACTTGGCATACCATAGCAATGAATAAGGCAAAGATCTCCTGATGGTGGGGTTAACAGAGAACTGTGGGCATGAAAGGAAAATCACATCCAGAGAAAGTGATTATTTTTGACTACAATGTATAATCCCCTAGGGAATGGTGCCATATTCAAGGGCTCAATGTTGGTGTCTAATGTTGGCAGACTGAACACAGCTGTGGCTGCAGTCACATCAGTCATGCCAAGCCCATGCAAATCTTCCATCCATGCTGTCCCAGTCATTTTGTTCATAAGCCCATTGAGTAAGGACAAAGGTGTTTGAGAAATAAGGTTGACAAATTTTATCCACAGGAAGGGTCATTTTATCCATCTGATTTTTATGACCTTTCTCTGCTGAGGTTGGTCTTCTAAGAGCATTCATGAGACAAAGATCTTCACACTTAGTACTCATTCAGAGAGTTATACCTACATACATACCTCTTTCTCCAGGTTATGTTGTCACAAATTTTCCAGTTCTGTTACTTACCCCCCCCCCCAACCTATAATAATTCTGGTGAATGGTTGCAGGTGACTTGGGGAAAGACTTGGAGGATTAAAAGCATAACTTTGGTTGTGAGGCTGAGTCCTTCTTCAAGAAGGCTTGGCCTCTTTTTCATTCGTAGGGCCCTGGGATTGTGCACTAGCTTTAATTGGGGAAGGAATTCAGTGGCCATGACTCTCTGTTGTGGTGACTAATATCAGACCTAGAACTTTTGAACTTCTATGGATCAAGGAAGACTTTAGTAGACTGCTGTCCATATTAGTTTTACAAACTCCAAAGATGCCTGTTGTTGTTTTGTTCAACATTTCTGTAACTATGATCAAAATATCTGACAAAAACAATTTAGATGAGGATAATTTTATTTTGGCGCACCATTTCAGAGGTTTAGTCAATGGTAGTGATTATTCTAATATTCATCTTTGCCTAGCTAATGGGCTGACGTAGTTAAGTGGTATGCCAATAAAGCCCTTAAAAATAAAATCAAATCACATGTTGACATTAATTCAGGGCATGATTTATCTTGGTACTTACAATTTGTGTGTTTATTTTTTTATTTTTTTTGGCACCAGAGATTGAACTCAGGGGCACTCGACCACTGAGCCACATCCCTAGCCCTATTTTGTGTTTTATGTAGAGACAGGGTCTCACTGAGTTGCTTAGCTCCTCGCCGTTGCTGAGGCTGGCTTTGAACTCGCGATTCTCCTGTCTCAGCCTCCCAAAGTGCAGGGATTACAAGTGTGAGCCACCACGCCCGGCTTGGTACTTACAATTTGTAGCTAAGGTCCTATTGAGCTGGGTACAACAAAACTATATCCATATTAAATTAGATGATCCAGAGGAATATTTCACTCTTGATCTTGTTAAGGGTAAGTTTACGAAATTCTCAGGGAACCCCTTGGTTCTTCTCCCAGGAAGAGCCACTTTATATAAGTGAACTGCTGATGATGGGCTTGTACTGTGGGTGTGCAGGAAAGGGAGAGGTGAAGTGGCCAAGTCCTTTGGACTTCTCCCTCTTGTGCCACTCTTTATCAACCCCATTCTTTTGCATCGTGAATATACCAAACAACTAAACTAGTTTTTCAAATCAAACACTAAAATAAAAATGGTCTCCAAATTCCAGCTCTTGGAAGAGAAAGGTTGTATTTATACACATCACTAATGTTCTCTTTTGAATTCAGAAAACTTTTTTTTCTCTCGGTTAATTTGTTTTCCAGCAGATGGACTCAGTTCTTTTTCATGGCCAACCTTTGCCAAATACGTCAGCAGCATGCAGAGTATCTTCAGTTGGACGAGGTTATGTTGTGAAAAGAAAAACATGCACTCTAGTTTTCCAAAGGCACAGACTTTCCCTCTTGACATTTCTTATGATTAACATAGTGTCTTGAACATAGTAAGTGCCCAGTATTTGCAGAGAAGGTGATAAAAGAGAGGGGAGGCTTCCTAGTTCAATCACAGAGTAGTATGGTATACTTATTTATTGGTACCTGCTTTGATATTTAAAAACATAGATTTCTGGAAAACAACTCTTCCAAAGGTTAATATTTTTATGTAGGCTACTTTTTTTTTTCAATAAAATACACAATTTTTGTCTTTTGTTGAAATTCACAACATTCTGGAAAGCAGGATGGGTGAAAAATAAGAAATTAATAAGTAGGTGTTTATTGAGTACATGCTATATCCTGATTACCACTCTTGAGCCCAAAGAATATTGAGAGTAAGGCATGATCTATGATACATTTGAGAAGAGATTATATAGAGTCTTTTATGGGAATACACAGTGCCATTAAAGCACATGGTGATTAAGGAGGTTGGTGTAGTTAGGGAGGCTCTCTAGGGGAGGTAGATTCTGAGCCAGGCCCTGGAACAGCATAGGATTTGCATGAGGCTCAGACAGAGTTTGAGGAAGAAAAACAGGGCTCCCTGGGTTGGTAGGGTCTACAGTAGCTCACCAATTTAAAGAGAGAAATGACATACGTTCGGGGTGGTTGTGTTGGTGGGATCCCCTCTCATTAATGACTTTTCTTCCAGCAATAGGCCTGCTTTGCTCCAGGGTCGATCTTGACCACAGCAGTTACGTCTCTTGACACACTCTATTTAGCAGGTGATATTTCTGTCCTTAAGTCAAGGGTAATTCTGTACTTAGACTTTTCCTTCTCTCCCATCTTTCTGTGTCTGGTCAATATGTTGCTTTACTTCTCCAATATGTGATCCAGTTTGTCTGCTAAAACCCTCTGAACCTAGGCAACCTCTGTTTGTAGGATCTAAACCCTGTTATCTATAATACCAGCTATGGGTAGTCACCTTCTCTAAACCACAGAGGCTTCCAGGAGGCACATTATAGCTATTAACCTGAATGCTTGCACACTGCTTCCTGGGACTCCAGCTGTGGGGCAACTATTGCCCTCCTGGGTTTTTTAGGATCTCTCCTGTATAGACCTGGTTTATGATGACTCAGTGGGTACTGATTAAGTAATATGGACCAATCATTGTGTGCTCTGTGATTTTGCTTTTCCTTCAGAACAATCTGTGCTGGTGTCAAAAACATACATTGGGAAAAGGACAGCCTTGTCAATAAATAATGTTGAGAACCTTGCTATCTACATTCAGAAGAATGAAACTAGGTCCTTATCTTTCACCAGTTACAAAAACCAACTTGAAATGGATTAAAGACTAAATATAAGATCTGAGACTATGAAATTATTAGAAGAAAACATAGGGGAAGCAATTCAGGACATTGCAATGGGCAAGGATTTTTAAAATAAGACTTCCAAACACAGGAACATAAAGAAAAAATAAACAAATAGGTTTATAACAAACTAAAAAGAGTCTTCACAGCAAAGGAGTCAACAGAATGAAGAGACAACCTATAGATTGGGATGAAATATTTGCAAACTAAACACAGGACAAGGGATTAATATCTAGACTACACAAAGATCTCAAACAGCTCACTAGTAAAATAACAACAATGATAATAATAATGATCCTATAAAATGGAAAATAGTTCTAAGTAGACATTTCTCAAAAGAAGATATACAAATAGCCAACAGGTATATGATAAAATGCTCAGCTTCACTAATCATCAATAAGAATGGCTATTATCAATAAGACTAAAATGACAATAAGTGCTGGTGAGATGTGATGAAAAGTACATAAATTATTATAGCCATTGCAGAAAACAGTATGGAGGTTCTTCAAAAAAATTTTTAAAAAAGAACAACTAACATGATCTAGCAACCTTACTGCTGGGTACATATACAAATGAAATTGGCATGTTGAAGGGACATCTCCACTCCCAGGTTCATTGCAGCATTATCCACAACTGCCTAGGAATAAAAAAGACCCCAAAGGTCCATCAACTAATGAACGAATAAAGCAAATGTGGGACATATGTGCAATGGACTGCTATTCAGCCATAAAAACAATGAAATCCTGTCATTTGTGATGCTCTGATTAGAACTGGAGATCATTATGTTAAATGAAGTAAGCCAGGCACAGAAATGCAAGTACCACATGATCTCACTCATATGTGGAACCTAAAAAGATAAGAAATTGAGAGTAGAGTAGTGGTTACCAGAATCCAGGAGGGAAGAATGGGAAGAAGCTGATCAATGGGTACTGAGTTGTAGTTAGATTGAAATGATGATTTCTAGTGTTTTATGGTATAGTAAGGTGACTACAGACAAGATAGGCATGTATATTTCAAAAAGCCAGAAGGAGGGATTTTGAATGTTTTCACCATAAAGAAATGGTGAGGAGGAGGTAGAAATGTTATATCTGATTTAAACATTATACAATATGTACATGCATTGAAACATCACATGTCATACCATCAATATGTAAAATTTTTATGTATCGGTTACAAAAATACAGGGTGTCTCCCCCCCCCCCCTCTCAGAGCCTGTCACTTGCCAAGGGCATACAGTTTGGATCTTGGGTATCCTTTAAAGGCCCATGTGTTAAAGGCTTTTTTCCTAGCGTGGTTGGAAGGATGTGGGGAATTTAAAAGGTAGAGTATAGTGGGATGCTTGATGTCACTGGGGGAATCCCTCAGAGGGGACCAGGGTTTGTCCTTTTCCCTTGTCTTTTCTGTCCTCTCCTCTCCCCTCCCCTCCTCTTCCCTCCCCTCCCCTCCTCTTCTCCCCTCCCTTAACCTCCCCTCCTTCTCTCCTCCTTCTTTTTCTCCCCTCCCCATTCTTCCTCCTCCTCTTCCTCCTTCTCTTCCTCTTTTTTCCCTCTCCTCCTGGCCATAAGGTGGACAGCTGGCTCCAACCCATGGCTGCCCACCATGATGTGCTGCCTCACCATAGGCTCAGAAGTGACAATGCTAACTAACCATGAACTGGAACCTCTGGAACTGTGAGCCAAAATGAATCTTTCTAAGTTCAACATCTCAGGTTATTTGTCACAGTGATAGAAAACTGACTAACAGTGACAGAACTGGAGTTTCAGCCCTCATCTTGTTCTGAAGGCTGGCCTCCCTCCTGCAGACCCCAGTGGGAGGCCACAGCCTCATGTTTGCACACAGGCCTCACTGTGAACAGTCTGCTGTTCTCTCACTTCTCCCTCTCTGATGCTTTAGGGAACTCAATTCCTAACATGAGAATTTCTTTAATGTTTTGAAAAATATTCATATGGAAAGAGCCTGACACATAAAATATATAATTGTGTTACAACACAAAGAGAATTACGCATCCTAGTCCATGTAAGCAAATACACATGTTGGAGACTTCAGATAGGCCCTGCCAGTGGTTGTAAGCACACAAGTGGTAAATGTTCTTTGGAGTCATTGTGTGCTATACTATAAAAATAACCTCAATTTGGAGAAGATTGAACCTTGTTTGTGGAAGTTCATAACTGATTCAATATGTAATAGCAAATGTTATTTTCTAATCTTTCTCCTTGCCTTGTGTCACTGGATTTAGTTCAACAGGGCAGAAATAAGTCAAAGTTGGACTTCTGAGGTATAAGTTGAGACTGTTGCAGATTTGGGCAGGTGCCAACGTTTGGTTGAAGTATCTGAATATGTTCACTTAAGTCTTGGAACGGCCAGTCCAGCGAGAGCTAACAGCTGCCGGCCCAGTTGCGATGACTGCTGCTGGCCTGACTTTATCACCCTAAGGACAGATGTTCCTTTCCTGGCCAACTAACAAGCCCTTGTAATGAGCCAGGTGGCAAAGAAACAGCAGCTGTAGTTCTGATCCTAAGGATGGAGAGTCTCAGTGAGGAGTCGGGACTAATTTACTTGGCACAAGGGGAAGAAGCCAAGGTCTAGGTTTGAAAATGCTGAAGGGACTCAGAGGAAGGAGGAGCCTATGGCTTGAAGTGGGCCAAGGAGGAAAGTGAAGCAGGACCTTGAAGGATGGGAGCAGTTTGCAAAGTTGGAAGTGCCGTAGACTCTGAGAATGCCAAAGAAAGCTGGGTTGGCAGAGATACGATCAAGAGTTAGCAAAGAGCACACTGCTGGCTGAGTATGAAGGTCTGACAGAGGGCAGTGGTGGCACTGCCAGCGGCTTTTCTTTACTTTCTTAGTGGACGGCCTTGGGGAGATTTGGGAGATGCAGGTGGTAAAGAAGCCAAGGATATGGCATGCTCTTATGAACGGAGGCAATGGCATAGCTTGTTGCTGGCTCTTTTTTTCCCCCACTTATTAAATCATTATTTATTTACTTGACTTTTCTGGCTTTGCTTTAAGTTCCAGTTTCCAGAGCTACAAGGTGAATCTGAAGGTACATTGTAGGGAGATGGGTCTGTGGCAATCCCTGGTGTTTGACTACCAGTGTTCTGGGGAGGCAGTGGTGTGTGTGTGTACGTGTTTTGGGTAGAGGAGCTGTCCTAAGGAGACATGCCCACTGACCTTATGCCCATGGAAATCAGGGATAAATAAAGCACAGGCAAGATGATTGGCCAACCGAGTCCCCATGGCAGAACATGAAGAAAGGCTTCCAGATTCTTTGTTATGGGGACATCTCCAAAAATCACCATCTGAGATGTTAGGCTGGGCCCTCCTCTGACTCAGGCTTGCTCCTCACTCCCTTTTGCTTGGACTGATTGAAACCATGTGAGAAATTAATCCACTGCAGATTAGCAGCGGGAAATGCTCAGAGAGGCAAGGAGGGTCACAGATGCTGTGTTTTGTAAAGCCCTCAAGGTCTGTGAGCTCTACCACTGATGTTGTTGTTGCTCCATTTGTTGCTCTCATCACTTTGAGGTTGGTTTCCTAATTCCCTCCTTTTCTCTCAGTCTTCATTCTTGCTTGAGGTGCCCCTGGGAAGGACTTGGCATGAACCTGTCATGACACTGTGGAAATGCAGGGTGGTGGTGCTGAAGACGTGGGCACCGGAATATGTGGATTGGAGTTGCCGCTCTGGTTGTGCCACTCACTCTGTGACCTTGATCCCTCTAAGCCTCAGTTTCCCCTTTTGGTAAGAATATGTGAGTCATGAGACTCGTTCTGTTTGGTCCTGTGCTGGTTTGCCTGTTATTCTAGCTGGGGCAGTTTTGGAAGATAAAGCCCTGAGCCAGGTATGCCCCTGCAGCCATGTTGGACCTGGGGTGCTACCCAGTATCTCAGGGCATGGATATCAATGTCAAATCAGAGTGTTGATGAACAAAGAGAGCCAGTTCTCTTCCTCCACATGTTTGCTGATTGGCACTCCATCTTGCAAAGGGTAATTTAATTTTAAATATTAGATAGCTTTGTTCAGATCATTCCTAGTATCCTCATAGCCTTATGACCAGAAGAGAATGGAGGAATGACAAAGCTGCTTTCACCCACAGAAAGGGTTTACACTTTCCTTTCCATTTCATACTCTGCCCTCTCAGTCATCCTAAATGTTTATTTAACAATGCTCAAAGACCTTTTTAGTTTTCTTGGTTTAATGTTTGCTAAACATTCTGTCACTTCTACTTCTACTGATAATTTCCTGCTTGCTGCAGAATTGCCCATGCTTACGCACTGTCTGGAAACTCTTAATAGAATGACTAATGGCTCAGTCTTCCAGTGATGAGCTTCCCACACACTTGTGGGGAGCTCATGAGGTTAGGATGCTCTTTGGGTCAGAGAAAATGAAGAGGGACCATGTGTTGGGAAGTCACTTGGAATTCAGGAGCTTCTAAGACTTGTGGCCCCAGATTTCAAATGGATAGTGATGATTGTCAGAATCTCAGGCAACAGAAACATGGTTCATCCTTTGGTTTGGCTTAAAGTCCTGTCCAGGGTTTCTTCATTGTGAGGTGGGAACATGCAATGAAGGAGCAAAACCAGATGTCAGGAGTTGGTTCAGCCTCATTCCTGCCACATAAATTACAGAATGCCAAAGAGCACAAACTGGCTCCTTCCCACACCGCAGGCTAAATTTTCAACGAAACTCCAAGCCCAGCTCATCTTCTGTGTGATCTTTTTTTCCTGGTAGCCATAGATGGACAGTTACCAAAAGGGACTTCTGGAAGTTGGAGAGTACTTCCATATGTGGCTGTGCAGCTTGAGGGGGTGACGGTCACTTTGTAGTCTAAGTGAATGGAACACCATAGACTTGTACAGTGACATGTGAGATATAGACCCAAAAACAAGTTGTGCAGCTTATGTCAAAGAACTGGAATAAGAGCTCTCAAGCAGGAACCTCCACCTGATCTACTCCATCACACCTACCTGGACGCAGCAATTCCAGACTAAAAGCTACTCTGACCTTTGACACATAAGTGTGGAGTCCCTTCATTCACAAGAAGTATATCTTGAAAAATTCAACATATATATATATATATTTTATATATACACAAGATATATATAAGAAATGTATATGAGAAATATGATATATATTTTTCAAGATATAATATATATATATACTTCTTCCCTTTAAAGCTCGCAGTCCTAGTGGAAATCCTATAACTGCTAATTATGGGCTACATCAAGACTTTAAGTTTCTCTACTAAGGATAGCAAACAACAAGAACTAGAATATTTCAGAGTAGAGGGAGAAGAGTGTCAGCTGGAGTGGTTTGGGAACACTCCTGGAAGAGGTGGATCTTCACACGCTGCTTGGACAATGGGTTGGATTGAATGGGTGTGGAGGCTGAGGGAGCAGAGTTCCTCCATGTAATGAACAGGTGTGAGGCCGGATAGGTTGGAGGCATGGCCCGGAGCACTGGCCCAGATTGGGGAATGTTCTGGGTCCTTGGCAAGCTTTGTCAAGACCATGTTTGTGACAAGTGATAGGAGACATATTGAGATAGTCAGGTGGGGCCAGTTGGAATATATTTTTCTGGGAAACATAAGAGGCTTCGTAGTGGGACGTGGTTAGAAAATGAGAAGGGTGCTGCAGAGTGGATCCCACTTCTAGCCCCTCCACTCAAGTCCCTCCCAATTTAAGGAGGCCTTGGGAGGCCCCAGTGGGAATCCCTAACTGGGAGAATTAAGGATTCTTGGTTCAGTCACCCCATGTCTGCTCTTCTCCAAGCCAAGTTCCTTTCTCTCTGGACCATGGTAGCCCCATCCACAGGGACTGGGGATAGCTATCTTTCCCTGAGGCACAGCCAAGTATCCAACAATGACCAGTGCACAATAGGTGAAAGAGGTCAAATGCCTGCCCCTGCCACCTCTCATTGTTGATGGTTGGCTGCTTCTGAATAGCTGGCAAATGCTGGCATTTCCTGTGCTCTGCAAAGGCCTTTCCTGACTGCTGTGGGGGTGGGGAACCTGGTGGGAAGAACTTCTGTATATTCTGGGAGAAGAGCCTGGATAATCAAGGGCTGCTGCCACACTGCTTTCCCTTTCCAGGGTGTCAGCATCCAGTGGCCTGTTCATATTGACCAGAGGCTGTATTTGAAATAATATTGCATGAGATGGCTACAGTGTGTTATTTCAGACCTAAAGACCTCAGCTAGTTTTGAGAGCTGGGCTTTCACACCATTCAGCTTTGCTGAAGGCCTTTGCTCCCCAGTGTAAGCCTTTGGAGAGCTTGTCTTTTCCTGACCAGGCTGAGGCTGTCCTGGGAATGGACTGACCCCAGGGCTTCTTTCTTCTTTGAGCCTTCCTGTCACACTCTTATTCTCAATCTAAGAAAAGTGATGATGGACAAGAGGGATGGACACATCCTGCCTCTATTCAGCTTGTCAAGTAACAAAGCCATCTGCTTTCAATTATGGCTCTCGAGGCTGAGCAATGAATTGACAGGGCTAACTTCCTAAATTGATAGAAAAACCCCATCAATCTGTAACTTCTCTAAAAAGCCATCAGTCATTTCCTTATCTGCGTGGGTGAGCCCTTCAGCTTCCACTGATCTTGCATGATGACTGTCATCTGGTAGACCCACACCATGCAAAGTGGGAGCAGAAAAAATGTTTCTGTTCCAGTAGCACTTGGTTCTGACTCAGGAGGCTCATTGTAAAACCCATGAGGATTTGGTGTTCCAAACAATGTGGAGGCAGTCAGCAGTGCCAATCACATTGTTTTATGTGACTGTGGCAAGCAACAGAGATTCTGGTGAAGCCAAATGTAGTACCACTTCAGGGCTCCAGGGTCTTAAGCTTACAACATTTGTTGGGGTTTGTGACTGAGCCCCTGTTGTGCGTGGAAGCTTCTAGGAGGGAGAGGCTTTCCTTGTTTCCTTGAGTTAGGAGGCTTCTAAGTTCCCTGGAGAGTGATATTTAAATTCTCCTTTGATGACTTTCAACTAGATTACAGGAATAGTTAGTAATTCTTTTTCCTTCCCAGTTGAGGGGCCTGAGTAACTGTTGGATCAAAGAATTATGGACTTTCAGAGTTGGAATGAATTTTTAGATGTCTTTATGATTTACCCCAAGGACCTTTACCTGGGGACACTGAGGCCCAGGGGGTGGAGTGATATATCCACTGTCACATTGCTAGTGAATGAGCAGCTGGACTTGAGAACGTGATCTCCTGACTTCCAGACCAGCATCCCCTCCATCAACTGCATTTTGTTTTCGGCATGTTTAGATCTCAGTCAGTGTTAGTAAAGATGTGGGAATTCTACCTCTTGGGCTCTGGCAAGGTGGGCGCATGCGTATGCGCGCACACACACACACACACACACACACACAGATACACACGCATGCACACCCGATTCTGGTGGGAGGTAGGGTAGAAAACAGAAATTTTGGGGTAGATGCCTGACCCCAGCCCTGACCTGTAAAATCAGAATGTCTCATGGTGGAACCCAGTTGTGTGCATGCTTTAGAAGATCTATAGGTAATTCTGAAGTATAGCCAGCCTTGAGAACCACGGTCTCATTAATGCTGAGAAACTACCAGGGCTGTCTTGCTGTTCCAGGGGAGGTGATTATCCACTGATGGCTTTTGTATGTTGGCTCAAAGGGAAAATTTCTACTTTTCAATTATTTTGATGGGGAATGGCTGATGATAGGGAAAGATCAGGGCAGTAGGTGAGACCGGATGCCACTAGAATGTGAATTCTTTAAGGACGAGAAATCCCTCATCTGACATTCTCAGCACAGTGCTGGGTACATCAGCCTCTGTGACTGTCTATTAAATGAATTAACTATGGTGTTGGAAGCTGTGCCCAGTGCAGCAGGAAAAGTCTCCAGCCTGCATTATGGATGTTGCCCATTCCAGCTCAACTGATTTAGCTAAATTTAACAGATGCTCACAGAACCTCTGCCAAGTGCATCCCTGGTTCTGAGGGCCAAACACATCTGGGAGAGTGAAGAATCTTGACCTCAAGTTTCTCCACTCTGGAGAGAGAGATTTCATACTACCAGGACTCCTGGAAGATTCTCGAACTGGCTCCCAAAGTACTGGGCTCTGAATCACAGGAGCAAACCCAAATCTTAGCTGTTTCTCCGTTGGCTTTATGAAGCTTCCCTGTAGGTCTAATTGTGTGCCTGTGTGTTTGGCAGAATACTTTCTTAAGCAGCCTGGAGCTCTCATTCACTTTTCTTGGCCTTTTAATGCTGATTAATATTTTCAGAGTCCGGTGATCTCATCATTGGAAATGAATTGCTCTGTAGAACAAGAAGGTATAAGTGGCCAAAAATCAATCCACTGACCCATCAGTCTAAAGGGTTGTTACTGATATTTCCATGGGGCATAGAAAATGGGAAAATACTTAAATTCTCAGGTAGGTGATTCACTGAAATGGAAGAATTCAGCATGAAAAGAATGCAAGCCCCTAGATGGAGGGGAGGCTAGGAGACTTTCAGAGCTTTCACAATAGCTGAGTTCAGAAATGTTGACCTTTCAGAAAATGATAAAAGCTCTTGCCTCAGGGCAGTAAAAGGGGAGTTGACACAGACTTTGGGTAGAGAGAACTCTGTTCCAGATGATCCTGTGTTTAAGTCAGAGATTCAAATGTTTAGGTAAAAGTAAAACTGAGACCTGGAGAAGAAAATTATTTTTCTATATAGGGATTATTAAAAAACAAAACCAAAAATATGATTTTTACTCTAAGGAAGATTGTCACTGCCTGAATTAACCATACCCCATGTGTCTGGTTAGTTTAGTTTCTGAAAGGTTCAAACTCCCCTCCCCCACTGCACACTGAGAACCTGGGGAAAACCTTAGGAACAGGTACTACAGTAAGCCTTGCACATCTTTCCAGGGTCCCAGGGCTCCTCTAAGGATGGATCATATGAATGGTCTTGCCTTGCTTTTGGACTGGCCCTCAGCAAGCATCTTCGCTCTGTCAGGCATACAGAGTTCTCCCTGTGGGCTGGGGAACACACACCTCCCTCTGGCTCAAGAGCTGCCTGGCAGGGCTCTGGCACTGTCATAGCCACAATCAAATTATCCCCTGACGTTTGTATGATCCCTTCATAATTTACAAAGTGCTTATCCTGCACCATCTCGTTAGCTCCTCACAGCAGCCCTGAGCAAAAGGGCATGTGTTAATTATGCTGAGTCCACAGGCATTTCTGAAAAAGTGTCTCTGTGCATGCCATGTTGTGTCAAACCCAGCCAAGGGGAGAAGTAGACGGGAAGTTCTCAGAGAGCCAGTCCCCTGACCATTGGTCAGGAGTAGATTCCCAGCTCCCAGTATAGTAGCTGGCATCATTCCTGTGCTCAATGAATGCATGCACGAATGAGAGCGGCAAGGTAAGCATGTCTGTTCTCCTTGTACAGATGAAGAGCTGAGGGCCAAGAAGTTAATATGAAGAGCAGGCTGAAGTAGCTGGCCTGTGGTCACCCAGAAAGTACAGGGTGGACTAGACCTTTTTGTTCCCAGGTTCCATTCCTTCCCTTCCTGTATGCCTCTTGTCAGCAGCCTTTAAAGAGATAGATCTGGGATGCTGGTCAGGGCTAAGTGTATGGCACGGAAGCCAATAAAGAAGTATACTCAGGTGGCTCCTGGAAACTCCGAGTCTCTTCCTAGAATGGCCTCCTTGAAGGAGCACATTGCGGGCTCGAGCAACTTCCTAGGTGAGGCAGCTGGTTAGCAGGCCAAGAGCCACCTGGGCTTCCCCTCAGGAAGCAGCCTCGATGGGATGGGGGAAGCTGGGCTGCCTACCCTTCTAGGTTGTCAGGCCTTAGGGGCACTTGGGAGAGGAGAGAGGAAGCATCTTGTAAGGCCAGAATCTTCAGGGGATAATGTGTGGACCATGCTTGGAGTTCTTTTCCACAAACAGCATTGCAGGAGGTTCTTGGTTTAATGGTTGGCTGCAGAATTGCCAGGCCCAGCACTCTGTCTGTGTGAAGTTCTGCAGAGCAGTCCTGAGGGAAGAGAATGTGATGACTAATGGAGACATGCCCCAGCAGATGGGCGGGTGGGCCTGGCCCAGGCTGGCTTCTTGCTGACACAACACAGGCTCACATCTCAGGCTGGCTCAGGGGAGGAGGTGGGGCCCAGGCTCCTCCTTAGGTGGGCACTCTGAGGCTTCTCTCAACTCATTCAGAAGGCTCTAGTCCATTCAGAAGGATTCAGTCCATCTAGTTGGGTGTTGATCAAACAGGAAATAGGTGATCAAACCTACTGCTGTGTTGGTGGGAGAGGAGGTGAAGAACAGAGCAGCAGAGTGACATGGACACTGAGGTGCAGGACAAAGAGCAAGTCCCCAGAGGGGCTATAGCAGAACATGCCTGGAGAGGAAAAAGCCCTATACCTGGAGGCAAGAGGTTAAAATCCTCAGTCTGTCACTTTAAGGCTGTTTCATGTAAAGCAATTTTCAGAATCCCCTTGTGTTATATCTTTCTGTCCACACGACGGATGTAATAATATCTTCAACTTGACTTCCAGCCACACAGGGTCACTGTGGGATCAAAATGAGATCACGTGCATGTAAATGACTTGACAAGGAGAAAAATATGTAATCATAAATATGTGGCCATAAGTGCTTCTGCCCAAGGTCTAGCAAAGGATGATGTATGGGCTAAGTGTGTTGATTATTTTCAGTCCTTTCAAGTTCAGTGCTGTCTAGGGTCTGGTCATATCTTCTCAAGAGTTTTTTTTTTTTTTTTTTCCCAATGACCACTTCCTTCCACGTTATGCCTGGCACTATCCGCTCTGTGCCTACCCCTAACTCCACAACATCCTAGACTCTGGTGACAGTAGACCTGCCCATCAATTCCTAATGTGCGATTTCAAAGAGGGCACAGACTACTGCTGAGACTCAGCTTCCTTTTTTTTTTATAATTGGGGACATTGATAAAGCTATATATTTTAAAGGGTTCAAGTAAAATACTGTATGAGAAAGTGCTGGGAAACTTGAAAATGTTGGTTTTTATCATTGCTCTTGACAATTGATCATCCTCAAAACCAGCATGGAATTGTGTGGTGAGTGTTTTTATTCTTCTGCCTCCTATAGTTTTGGGATCTGGAATGTTTTCCAAAGGTCCATGTATTGAAGACTTGGTCCCCAGCTTGGTGCTATTATAAGGTGGTAGAAACTTTAAGAGGTGAGTCTAATGGGGGGTTTATAGGTCAGCAGGGGGCATGCCCTTGAAGGGAATAATGGGACTTCAGGCCTTCTTTCTTTCTTTTTAGCTTTCCCACCATGAGGTGGGTGATTTTATTTTACCATGTTTTTTTGCCATGATGTGCTTCCTTGTCACAGGCTCAAAGCAATAGAACCAACAGATCTCGGACTGAAACCTTTCAAACTGTGGGCCTAAACAAAACTTTTCTCTTTATAAGTAGATTGTCTCAGGTATTTTATTATAGTAGTGGAAAGCTGACCAATACACTTTACATCTTCCATCTTTCCTTTCCCTTCACACTGGAAAATTTCAGGGACATAGCATTGTGGATTTAGAACTCAGAGTTGGGGCCAAGGCTAAGGGGATTCTCCAGCTTTTTAAGGCCTTCTCAGCTGTTCAGGATTATCTTATAACACAGCCTCCATGAATATACACAGGAACACCCCACCATTCAGTGAGTCAGGGGAGAAGACTCCCAAAAGAGACCTGGATGACAGACATAAAATAAGAAAATAAGAAAATAAGACAAACTCAGAATTTGCTCTTCTCCTATGACCTTCTGAAGCCTGGGAGCTGAAACTTTTATGGAGCTGTTTTCTGTTGTTCACTGACTTTCCTTCTAAAAACTCCTGAGAGCATTACAATATCAGCCCTTAATTTATAGTCTGGCTTTTACACTACAGAGCCATAGTAACAAAGACAGCATGGTATTGGCGCACACACGCGCACGTGTGTGCACATACACACACACACACACACAAACCTTCTGAAGACCAATCATACAGAATAGGAGATACAGAGACAAATCCATAAATACAGTTATCTCATATTAGACAAAGGCACCATAAACATACATTGGAGAAAAGATAGCCTTTACAAGAAATAATGCTGAGAAAACTGGAAATTAATATGTAGTAGAATGAAATTGAACCCCTATCTCTCACTCTGCACAAAACCCAACTTGAAGTGGATCCAGGAGCTAGGCATTAGACTAGATACCCTGCACCCACTGGAATAAAAAGTAGGCCCAACTCTCCATCATGTTGGCTTAGGAGCTGAATTTTTCAACAAGACTCCTAAAGCGTAGGAAGTAAAATCAAGAATCAATAAATGGAAGAGTATCAAATTAAAAAGCTTCTTTACAGCAAAGAAAACAATCAAGAACATGAAGAGAGAACCTACAGAATGGGAGAAAATCTTTGCCACTTGCACTTCAGAAAGAGCATTAATCTCTGGGATATATAAGGAACTCAAAAAACTTAACACCAGAAAAACAAATAACCCAATAAATGGGCCAAGGAACTGAACAGACACTTCACAGAAGAAGAAATATGATCAGGCAACAAATATATAAAAAAATGTTCAACATCTCTGGCAATTAGAGAAATGAAAATTAAAACTACACTGAGATTTCATCTCCCTCTAATCAGAATAGGAATTATCAATAAACAAGTAACAATAAACATTGGTGAGGATGTGAGGAGAAAAGTACACTCATACATTGCTGGTGGGACTGCAAATTGGTGCAACCACTGTGGAAAGAGTATGGAGATTCCTCAGAACACTTGGATTGAAAACACCATTTGATCCAGTTATCTCACTCTGTAGTATAAACCCAAAGGACTTAAAATCAGCGTACTATAGTGACACAGCCACATCAATGTTTATAGCAGCTTAATTCACAATAGCTAAGCTATGGAACCAAACTAGGTGCCCTTCAACAGATGAATGGATAAAGAAAATGTACATTTACACAATGGAATATTACTTAGCCACTAGGAAGAATGAAATTATGATATTTGCCAGTAAATGTATGTAACTTGAGACTATCATGCTAAGTGAAATAAGCCAATCCCAAAAAACCAAAGGCCAAATGTTCTCTCTGATATATGAATGCTAACTCACAATGGGTGGTGGGTGGGGTGGGCGGGAGAGAAGGAGAAGTTCACTAGATTGGACAAAGAGGAGTCCGGGTAAGGGATGGAGGATGGAAATAAGAGAGTAGAGTGAATTGGACATAATTTTTCTATTTTCATATATGAATACATGACAAGTGTAACTCCACATCATGTACAACCACAAAAATGGGAAGTTTTACTCCATGTATATGAGATAGATCAAAATACATTCTATTGTCATGCATAACTAAAAAGAACAAATTTACAAAAGGAACATAAAAAAAGGCCTAGGAATAAAAAATAAAGGCTCCTGAGATCTTGGCCATCACTAATGCTTACAGAAAAACTCTCAAAGGAAAATGAGTAACATTTTTGTGTGAGAAAGTCAGAGGGTTAGGTAAAGGACCTATTTCTTAGAAATAGCACATACCTCTCATAGGAGATTTTAGCAGAAAGAGAAGTGTGCAATCTGCAATGATACATGTCAGCCACTGTGTATGTGGGTGAAGACAGAAAAGTGTTGGGTGTGAAGTAACTGTGCTCATAGAGTACTTTGCTAGAAGAAGAAATTGCGTAGTCATTCTCAATTGAAATAGGAAGGATTGGATTTTATAATTATTATTGTGCTTCTCTCTTCTGCTGTGTTGAATAATGAAACCTGTATTCTTGGTTTGTGTTATCCAGTATAGAAGCCACTAGTCACATTTGAACTTAAATGAATTGACATTAAATAAATGAAAATGTCCGTCCCTGAGCCCACTAGTCAGATTTCAGTTGCTGAATAGCCACACATGGATAATTGCTACTGTATGGACTAGCACGGAGGGAAAGCATGTGCATCCTTGCAGAAAGTTCTTTTGGACAGCATTGCTCTGATCTGTCCCAAACATTCCACTGTTGGGAGGGGGAGGGAATAGGAAAAGTTATTTAAGAAATGCAAAGAGGAAGCACAACTTAGTATTCATTCATCCCCAACATTCAGAATCTTATCTTTGTACAATAAGATAGCTGTGCAGGGCTGGGATTGTAGCTCAGCGGTAGAGCGCTTGCCTCGCATGCGTGAGGCCCTGGGTTCGATCCTCAGCACCACATACAAAGCAATAAAATAAAGACATTATGTCCACCTACAGCTAAAAAATAAAATATTTTTTTTTAAAAAAGATAGCTGTGCAAATCAGAATATTGTCTTGGAAACAACTTTCCACATCTCACCAATAGCCTGGACAATTCATCTCAAATATTTCTGCTTAGTGGAAAGGTGTAAAGAAGAGACAGGTTTAGTTGGAATCACAGGGAAAGACAGTGTGAGATAGGGAAAATGAAATGCAAGTCAGACTCTTTTTAAGCCAGAAGAATGGAGGCAGAAGAAAGGAGGAAAGGGATGATGGCTGGCAAGCAGCTAGTCTGCTGAATTGTCATTTCTAGGCTTAGGCTGGTGAGGGGGAAGTGGTGTTAGTCAAGACTGGAGCCACATTGAAGCAGAATCTGCCACACATCAGCCTGGGGGACAGTCACACCAATCTGAGGCACAGAGTGGCCCTGGGAGGCCTTTCCTTCTCAATCTGTTACCATTTGGGGTTTATACTGAACTGGCACTTGGAGGACCTACCATGGTATTCTCTACAGCAGGTAGAGGTAAACTATTCTAGGGGCTGGCATTGGACTTCTAGATGAGCAAACAAGTTGGTAGGTTGGCAAGGATGCAGCATCTGCTGCCAAGGGAAGCCAGGGTTAGGCCAAGGCAGTCTGAAGTGGATTTTAAACTACAAACAAGATAAGCAGGACCAGCCCAGGGGAGATATATGCTGCAGACTTCAGCACAGTAGGATAGCAAAGCAAAACATCTTTTGGGTAAACACAGGATAGTATCTAGACACTGGAGGAGGCCAAAAATACCAAACTTAAGGAACCTGGGCCTATTCTCACTGACATAGGACTAGCAAGCCCCTTTCTTCTCATGAACTCATAGACCATCTTATGAAGTGAAGCAGGAAGGGGGGAAGTCTGGTCTTGGTGACTAAGAATTTTTATCCAAATAAATCTGTGTATTTTCTTAAAAAGTGGTTTGTGTAATTGGCCCACGGTAATTTTAAATAGGGTTGGGTTAATATTTTTCCTGCAAACCAGTGGATGGGGACTTGAAAGAGGCAAGATCGGACTAGTTATAAGAAAACAAAAAGCATTACATTTTCTGTGTTTATCCAGGTGGTGATGAGAGGTGAGATTAGAGATCTGCTATATGAGCAAAGACTGAGAAGGATCGATGACCAAGAATCAGGACCCCAAAGGAAGATCAGACCAAGTGGACCAAGAGCAATGGAAGACCTAGAGAAAAAGATGCAGCTGTGTCACCCTGTTGATCACACTGGTTCAGAAAGATCTCCTTTGTCCTGGTGAGGAAGAAATGGAGCATGATGCAGAACTGACTGGATGAGTCATCACACATGTCCTTCAAGGTTGGTGGTACCATGCTGTATCAGGACACTCTTTGTTACAAGTGACAGAAAAATCCAACTCAGATTAGCAAATAAGGGAGTTTACTGTTTTATGCAACTAAAGACCCAGTAGCATTTTGTTCCAGCTCCAGCTCCAGCTAGTTCCAGAACTCAAATGATGTCATCAAATCTCAGTCTAAACTATTCTCTTGGCTTCTGCTGTCCTCATCTTGGCTTCATTTCTGAGTATGGTGTCAATATGGCTGCCAGCATCTCCACAAACCTGGGAAGAAAAGCTATGCCTTTTTCCCTGAAGAGTCTCATTGTTTATCACTGGCTCTGATTGTGTCTGACATCCACCCTTCACCCAATTTTTGTGTCCAGAACAATTCAGTGCTCTAAAATTGGGCAGGCCTGGTTCACATGCCCACCTGCAGTCAGGGCAGAATTACCATCAGCTGTTCTGATGGAAGGAGGAGAATGCAAAGAGCTTAGAGAGTGAACTGTATTTGGCTATTATATGAGGCAGTGGATTTAATTATTCTCAAAAAATTATTGTGTTACTATCTAAGGGACTTAAGCTAAAGAATCCCTTTATATACTGTTGTAGGTAGATTCTACCTGCACCAGGCTGGCTTTGTTTTAGTGGTATGGTCAAGATTACGATGCTGAGAGGGGATAGAAAGCTGCGCTCTCTTTTAGAGAGTGTCAAACAGCGTGTCATGAAGGCATGCTTTGCAGTGCCTGTTTTACTGAATCCAAGAGAAATGTTCTGGCTGAAGGGGTCATTAATATCTAACCTCCTGTTTTATTCTGAATGCAATTTTAAAGTTCAGACCATTGGTGTCCACTGGAATTTGCCCTTGGGTCACAGCAAACTTTAAGATATTGGTAACAAGGTTGGGTATATTTGCATAAACTTTCAAGGTGAAATATTTTAAGGGTTTTTCTGTGACTGCCATTTGTTTTACTCTTTTTTTTTCTTTCTTCATTTATTACCATTGACTCAAACCCTGGAGAGGACATCAGGAACAGAGGAATGCTAAAACTGGGGGAATACAATAGTGGAGTCATCCAGAGTGGTGGCTAAGAGATATCAGATAACATACAAGGGCCTGTCTTTTTTTTTGGTACCAGGGATTGAACTCAGGGGTACTCGACCACTGAGCCACATCCCCAGCACATCCCACATCCCCAGTTTTATTTAGAGACAGGGTCTCACTGAGTTGTTTAGCACCTTGCCGTTGCTGAGGCTGGCTTTAAACTCTGTGATTCTCCTGTCTCAGCCTCCCAAATTGCTGGGATTATAGGCGTGCGCCATCATGCCTGGCTACAAGAGCCTGTTTTCATGTTTCCCTAGACTTCAGTTATGAGGGTGGTAGTGGGTTGGATATTGTCCTCTCCAAAATGCATGTCTTTATGGAATCTTAGAATGTGACCTCATTTGTAAGTAGTCTTTGCAGTTATGTTAGTAAAGTTATGATAAGGTCATTTTAGGTTAAGTCTGTCACAAGCAGACTTCCACAAGTCACGCACACATACCCATACACACACACACACACTTCAGGTTAAGAATAGGCCCTAAATCCAATGACTGGTGTCCTTAGAGAAGAGCAAGAACTCAGAGACACACAGAGAGAAAGCCACGTGATGATGGAGATGGAGATTGGAGTGGTGCAGCTATGAGCCAGGAAACCCCAGAGATCATCAGGAGCCACTAGTCACTGGGTGAGGCAAGGGTGAGTCTTTTCTAGAGCCTCTAGAGAGAATGTGGCCCTGCTCACACCTTGATTCAGACTTGTAACCTCCAGGATTAGAAGAATAAATATCATGTTAAAGCATCTAGTTTATGGGAACTTATCACAACATCCCTAGGAAACCAGTACAGTCTTTCAAAGAAATCTGAGGCCTGGAGCAAAACATGGGTCAGAGAATGAGAAAGCTGATGTGGAGGTGTTCTTGGATACTGCTTGACAGGATCTGATCAAAGGATAATTTCTGCTCCAAGACAATGATAGCCAGTCCGTACCCCATTTTACTTATCACCACGTTGGGCCCAGCAGTTTGAACAGCCCTGGGGATGAGGAAGGACTAGAATTCTGTCTGTGCTCCATTTGCCAAGCCCTACGTACTGGTCCAAAGCCCATTCTCCTGGAAGAAGGGGCTTGCTATCTTTTCTTCAAGGTACTAATTGTTCTCTCTGCTCCTCAAGCAGTGTGGGGATGCTGCCCACAGGGGCTGCCACTGTCTAATTCTTGTGAAGCTACCACACAGACTAGCAGTGGCTCTGATCTGTCTGTGCACAGCCCTGACATTGCCCAACCACAGCAGCTGTCATTCCTTCCACAAGTCTCACACGCACACACACACACACTTCAAAATTCAGCTAATTCTCACTTTTCATATTTCCAAATTTTTCCTACTTGCTAAAGTTTATTTGTGACTCCAAAATCAATACTCACTGTACCTTCATGATTATTCGTGGACTTGCATAGAGTGGCAAAAAAATTTGGGGACTCTCAATGTGCAAGTTTAGAGCAGAGTTCAGATGAGGTAACTCTGTCTTTTTTTCATATTGGAAACAAGTGTTCGTTTTATGGTCTATTTAGTGCCACGCTTTTTTTTTTTTTTTAACAATTTTGCATTTTTGTTGGTGATTTGATGGCTTAAAATAGCCCCCAAAGAAAAAGCTGAAGTGCTATCTAGTGTTCAGAAGCCAAGAGGGATGTGATGTGTCTTCCAGAAAAAGTATGTGTCAGATAAGCGTCATTCAGGGGTGAGTTATAGTGTAGTTGGCCATCGTTCAATGTGTTAATGATAAATTATAAGTAAGGTGCCTTTAAACAGAAACAGACAAAGAAAGACCTTATGTATCAACCAATTGATGAAAATGCACGAACTAGAGCCTTATAGAAACCTAACCTAACCCTGTGTTTCCCTTGGGGCAGTGGTTCAGTATTCAGCATTCCTGGTGATTTTATGGAATGTAAGTATAAGGTCTATATATAGCTTTCATTCGACCGTGAAGTTACCCTCACAGATAAATGGACAATCGGAGTCCCTGTTCTCAAGTGTCCCTCCCAATGTAACAAAATAAAGGATGCCCTAGAATTCAGGGCTCTAGAAGGCCCTCAGTGTGCATCTGTGAAAGTGGTTCCTCTCATTTAGCAAACATCTTCAGAACACCTATGATGTGGGGGGAGAGTGGTTAATGTGGGGCAGGGTTTCCCTGGAGAACTGAGAGAGGAAGAGGACTTTCACTGCAAACAAAGCAAAGTAAAACAAAAGCAAAAGCAAACAAATGAACAACAAAAAATTCTCTACTCACAAACAAGAAAAAAGAAATCAGAGGGTAAAAACAATAAAAGCCCACCACTGGGATGGGGCTGGGGCTCAGTGATAGAGCCCTTGCCTAGCACTTATGAGGCACTGGGTTCGATCCTCAGCACCACATAAAAAAAATCAATTAATTAATTAATTAATTAATTAATACAAAAAAGGTATTGTGTCCATCTACAACTAAAAAACAAAACACACAAAAACAAAAAAAAATCTCACCATTAATAGCAGGTATCTCACAGGAGTGGTTATTTGCTTATTTGCTATGGATTCAGTTCAATTATATCAACCCCACTTGACATTTTGGGAGGAATTTCAGAATATAAGTACTAAGATAATCCAGTCACTTCTCTCAAAAAGATGTATCTGAGTCATCATCATTCTCTTACTCCTCATGAAAGATAAAATAAGAGAGAGAAAATGAATGACACAGGGACTCCTTGTGTGTAAGATAATGGTGTCAGAAAAAAAGTTATCTAGTGTTTGTGAAAAGTATAAAGCTGGAAACACCGGCGCAGGTGACCTGGCATAAAGAATGAAAATCCCACCTATTTACCCATCAGCGATTCAGAGTTTGGTTAACTCTCAAGGCTGAAGTTTAACCTGATAATTACCTGAAGAAATTTAAACTGAAGAAATTAATTACAATGCAAATTAATATTGGAAAATTATTTACTCCAAGGGAATGTTAAAACTATGTAAGAAAAACCTTTAAAAGTAGCCTTTGGCAATGGGGGTACAATCAACACATATTTATGGCATTTTAGTGCCTTTCCTTTGCAGAGTATTGGGTATTTTCCAAACTTAAGATCAATTTATGCCACTAAATAACCTTGGGTGAGTTACTTGGGTGACTCCTTTTGAGTACTAATTTCTTTATCCGAAACTTTCTAAGTCATGGGGTCATTGTGAGGGTCAAGAGACAATTCACAAGAAAGAGCTCATAAATTCTACAGAACCATGAAAAAGGTAGTGGTCGTAATTATAGGTGCCACCTGTGTCTGACCCCAGCCTCATTCCCCACTGTGCTCTTTACAGGCTCTGTGTGCAGAAACAGCTGGAAAACCTAGTGCTCCTTTCTGTTTTGGCTCAGGTTCTTACCTTCCTTCTCATCTGTCCAAATTCTCCCTTTCCCTCAATGGCCAACTCATTTATCTTACTTTTATAAAAACTTCCTTGATCCCTCCAGCTGGTTCAGACTTCTCCATCCTGTGAGCTCCCTTGATATGCTGTCTCAACAGATTTTATGTCATGTGTCACATTATACATTATATGGCAGTTACTAGTGTGGAAGTTTTATATTTTCCACTAGTCAGCAGTCTCCTTTAGGATCAAGCCTAAATCTTATGGATCCCTCCTTCCCACCCTTTGCTTCACCCAGTGTCTTCCAGGTAGCATGTACACACACCTGTGGAAGGCACAATACATTTTACACACTGATTAACCCAGCCAGTCATTTCTGCATAAGGTAACCCTTTTATTCTTTGACAAGTATGATTGTGCCCTGGAACTCCACTCAGCGGATGTAGTCTGACTCAAGAGTTTTAGAAAGGCTCTTCCAAGCTGGGTGCGGTGGCTCAAGCCTGTAATCCCAGCACTTAGGGAGGCTGAGACAGGAGAATCGCGAGTTCAAAGCCAGCCTCAGCAATGGCGAGGTGCTAAGCAACTCAGTGAGACCCTGTCTCTACATAAAACACAAAATAGGGCTGGGGATGTGGCTCAGTGGTCGAGTGCCCCTGAGTTCAATCCCCAGTACCAAAAAAA